>JANRMT010062824.1:7852770-7869394 GCA_026402145.1 Polypterus bichir lapradei | reverse complement strand
ATAGATAGATAGATAGATAGATAGATAGATAGATAGATAGATAGATAGATACTTTATTAATCCCAAGGGGAAATTCCCATACTCCAGCAGCAGCATACTGATAATAACAATATTAAATTAAAGAGTGATAACAATGCAGGTATAACAGACAATAACTTTGTATAATGTTAACGTTTACCCCCCCCGGGTGGAATTGAAGAGTCGCATAGTGTGGGGTCTCCTCAGTCTGTCAGTGGAGCAGGACGGTGACAGCAGTCTGTCGCTGAAGCTGCTCCTCTGTCTGGAGATGATCCTGTTCAGTGGATGCAGTGGATTCTCCATGATTGACAGGAGTCTGCTCAGTGCCCGTCGCTCTGCCACGGATGTCAAACTGTCCAGCTCCGTGCCTACAATAGAGCCTGCCTTCCTCACCAGGTTGTCCAGGCGTGAGGCGTCCCTCTTCTTTATGCTGCCTTCCCGGCACACCACCGCGTAGAAGAGGGCGCTCGCCACAACCGTCTAGTAGAACATTTTGCAGCATCTAATTGCAGATGTTGAAGGACGCCAGCCTTCTAATGAAGTATAGTCGGCTCTGTCCTCTCTTGCACAGAACATCATTATTGGCAGTCCAGTCCAGTTTATCATCCAGCTGCACTCCCAGGTATTTATAGGTCTGCACCCTCTGCACAGTCACCTCTGATGATCACGGGGTCCATGAGGGGCCTGGTCCTCCTAAAATCCACCACCAGCTCCTTGGTTTTGCTGGTGTTCAGGTGTAGGTGGTTTGAGTCACACCATTTAAGAAAGTCCTTGATTAGGTTCCTCTACTCCTCCTCCTGCCCACTCCTGATGCAGCCCACCATAGTCGTCAGTGAACTTTTGCACGTGGCAGGACTCCGAGTTGTATTGGAAGTCTGATGTATGTTGGCTGAACAGGACTGGAGAAAGTCCAGTCCCCTGCGGCGCTCCTGTGCTGCTGACCACAATGTCAGACCTGCAGTTCCCGAGACGCACATATTGAGGTCTGTCTGTAAGGTAGTCCACGATCCATGCCACCAGGTGTGAATCTACTCCCATTTGTATTTGTATGTGTTATCATTTCATTGGTTTATGATTTGCAGTATTCTTTATGTTCTATGGGTCTTGTATCTAAGCCTGTGTTACGTTCCATGTGTTTTGTGGGTGGTGCCCCAAGAGGGTGGGCGCCTAACAATCAATGCCAGGAACAGCCTAGGTCAGGTTGGGGAGCACATTGCCACACCCACCACACAATGAAACAGCTCGGGATCCCGGTTGGCAACCCCCCCAGGCCGACATGTGGTCAAGTCCCACCCTCTGGAAATGACCCTCTACCTGCCACAGCAAGTCCGTCCGTGAGAACCCTAAATCCAAAGAGGACTATTTCATTTATGTTAGGTAGAATGCCCAGAGGGGACTGGGTGGTCTCGTGACCTCAGAACCCCTGCAGATTTTATTTTTTTCTCCAGCCGTCTGGAGTTTTTTTTTTTTTTTCTGTCCTCCCTGGCCATCGGACCTTACTCTTTTTCTATGTTAACTAATGTTGTCTTATTTTAATTTCTTATTTTGTCTTTTATTTTTCTTCATTATGTAAAGCACTTTGAGGTTCTTTTTTGTATGAAAATGTGCTATATAAATAAATGTTGTTGTTGTTAGGTGTTACATGGACATCCCCCTTGGCTTGGTCCAGCCACTCGGGTCCTCAACAATGAGGGTCCTGTGAGCCAGATCATCCTCAGGTAATGGCGCCACATGGCCGCAGTGCTGTAACTGATGTTCCCTCACAATGCAGGTCATGTGCCTCATTCAGGACCCTATGAGCAACACAAAGTCAAACCAGCGGGACCCAAGGACCCTCTGAAGAGACCCACATGAAGGAGTCCAGTCTTCATCTCAGGTCACTGGATAGCAATCTATGTCTCACAAACAGGGATCACCAGGACTCTAAAGACTCCCTTTCCAGTGACCTCATGACCCCCCATGCTCCCCCAATCCATCTACTGGCTTCATAGGAAGAGTCAAAAGAGACGTGAATATCACTGCCAAGGTAAGTAAACCTCTCGATGAGGTCCACACTCTCTCTGCAGACAGACACACTGATGATGGCCGTGCCTAAGACATCATTAAAGGCCTGGATGTTGGTTTTTATCAGGACCCTCAGACACTCAGACTCTCAGAGTCCTCACTCAGTCTCTCGATAGCCTCCATTGACCCCATGAAGATCAAAGTCAAGATCAGTGAATCTCATTTCACCGACAGATGCCCCCCAAACACCTAGTCCATGCAGGCACTGAACAGAGTAGGAGCAGAACACACCACTGACAGACCCCAGAATTAACTGGGAGGGATGCAGAGGTTCTGCCACCTCCACTCTGCACAGCACTCACAGCACCAGTCTACAGGCCGGCCGTGATATCCAGCAACCTCCAGGGGATCCCACGAAGTTTCAGGATGTCCCACAGGGCAGCTCGATCAACTGAATCAAATACTTTACAAAAATTGACAAAGGCTGCAAAGAAAACTGATATTCGTGATATTTGATACTCTACCCTATAAATCCAGAGGGTCTCCCACAGTTCCTGGCGGCTCATTCTGAATGCGTTCAGGAGTTGGTGAGTTTCCTTCAGTTTTGCTGTGCTTAGTGATTTTTTTGACAATTTTGGATTTTTTTTGTCCAGTTCTTTTGATCTCTCATTGGATTCTGCATTGGTATTTTTAACAATTGTCTTTAACAGGCACTGTATGCCTTTTATGCTCTTTCGGACTTTAACCCTTAAACCACCGGAACCGGCTATAGTCGGCTCCCAGTGCAATTGGCCAGCACGCCGGAGCTGATCGGTCGGTGCTCATGACCACTGGCGCCCCCTGTACCTGGGATTCAGCCGCAGCACTCGACTGGCCTGCAGGCATCAGCGTTGGCCTCTGTGTGCAGCCAGTTCAAGTGCAGTTGGCTCTGTAATTTACTGAATTTCTTCAATGGCGTCAGTTGCACTTTGTACATATTGTTGCAGTGTTTTTTTGTTTTTTTTTTAATAGTTTTTACAGTCCATTGGCAGTGTATAAAATGATCAGAGTTGAAGTAATTGTGATGCTCTTTGCATGAAAAAAAATGTGTTTCATTCAAATTTCACTTTTACTTGGTGAATTGTGATGTCTACTTAAAAAGTGCAGTAAAAAATATTTTGGCATCCGGGTGCGCATTAACCCCCCCCCCCCCCCAAGTATGTGGCAGTTTAAGGGTTAACAACATTACAGAGCGGTTCTTGCACAGAATAAATCTTTTTTTTTATAAAAATTGTACGAGGCCCTTCTTGTGTTTAGCCAGGGTTTTGATGGGAATTCCCCCTTTAGTGGCAATTTTTGGAACTGCTTTTGGGACTCCCAGTCATAACATTACAGGGGAATTCATTTTTTGACATTTACTTTGTAAGATTTTCCCAAGAAAGTTACGTGTTTTTACAATTATGCAACAAAGCCATTTTGCTTTTCTCGTGGATTTCGCCATTTTCTGGCAATGGCATTGATGGTTGTCATGGTGATGGGTCCCAGATTTAGGCCCTGCTACTTGTGACCTCAAATATAAACATCGGCACTTCCTTTACGTTGTATCTGAGGTGGGATAAACCAAGTTAAAGTACTTGTGGCCATTTATTTGGTGCCTTTCAGGTTTTTCTGCACTCTCCATTAGGGTTCTTTATCGTCTTTGATGTGACGGAAGAGCAGCTTGATTCCTATTTTTCGATCCCAGAATGTCTCCATTTTATGGCTTTCTGCTGGTACTTTACAAAATAAAAAAATACTTTAATTGTCTGTTAGAAAGAACAATCAGCAATTAAACATCCAAAACAGCCAATCCGTAACTGTAAAGGGCTGAGACCCTACAAGTCAGGCTTTACTGATCAGTAGGCCTTCAACCTTACTGGGCTTAATCGCCACTCTAGAGGCAGGCTTCCTGGCCTAGCGGGACTTACAGGGAGAAAAAATGATTAATAGTTCTAACAACTTAACTAAAGGCCTCACAAGAGGGAAAGAACGTCAAAAACCTCCGGCTTATAAAGGGACAAAACAGGGAATCTTTATAAAAGGAAAAAAAAATATTTATCAATAAAATAAGGAGAATGCAAAGACAAGCCCAAAAGAGCCAAAAGTGACAAGGAGGGATCACCTGACGCAAACAAGTCCCAATACATTAATTCTAAATAAACAGAAAACCCCAGAAATGCTAACGGAGAGAAGGCAATCCTAACAAAGCAACTCCACATAACAAAAGCCAAATGGTTTCCTGCTCCTTGATGTTTAAGGAGTGATAATCAGTGGGAATAATATGGACCACCTCAAACTCGCCGATGACACTGACCTGACTGAAGAAGATATACAGCAACTACAACAGAGACCATGAGTGCTACATGAGGGGGGTCAGACAGTGGGACTAAATATTGTGGCGGACCGCCGGGGCACTTACACCCCAATCATGGAAGGACAGCGGGAGAGACACTAACTACCCTGGCACGCTAGAGGGCAGCACATGGAAGCTCAACCCTGCTGGGGCCTGTGCACACCACCAGGGGGCGCCTGGACGTTTCCTGACGCCTATTTAGCAGCACTTCTACCACAGCCGGAAACTGTCGGAAAAAACTCATTGGACAACTGGAGCGCTTCCGGGGGGCCTGTAAAAGGAGCCGGAGCTGGGAGGAGATGGGCGAAGAGCTTGCCGGAAGAGGAGAAAGAGCGAGAATGGTAAAGAGAAGATAAGAAAAGGACTGGGCTTTGGTGCTGTGCCACATAAGTGTGCATGGGAGGCACCTGAAAGGTTCACAAAGGGATAATTCCATGCCAGACCAGGGGGTGGCAGGGCGCACTACTCTTCTGTCTTTTTCATCGGCAGACCAACCACAGAAAATTTCGCCTGGACTTGAGGAAGCCACTTCCGGTTTCTGCCCCGATGACACCACTTCCCCTGCCCAGCTTTAAAACCGCCATCTTTGCAGGTTATGATTCTTCTATTGTTGCACTGAAGTCTGTTGAGACCTGTTCTTTGGAACCAACCTTTGAGTTTAGGCAGCCTCAGACCCACAACGCTAAATACACAAGCGGGTTTCCAGCACTTTCTCTGGCTGTGAGATGACAGACCCCGTGAAGACAGTCACACCCGGTGAAACCCTAAAATGCCTTCGGGATTGTCCTCTGGTCTCTTGGCTCTCGTCATGCAGACAGGCAGTGGGATGTGGCAGCCAAAGGGTTAAAGGCAGGCAGGGGCCAATGGCATAACGAGCGGCGCACGCAGAAGAGACATTCGGCGGGCTGCTTAGCAGAGAAATGATCGAGGCCCACGTTTTGCCCTTAGGGGCCTCGGGATATTGCTGTTCTCCCCAGTTCAGAATTGCTAACATGCCAGAGCTGCGTGTTTCCGCTTATTGAAGTTATTTCTCATTTTCTTGCTCTCGTATGAATATGCATCTTTATGAGTTTGGATTCTCGAGGCGGAATTAAGAAAAGTGTCATTACCACCGGATTGAAAAATCGAGCTGCTAAGGACAAATGGCTAAAACACGAGCAGAAGGCGCCAATAAAGAGCAAACACATTCCTCGTTGTTATTTAGGGAAGAATTCAGTTACTGGAAATCACAAGTGAGACGTACCACATCTAAGAGGAGGGGCTGTCATGTTACCGTAGATAAGGGGGTCCCAGACCAATCCTAATCTGAGTGGACAGGCTAAAGACAAGCGGACCACCCATCCATTAACATCTGGAAACTGCCTCCAGCATTCAAGGGGGCACAGGATTATTTCGATAGCTCTGGGCTCCTCATGAGGGGAAACAGGCAGGCAGGGGGCAAAGGCACAGCAGTGCCAGGCAGGATGCCACACAAAAGGTCTACCAGGCCAAGATGCAACTAGAGGGCAGGCTTTGGAAGGCAGCAGTGAGTCAGCGGTGGGATTTGGCCTGTTGCTTTCAATGCCATCTCCTCACCTCCCACTAGACGATGCACACACACACACACCCCGCCCCGTCAATTTGTTGTTTCCCATTTCCTTGTGTGACGTCTCGTGCTTACAGCTGTGGGTGCAAACTTTAGTTCCAGGACATCGATAGTCGTTGTTATATCTCAGCCAGGAGGGGCTGGCATTCAGCTGCCCTTACTGTGCCATCTTTGTTCATTATCTTATTCTTCTGTTTGTATTAATATTTCTATTTATTATGTTATTCTTTGTTTTTGATTTTGCCTGTGTATGTATGCTTGTGTTACGTTACATGTGTTTTGTGGGTGGTCCCCCAAGACACCTGGCCAGCTGCC
The DNA here is from genome assembly GCA_026402145.1 of Polypterus bichir lapradei. Lineage (NCBI taxonomy): Eukaryota > Metazoa > Chordata > Cladistia > Polypteriformes > Polypteridae > Polypterus > Polypterus bichir. The sequence goes on along the minus strand of JANRMT010062824.1, from coordinate 7,863,101 downwards.
CATCACTGCAGCCCTATAAAGGGGTGGGCAACCCACAGTGCTTTGCAGTTCATTGTGAATGCGCTCTGCAATTGGTCATTTCTTGTGTCTTTTGTTGTGATTTGTGCATTTTATGATTTTCTGAATTTTCTGACCTTCTTCTCTGTTATTTTTGACTTCGCCATTGGATTACTGCACTGGGACTTTGTCTGATGTCAAATTGCTTTTGTTACAAACAACTCTGTTTGCCTTTTGTGCTCTACTGAGCTTTTTTCATGTTATAAAGAGCTTGTGTTTGCCCTTTTATCTAGCCAGGGTTTGATGGTAAATCTCCTTCTAGGTGGCAGTTTTGGAAGTAATTAAAAGCAGAAGCCACGCCTATTTTTCTTCTAAACATTATCCCTGGCCCCACCCTTTATTTCCAAATAATCAACTAATGTCTTAAAGTTGAAGCCACGCCCATAAGTGTTCCAACCATCAGCCCAGCCCCACCCCTTGGTGCCAAATGAAGGACTAAGTTCTTAAAGTAGAAGCCACACCCATTTTTTTAAATATCAGCCCAGCCCCGCCCTGCCCCACAGTGCCAAATGAATGACTAATTTTAAGTAGAAGTCACGCCCATTTTCCCTAAACATCAGCCCAGCCCCGCCCCTCAGTGCCAAATGAATGACTAATTATTTAAAGTAGAAGCCACACCCATTTTTTTCTAAACATCAGCCAAGCCCCGCCCCTCAGTGCCAAATGAATGACTAATTTCTTAAAGTAGAAGCCACGCCCATTTTTCATTTAAACCCCCACACTAACACAGCACTCATAACATCCCAGTTCATAAGATGAGAGGGACACAGTGAATGCTACAACCATTTTGCATAAAAAAATTCTAAAATAAGGATGGTCAAAGTAAATAAATAAATATATCAGCTTGAAAGGCCCTGTCATGCAGTGTCACCACTGCCACATCCTGACACCAAAATTTGAATTTGTGCTTCCTTACGCATAAGATATATTTTTTTGTTGCAGTGTAACTAGCGCACTTCATCTTCCTGACACTTTATCCTTATTACCAGAAGTCAAAATCCTTTTCATTTTTTGCCGGAAAAGGCGCCAGTTTTTGACACGCTACAAGTAAGCTCTGTATGTGGTTCAATGCGTGATCGACTGAAAAACACAGAAATAGAAATAATGACAGTCTGTGATTTAGCTGGAGACACAGCAGCATCTGCTCCTCTACAGAATATGCGTGCCTTTCATCCTTCAGCTCTTCTTAGATGTCCAAGTTGTAAGGCTGGCAGTGAACAGCAATTTTTTACTTTTTTACGTGGGTATGATATATAATGTACAGTATATTTACATTATATATATATAGAGAGAGAAAGTGTATATACAGTATATACATATATATATATTTACTAGGCTGACCCACCTTTTAAGGCGGCCGACTTTTAAGTTGACCACTTCTTAAGGCAATTCAATATAAAGATCAATTTGATATTTTATACAAACTCATTAATTTGGTTATATTGCATTTGAGCGGTATTACTTTAATACTCGTAGTTTCTGTTATTTTTGTGATGAAATGTAAACTTTTTTTCTATATTGAGGTCGCCCTTTTGAACCCCCCTGATATTTACTACGCGGTGAGGCATTTGTACTCCATCAACATTAATTATTTCCAGAGACATAATTTTGTCTATTTTTCCAGCACATCGCGCACAAAAGCAAGGGAATGATGGGAGCACCAGAACTCTGGTCACATCATGTCGCTTCGTACTGCAAGTAGTAAGTCTGTGATAAGCGGAATACCGCTACGCTTTCCACTCACGGGATGGAAGGACAATCCTGACCGCTTTTATATAGTAAGAAAGAAGAAGAAGATATCGCACAGTCTGGAGTAGAAAATCATCTTTTACCTGGAAAAACGAAACTACAAATCCCATCATGCATTGCAAAATGGATGGGGCGTGTGTGAAACTCTGCGCCTGCTTAGCACTCACGGGACGGAAGGACAATCCCGACCGCTTTTATATAGAAGGATATATATATATATATGTGCGCATGGGAGGCAGCTGATGGGCTTAATTAATTGTAATTGTCCACCCGACCAGGGGGTGGCGCTGCCCATTAACACCTTCTCTCTTTCCTAAACAGCAGACCTACAGAAGGAAATCCTGCCTGAACATCTCACTTCCAGTTCCGATCCACCAGGCAGCCCTCGATATAAACACTATTTTGACTCTTTGTATTCAGTTCTGCTGTGAACTCAGTCTGTAACAGCCGTTATTATCGCTCTATTTCATTGCCTATTTCTACCCCAAATCTTTGTCTTGTTCCTTGTGTTTATTTCACAATATATATTGTCATTCATGTGTGCCTAAGAGTCATTTTGAGGTCTCCCTGGAGGTAAATGATACCATCCCGAGAGACAGGGGGCGCTGTCACTGATTACATTTGCTTTTTCATTCAGACGGTTAACAGGTGGAGGTCCTTCAAGCCAATTTAGCATGTGTCCAGAAGCTCCACCCTTTCTGGGCTGCCGAGGTACAAACCCTGAAGCCACTGGAAATCGGCATTCAAACTGGAAGCAGCTGTTATGGAAGACAGAGTTCTCCCTCCAGCAGATTATCTGTTTATTTTGGGCTTCATGCCACTCTTTGCACCCACATTTTCTATTTCTTTTCACCTTTTACTTCTAAAACTGGCTGCTACCCCAATTCTTCATAAGTTTTTCTCCTTTGCACTTCACATTGGCGTAGTCAGCAGGATGGTTGTAGTAGCAGGCTCAACCAGATCTCAGAGCAGTAATATACCTCCCCTGTGATATATAACAAAATATATTTATTTATTTAATCACTGTTGATTTAATTTGCTTTTGTGACACTGATCAATAGAAACAGACTTTTTAATGTTAAAGTGAAAAAAGAGCTCTGCAAAATGCTCTAAATTAATTTTAGACAGTAAAGGCTACTTCTTCTTAAATATTGCTGGGTTGGTTCCTGAGTTTGCAGTATTAGGTGGCCTCCCCCCCCCCCCCCCCCTCCTGAGGCCCAACATAAAGGGTGCAGGGCACAAAGCATGACACACAAATGGTTACACTGGTAATATGTGTGACAGATAGGGGGCGCTGTCATCCCCTTGAACCCTCAGACCAGACGCCAGACACCAGGTAAAAGTCCAAGTATTAAATTTATTTGAACAATAATGTGCACAAAACACCCTCCACTCCACAATACTCATATAAATTAAACAATACACAATAAATCAATAATCAATCCTCCTCTCCCAGACGCGTTGCACCGTTCCTCCCAACTCAGCTCGTCCGTCTGGGATTTCCCAGAGTCCATTATAGTCCTTGACCCGGAAGTGTTTCTCTCTCTCTGTCCATGTGACTGGCAACACTTCCAGGTCAGATAAAAACTCCTTTTCTTCAACCCGGAAGTACGTCATTTCTTCTGTCCACGTGACTGGGACGTACTTCCGGGCTGTAGGGAAAATAATCCTTGTTCCTCCCTGCAGCATCCTCTAGCGGCCCCCATGGTATCCAGCAGGGCTGTGGATAAAGACTCCATTGACCAGAATTCCCTGCTGGCATTCGGGGCACCTCTATGCTGCAGGGAGGGCTCCATCTGGCGGCCTGGGGGTATTGGCCAGGATGAATGGCCAGCTATATGCCACATATGATAGAGAGTTATAAAATAAAGACAAAACAACGCAATAAGTAAAATATAGAAAAAATGAAAACCATAACACAACACACAAAATAATATTCAAAAGTCAACAAAAAGATTAAAAATGAAAACCCACTTGAAGGAGGGCTGAGCCCCCTGGCTGAAATGTAATGCAAGGGAGACGGCAAATTAACAAAACCAAAAGATAATGAAAATAGGAGGCAAGGCACTGCATCAGCATATATATATAAAACCAAACATCTGTCTGTCTGTGCGCTTTCATGAGAGACCTGCTAAACGGATTTAGATCTGGTTTTTCTCTATAATTTGCTTGAACATTTCGGTTGATTTTGCAACTTCTCTCATTGCACTAAGTATCATAGTTCACTAGCAGTACCGATTTATTCACACGAATTCAAGAGAGAGGCTGAGGGCCTGGAGGAGGGGGAGGCGGGGCCTCAGGAGTAGGGAGCTGGGAGGGGCCTTCCTCACTCACACACCAGCCTCTGTTCCAGTCGCTCTGCCTCTCACCACGTGTTGGAGCGCACCTTGCCTCCGCTTAGCAAGCGATACCTGTTTGTTCAGCAGACATTATCATCTAGAGATTGTTAAACAGTAGCGTTTCATGTTTTTGAGACAGAGATCAGAGCTACATGTGTTTTAGAGGGTAGCTGCTCATTGGCAGAGATATCACGGCCACGTGCTTTTCTCCCCATTCAGGGGACACTCTCCTGTCAGAGCTGAACACCATCAGATTCCGTGCCAACGTGTAACATTGGAGCGTACCTATACCTTCCGCTTGGCCACAGATGCCTTGCCAGCTTTTTACATTTTTGGCAAAGAGATCATAGCTATATTCTCACTGCTGATAGCAAAACCAAAAATATTGTAAATCAAGAGGCCCTGGGATACAAAAGCTATCAATATAAATTCTTCTCAATACAAATTTTTACATTGTTAAAAAACAATGTTATTGATGTTTAAAGTTTGTCCTGTTTCACTACTGTGCTGGAGGAGCCGTGGGGGGACAGCTAGTTATTAATAAACAGCACAAGAACCCAAACCATGATGACTAACGTATTATACAAAATAACATTTAACAAACAACAAAAATATTACATGTTCTCGAGTCGGGGATAAACACCTGGCTAAACCACACCAGCTATAAAATAAGGAATCCGTGAGGGAGGCAATGAAGACACGGAGACTGCAGATGTCAGCCCTTCCCCTAACTCTTATTCCAGGTCACTCAATGGCAGCCATTTGATGACCCATTTTAATAAAGGATCTTAAATGCAGTACGGTTTGCACAGCTCGCATACATTTTAGAGTCTTAATGCGAGCTTTGGAACTGGCGGTGTGCGGCGCAGAAATCTTCGCTACATTTGAATGACGGCCTTCACGTTGGCGGCATAGATCAAATCTCTGCAGGATCCTGTCGACTTTTAGCCCCATTACAAAAACCTCGCAATGGGAAATTGCTTTTAAATGAAGGACACGCCGTATAGGATGATTGCCAAGTGCATAATATGCAGCTTACCTGCGCCCACGTGCGCTTTAGAAAGCCGACACGTCGAAGTCTTGATGCGGAGCATGAATTAAAACGCAGGACGTTGGCAGGTCCTCAAATTAAAGGTCTTTGTACCTCCGTAATGAGCGGTTGCTCTGGGAGTGGGTTGCACAGTCGGACCATTCTTCCGCAGCAGAAGGTCACCAATCTGAACTTTTATTGTTGGATTACAGCTCGGCAATTTGGCACGCACTTTGAAATCATTTGCACCCTCCAGAAAGGGGGCCGAATACAATCACATCGGAGGGACTCGGGCTAAGTTTACATTTGCTTCTTCTGGCCAAGTCCAGCTCTTGTTTAGGTGCCATTTCTCCGGTCTTGTTCAGCACAAGAACAGCAACAGTTATGCGCTTTATATATATATATATCGCGCTCTGCATTAGCGCTGCACAGAAAGTCAAATTCTCGCCCAGTCATTTGCTGAAGGGGCAGCACGTGACAAATTAAATCGTTTCTTGTCTTACCTGATGCCCAATATCCACCTAAAAGTCACGTTTTCAGCTCTTGCTTCACGCAGCACAATGCTACTTGGGGACCATTAAAGCTAATTAAGGTGGGTCGGGTACAAACTGCACGGAGTCTGCTGTCCTGCAGGGTGCTGGAGGGGTCAGGAGTTGAAACCACCCCCAGTCAGACACTCACTTTGCTTTAGGGCTGTGACTGACCCAAAATTCAAGTCACATGAAGTCACTTTATTGTCACATCACTGAGCACCAATGTACTACTTTGTGTGCAGTAATGGAGGATGCACATCAGAAATACATCCATCCATTATCCAACCCGCTATATCCTAACTACAGGGTCACAGGGGTCTGCTGGAGCCAATCCCAGCCAACACAGGGCTCAAGGCAGGAAACAAACCCCGGGCAGGACTGTGGGAGGAAACTGGAGTACCTGGAGGAAACCCACACAGACACAGGGAGAACATGCAAACTCCACACAAGGAGGACCCAGGAACCGAACCCGGGTCACCTAACTGCGAGGCAGCAGCATTACCCACTGAGCCACCGTGCCACCTCAGAAATACATTTAAATATCAATTAGCTGCTCCCATACTGTACAGAAAGAAACACAGCTCAGTGGTAGAGTAGATCAAGAGGCGCCATTTTGACTCTGCATGTCCCCTTTCTTAATTTTTAAAGGCAAGAGAGGTGACCTGCCAAACAAGATCTGAGGCCGCTCAATCAACAGGAGACAAAGAGCACAGAGAAGAGGAGAACTGAGTGAGGTCCTCAGTGCAGCCCCCCTCAGGGGTCCATCCATAAACCCTTAGTTCTGTAAAGGTAAAATAATAATAAAGCCCTCCATTATACCAGTGAACAGTTTCAAAGCCTGAGTCTGTGTGTGTGTGTGGGGGGGGGTCTTCCTGAAAAGTCTCAAACAGAACTCCATCTAGCGTGACTATGACAAACAGTCCTTTCAAACACAGCAAGCCGCTCAAAGAGCAAAGGATCTCCTCTGGCTCAGTGTGCCAATGCTATATTGGTGTCAGCAGTGGGATGAGAAGACCTGCAGTCCAACTTAATAAAGCAATGAGTGCCATGAAGACCTAAAATGGACTTGCTTGGCTCTTCTGAGAAGTTGTTGGACAGTCTTTAGACTGGAATGTAGGACCTGGAATAGGAGTAGGAAGGAAAACAGCTGAGAGACGGCTACCTGGGGATGCAGAAGCTGGATGAACTGGGAAAAAGGGCAGCAGGTCGAGTTATTACTGACCCCCATGGGTAAGAACTACCATCAGGATGTTAGGCCAATCTGGAACCAATAAAAGATCAGGAGATCTGTCCATTTCTGGTGCCCATTTAACATGTGACACCACCTTCCATTAGCAGGCTGAATTTATAGTACTTGTACCTGAAGGGGCGGAGCCTTTTCTGAGTGGCGGGGGGCAGGGGGGTTTAGGCATCTTCTTTGGGTGTCTTTACCTGCCTGCTGAAGAGGAAAGAGAAGATATTGTTAGCAGCAGGACCCCCTCTCAGAACTGCTTAACGCACCAGAGCCAGAATGGTGGTCTGTAGGTGTGCATGCCTGACTATATATAAACTACTCAAACAAATGAAAGGAACACTCTGAAAACACATCAGATCTCAATGGGAATTAAATCCTGCTGGCTATCTCTACTGATATGGTGATGTGTTAGGAACAAAAGGATGGCAGCCACATCGTGTGATGGAAATGAAGATAATCAACCAACAGAGGGACACCCCGAAAATCAAAGGGAGAAAATAATGCGTCAGGCAGACAAGCGAGTCCATTTGGCCAAAATCTCATTGCAGCAACTCCAAATGGCACTCAGTAGTTTGTATGCCCAAAGCCTGACAACTAACGAGACGATGGATGGTGTCCCAGATCTAGACCAGGGCATCACTGAGCTCCTGGACAGTCTGAGACATCAAATGGACCCAAACATAATGTCCCACCCAAAGGTGTTCTATTGGATTGAGGTCAGGCGAGTTTGGGGGAAAGGGGGGGGCAGTCAATGGTATCAATTCCTTCATCCTCTTGCCACATGAGGCCGGGCATTGTCGTGCACCAGGAGGAACCAGCACAGAGTCTGACAACGGGTGTAAGGATTTCATCCTGATACCTAATGACAGTCCTGTGGTCCTGTTGTCTAGCCTGTAGAGGTCTGTGTGTCCCTCCATGGATATGCCACCCCCTGCCCAGACCATCACTGACCCCCCACCAAACCAGTCATGCTGAACGATGTCACAGGCAGCATAATGCTCTCCATGGCTTCTCCAGACCCTTTCACGTCTGTCACATGTGCTCAGGGTGAACCTGCTCTCATCTTTGAAAAGCACAGGGCGCCCGCTAGTGGTGGACCTGCCAATTCTGGTATTCTATGGCAAATGCCAATGGAGCTCCCCGGTGCCCACTAGAGGACATCGGGCCCTCAGGCCCCCCTCATGAAGTCTGTTTCTGATTCACACCAGTGGCCAGCCTGCCTGCTGGAGGTCATTTTGTAGGCTCTGCCAGTGCTCATCCTGTTCCTCTTTGCCCAAAAGAGCAGATACCGTTGGGTCCTGCTGATGGATTAAGGACCTTCTATGAGAGGCCCTGTCCAGCTCTTCTGGAGTAACTACCTGTCTGTCTCCTGGAATCTCCTCCATGGCCTTGAGACTGTGCTGCAAGACACAGAAAACCTCCTGGCAATGCCACATATTGATGTGCCTGCCATCCTGGAGAAATTGGACTACCTGTGCCAGCTCTATAGGGTCCAGGTATGGCCTCATGCTACCAGTAGTGACACTGACCGTAGCCAAATGCAAAACAAGTGACAAAACAGATGAGGAGGGAAAAATGTCAGAGGCCTCCCTCCACCTGTTAACCCATTCATTCCTGTTTTGAGGTTGTCTCATTGTTGCCCCTCTAGAGCACCAAAGCAGCTGAAACTGATGAACAAGCCCCTCTGCTACTTAACCGACCAGATCAACAGCCCACAAGTGTCATTGACTTAATGCTATGCTCTCATTACAAAGCGGTCCTTTCATTTTTTCCCCAACGCTGATACCCGTATAACTGAAAAAGTTTGCAAAGAAAAAAAACTTGCAATGAATGCGGAGATGTCTTCTCAGATGCAAGTAATGCGTTGACTGACTCCAAGATGGCAGTGGAGCCGATTTTCAGGACTGGAGGGCTGAGGAAGAGGGTTCATGAGGTTGGAAATGATGTCATCGATTTGCCACCCGTCAATCATCCATTGTACAGTGGGAGGAAAAGAAGAGGCATTAAGTGACAGCGCCAACCCCTGACTCGAAGTGGAATTACAATTTGTCGAACCCTGAAGTTGTCTCCTGGGAATATGTGAGCACATTATGCTTCCAAAGTATAATCCCTCATATTTTTCTATCCATGATTTTTCAGCATGAGGACTGGCAGGTGATGATCCGTCCTCAGAAACACACAATGAATATGCAGCAGGGAGGGGGTGACTCCTTGAACTTACTCTGATTTATTTGCAGCGTGTACCACGATGACACTAGAATTAGTGCTACTGCCTCACAGCTCCAGAGTTCTCAGGTTCAAATCTCAGTCCGTCACATCGCCCACACACACACACACACACACACACACACACAACCTCACTGAGGCCGAAAAGGTTGGCTGAATTCTAACATAAGCTGAGCAGATTTTCGTTGTTCCCAAACGGGACTTAAACTCATTTCAGTGAGTGTGGTAGACACCAAAAAGATGGAAGAACAGGGTTGGAGTTTCAGCCGATTAAAAACTGGACATTTTGTAATTTTGTGAAAAAGCAGGACACAGTGCATAAAAACGGGACTATCTTGGAGAAAACAGGACTCATTAAAGAACAATAAACTACAAAAATAAATAAGACAAAATAAATTTTAATGCATAAATTATAAAATAATAATAAAATAGATAAACATGAGCCAGTATGAAACTCAATATACAGGATACCACCCCTGAGAAAATTCACACAGATAGAGTGATAGCATTCAGATTCCACACAGAGGGCCTCCATATACAGGATATGAACCAAGTTAGCGCAGACGCACCAACCACTGCGCCACCTGGCTATCCCGCTGTATAATTAAGTGTCGATAAATTGCTGTTGATTCCAGGGACTTACTGCCGCTTTCTTTGCTTTCCGTTCCTCATTTCACCGGACAGTCCGCGGCTGTCACAATCCGTAACATGCTGTCGGCTCTCCGGTGAGCGGCTGTAATGAGGTAATGACTTCAACAGGAGACTCCGCCACCGAGACTAGATTGCATTAGATCAGCCTTGGAAAAGTCCTAAATGACTCTGCCGGAGAATTACTTGGATGTGACAGAGTGAATTATTCAGTTATCAGATGCCGTGAGGCACGCGCACTCAGCACCCCCTCGCATTGTGTGGACGTGCGTGACGGGCGAGCGCAGTCTCCCCCTAAAAAAAAAAAAAACTCCAGCAGGCTGTCTGCAGGTAATCATAAAGAACGGGCGCACGGGCGCAAAGAGCAGCCGGCGAAGCGAGCCGCATGACAACGGAACGGCAGCGCTTTGTTTACATCTCTGTTTGGCTTCTGAGAGCAAATGTAATTATCTGAACACCTACATCGTCTAATCACATCTGGCCCAACTCCGCTATCTATTTATGGTGGGGGTCGG
>JANRMT010062824.1:7837010-7852670 GCA_026402145.1 Polypterus bichir lapradei | reverse complement strand
AGGGATGGAGAGAATGGTTCTATTTGTTCTTGACGGTAATGCGCGCCTTTTCTTTCAGTGTATTCCCGAGGACGAGGACGCGTCTTCTGTGCAAACAATGAAGCAGTGTGCCTTCCGGTTTTCTAAACACTTTCTCTATTTATCTCTAAACATCATGGAGCCCCTGTCATCGTGTTAGGGAAAGCGCAAGAACAGCGCCGCTCCATTATATTCTGCTCAAGTGATCTCACAAGGCGCTGCTCCTTCATGTACAGTACTTCAACATTTGACAACTTTTTTTTAAAAACATGCAATTCAGTTCAGGGGACGGGGAGACGAAGCCGATCGCGGCAGCACTGAGCACAGGGCAGGAAACAACCCCAGAGAAAGAGAGAGAGAGAGAAAGATTGGGAGCATGCGCTGATACCGAAGTTTTTTTTTTTTTTTATGGTGGCTAGAAACTCCAGGAATATAACTAAATGTCATATTCGAATACAGGCATCGGAGTGAACAATTGAGATACGTCTTTTCTTTTTAACGATTCATTGAATGAGTCTGCAGCCAAACTCTAATATTAGGTCAAAGACATCTGAATGATTTTGTTTTTAACGTATGTAATTTATTGAATAAAAAATGCTATACAACAGTACCCAGCATCGTGTGAAAAAGTAATGGCACCCTTACTCTTACACCTGTGCCACCTTTAGCTGTTATGACCAGAGAGGACTGGGCAGTCTAATGGTCTGGAATCCCTACAGATTTTATTTTTTTCTCCAGCCGTTTGGAGTTTTTTTTTTTTTTTCTGTCCACCCTGGCCATCGGACCTTACTCTTATTCTATGTTAATGAATGTTGACTTATTTTCTTTTCTTACTGTGTCTTTTATTTTTCTATTCTTCATTATGTAAAGCACTTTGAGCTACTTTTTGTATGAAAATGTGCTATAGAAATAAATGTTGTTGTTGTTGTTGATGACTACAGCCAAACTCTTCTCATTTAGTCTTCCATTAAGTTTTAAAGTATTTATTCATTTATTAATGTATTTGTTACCTTATTGCAAAATTCAGGTGATGGCCGTGGAGGTGGAGCCAATCCTGGCAGTACTGGGCACAGGGCAGGAAACAAGCCTGGGCACTCCAGGTCTGCAGCTAACACTTAATATTAGGTCAAAGGCACCCGAGTGAACAAAGAAGAAATATTTTATAGTCATGTAATTTATTAAATGAACAAAGTTCTATAGCACCAACTGGCACTGTGTGAAAAAGTACCTGCACCCTTACCCTTAATAACTGGCTGTGCCACCAGTAGCTGCTTTGACAGCAACATCTCAGAAAGTGCTGCTGCATTACTTAGTTGTATTTACTTTGTGCTTGTTTTACCATGTAACCCTAATTACATTTATGCTCTTGAAGGTGGAGCCTATCCTGGCAGCACTCAGTGCAGGGCAGGAAACAACCTTGGAGCACAGTGCCAGTCCACTGCTGGGCCCACTCACACACTTCCTATTTTCTAACTGCCAGTTATCCTAACCACGGACATCTCTGGGCATGTGGGAAGAAAAAACTAGAAGGACTCCCTAACCTGTACACAAGGAGAATGTGCCAGCCTTACAGAGATGGGCATCAGATGCGGAATTTGAGCCACCCAAAAGTGCTACCCACTTCACCACTTTAGGTTAAACTGGTTTGAGCTGATTAAGCTCCTCTGATTAGACAATTGATAAGTCTGAACTGACCTGGCATGAGTGTATGTGGGCTGGTGTACATGGGCACCACCCCCTCACCCCCAAATTAGAGCCTTGTGCTGTAATGAATGAACAACATTAACTGAAAAAAATGAATGAACAACTTTAACTGAAAAAGTTTCTCAAATTGAAATCCTCAACCTGGTATAGCAGCACACCTCAGGTGGCACAGCTGTTGTGTTCAGTACCCTGCATCATGCTACCCTGATGGCTGGGCTCGATTGGCACAATACAGCAAGAACTGAACCACACAAGGCGTGTCTGGCAGTGACATGCGTCTTCTCTGAATGACGGCAAAGCCAAATGATCGCAATTCAGCTGAAGAATGGACACCGTGTGCTGCACTGGCCTGAGAGGAATGCAGATAGCAGGTGACATAAATAGCGGGACATGTTGATCAGGCCTGGCCGAGGGTACGGTGACAGTAAGTGTCGGATATTAGAGCCAGAAGCCATGCTGAAAGGTGTCAGGCTGCTGAGATAAGGCCAAGGACACAAAGAGTCCCGATGGGGTGCCTGGTTCTTGAGAAGGAATCACATTTTCCTCCACAGGTTATTTGTCATCTCCGTTCATCAGGAGGGCATCAGACTCAGCGAAAGGAAGAAGGCGCCACCCTGCGGCAACCATAAGCCAATCCACATTTGTGTGCCCATCCAGAGTGCTATGGCATATGGTAGACAGTGCGACTGGCTATGGTCTGCCGATGCCCTCCTTCGAGAGTGGGACTCAAGATGGACGCATCTTTGGATGTGTGAGATAGCAATGTCAAATACAATAAATCCTCACTATCCACGGATTTTAATCCCCCTGACTCTCTTATCCGCTGTTATAAAAGTGTAACCCATTCTCAGACACTTGCAGTCTATTTGAGACTCATTAAATCAGTGGTACACACAGTACTGTCCAATGGGGGACATAAACGTATTAGTTCAATATTATGTTTATAAAGTCCTTTAAAATAATTCCAATAACGAATTGTGCAACACAAACAAAACATTCTAATGCAAATGTGCTGTTATTGTATTGTGCTTTTTTCATGAACGAAAAAAAAATCACCAACAGAGTTCTCCTTCAGTGAAGATGTTCGGCACTTGCGCATGCGCTTTAAACATCTAAACGAACGCGGCTGTCGGCGTCATACATGCGCATAAACAGTCCCGTGGAGCGCTACTGAATCCATCCATCCATCCAGTCCGAACACTGGGTCACGGAGGTCTGCTGGAGCCAATCGCAGCCAACGCAGGGCGCAAGGCAGGAACCAATCTCAGGGAAGGACGCCAACCCACCGCAGGACACCCACACCCACACACCAAGCACACATTAGGGACAATTTAGAATCGCCAGTCCACCTAACCTGTCGATTTTCATGATTCGCTGAAATGAGTGCCTGCGAGCGGACTACAGTTCCCATGAGGCAGCAGGAGTGCAAGGCGGCAAACGGGAGGCCACCTGCTCCGACTGCGCTTTTTGCGGGATCAGCGCGCCACGCACAAAGTTTGAATGGGAAGAACGCAGGTTTATTTATTTTTTTTTCTCAGCTAATTTTGTACGATATTTTCATTGCCTTACTGCTTTACGAATTGTATCTAATAGGGCGCCTTTTGGAATTGCATTTCCAATGTTTACTTTCATAAGGACCCTTTTCGATGGGTCCAAAGGGATTTATGACATTGCTAAACCCTTAAGGAGCAGCGATTCTTTCTTTCTTACAAAAAGTCTGTATAAGCTATAATATATTGTAACGACCTCGACGAGTCAGGTTCAAAAAAGGAAGAAACACAGAAGGACGAAGAAGGGATCGCAGAACAGTTTACTGGAACAGCAAAAAAAATACACGATTGTAAAAGCAAAAAACGAACGACTGTGAACTTGAACTACTGTATTTACAGTTGTCTGATGTCACACTCCTTGCGCCACACTCCTTGCGCCACACACCTTTCCGACCCCCAGCCTTCTCCCTCAATCCATCCAGAAAAACAAACCAACAAGTCCCCGCCCCTCCGTTCAGGGTACTGCCCATTTGTTCTCCCTTTGCTGTCAATCATACCCCGATGTCAGTCCTCCGCGCCGTTCTCCGCCATCCCTCGATCGGCCCAACAGTCACTTCAACCGGGCCGGGATACTACAATCTAATATAAGGTGAGGTTTGAGTTTTATGTCAGCAGAGGACTAGATGAGTAACAGAAAAGGATCAAACCGGATGATCAAAAACATGAACGTCAAAGCCAAAAACCAGTGACAAAAATACAAGAGGAAAATGTCAGTACCAGAAAAAAAAATTAGAGTGACTTACAAACATTTTTTGTATTCATGACTTGCAGAAAGAAGTAAATTCCTAGATGGCTTTTTATTACATCGTGACGTTACCCGAAGAGCACGACGCTATCAATGCGTGAAGCGGACCTCACTATAGCTACCAAACATGAGGAATAAAAAAAAACAGTGAAGGAAACAGACAAGAAATACAAATCAGGCAACGTTTTAATGATAGGCATTTCCAGACATTAACATAATGATCACATTCAGGGGTCTCAAAATCTCAAAATGAAGAGAATTTCATGTTAAAAAAAGTCTAAAAAATACAAAAGCAGAACACAAAACCCTCATATTGTGATTACAGGATTGCACATGAATCCGATTTTCGTGTCAGTTTCGTGAATCTTTCTCTGTGTTGCTCATTACTCGCCATATATTATCTATATACACTCGCCTAAAGGATTATTAGGAACACCTGTTCAATTTCTCATTAATGCAATTATCTAATCAACCAATCACATGGCAGTTGCTTCAATGCATTTAGGGGTGTGGTCCTGGTCAAGACAATCTCCTGAACTCCAAACTGAATGTCAGAATGGGAAAGAAAGGTGATTTAAGCAATTTTGAGCGTGGCATGGTTGTTGGTGCCAGACGGACCGGTCTGAGTATTTCACAATCTGCTCAGTTACTGGGATTTTCACGCACAACCATTTCTAGGGTTTACAAAGAATGGTGTGAAAAGGGAAAAACATCCAGTATGCGGCAGTCCTGTGGGCGAAAATGCCTTGTTGATGCTAGAGGTCAGAGGAGAATGGGCCGACTGATTCAAGCTGATAGAAGAGCAACTTTGACTGAAATAACCACTCGTTACAACCAAGGTATGCAGCAAAGCATTTGTGAAGCCACAACATGCACAACCTTGAGGCGGATGGGCTACAACAGCAGAAGACCCCACCGGGTACCACTCATCTCCACTACAAATAGGAAAAAGAGGCTACAATTTGCACGAGCTCACCAAAATTGGACAGTTGAAGACTAGAAAAATGTTGCCTGGTCTGATGAGTCTCGATTTCTGTTGAGACATTCAAATGGTAGAGTCAGAATTTGGCGTAAACAGAATGAGAACATGGATCCATCATGCCTTGTTACCACTGTGCAGGCTGGTGGTGGTGGTGTAATGGTGTGGGGGATGTTTTCTTGGCACACTTTAGGCCCCATAGTGCCAATTGGGCATCGTTTAAATGCCACGGGCTACCTGAGCATTGTTTCTGACCATGTCCATCCCTTCATGACCACCATGTACCCATCCTCTGATGGCTACTTCCAGCAGGATAATGCACCATGTCACAAAGCTCGAATCATTTCAAATTGGTTTCTTGAACATGACAATGAGTTCACTGTACTAAAATGGCCCCCACAGTCACCAGATCTCAACCCAATAGAGCATCTTTGGGATGTGGTGGAACGGGAGCTTCGTGCCCTGGATGTGCATCCCACAAATCTCCATCAACTGCAAGATGCTATCCTATCAATATGGGCCAACATTTCTAAAGAATGCTTTCAGCACCTTGTTGAATCAATGCCACGTAGAATTAAGGCAGTTCTGAAGGCGAAAGGGGGTCAAACACCGTATTAGTATGGTGTTCCTGATAATCCTTTAGGTGAGTGTATATAATTCACTAAGGCAAGACACCCATGGAAAGCACGCTGGAAGGGGTGTGGATTCACTAAGCCTCCAACAAGTAAGACACCTATGGCGCACGCAGGAAGGAGCCGCGCCCACCAACTCCAAGACCATTGGATACGACGACAACTCGCAGAGCCACGCCCACCAACTCGGACGCGACGACACAGAAAAAACGGCGTCATTTATATTCGTCTGTCGTAGAGGCCACATGCACCTCCGAGCCACGTTGACTGTTCATAGAGGCATGTTTCTCGCAGAGGTGAATCGCCATATGCAGCGTGTAAAACGGTTTGCGAGGGGTATCCCATGTGTTGGTTCGTTCCGTGCATTGTTACAATGTTGCTTTTCTTGCTGATTTATTACATTACCGATTTTTCAGATGTTAATTTTCTCCCTGTGCTTAAAAATCATTAAAAAACCGGCCTGATTATGCGGCGTATCGTACGCCGCGGGTTGGCTAGTATTATATATTATGCAGTGCTGTATGGTAGGAGATACCACTCGGTGACACAATAGTGTCACAATAGTGACGTGCGCTCCGATGACTTTTTAAAGTAACAAGGTGCCTAAAGCTGTTGGGATCCTATTGAAGCACAAATACCCACAGCAGCGGTGGGTGTTGACAGGAAGCACACACATCGGTACGGCGGTCCTTTGCAGGGCTCCATCGCACAGCCAAGCAGGGAAGAGGGAACTGCCTGCAATCCAGGAAAAGAAAAATCTGTCAATTTGAATAAACGTATCTATAAACCACAAGAAAATAATCACGGGGGTCATGCTTATTTTCAAATTCATGGTGTCCTTTGATGCTGATGTTTAACTCTTTTTTTGCACAGTTAATGACATCTGTGTGTTTTACCAATGAAGAACTCCAGAAGTTGTTTTTATGTGAAAACACAGATTTTTAAGAAGCCAGGTTTCTGCGTTAATCAGGTCATTCACTTTAACCAGGTTGTATCGGGGCATGTAAACCCACTGGAGGAGAGTGGCACTGTCGGGGGTGTCTGTTGGACCTGCAGATAGGAATGTGCCATACTGCGTGCATGAGATGACACATCTACAATGAGCTGATGACACGCCGTTTTTATCCAGAGGACTGACGCTCATTCTTCCAATGCCAGTGTCACCTGCACATCAAACACTGCAAGTTCACAATACCAGCAGAAAGAGAACAACTGTGGATGCCATGTCTGAGTGAGTGAAAATAGTGGGTAACATTTACTTGTTGGTGGACATTTATTCAAATCCATTTTAAGATGAGGCAGATCAAACCTTAGAATCTGGAGCCAATACAGCATTGTGATTTGTAGCGATTCTGAAGCACATAACAATTAAACAGTCCACCTTCATAGAAAGATAAGTGTCTCTGTGTTCATCAGGCAGCTATGTCTCTGTCATTCCAAGATGGCACATCACAAACATTAACTCTGCTCTTATGAATCCCATGTGAATTTGCATATAACAGAGACATGTGCATTGCATTTGTCATTCCAACAGATGGCACATCACAAATGTTAACACTGCTTTTGCAAATTCCATACAAAATGGGATATAAAAAGAGACATGTGCATTGCATTGGTCATTCCAACAGATAGCACATCATAATCATTAACACTGCCTTATGAGTCCCATACCAAAAAGCATATAACAGAGACACATGCTTTGCGTTTTTCATTCCAACAGATGGCCTATCACAAACATTTTAGTAATAAAATGCATTGCATTTGTCATTCCAACAGATGGCACATCTCAAACATTAACACTGCTTTATTTATCCCATACCTAATGGCATATAACAGAGACATATGCATAGCATTTTTCATTCCAAAAGATGGCATATCACAAACATTTTTAGTAATAAAGTGCATTGCATTTGTCATTCCAATGAATGGCACATCTCAAATGTTAACACTGCTTTTGCAAATCCTGGCATATAACAGAGACATATGCATTGCAATTGTCATTCCAAAAGATGGCCGATCACAAACATTTTAGTAATAAAATGCATTGCATTTGTCATTCCAACAGATGGCACAGCTCAAACATTAACACTGCTTTTGCAAATCCCAAACAAAAATGGCATATAACAGAGACATATGCATTGCACTGGTCATTCCAACAGATGGCACATAACAAGAATTAACACTGCTTTATGTATCTCATACCAAATGGCATATAACAGAGATATTTGTCATTCCAGCAGATGGTGCATCACAAACATTCGCACTGCTTTTATGAATCCATTTTGAAATGGTTTATAACAGACACATATTAATTGCATTTGTCATTCCAACAGATGATGCATCAAAAACATTTTTAGTGATGCATTTTATTACTACAAAGGTTTGTGATGCGCCATCTTCTGAAATGGCAAATGCAATACATTTTATTGCTACGTGCATTACAAAGTACGGCCAAATAGATGGTGCACTGCAAATGATAACACTGAGGTCTATGTTGATTACTTAGATTTCAACCCGTTTTAGACGGGTAGCAATGCCGGCAGTGTTTACATAAAATAAATGTTAAGAAAAATTACATAAAAATAAAAAACACATGACAAATAATAATTCAAATATAACAATAAAATGGAAAATAAACATAACTCAGGGAACAAACCCTGAATGTAACATAACAGAGGCATCTGTTTGGTATGGTGGTGCTCAAGAGCGCCCCCAGTGGGTCACACTGTCAATTATTACATAGTTCACTGACACTATTTGCCAAGGTGACTTACTGCTCATAATTGAACTTTTTTTGACAATTGGGGTGGCAGGCAGGTTGATTGATTTGCCCCTCTGGGTTTGCGGTGGCACAGGAATTCCACCACAGCAGCCACGCTTTAGCTGTGCCAGCCCATTTAGGACTTCAGTAAATGCACTTATAAATTGGCACGTGGCTAACGCTGCTACCACCCTGATACAGAGACTCGGGTTTAAACCTGTGTGGCACAAAGCCCCCGGCTTGGCCACTTCACTGCCTCCCTTCAGCTTATTAGATGTTTTAGGATTTTTTTTTCTTTTTTTTTGTGTCTATTGTTTCGCCTTCGGCGTACTCTGTGTTTTTGCAGATTACTAATTTCTGGATTGTTCTGCATCTGTGAGACGCGGTGAGTCAGGCCACTGTGACGAGCGCTATATAAAAACACACTGAATAGAAAACAATGGCGCCTCGGGCTCTACGATAGCATGGGGGATGCGTTCCTATGGAAACACAAGGTTACACTGAAGTAGGTGAGCACTCGCTTAAAAAAGGCAAGGCTGGCACGGCTTTCACAAATCGTGCGCAGGATCAGAAGACGGGGCCGACTGGGAGCCATCAGCAAGGTGGTTAGAGCAAAGTCGGCCCTTCTGGGCCTCAACGGCGGACAGCTGGCTCCTTGAAAGTTTTATTTCTCGGAGTTGGAATGTAAGAAATGTGACAAACGAGAGGAGACCACTCAGTGCATTTGTCACTCGTTTGTTCTTCTTCTTCAAGGTTGTCCAGGTTTCTGCTTTAACTCCATGTCTCGGTAGCTCGTTCCACATTCCCACAACACTTTACATAAAGATGACGGGCCTCCTGGCTTCAGTCCTAAATGTTCTTCCCCTTTGTTTCCACTGTGGTTTACCAATAAGCTGAAATAGTTAAGCTTTATCGAGGATTTTGAGGCCCCCCATGCAGTCCCCTCCACTTGAGACTCATCAGGAGTCAACTCTCGATGTCTAGGTGGCGGGTTAGCTGGGCTGGCTACTTTGAGCAGCTGTTCAAAGCAGATCCTCCAGCTAGGACGTTGGATATCTTGGGGTCCACGGTTCTTGAGGCTGATCCTCCATTTAGCTGTGAACCCCTCCAGTCTCACTACGATGGCACAGGTGGTGACCCAGCAACACTGCAGGGATCTGTGGTATCCAGGGGTAAACTTCTAAAGGCTGATGGTAAGGCTGTCCTCCTGGCATTGCAAGCAATCTTTGCTTCCATTTAGGAGACTGGCATCATTCCAACTGACTGGAAAACGGGACTTGTCGCCCCTGTCTTGAAAGGGAAGGGTGATCGCCTGGATTGGGACAGCTACAGGGGGATAACACTGCTCTTGGTGCCGGGTAAGGTCCTCACTAGGGTCGACCTCAATAGGATCCGTGATCACTTGCTCACCTACCACCGACCGGAACAGTCTGGTTTTACACCTAAGAAGTCGACCATCAACCGCATCCTGGCACTGAGGGTTCTCATGGAGCACAAACGTGAATATCGGCAGAATTTCTTTGCAGCCTTTGTCGATTTTCATAAAGCGTTCGACTCAGTTGATCGAGCTGTGGCCCTGTGGGACATCCTGAGGGTTTGCGGGATCCCCTCGAGGTTGCTGGATATCATGGCTGCCCTGTACACATATGTACTGTTACATATACCCTGCTGTTTTTTCTAAGACTCTGTGAAGCGCCTTGAGCATGGAAAAGACGCTATATACATAAAATGTATTATTATTATTATTATTATTATGAGGGCTGTGCAGAGTGGAAGCAGACCCTCTGTGTTTTTCCCAGTTGATTCTGGGGTTCATCAGCAGTGTGTTCTGCTCCTACTCTGTTCAGTGCCTGTATGGACTGGGTGTTGGGCAGGGCCGTGGGGTCCAGCTGCTGTGGGGCATCTGTTGGTGACGAAAGATTCACTGATCTTGACTTTGCTGTTGATGCTGTGATCTTCGTGGAGTCAATGGAGGCTCTGATCGGAGGTCTCGAGAGACTGAGCGAGGAGTCTGAGTGTCTGGGCTTGTGAGGGTCCTGATAAACACCAAAGAGCCAGGCCTTTAATGACCTCTTGGGCTCGACCATCAGCAGTGTGTCTGTCTGCAGAGAGTGTCGACCTCGTCAAGAGGTTTACTTACCTCGGCAGTGACATTCATGTCTCTGGTGACTCTTCTTATGAAGTCAGAAGACGGATTGAGAGAGCATGGGGGGCCATGAGGTCGCTGGAAAGGGGTGTGTGGCACTCCCAATATCTGCAAAAGGATGAAGGTCCATGTCTTTAGAGTCCTGGTGCCCCCTGTTTGTGACACATGGACACTATCCGTTGACCTAAGGTGAAGAATGGACTCCTTCACGTATGTCTCTTCTGAGTGGGCACCGCTGGTTTGACTTTGTGTTGCTCATGGGGTCCCGAATGAGGCACATGACCTGCATGGGGAGGGACTGTCAGTTACAGCACTACAGCCATGTGGCGCCATTCCCAGAGGGTGGTCCGGCTCACAGGACCCTCATTGTTGAGGACCAGGCCAAGGGGACGCCTACGTAACACCTGTCTGCGGCAGATTGAAGGTCATTTCCGGAGGGTGGGACTGGACCACGTGTCTGCCTCGGGGGGGTTGCCAACTGGGATACCAAGCTGTTTCTTCATGTGGTGGGTGCGCCAATGTGTTGTACCAGTGCCCGCTCCCCAACTTGACTTGACTTGAATTGCCCCAAAGTGTTTTTCTCTGCCATTTTGTTGAAGATTAAGTTAACTTCTGCTGCTTTATGGGCCTCCTTTGGTCGAAATCCCTGATTTCCTTGAGCTCTTTGTCAATAGCCGTCCCGCCTCTACACTTGTGATGATTTCTGCTTTTAGACGCCTCTGGCTGACTTGATTGCTCTCACACTGACTCTGCTATGCGTGTAAATTCAGCTCTAGTATTGTACAGTAATCACAGCAATGGCTTCTTTTTAAGGAGTGATGTCCAGTTTTTTATATAGGCAACGTACCCCCACGGGTTCAACGTCATCGGCGAGGATGTGAAAATATCAAAGCTACGAGCTTCCCCTTGCTTGTATGCAGTTGTAACAGAAAGTGTGTGACGACATGGGACAGCAGTTTATCGTAATGGGGACGCCTCATGAAGCCAGCCTTGACACCTCACGTGTGGTGTGTTTGAGAGCAGAAGGCGTTTATAATTATGAGAGGCACAATGACACCTTCTACTGGCTAACTAAAACTCCTCTTTGGCCGCTTCTCTCCTTTTCTCTCAGGGCTTCTTAACCCCTCAGGGCGCCCAGGTAAAGACCCCGCTGTCTTTTAATCTCTCCTGCCAGAGTGCAGCGTCCTTGCTAACCGCCTCACTTTCATCAGTCTTGGTCAGGAGGGCCTCTCGAGGTATCTACTGCCACGCTTGAGCTCTGGGGGCATCTCTCACCACATGCCAACGGCACAAAGACGCCCAGACGAGGCCAACTGACTTTGAAAAAGCGAAAATGCCTTTGGCAAAAATTCAAAGGACAAAATCCGGAGAAATACTATAAAAGTATACCGAAACCAAAGAAATGGTGTACTGTCCATGTATAAAAATGAATCTACTGTGTATACATGCTGTGGGGGACCCTGGACAGCTTCTCCCCAGACCGAAACAGGGCAGCCCCCTTGGTTTCCAGTGGGGTCACGGGTCATGAGCATGGGAGCTCAACCCAGCTGGGGCTCATGCCCACTACCAGGGGGTACATGGACGGTTTCAGGGCCCTATTTGGCCGCGTTTCCTCCACACCCGAAAGTGCGGCCGGAAGAAGCTCATTGGGCACCTGGAGACACAGGTAACTCATTGGAGCTCACACTGCTTCAGGATCCGGGTCCAAAGCCAGAGTCCATCCTCTGAGGGACCATCCAGTTTTTTTATGGCCCCAACCAGGAAGGGCAGGGACACCTCTGAGTCCTTCAGTCGGGCTAGTTGCCTTCACTAGGTGGCTTCTCAGAGGTGTGAGTGTAAAATGAGAGATGGCATGGGTGCCCCCCTTATTCTGGATTGGTACCACTTACCTCAGCAACCCAGCCACAGGGGATGCGCAAACCAGTGTGTTTCTTCATAGTGGTTCCAAATCCAGATAAATGGGGAGGGTTATGTCAGGAAGGGCATTTTGCCAAATCAATATGCGGACAACAATACAAATTTCCATACCAGATCGGTCGAGCCCCGGGTTAAAAACGACCGCCACCAGTACTGTTAGCCAACAGGGTGCTGGCGGAAATTGGGCTACTGTTGGCCAAAGAAGAAGAAGGAGAAGAAGAGGGGGAGACAAGTCCGGAGGCAGGAGGAGAGGAGGAGGAAGGTAAAGAGAGTGGAACTGAGGGTAGGAACTTTGAATGTTGGCAGTATGACTGGTAAGGAGAGAGAGTTAGCAGATATGATGGAGAGAAGGAAGGCTGATATATTGTGTGTGAAGAGACTAAATGGAAGGGGAGTAAGGCCAGGAGGATCAGAGGAGGATTCAAATTGTTCTATCAAGGTGTGGATGGGAGGAGAAATGGAGTAGGAGTTATTCTGAAGGAACAGCATGTCAAGAGTGTTTGGGAGGTGAAAAGAGGGTCAGACAGAGTGATGATGATGAAGCTGGAAACTGGTGGTGTGATGATGAATATTGTTAGTGCATATGCACTGCAAGTTGGGTGTACGGTGATGGTGGAGAAAGAAGATTTTTGGAGTGAGTTGGATGAAGTGATGAACAGTGTACCCAAGGGACAGAAAGTGGTGATTGGAGTGGATTTCAATGGGCATGTTGGTGAAGGGAAAAGTGGAGGTGAAGAGGTGATGGATAGGTATGGTGTCAAGGAGAGGAATGAAGAAGGTCAGAGGATAGTGGATTTTGCCAGAAGGATGGACA
Organism: Polypterus bichir lapradei; assembly: GCA_026402145.1. Classification (NCBI taxonomy): domain Eukaryota; kingdom Metazoa; phylum Chordata; class Cladistia; order Polypteriformes; family Polypteridae; genus Polypterus; species Polypterus bichir. The sequence continues at coordinate 7,839,404 of JANRMT010062824.1, read as the reverse complement.
TGGCTTTGGTGAATACGTATTTTAAGCAGAGGGAGGAACACAGGGTGACGTACAAGAGTGGAGGAAGATGCACACAAAGACTGCAAAGTGGTGGCAGGGGAAACTGTAGTTAGACAGCATAGGATGGTGGTCTGTAGGATGACGTTGGAGATCAAGAAGAGGAAGAGAGTGAGGGCAGAGCCAAGGATCAAATAGTGGAAGTTGAAAAAGGAAGAATGCAAGGTTGAGTTTAGGGAGGAGGTGAGACAGGCACTGGATGGCAGTGAAGAGTCACCAGACATCTGGGAAACTACAGCAGATGTAGTAAGGGTGACAGCAAGAAGGGTGCTTGGCATGACATCTGGAAAGAGGAAGGAGGAAAAGGAAACCTGATGGTGGAATGGGGAAATACAATAGAGTATACAGAGGAAGAGGATGGCAAAGAAGAAGTGGGATAGTTAGAGAGATGCAGAAAGTAGACAAGAGTACAAGGAGAAAAGGCGCAAGGTGAAGAGAGAGATGGCGAAGGCCAAACAAAAGTCGTATGATGAGTTGTATGAGAGGTTGGACACTAAGGAGAGAGAAAAGGACCGATGGGCTACAGAGAGGGACCAAGCTGGGAAAGATGAGGAGCAGGTTAGGGTGATAAAAGATAAAGATGGAAACGTACTCACAAGTGAGGAGAGTGTGCTGAACAGATGGAAAGAGTACTTTGAGAGGCTGATGAATGAAGAAAACGAGAGAGAGAAGACGTTTGATGATGTGGAGACAGTGAATCAGAAAGTGCAATGGATTAACAAGGAGGAAGTAAGGACAGCGATGAAGAGGATGAAGAATGGAAAAGCTGTTGGTCCAGATGACATACCTGTGGAATCATGGAGGTGTTTAGGAGAGATGGCAGTGGAGTTTTTAACCAGATTGTTTAATGGAATTTTGGAAAGTGAGAGGATACCTGAGGAGTGGAGAAGAAGTGGACTGGTGGGCCGATATTTAAGAATAAGGGGGATGTGCAGAACTGCAGTAACTACAGGGGAATAAAATTGATGAGCCACAGCATGAAGTTATGAGAAAGAGTAGTGGAAGCTCAGTGAAGAAGTGAGGTGATGATCAGTGAGCAGCAGTATGGTTTCATGCCAAGAAAGAGCACCACAGATGAGATGTTTGCTCTGAGGATGTTGATGGAGAAGTTTAGAGAGAAGGCCAGAAGGAGTTGCATTGTGTCTTTGTGGACCTGGAGAAAGCAGATGACAGGGTGAGGAGAGAGGAGCTGTGGTATTGTATGAGGAAGTCGGGAGTGGCAGAGAAGTACGTAAGAGTTGTACAGGATATGTACGAGGGAAGTGTGACCGTGGTGAGGTCTGCAGTAGAAGTGACGGAGGTGGGATTACATCAGGGATCGGCTCTGAGCCCTTTCTTATTTGCAATGGTGATGGACAGGCTGACAGATCAGATTAGACAGGAGTCCCCGTGGACTGTGATGTTTGCTGATGACATTGTGATCTGTAGTGATAGTAGGGAGCAGGTAGAGGAGACCCTGGAGAGGTGGAGATATGAAAGGAGAGGGATGAAGGTCAGTAGGACCACCAAGACAGAATACATGTGTGTGAATGAGAGGGAGGTCAGTGGAGTGGTGAGCATGAGGGGAGTAGAATTGACGAAAGTGGATGAGTTTAAATACTTGGATCAACAGTACAGAGTAATGGGGATTGTGGAAGAGAAGTGAAGAATAGAGTGCAGGCAGGGTGGAATGGGTGGAGAAGAGTGTCAGGAGTGATTTATGACAGACGAGTATCAGCAAGAGTGAAAGGGAAGGTCTACAGGACGGTAGTGAGACCAGCTATGTTATACGGGCTGGAGACGGTGGCACAGGAGACAGAGCTGGAGATGGCAGAGGTAAATATGCTAAGATTTGTATTGGGTGTGATAAGGATGGACAGGATTAGAAATGAGCACATTAGAGGGTCAGCTCAGGTGGGACGACTGGGAGACAAAGTCAGAGAGGTGAGATTGCATTGGTTTGGAGATGTGCAGAGGAGAGATGAGGGGTACATTGGAAAAAGGGTGCTAAGGATAGAGCTGCCAGGGAAGAGGAGAAGAGGAAGGCCTAAGAGAAGGTTTATGGATGTGGTGAGAGGGGACATGCAGGTGATGGGGGTGACAGAACAAGATGACGAGGACAGAAAGATACGGAAGAAGATGATCCGCTGTGGTAAGCCCTAACGGGAGCAGCCGAAAGAAGAAGAAGAAGGTACTGCTTACATCAGCAGGGCACAGGGCCAGGAAGGTGATCACAAGGGACACAAATGCATGACACAATGTCTATCTATCTATCTATCTATCTATCTATCTATCTATCTATCTATCTATCTATCTATCTATCTATCTATCTATCTATCTATCTATCTATCTATCTAT
>JANRMT010062824.1:7804112-7837000 GCA_026402145.1 Polypterus bichir lapradei | reverse complement strand
TATCTATCTATCTATCTATCTATCTATCTATCTATCTATCTATCTATTATATAGTCCCTTTCCTATCTATCTATCTATCTATCTATCTATCTATCTATCTATCTATCTATCTATCTATCTATCTATCTATTGTCATGTAAAAGGGTGGGCTCAGCAGATGGCTGAGGGGGGTACATTGGTGATTTTCGCAGAGCTGTTTGATGCTCGTCACTTGTGTTGCTGCCAAACTGGAGGTGACGCCGATTCCTGGATGCCCAGTGTTCCCCTTTATCAGTCGGCCTTCGTGGGCCCCTTGTTAATCGTCGTGGTTTTCATAGATAAATGTGGCTCAGCGCTGTTTTTAAAGTCAAGTTTCCATTGATTTCACATCTCAGTGCCTCTCATTACAGAGTGCCATTTGGCTGATGTGTGATGTGCTGGCCTGAACTTAACTAAGCCTGATGTACATCACGGGGATTCGATTTTTGGAACGGAGCAGAACTGAGCGATGGAACCTGCAGACACGTCTAACGTGTGCCCGCACAGATGAAGAATTTGAGTCCTGAAGTCTGTGTTTTAGACAAGGGAGAGGAAACAAACAAGTGAGTCACTCAGATAGGGCCGAGGGGGACGGACGGAGCTGACTGCTGGGCACGAGGCCGAGCGACACGACGAGACCTGAGCTCATTTTCCAGCCGCAGTCAGCACAGGCCATAATGAGCGGTAGATTGGGATTTATTAGACCGACCAGCATCCATTACCTGGCAGAACAAATCACTCTGAGTCATGTGATTTGCCACAAATTAATATGTCAGCAGGGCTTGATTAACATCTGCAGACGATTAGAAGAGAGGCCCCCCCTCCAACCACTGAAAGGCACAACTCGCTCATTTCAACGTGTCGTAGGGGTGCCCAATGCCCATTCAGCTTTATTAATTGTTTTTTTCTTTTTCATGGAACTTCTAAAAAAAAAATTAAAAATTAATTATAACATAAGGTAGGGCGACCTCGGCAAATCCCATTAATTCAAGCCAGGGCTGGGGGCGGAGCCTGAAGACACTCTTGGAAACATCAGGTGCAAGGCAGGAACCAACCCTGGGTGGGACACCAGCCCATCATAGGGACCACTTACACCTAGAGGAAGAGTCACTAAGGAATTCCTTCATTCATTAATTCATTCATCTGTCCATCCATCAGCTCTCCAGGCCAATCAATCTAGTTCAGAGTAGTGGAGCCTATCCTGGCAGCATTGGGTACAAGGTAGGAGCCAACCCTGGATGGGACACCAGCCTATCATAGAGACCACTTGCACCTAGACTGAGTCACTAAGGAATTCCTTCATCCATTAATTCAGCGTCTCTCAACCTTTAAGTATTTGCAACCCGAGTTTTCATAACAGTTTTAATTGCGCCCCCCCCTAAGGTTTTTTTTGAAACCCTAATAAAATTTATTCCTATATTTTTTGCTGTCGACACACTGCTACAAGTTTTATTATACCTACTTAACTTTTATCAAAATTTATCTAACTGCGGTGGTACACCCTGTCATACTGTAAGGCAGCGTTTCTCAACCTTTAAGTATTTGCGACCTGAGTTTTCATAATAGTTTTAATCGCATTTTGAAATGTAGATGCATATTTTATTATACCTACTTAACTTTTATCGACATTTATCTAACTCTATATTTACTGTTCTAGTATCAGAATGTAGTTTAAGTTAATTTGGTTTGGTTTCAATAGATGTATTTTTCATATTTTCGATTCTGATTTTCTTTTTTTCACATCTTCGCGCCCCCCCTTTTTGTTACTTCATGCCCCCCTAGGGAGGCCCACCCCACAGGTTGAGAACCGCTGCATTAATTCATTTATCTGTCCATCCATCAGCTCTCCAGCCCAATCAGTCTAGTTCAGGGTGGTGGAGCCTGTTGTGACAGCATTCTGTACAAGGCAGCGACCAGCCGTGGGTGGGACACCAGTTCACTAACAACTACAATAAGAGTCACTAATCAGTTCATCCATTACTTCTTCTACCAATCAGCCCAGTTCAGAGTAGTGGAGTCTATCTTGGCATCATTGGGTACAATGCAGGAGTCTATCAAGGATGGGACACCAGCCTATCACAGAGACCCCTTACAGCTAGACTAAGAGTCACTAAGGAATTCCTTCATTCAGTAATTCATTCATCCATCCATCAGCTTTCCAGCACAATCAATCTAGTTCAGAGTAGTGGAGCCTGTTCTGACAGCATTGTGTACAAGGCAGGAACCGACCCTGGATGGGACACCAGTACACTAACACCTACAACAAGAGTCACTGATCCATCCATCCATCCATTACTTCTTCAGCCATCAGTCAAGTTCAGAATAGTGGAGCCAATCCTGGCAGCATTGGGTACAAGGCAGGAGTCCACCCTGGATGAAACACCAGCCACTACTGAGACAGGCCATCTTGACAGCATCATAGGCCCCCGGTCAAAAGCATCAGAAAAAACGTGGGCCCCTATGCTCATGGGACCCCTGAGCAACTGCCTAGTGTGCCCATGCATTACAGGCCCTGCACTGAGACCACTTACAGTTAGACTAAGAGTCACTAAGGAATTCCTTCATTCATTAATGCATGTATCCATCCATCAGCAATCCTTGCCAGTCAATCTAGTTCAGAGTAGTGGAGCCTATTCTGGCAGTGTTGTGTACAAGGCAGGAGCCAACCCTGGATGGAAAGCCAGTCCACTAATACCTATGCTGACACTCAATAATCCACCTATCCATCACTTCTTCAACAGTACAATCCAGTTCAGGGCTGTGTGGCCTACTGACCTCTATGATGGACAGACCTACACTAAGTGTCATTAAGCCATCTGTCAGTCCATCCCTTCTTCAACCAATCGATCCAGTTCTAAAGAGTGGAGCCTATTCTGGCACCATTGAGTACAAGGCAGGAGTCAACCCAAGAAGGAACGCCTGTCCACCCCCACCTGTACTTAGAATCACTAAGCCATCCATCCATCCATCCATCCATCCATCTATCATTTCTTCAACAAGTCAGTCCTCTTCAGAGCACCTCAATAACGGACAGCTGTCCATCCTAGAGACCACTGACAGCTGCACTAAGAGTCACGAAGCCATCTATTCAGCCATCCATCCTTCATGTCTTCCACAAGGACAGAAGAACCAACCCTGGATGGGGTGCCTGTCCCTTGTATGGCCCTTTCATATACATACAGACTCGTTCATTATCAAACCAGACACACCAAGTTCAGAGCAGTGGAGCCTATCCTGGCAGCATTGGGCACAAAGCAGGAGGCAACCCTGGACAAGACATCTCTCTATCACAGGACCCCCAAACTCCCCAATGACATGCATGGGTTTATATATCATTAAGGCCATTGAGGGACGTTATGTTCAGACTATATAATCCATTACTGAGACCCCATCTGGGGTGTTGTGTGCAGTTCTGGTCACCACACTACAAGAAAGACATAGGAGCACTAGAGGTGGTGCAGAGGAGAGCAACCAGGAGCATCATGGGACTTAAGGACATGTCCTGCTGTGACAGACTCAGAGGTGGGGACCTCATCCAGGTCTTCAGAATTCTCAAAGGTGTTGATAAAGGAGATCCAGCTTAACAGTGAATCGCCTCCTTGAGGACACCAGTGAAAATGAAGGGGATGTGAATTTAGGACTGACGCCAGGAAGGAGTGGTGAGAACCTGAAACAATCAAGCAAGTTATGGAGTTGACCACCTGGAAGACATATTGGGGACCGCTGAGCCATTAGCTAAACAGACCAGCTTGATGGACTGAATGGTCTCCTCTCCTAAGTCACTTTCACCCAGCTCTCCATTGTTGAACCAGTTAATCGAGTTGTGAAGCATCCGTCCAGCCTGGCACTGCCGTGTCAGGGGTGCCAGTCTCTCACAGCCACAGTCACTTAGCCTCTCCTCCAATATCAAACTGGGTCAGTCCAGTTCAGAGTTAGGAAGCATCCAGCCTGTTCCAGCAGGACACACCCCCCAGATGGGATGCCCATCCCTCACAGAGCCCACCTCTGTTCACATTCGATCCCTCAACTGTCCATTTATCTAGTGTCACACACGTGTGCATCGGAGGCAGTCAAAGGGCTTAACCGAGGGTAAGATGTCAGCTCGGGGGTTGATGAAGTGCACTGATCAGATCATCATCATCATCATCATCATTCTGCATTCCTGTCCAGACCATGCCCCTGCCCCTTACTGACTTCACTTCCTCCTCTTCCCTCATGGACCCGCCTCTTCCTAAAAGCCCCGCACCTCTCCTCCCCATTCAGTCTTTTTTGACTACTCGGTTGCATTTTAATTTGTATGTGCCTTATCTATCCGTGGTGAATCCACAAACCTTTCTCTTTCTCCCTGTTTTCTTGTTACGCTATTATCAGAGCAAATATTTCAGTGCATTTGATAAAGAAATCCATTCCAGTACCCTGGCAGCGGAGGGCACGGGGCAGGACAGAACATTTCTCTCTGTTGCAGGCCCACAGAACTAAATAATGGAGTTCTTGTTTGACAGAATCGGACGCAGAGCAATTACCGACCACAGATGGGATGCCAGTCTATGATACCCACAGTCACTCAGCCGTTTCCTCCCTCAGTTATGTACATTGTCACATTGTCACACACGTGCGCTTGGGAGACGGTTTATGGGCTCGAATGCCCGTATGCTCCCTCCTGACCTGGGGGTGGCGCTGCCCTCTCACTCTCCTTCCTCTTTCCCTTTCCCGATGAATCCTCATCCTAAATCCACTTCCGGTCCCCAGAAGACAGCCAGCATCACTTCCTCTTCCGGATCGCAAGACCCCACCTCCTTCTGATGTCATTTCCAGTTCCTTGAATTCCACCATCCCATTAACATCACTTCCCGTCTATCAGCAATAATATGGCAGCCATCTTTCCTTTTTTTTCCTCAGTGCTGTTTTGAGCTCATGTCTGTAATGCCCTACCTGGCCAACCTTTTTCCCACTACACGGGGTGGACCCCCAAACCTTTCACTTTATTGTGTGTGTTTGTTTACAGCCTACTCAGTCACTCGGCCATCAGTGCACAATGTATCAGTGTTGTACAAAGGGGGTCCTTTTACAATAAGAGGTGGAATTGACAAACCAAGCTGGAGGGTCCCAGTCAGTCGCGTATTAATAAGAACCTAAAGTTTGCCCTCAGAAGACATCCGATTTATGCCTTACAGGACGGCCTCTGCCTCTGCACAGACTGCTTCCATTGTGGACATCAGAGACGGTGGGGGGGGTCCTGCTGTGACCGTTACACTCCTCAGTCGGACATTAGAGTGGCATGTCATGAAAAAAAACCCTGCAGCCCCTAAATGGACGAGCAGATCAGAAAGTGGATGGCTTTAGCTACAAAAGTGAAGCGCCCCCTGCTGGTATTTCTGATGTGTGTCCGAATGCGGGGCGTTCTTTCCCTTTTAGGATTTCACTCGGGGCTTGGTGCCTTGTGATTCTCTTCATGCTGTGCTGCTCCCCGCTCACCTGAGACCCCAACAGAGACCCCAATCCAGACGAGAACGAGCCTTTCAACCCAGCGTGGTACGGTAATTCTGATTTAGAGGCAGCTTAGAGAACCATCAAGATTTAGAGGTCCCCAGGGGGCTAAAGTTCAGCTGTGCTGCTAGGCAACTGGGCCCAGACAGCAGATTTATATTCACTTGGAGATGAAGTGCTTTCTGATATTTGACTGAAATTTATTCTTTAACCGGCTTCCCGTCGTAGAACTGCAAGTTCATTGAGAAATGGATTTTAAAGTAATGAGTGGAGCCGATTTCAGACGTTCAAGTGCATCGCACCACCGGAAGGTGAAGAGCCCCCCGAAAGTAAAAGCTGAGCTGCTTCTTCTAGTGGGGGACACTGATCGGTCCACAAAAGTCTGCACATCCGTGTCATTGGGAAAACTTTACAGTAGCCCCAGAGACACCATTGTGTATATGAATGAATGAATGAATGAATGAATGAATGAATGTGCAGAAACTCACAACCAATTCATTAGTTGACCAACAGAGCAAAAGCAGTCCCAGTTTTTAGTTAAAGAGCATCACAGCATCTACTCTGAAAAACCCAATAACTGCACATTGTGTGTGAGGTATAGATGAATGAAGGAATGAATGAGGGCAGCACGGTGACGTAGTGGTAGCGCTGCAGCCTTACAGTTAGGAGACCCTTAAGGGTTCGCTTCCCGGGTCCTCCCTGTGTGGAGTTTGCATGTTCTCCCCGTGTCTGCGTGGGTTTCCTCCCACAGTCCAAAGGCATGCAGGTCAGGTGCATTGGTGATCCTAAATTGTCCCTTGTGTGTCCTTGGTGATTGTGTGTGTGTGTCCTGTGGTGGGCTGGCACCCTGCCTGGGCTTTGTTTCCTGCCTTGCGCCCTGTGTTGGCTTGGATTGGCTCCAGCAGACCCCCGGGACCCTGTAGTTAGGATATAGCAGAATGGATGGATGGATGGATAAATGAATGAATGAAACCATTTAATACATCATCTTTCATAGAATGCATAATTACAGGCCCATTTAAAAACCAAGCAAAAATGCATTTCAAAGCATGATATCCATTAATCAAATGAATGAATGACTCAATTAATGAATTATTTTGGAATTTCTAATGATTAGGGTTACATTCTGAATTCATTTTTAAGCTTATGGCACCAACTATGTTTTTTTTTTTAAGACTTAAGATTTTATATATATTGTCATGCTTGCCTCCCAGTCACCTCAGCGATGGTAAGCAGTTCCACTCCCGAACTGGAAGGGGCGCTGTTGCTAATGATCGCCTATCCTTTTAACACAGAAGACACGCCCAATGAGGGCCACCGAGTCTGACAGTAAGGTCATAAGAAAGTCCTGCCCCTTTCTGGTCTCGGGGACATAAAAAATGGTGGCGTTGTCTTGAGAGGACGATGGAGGAGAGGAGCTCGGACCACTGATTACGTCTTTACAAGCAACATTTATGTTACTACTATCTCAGTTCTTTTGAAGCCTGTGTTACGTTATTGTTACTGTTTCTTTTAAGTTAGGAAGTGAAGTGGATTACCACCCAGATTTTCACATTCTGTCACCTGCTTCCTGGCTGCTAGTAACTCTATCTGTACTGTAAATATATATATATATTGTCACGCACGTGCGAGTAGGGGGCCACGGATGGACCTAAATGAGATCGTAAAGTCGTACGCCAGGATGGAGTGGCGGGGTACTAACCTTTCTCTCTTTGTTTCCCACAGAAAGAAAGACGCACCGCCGCCATGAGTCTACTTTCATCAGTTCCCACACTACGCTACTTCCGCCCTTCCTCTGTCTACCCCTTATGACGTCATCGATCCCACCATCCATCTCGGCTCCTACCCAGCATACACCTCTACTTCCGGCCCCTCCTTCATAAATGTTCCTCTGCCGCCATCTTTCGGCGGTCAATGATATACTGATTTCATGTATTGACCATGGCAATAATATTTTGTCATAATTTTGACTTTCTACAGTATACGGGGCCGGAAATCCCAAACCTTTATGCTTATTGTCTGTTTCTTTTACAATATATATATATATATATATTGCGGTGGGCGGGCAGCCGGGTCCCATGCCGGGACACCCCTTCTACTTATGTTCCAGGGGAGCAGCCATGGGCTCCTCAGTGCCTCCCCTGGGACACTTGGTGGCAGCCTCCCTGGGTGACGTTGGTGCCTCAGTTTCCCGCAGGGCTCCATGGGAGATGGAGTTCTCCACAACCCTGTGGGGATCTGGGGTGGCCACCAGGGGGTGCTGCATGGATCCCGGAGCCAACATGGACAATACTACAGCCTCGCCCGGAAGTGCAATTAGCAACAGGTGATCAAGCACCTGGAGCACTTGCGGGTGGGCTATGAAAAGAGCCAGAATCGGGAGGAAGAGGACGAGGTTGCCAGGGAGGAGTGGTGGTGCCAGAAGAAGGGTTTTGTTACCGTGAGTGCTTTTGGGACTGTGCTGTGGTTGGAGGGATTACGGGGAAGACGTGCCCTCCAGCTGAAGAAAATAAAGTCTTTGTGTGTTTTTACACGTGCCTCAGTGTGAGTCTGTGCCGGGTCGAGCACTATATAGCGCCTTTTCACAATATATATATAGTGGACGCTAGGGGTCACTGTTGCCCCTTAAAGCCAACAGACAGACACACAGGACACAGAGTAAAAGCACCAAGAACTATTTTTAATGCCTTTCTTTCTTCTACAGTGCCCTCCAAGCACCACAGCCACAATAGAGAATCAAATAAACCAGCAAGTAAACACAATATTCTCTTTTTCTTTCTCCTCCACAGCTCCCAGCAAGCTTTGATCACCTCCACCCAACTCTGGCTCACTTCCTGGGTTCACAGCAGCCTTTTATATAGTGTCCGACCCGGAAGTGTTTCTGTCCTTCCGTCCACGTGACTTGCCAGCACTTCTGGATCAGATGGAGAACTCACGTTTTCTTCAGCCCCCGGAAGTACTTCTGGATTTCCGTCTTCATGACTTGGTAGTACTTCCGGGTTATGAGGGCAGTATGGCTCTCCAGGTCCTTCTAAAGCACCCCCTGGCAGCACCCACGGCACCCAACAGGGCTGAGATACCAAACTCCAAGTCCCAAGATCCCTTGTGGGAATCCGGGGCACTGCTACTCTCCAGTGGAGTTGCCATCTAGCATCTTGGGGGAGACAGTGTTCTAAAAAAGCCGCCTTCCCCCATCCTTCCATATTAGGGGTGTCCCGGCCATCTCTTACAATATATATACGTATATAATGATACAGTATCTGCCAAATTGTGCAAAGAGTACACAATGAGTGCTTTGCCCTTGTTGGGGCTCATCAGGTGTAAGCACTTTTGTATCCCTTTAGCAGGACTGTCGAACTCCGGTCCTGGAGGGCCACAGTGGCTGCAGGTTTTCATTCTAACCATCTTCTTAATTAGTAACCAGTTTTTGATGCTAATTAACTTCTTTAGCCTTAGTTTTAATTAGCTTGACTCAGCCCCCTTAGTTGTTTTTTTCCTTAATTAGCAACCAAACAATATTGAGACACAAAACAAGCCTCCACACGACCAGCTCACCTGAACCCATCAAACAAAATGTGAAAATAAAGAAAGGTGAAGGTCTCAGTAAGGATGATCTCTCAGGTGACCAAGAAAATAATAGAATAGCAATAGTTTTGGAAATGTCTGCTGTGACAGAATGAGAGCAGCAACAAGCCGTGGAATTGAATAACTGGTTTAATGAACAGCAAAAACCAGCTTCTCATTAAGGAACTGGTTGGAGTGAAATTAGTTGGAGATTGAAGCCCCAAATTTAGCTGGTCATTTGTTGGCTTGTTTCACATCTCATTTCTGTTTAGCTGTCATTTAATGAAGAAAAGAATCAATTCAGAGGACTTAATCATTAAAAACAGGGCTATTAAAATAGAGGGAAAAGAAGTTAATTAGCAGTAAAAACTGGACACTGATTAGGAAAAGGGTTAGAAAGAAAACCTGCAGCCGCTGCGGCCCACCAGGCCTGGAGTTCGACACCCATGCCTTATGGGGATTGAACCTCAGATGTCAGTGCCTGAGGTAAAAGCTGTGATGTTGTGCCATGACAGGTGGTTTACTTACTTGAGTGGTGAAGACTGGAGTATCACATTCTTAGGTCTGGATTGTAATCTGATTATTTTGGATGGTTACCTACCACTGCGGTGGGCTGGCGTCCTGCCCGGGGTTTGTTTCCTGCCTTGCACCCTGTGTTGGCTGGGACTGGCTCCAGCAGACCCCCGTGACCCTCCAGTTAGGATATAGCGGGTTGGATAATGGAGGGATGGATGGAGTTGTATCATATATATAGTGGAGGGTAGACGTGGTAAGTAAGAATCCGAAGAATCAAGAATATTTGGGCTGCCAATCGGGCCACCCCATTTAGTGCAATTGTCCCAAAAAATAAGAAAAGAAATAAGCATGCAATGGTACAACTGAAGAGCAGGCTTAATATTTGCAACTTTAGCCTCAATGGCTTGTCTAAATAATCAGCTGTCTCAAGTGGGTCGGTGTTGGGAAGCTCATGTATTCGGGACAGAGTTCCATCAACTGCCTGCCATCTTCCATGAGCCACCAGCTTTATGTTGTCGCAACCTTAAGGGGCGTGGTTAATTGTGTGGGGGTGTGGTCGAGTTGCCCTCCATGGGCGGTTTCTCTAAGGTAGGAACGAGAAAAGAGAAGCTATGGTTAGCTCTGGAGTTATTGCATAGCTGATTTGAGCCTGGAAGGTGATCCTCAGGTTCCCATGCATGACAATATTTATATATATCAGAACATATATATATATATATAGTATATGTACAGTATATATACAGTATATATATATTGTGGCAGGCAGCCGGGGTCCATGCCAAGCTGGGACTCCCCTGCACACTATATTCAGGGGGAGCAGCCCTGGACAGTTCAATACCTCCCCCTGGACACTAGACGGCCACCCCACTGGGTTGGAGCGGTGCCTCGGTTTCCCAAAGGGCTCAATGGGAAATGGAGTTGGGTGCAGCCCTTTTAGGTCCCAACGGTACCACCAGGGGGTGCTGTGTTTGGGACTCCTGAGCCTGGGTGGGCAGCATATTCATCACACCAGGAAGTGCAGCCGGAACTCGTGATCAAGCACCTGGAGCACTTCCGGATGGACTATAAAAGGAGCCAGCGACCACCACTGAGCGGCCAGAGTCGGGTGGAGGTGGACAAGGTTTCCTGGGAGGAGTGGTGGTGCCAAGGAGAAAAGAGAAAAGTGCTTGGTGTAACTGGTGTGTGATTTGGGACTGTGTATTGCCTGTGGGACATGGGGAAAATGTGCGCCCACAGGGGAAGAAAATAAATAGTTTTATTTATATTACATGTGCCTCCCGTGTCCATTCTATTTCAGCTCGGGCGCTATATAGAACCTTTCTCACGATATATATATATATATATCCATCCATTATCCAACCTGCTATATCCTAACTACAGGGTCACAGGGGTCTGCTGGAGCCAATCCCAGCCAACACAGGGTGCAAGGCAGGAAACAAACCCCGGGCAGGGCGCCAGCCCACCACAAGGCACACACACACACACTAGGGACAATTTAGAATCGCCAATGCACCTAACCTGCATGTCTTTAAACTGTGAGAGTAAACAAGAGTGCCAGGAGGAAACCCATGCAGACACTGGGAGAACATGCAAACTCCACGCAGGGAGGACCCAGGAATCGAACCCAGGTGTCCTAACTGTGAGGCAGCAGCACTACCCACTGCGCCACCATGCCACCCTATACACACACACATATATATATATATATATTTATAAATATATTCTTTTAAGTGTGATTGGCAATCTGATTATTAGGTGGTTACCTACCAGGTGACACTTGTGGTTGGTCAGCTAGTCGGCAAACATCCGCCACATCCTCTCAGTTTTGTATACAGGTATATATAAATATTTAAAATAAAGAATCAGTTACTCAGTCATTATCCAACCCGCTATATCCTAACACAGGGTCACGGGCGTCTACTGTAGCCAGTCCCAGCCAACACAGGAACAAACCCCAGGCAGGGCGCCAGCTCACCGCAGGGCACGCACACACACACTAGGGACAATTTAGGATCACCAATGCATTTAACCTGCATGTCTTTGGACTGTGAGAGGAAACCCACGCAGACACAGGGAGAACATGCAAACTCTACGCAGGGTGGACCCGGGACACGAACTCGGGTCTCCTAACTGCAAAGCAGCAGCGCTACCCACTGTGCCACCATGCCGCCCTATGAAGAAACACTATATATAAAATAAAGGAAAAGAAAATAGGACCCCACTCTTAGGTTTTTAAGGACCAAGTCAGTGAGGGAACACAATTGTAATGTGTTGGGTTAGGGTTAGTTTTAGGATCTTTTTTTTATATTTATTATATTACAAAAAAATCCTACAATCCTGTTTTTGTTTTGTCATTCTGGGGTATTGAGTGTTGTTGGCTGAGTGATTTTAGCTTAAGGCAGCAACATGAACAAAAGGTGAAAAAAGTGAAGGGGTCTGAATTCTTTCCGTCGACTCCGTCTATCCATTGATTAAAGAATAAACGTATCAATTAGTGAATAAAGCCCTCAGTGAATGATGATTCGATTCAAGGCGTATAGCCTAATCAATCAAATAATAAATAAGTGAATAATAAATGAAAGAATTAGTTAATCAGTCAATGATGCCAAGTAATCCATTATGACGTCTCACTCCTCTTTTGTATGAATGAATGAATGAAGTGACCTATCTATGAGGGTTGGCGTCGACAGTTTGGCAGCCTGTTGTCCTTCCTGTGACACCTCTGGTGTTCAGAGCCGACTTGAACAGGACGCTCGTCTTCTTTCACTTACCATCTTGAATTTGAAGCCCGTTCCCTCAGAGCCCTTCGCATCCTCTGACGTGGAGTTTGTCTTTCTCGCTCCAGTCCACCCCGTTGTGAAGTCACGGTTTACATTTCTTAATTCTTCATGCAAAATGGGACTTATCCTCACCATGAGCTTCATCTGCCATTAATCTGCCCAAATATGGATTCTGTCCAAGCCCATCTGCATTGATTTAGCTGCCTGCGAGGCGGATCAGCTAACTTAATTAACTGGTATGCTAATTTACTTCATGATCTCATTTGCATAAATCAAAAGGAGCTGCGACCGCCCCCCCCCCCCCCAGAGCCCCCACTTTTAGCACCATTGCTCATTATCATAATGTTCTCACAGATGGTCTCTTGCTCTCCGATTGGTTCTTCACTCCCCTCACAGTGGTCCAGACCTCCAGATATGGAGTCACATACTGCAATGTCATCGGCACCTTGGCAGACTTGCGATGTGCACACTGTGACATGACAGAGATGTCCTCTGATTTGGCTAGCAGGGCTCTCTTGGCAATAATAGATTCAATGAGGTTATCAGAAATAAACTTAATGCATTAGGATTAAAAGTTAAGACGGAAGTAAAAAACTTAGGGGTAACTGTTGACTGTAACCTGAATTTTAAATCGTATATTAATCAGATCACTAGGACAGCATTTTTTCACTTAAGAAACATAGCAAAAGTTAGACCTCTTATATCATTGAAAGATGCTGAGAAATTAATTCACGCTTCTGTTTTCAGTCGACTAGATTACTGTAACGCACTCCTCTCAGGACCACCCAAAAAAGACATCAATCGACTGCAACGAGTGCAGAATGGAGCTGCTAGAATCCTAACTAGGAAAAGAAAATCCGAACACATCTCTCCAGTTTTGATGTCACTACACTGGTTGCCTGTGTCTTTCAGGATTGAGTTTAAAATTCTGCTTATGGTTTATAAAGCCTTAAATAATCTCGCCCCATCTTATATATCAGAATGTCTGACACCTTATATTCCAAATCGTAACCTTAGATCCTCAAATGAGTGTCTCCTTACAATTCCAAGAACAAAACTTAAAAGAAGTGGTGAGGCGGGCGGCCTTCTGCTGTTAGGCACCTCAAATCTGAAATAGCCTGCTAATAGGAATTCACCAGGCTGATACAGTGGAGCTCTTTAAAACACGGCTGAAAACACATTACTGTAACGTGGCCTTCTCATAACTTCACTTTAACTTAATCCTGATACTCTGTATGTTCAATTCATCATAATAACTATTCATGGTGGCTCTAAAATCCGTACTGACCCCTACTCTCTCTTCTGTTTCTTTGTGGTGGCGGCCTGCGCCACCTCCACCTACTCAAAGCATCATGATGCTCCAACATTGATGGACTAAAAGGCAGAAGTCTACGTGATTATCATCATCAAGTCCTTCCGTGGGAACCCTAAATCCAAAGAGGACTGTTTCATTTATGTTAGGTAGAATGCCCAGAAGGGACTCATGGCCTGGAACCCCTGCAGATTTTATTTTTTTTTCTCCAGCCGTCTGGAGTTTTTTTTTGTTTTTTCTGTCCACCCTGGCCATTGGACCTTACTCTTATTCTATGTTAATTAATGTTGACTTATTTTATTTTCTTACTGTGTCTTTTATTTTTCTATTCTTCATTTTGTAAAGCACTTTGAGCTACATTTTTTGTGTGAAAATGTGCTATAGAAATAAATGTTGTTGTTGTGGAGGGTGGCAGGCTGGTTAGCTCTGTTGATTCAGGAGTTCAGGGTCTTGGGTTCAAATCTAAGCCTGTCTGTGTGGAGTTCGTGTGTTCCCCCCTTGTCTGTGCTTTAGTTTTCATTGCTTAGCCCCCAAGACAAACATAAGGGGTTATTAAGTGGCAATGAGTGTCCCCTGAGATGACCTGGCATCCCATTCACAGCTGGCACTATGATGCCCAGAGTGGAGGAAGACATCCAACCCCAAAGTCAGAGCTGAACTCCCACATTGGCGTGGTGTGTGTGTGTCAATGAGGTGCAGGTGACCCACAGTGGAGCACCACTAGGCTAAGCCCTGTCACCTTTGCTGGTCACCCTGTCACCTCGCCCTATAAGCAGAACAGCCGGCCATGTCACCTGTAGGAATGCTCAGAGGTGTCAACGAGGTGCTCATGTCGGTCACATTGCATCTTTGCTGTTGTTTTTGTTGTATTTGAACTCATTGACAGTCGTGTGAAATAGTAAGTGCACCCCCACACACTCGAACCAATTTCACTCCAACCAGCTGCTCAAGGAGGCTCCGAGTCTCGTCGTTTATTAAACTCGTTCTTTAATTCTGTGGCTTGTCGCTGCTCTCATTGTGCAATTGCAGGCATTTCTGAAATTGCTGATTTTCTCATTTCTAAGAGCACTGGTAGAATGTTTTGGGGGTCCTGAGCAGATCAGTATTCCTGAGACCCTCATCTTTTTTATTTTCTGATATTGTATGATGGACACCAGTTGTTTTGGCTCATTTTGTATCTCGTTATTGTTTGGCTGCTAATTTGGACAAAGAAACAATGAAGGGGTCTGAGTCTTCAAGAGTAAGTCAATTACAATTATTTCACAAGAAGTTAATTAGCAGCACAAACAGGGCACTCATTAAGAAGATGGTTAGAATGAAAGCCTGCAGCCATTGAAGGCCCTCCAGGACCAGGGTTTGAGACCACCGACCTAGATGGTCTCCCATCCAAGTACTGGCCGGTCCTCAGCACGCCTAGCTGCAGGTGGGTGCCCCGTTCTGCAGACTTTTTCTTTTTCATTTGGGTTGTTTGAAAACAAATTGTCGGCTGCCTCAGTGAGGGGGATTGCGTTAAGCGAGTCAGCACTTTATGAGAAGTGACCCTGCGCCGAGACTTGACAGCCGCATTCCTGTAAAAGCACTTTTGGGCTCCCAAAAATAGTCCGGAAAGTAGGCTGACAATGAGCGCTGAGACATTCATCTTGTGAAAATGCACACATAATCAAGTTTACCATAAGGAGAGCACTTCTTCTTACCTTGACTCTCTGTAAGCTTCTTTCGGGGCTGAAAGGAAAAATACGACGCGGAGTGTCTAAGGGGTCTCGGTTTATTATAAGAGGAGAAGAAACACATTAAAGAAGAAGGCCGAATTTACTGTGAGGGAGAAAGCAACTCCAAGCCGTGGAAACGTCCGTGACGGCCCACCGGCAGAACCACGAAACGTCAGCCGTCGGTGCCAGGAGCCTGGAATGACTGCGATGGAGTAAGGCAATGGGGCCTTCTGGGGGGCTTTTCTGGCCTCTGCTGCCAGGCAATTTAATGTTTCCTCCCGACTTACACTTTAAGTTCATTTTGAAATTTCTGCACACTTTGCTTGTATTTATTTGCTTATCAGTTAATTGATTGATCGATTGATCTGTCCTGTGAGTCTGTATCCTTGGTTTTTATGTTTCTGCTGCAGTACGCCCCTGAATTATCCCATAGGATTAATAACATTGGTCTCGTCTCACCTAACGTACTCTAATGACCCGACTTTAAGAACATAAGAAATGTGACAAACGAGAGGAGACCGCTCAGTCCATTTGTTTCACTAACAGCTCAGCTGTCCCAACATCTCCTCCAGCTTCTTCTTCAAGGTTCTCCTGGTTTCACCTCCATGTCTCGGTTTATTTCTTCCGGAGTCGCACAACTCTCTGCGCAATGAAGAGTTTCCTGACTTCAGTTCATTTCTGCTGCTGTCCTCAAATATGAGATTCACCCTTCAGGTGACAGAATGTTGCTGGACCTCCTTTATCGATGACTTTGAGGATTTCGAAGTCATGAATGAGGTCCTCACGCAGTCCCCTCTGCTTGACACTAAACACGAGGCTGTCACAGACACGTCCTCAGGCTCTGAGATGCCCTTGGTGGTTCTCCTTGCGTAGCTTCAGGTGCTGCTGTGCCGCTCTTGTACTGCGGCGGTCAGGACTCACACTGGACTCCAGTTTAAAAATAACCAAAAAATCATTTTGGGGGGTGCATGAGGTCAAGGCACATGGGTTTGCGGCCGGCGGGGGGGAGTGTGGGGGTCAATGTGTTTTTCTTATGGGCAAAGGGTTCCTCTCCTACGTATATTTAAAGTGTTTCTTTTCGTCCTTTCCTTATTGCTCACAGTTTTCTATTGTTTTTTACTCTGCTATTCTGCTCATTTATCATTTGTATAATAATGTATTATCTGTTAATTTTATTCTGCTTAGCTATTATGCAGTATCCATGTGTGCTTTGTGGCTCTCTTCCATTCCTTGTATTTTGTGGGTGGAGTCTCTGAGAGGCGGGGCCACCTGTAACTCACCATTTTAGGGGCCACCCCCACAGACTTATAAAAAGGGGGGCTGGGAATTGAAGTCTGTGGCGGTTCATTCTGATGTCGCTCTGCTGGATTTTGGTGGGATTTGTGAGTTTTGTATTTTCTTTGATTTTGACTCGCAACTTTTGTTTTGCTTCTGCGACTTCGGTGATTTCATACCGGGACTAGTTAGCTATGGACTGCCTGTTAGCCAAGTCCTTTCTGTTTATGTTTTTGCCCCTGTGAATTATTTTGTTGTATTTTATCTACAGTATTGCTCAAATAAACCCTTCTTTTTAAAAGTTTTGCTTTGTTCTGTGTGAGCCAGGGGTTAACGGTGATCCCATCCCTTGTGCAGCATTTCTAATGTTTTTCAGGACAATTTCATAGCATATTTGATGAACTTTGATGCTGAAGCACAAGTAGGCCGAAGCCAGTCACTCTCCTGGCAGTTTGGCTGCCTTCTGGAGCACCTCCTCTGGGCTGCCCAGTGAGATTCAGACCTGCTTCTCTGGCTGTTTTTGAAGGCCTCATGTCACTTTGCCAAATTTGTGAGATAAAGCAGAACTTTTTTTTTAGTTTTTTTGCCATGTTTTAATGACGTTAAGGGAAACTGAACATGTTTTGCCATGGCGTCATTTAACTAATCATATGGGCACCACCATTTTGTGCACTAAGTCTGGACTTGTTGCCAGGTGAGGGATGCCAGGTGAGGGACACCACACCATGTCAGCCAATCAAGTGCATAAAGGTCAGCGATGAGCACTTTCTGGTTTGTCCAAGATTGTGGATGCAGCAAATCGAAGACTTAGGGTCTCAAGTGGATTTTTGGCCATGAATTCTTTTGTTTATTGACTTTAGTCCGGCATTTTGATTCTGGTTACCTGAAGTGAGTTTTGGTTGTCCTCTCCCCCTGCATGTTTCTTAGGTTTATGATTATTACTTTAGATTCATTCAAGTATTATCTTTCGACATTTTCCTGTTAATAAAACTACCATCCTTCTCTCGGTTCCATTCTTATTTAAATTTTGCTGCCACCCAGTAGAGTCAGTACTGTTAGGGGGCTTTGATTTTAAATGAAGGGCATTTATAGATGCGATTTAAAAGAAACCTCAGTGGCGTTGTGATTAATGGAAATATCTTCCTTACTGTATTGCAGTATTTATTTTCATTGTATTGGCCACAGATGCATTGGGGGGGGGGGGGGGAGGTTTCCAATGAAAAGCTTCCCCGGCATCATGATATGAGAATGGCGCCCTCTAGTGTTAATGTTACTCAGGCCAGGCTTCAGTAATAATTTCCAACCACACAGCCATATGTCACTGCAATTTATGACTGCGGTTTCTTAGCGGATGTACGATGAGGGGTCACGTCACATTGGGGGATTGTGTAGGTAGCGTGGAGCCCAGACGTGAGGTCACGTCACTTCCACCAAGAAACTGCGGTCTAAAGCTGTGGTGATGGACGGCTCTGCAGCTCTTCAGTTGAATTTTTCTCAGCCCCAGGAATCACCAATCCCTGGCATTCCAATTTGAGAACAGCGCCCTCTAGTGTCATGACTTCAAAATATATTTCTTAAACACTGTCTTCCATGCTAGATTTTTCAACATGGAGAGTTTATTGGTAGGTTGATGTCATTCATAGGAAGCTGTTTTTTAAACATTTCAGATTATAACGTTATTATTTTTTAAGTTTACCACAGCGCCATTTTGTTTTTTGGGATGATTGACACCATTTTGTGGTTTCTTTGCTACTGGCAGCCAAGGGTTGCTATGGAAACGACCGGAAACCGCGATCATCATCATCACCATCGGCATCATCATCGTCATCATTATCACAATCGTCATCATCATGGTCATTACTTCACCCCCATCCAAATGAATTACTAGTGTGTGAATTTTCAAATTATTTGGCTTATATCATTTGTCACCTATATGGTTTTATTTTTCCCTTTTGATTTTAGGCTGCTGGAGACTTTTACCTTTGGTATCCTGCCAGGTGCTCCTTTTCTTGCTTACTTCCTGGTCCGTTCCTGTTATTCTGCATCTCCTTTACGGTGCCAGAACATCTAGTGCCATGCTGCCCAGGCCAGACCCCTGGGATACCACTTGCCTATCACCATAATATGAGAACAGCACCCTCTAGTGACATGCTGCTCAGACTCCAGAACTTCCCTTCTGTGGCATCATGGAATCAGAATACCACCCCTGACCAGACTCCAATGATCAACCTTCCCTGGCATCATAATATGAGAATAGTGCCCTTTAGTGCCATGCTGCCCAAGCCAGACCACAAGGAGCGTACTTCTGTGGCATCATAACATAATAAGAGCACCCTCTAGTGGCAGGCCAATTTCCAAGGATGCCCCTTCCCTTGCATCAGTGACAGGAGAATACCATCCTGACGTGACCTGCTGCCCAGGACAGATGACAATGGCTCAATGGCTTGTCTGCCAGACCAATGATGTTCCAGATGTGCCACTGTGACACTTTTATAAAGCTCTTGTGTGACAAGTTGTTGCTTTACTGTGTGCTTTGCCACTTCGTGTGCCCTGCTGCTGCTGTGTGTTTTTGTCGTCTCCCTTCATTTGCCTCACGGCTTGTGTTTGCCGTCCTTGTATTTGTGCTGATGGCCGTGCCAGCTGCACATGTTCTTATCCCACTGCTTTTTCTCCAATAAGTAATTTCCCGCCCGGTAGTGAGCTGCGCTCATCTCGTCCATTAATCCGCCCATAAAACAAAGAGCTCTGCGGCCAGCAGTGAGGAGACATGGGGGGTCTGCAGTGCATTCAGAAAGTATCAAGACCCCTTCACTTTCGGCACACTTAATCATGTTGTGATACCAATCAGTCTGCCCTCATAACCCATAATGATGGCTCACCTTCAGTCAAAGACTGCAGAGAGCCATGACAATGCTGGAGTGACTTTGGGACAAAGGATCTGAGTGTCCTTGAGTGGTCCGGCCAAAGCCCCAAAGAACATATGAGGAGAAACCTGAAGATGGCAGCTTACAGACCCTTGTCATCCAAACTAATGGGGCTTGAGCGGATCTGCCAGGAAGAAGGAGATCATCTGCCCCCAGTGGCAGGGGTGCCAACCACGAGTGAGGAGAGGCCTGCAGAAACGAGTGCTCAGACAGTTTTACCAATGCATTAAAAACCAAATACTGACATCTGTCATTCGTAGGAGCATTAGGACCCTTAGGTATGTCCCACCATCCTGGTGGCTGTCATTCTCCTTGAGATGGTTCTAGAACTTTTATTGAAGCCAACCTGTGGAAAGCTGAACTGATTTTGGATGTCATTTTGAAAGGCAGAGAAGGCCCCACAATTCACACCGCATGTCAAGACAAACACAAAAAAAACAAGCCGTGAAGTATCAAGAGACTCTCCGTAGACCACCATGATCAAATTGTGGGCACTTCTAAAGCTCTGAGTGCTCTCCGGAGCAGAGTGGCCTCAAGGATTGGGAAATGCAAGCAGTTTGGGAACATTAGGACTCTTCCTGGAGTCGGCGGTCCATCTGGCCAAACTGAGCAACCAGACAAGAAGGGCCTTAGTCAGGACAGGTGGGCCAGGAGCCCAACGGCTACTCTAGCAGAGCTTCAGGAGTCCCGGAGGACGATCCTCTCAGCAGCACTCCATCAATCAGCTGACCTGTTGGAGGATGCTGTTGAGTAGAAAAGACAAATAGCAACATTCGTAGGGCGCTGAGAAGGTGAGGAGAGAGACCCTCAGGTCTGATGAGACCAAATTTCAACTCTCTGGGTGGGACTGCCAGCCCTTCCAGCTTTGAGTCTCCTTGGTGAGTCCTTACAAGCTCTGATCCTAACAAACTATAAATCTGGCAGATCATTGAAGTTGACTCATCTGATTTCTTTTGATTTTCCCATCATGTCCAGTAAAGAGGCCGTGAGTTTGATGGTCGGCCTTAACATCCATCCACATGTTGGCTCCAGTGAGGCTGATTGGCTAACCAGAGCTCTCACTGCCTAAAGGCTTGACGTCATTTTCTAGAATTTTCCAAGGCCCAGTTAACAAAGTGGATGTGACCTTGTGACCCCCTGGACTTGTGATGTGGTCAGTACAAAGTGAAACACTCGGAGCTCTGTGAACATCGTGGGAAAAAATGGCTTTGGCCAGCACAGAATAGGTGTCTGCCACATTTATAATTTGTTAGGATGAAATCTGTCGGGGGCTTAGGAATGGAGTTTGAGAGAAGTGGATAGAAACTTCAGCTGCATGCGCTTAGTGTGACGTTCCCAACATCTGAGCAAGTCATTTTGAGTGGAGCCCGGAGACATCTAGCCATACAGTGTGAGTACGGTGGTCCTAAAGGGTCATTCTGTACTGTTTGCGTTTGGCGCTTCAGACCTTCCAAAGCTACGACTCCAATCCTGAAATAGGCAGAAGAAAAAGAAAGAATGGACATCAAAAAGTGGAGAAAAATAGGAATGAAGGGATGACAAGTGATGTCCTCGTCTGCCAAACGAGTGGTGGGAATTGCAACAACAACAACATTTATTTCTAGAGCACGTCTTCATACAAATGATGGAGCTCAAAGTGCTTTCAGGATGAAGACAAAATATAAAAATAAAATTAGGAAATACTAATTATCAAAGAATAAAGTAAAGTCCAATGGCCGGGGGACAGAAAAAACAAAACAAAATAAAAAAACTCCAGACGGCTGGAGGAAAAAAAGACAAAACAAAATCTGCAGGGGTCCCGAGGTCACAAGACCACCCAGCCCCCCCAAACATCAATGATCTCAATCAGTCCTCATGGCTTTCAGGCTCCACGTGGAAGAATTTGACGATGATGATGGTCATGTGGACCTCTGGCGTTCAATCCATCAACGTAGGGACTGCATGGTGCCCTGATCAGGTGGGGGGGGGGGGGGGGGGCGCAGATTGCCACCATAGAACAGCAGAGAAAGTCAAAGATATGATAAAAATGATCATTCAATGCATTTACAGAGTATCAGGGTGACATTAAAATAAAGCTACGAGAAAGCCAAGTTAACATAATGTGTTTTTAGCAGTTTATTAAAGTGCTCCACCGTATCAGCCTGGCGAGTTTCCATTGGTCAGCTATTCCAGATTTTAGGTGCATAACAGCAGAAGGCCACCTGCCTCACTACTCCTTTTAAGTTTAGCTCTTGGAGTTCTATGCAGACCCTCATCTGAAGATCTGAGGTTACGATTTTGAGTGTAAGGTGAGAGGCATTCTGAAATATAAGATGGAGCAGATTACTGAAGGCATTGTAAGCCATCAGCAGTATTTTAAAGTCAATTCTAAATGGCACAGGTAACCAGTGTAGTGACGCTAAGACTGGGGTGATGTGCTCAGATTTTCTTTTCCTTGTTAGGATTCTAGCAGCTGCATTCTGCCCTCGTTGTTACCGATTGATGTCTTTTTTGGGTGGTCCTGAGAGGAGTGCGTTACAGCAGCGGTTCTCAACCTGTGGGGTGTGAAGTAACAAAAAAGGGGGCACAAAGATGTGAAAAAAGAAAACAAGAATCAAAAATATGAAAAAAACATCTGTTGAAACCAAAACAAATTAACTTAAACTACATTCTGATACTAGAACAATAAATATAGAGTTAGATATATAGAGTCGATAAAAGTTAAGTAGGTATAATAAAATATGCATCTACATTTCAAAAAAATGTTGGGGGGGCGTGATTAGAACTGTTATGAAAACTCGAGTCGCAAATACTTAAAATTTGAGAAACGCTGACTTACAGTAATCTAGTCGACTGAAATCAAAAGCGTGAACTAATTTTTCAGCATCTTGAAAAGTTATAAGAGGTCTAAATTTTGCTATATTTTTTAAATGAGAAAATGCTGTCCTAGTAATCTGATTAATATGTGATTTCAAATTTAGGTCTGAGTCAATAATTACCGCTATATTCTTTACCTCCGTCTTAACTTTTAAGCCTAATGGATCAAGTTTATTTCTAATACCCTCATTATATCCATTGTTGCCAATCACTTAGATTTCTGTTTTCTCCTTATTTAGTTTGAAAGAATTACTACTCATCCACTCAGAAAACAGCAGTTCCTGAAGTGGAGGCGTGGGGGCAGCGCTGAGTCTCTGACCGTACTGAGTCTACGGGGTCAGCTTGTAAGTTTTATGATAAATTCTGCCGCTGCGTCGCCTTTCCACACGTTAAGAAGAACTGCAGACGAGTGCCTTTGACGCTCTTAATGTACAGGAAATGATAAGTTAGGCCATAAATAAGTGGCAGCAGATCAATAGAGAGTAGGGGCGCTGCTGACTCAAGCTGAGATCCATAAAAACCTTTAGCTTGCAATCGATGGCCTGATTACCGATAGAGGAGCGATGGCAGGAGCAACCGGACGAGAGAAAGCCGCTGCCGTGGCCTTTGTACTGCGGTGTAGTCGGCCATTAATAGTTTGGGGGACACAGAGAGAGAAGAGAGAAAGAGAGAGGGGACCCTAGGTGGGGACCTCGAGAAACTCGGGAATCCTTTTGAATGGGAAAAGTACAATACAATACAATTTATTTTTGTACGGCCCAAAATCACACAAGAAGTGCCGCAATGGGCTTTAACAGACCCTGCCTCTTGACAGCCCCCCAGCCTTGACTCTCTAAGAAGACAAAAAATGGAAGAAACCTCAGGAAAGGCAATTTAAAGAGAGACCCCCTTTCCAGGTAGGTTGGGCGTGCAGTGGGTGTCAAAAGGAAGGGGGGGGGGTCAATCCAATACAGTACAATACACAGAATCCTCAATACAGTATAAAAATAAAAATTTTAGAAGTATGGAGCAGAATTTAACAGTAGATGATATCCCATAATATGATTTGGATTTGTTTAGAGTCCTGTAGACCTCAGTCATCAAGCTGCCTCCCCCATTTGGCCATTCCACAGCTGAAACAGCGCTAATCCAATGAAAGGACCCCTCTTTCCCATGATTCCTGCGATCCTCCATCAGGGATGACTTTACCTTTGGCAGACAAAACAACTTGGCAGGTGGGCCGTGGCACCAAGTGCCACATTTGAGTACCGAGAAGAGAAACAGAATAGGTGAGGGTTAGTAACCAATTAGAACTATCATGTGACTTAAGTTTTAGTGCTAATGACTAACAACAGAGATGCAGTCTGCACAGTTAATCAGCAGCTCTAGGCAGGGTGTGCTAAACTGAAGTGGTGAGATTTAAAAGCTGAGACCGAAGGGGCATCTCTTATAGAAACAGGCAAACCACTCCACAGTTTAGGGGTCCTGTAACTAAAAGCTCGACCTCCCACTGTTATTTTATTAACCCTTGGAATCCTAAGCACACTGGCATCTTGAGATCTTAATGTGCGCTCAGGTTTGTAAGTCATGATAAGTTCAGACAAGTAAGCTGGACCTTGGCCATTTAATGATTTATACGTTAAAAGGAGGATTTTGAAATCTGCCCAAAACTTAACCAGGAGCCAGTGTAAGGATTTAAGAACTGGAGTTATGTGTTCGTATTTTCTAGTTCTTGTAATAATTCTTGCAGTAGCATTTTGGATTAACTGGAGGCTGTATAGAGAACAGTTTGAACATCCAGTGAACGCCACATTGCAGTACTCAATCCTACTAGAAATAAGTGCATGTCTCGGCTTTGGGGTTACTGGGACTCACATCAGGAACTCCATACACAGTGTACTCAGAAAGGATTCGGACCCCTTTACTTTGTTGTCTTGTAGATTTCATTTGACCTAGAAGATGACATTTTCCATTTTTTTGCCCATCAGTGCGCATTCATAATGACAAAGTGACAAAGGATCCTCAGGTCGGCAAATTTCTTTAAAAAAAAAAAAAATCAAAAGCTGATATCTCTCATTCTTAGAAGTGTTTGGACCCTTCGCTGTGTCCCCCTCACAGATTGTGCTCGGCTCCATCCTGTTGAGTCTCATTCTCCTTGAGACATTTCTAGAACTTTATTGAAGCCCTCTTATGGAAAGCTGAACTGATTTTGGATGTCATTTTAAAAAGCAGAGAAGGCCCCATAATTCATACTGCACGTCAGGACAAAAAACAAGCTGTGAAGTACCAAGGGGCTCTCCGTAGACCACCACGATCAAATTGTGAGCAGGTGCAAATCAGGGCAAAGAGATAAAATGACTTCTAAAGCTCTGAGTGCTCCCGGAGCAGAGCGGCATCAAGGATCGGGAAATGGAAGAAGTTTGGGAAAATCAGGACTCTTCCTGGAGTCGGTGGTCCGTCTGGCCAAAACTAAGCAACCAGGCAAAAAGGGCTTTAGCAAGGGAGGTTGGCCAGGAGCTCAATGGCTACCCTAGCAGAGCTTTAGGAGTCCTTGGCTAAGATGGGAAGGCGACCACCTCAGCAGCACTCCATCAATCAGCTGTTTATGGCAGGCTGACACGATGGAGGATGCTGTTGAGTAGAAAAGGCAAATGGCAGCGCTGAGAAGATGAGGAGAGAGAGAGACGCTCAGGTCTGATGAGACCAAAATTCAACTCTTTGGGTGGAATTGCAAACCCTGGTGAAGAGCAGATGGTGCTCTGTCACTGTGGTGTGGCATGGCGGTGGCGGCATCATGCAGCAAGGACAGGCGGACGGGTCAGAACTGAGGGAACGTGGAGACGTCCTTGAAGACCACCCAGCTCACCTCAGAATGGATCAACAGTTCACCTTTCAGCACAACAATGACTGAAACAGTCGAGACTTCAGGACCAGTGCGTGAGTGTGTCCTTGTGTGGCCCAGCCAAGGCCCAGACTGATAACCCGCAGAACACGTGAGGAGAGACCTGAAGGTGGCGCTGCACAGACACTTCCTATACAACCTAACGGAGATGGCCTGTCACCTTACACTCCAAGTCGTACCCTCAGAACTCTGAATGAGGGTCTGCTTATCATTCCAAGAGCTAAAGTTAAAAGAAGTGGTGGGGCGGCCTTCCGCTGTTATGCACCTAAAATCTGGAATACGAGTTTACTGATAGATACTCGCCAGGCTGATATGGTGAGGCACTGCTAAAAATAACGTGGCTTTCTCAGAGCTTAATTTTAGTGCGAAATTGTATAAGCATCAAATGATCATTTTTATCATGGCTCCTGTCACACACGTGCCCTTGGGAGACAGCTGGAAGGACCAAATAAAGGAAATTCCACGCCAGGCCAGTGGGTGGCAGGGTGCACTAATCCTGTGCCTGTTATCTCTGCAGATCAAATACGAGAAAGCCTGCCTGTGTCCGATGACATCACTTCCTGTTCCGGCCCCTGTGACATCACTTCCTTAAAACCCTGACAACGTCATTCTGTAATCCATTCTGTGTTGGACTCGAACCTCGTCACAACTCTACATATCTTTACCCTTTTGCAGCCAAGGGTTAACTATACGGGTGGCCGCCCCTAACCTTTTTCTGTGTGTCAAGGCTGTTCATTTTCACACTCCGCAATCCGTACTAACCCTCTGCTCTCTCTGCTCTTCTTTTTGTGGATTTTTTTCTGTGGTGGCGACCTGTGCCAGCACCACCTGATCAGGGCACCATGCAGGCCCTACATTGATGGATCAAAGGCCAGCTATGGTGGAGCATTTTAAAAAATCAGCTAAAAACTCATTATTTTAACACGGCTTTCTCATGGCTACATTTAGTGTATCCCTGTTAAGAGATATGTGCATTGAATTATCATTTTCATCAAGGCTCCACAATCTGTACTAATCCTTACTATTCTCTGCTGTTCTTTTTCTGTTTTTACTGGCGATCTGTGCCCCCCAACACCTGATCAGGGCACCTTGGAGTCCCTACATTGATAGATTGAAGGGAGCACCCCAGAGATCCACATGACCATCATCATCATCATCATCAGATTCTTCCACGTGAAGCCTGAAGTACCCATGAGAGTTGATTGAGATCATTTCTCTTAGGTGGAATGCCCAGTGGGACGCTGGGTGGTCCTGTGGCCCCGGAATCCCTGCAGATTTTGTTTTTTTTTTGTTTTGTTTTTTCTGTCCTCCTGGCCATCAGACCTTACTCTATTCTTTGTTATTTAGTATTTCCTAATATTATTTTTAGTTTTTATTAATTTTTCTTTCTTCACCTTGTAAAGCACTTTGATGTGCACCACTTGTATGAAAATGTGCCATAGAAATCAATGTTGTTGTTGTTGCTGCCAGGAAAGATGAGATCAACTGCCCAAGTCCAGGTTTGCAAAGACGTACCAAAGGAGAGGACTTGCTGCCAAAGGGTCTTCTGCAAAGTACAGACGTTCGGGTTCAAACACTTCAATGCAGAAGAAATTTCCATTTTTGATTTTTCACTAAATGTGCAGACCTTCCAGTAAACGAGCTTCATTTTGTCACTGTGGGCTGTTGAGTGGAGGCTGATGGGTAAAAATGGCAAAGTGATCAACTTTAAGGTTAAACGTACAACATGCTGAAGTGTGCAGAAAGTGAAGGGGTCTGAAAAATTACTGAATCTACAGGCTAGAAATAAGGAAAATACATAAATAATAATTAAAGAAATATCTTATTATTATTATTATTACTATTGTAGTTGTATATCATCATCATTGTTATTACTTGTATTACTTAGCAGATGACTTCACACAAATTTATAAAAGCCACGTCGCCTGTTCAGTTGCGTTTCACAAGGCGCTTTAAAGATCCCACCAGATGAGCAGGCCTCACGTCTCCAGTGCTGCAGGAAGGCGGCCTGGAAGATCTTTTTATAGAAACATCAAACTGATAAGATGACTCGGATTTCTGACAGTCTCTCGCAGCTCCGTCAGTAGATTTGAAAAGGAGCAAACTGCGCCACTCAGGACGGACATCCTCTGACATGTCAAATTTCCTTGGGGGGGCTCACCAACATGAGCAGTCCCTGTAGATGTGAATGGGCTGGTCCTGTCAAGTCATCATTTCACGATGGAAAGTGTTTCCTCACAGCAGGGTCATCTTTGGCATCGCTGGTTATTGAAACTTCTTCTTCTGGCTGTTCCCAGCAGATCATCTTCTTCCATATCTTTCTGTCCTCGTTATCTTGCTCTGTCACCCCCATCACCTGCATGTCCTCTCTCACCACATCCATAAACCTTCTCTTAGGCCTTCCTCTTCTCCTCCTCCCTGGCAGCTCTATCCTTAGCACCCTTTTCCCAATATACCCCTCATCTCTCCTCTGC
Organism: Polypterus bichir lapradei; assembly: GCA_026402145.1. Taxonomy (NCBI): domain Eukaryota; kingdom Metazoa; phylum Chordata; class Cladistia; order Polypteriformes; family Polypteridae; genus Polypterus; species Polypterus bichir. The sequence goes on along the minus strand of JANRMT010062824.1, from coordinate 7,809,204 downwards.
ACATGTCCAAACCAACACCATCTCGCCTCTCTGACTTTGTCTCCCAACCATCCAACTTGAGCTGACCCTCTAATGTCCTCATTTCTAATTCTGTCCATCCTCGTCACACCCAATGCAGATCTTAGCATCTTTAACTCTGCCACCTCCAGCTCTGTCTCCTGTGCCATTGTCTCCAGCCCATATAACATAGCTGGTCTCACTACCATCCTGTTGACCTTCCCTTTCACTCTTGCTGATACCCGTCTGTCACATATCACTCCTGACACTCTTCTCCACCCACTCCACCCTGCCTGCACTCTCTTCTTCACTTCTCTTCCACACTCCCCATTACTCTGTACTGTTGATCCCAAGTATTTAAACTCATCCACCTTCACTAACTCTACTCCCTCATCCTCACCATTCCACTGACCTCCCTCTCATTCACACACATGTATTCTGTCTTGGTGGTCCTACTGACCTTCATCCATCTCCTATCATATCTCCACCTCTCCAGGGTCTCCTCTACCTGCTCCCTACTATCACTACAGATCACAATGTCATCAGCAAACATCACAGTCCACGGGGACTCCTGTCTAATCTGATCTGTCAGCCTGTCCATCACCATTGCAAATAAGAAAGGGCTCAGAGCCGATCCCTGATGTAATCTCACCTCCGTCACTCCTACCGCAGACCTCACCACTGTCACACTTCCCTCGCACATATCCTGTACAACTCTTACGTACAACTCTGCCACTCCCGACTTCCTCATACAATACCACAGCTCCTCTCAGTCACCCTGTCATCTGCTTTCTCCAGGTCCACAAAGACACAATGCAACTCCTTCTGGCCTTCTCTCTAAACTTCTCCATCAACATCCTCAGAGCAGACATCACATCTGTGGTGCTCTTTCTTGGCATGAAACCATCCTGCTGCTCACTGATCATCACCTCACTTCTTAACTGAGCTTCCACTACTCTTTCCCATAACTTCATGCTGTGGCTCATCAATTTTATTCCCCTGTAGTTACTGCAGTTCTGCACATCCCCCTTATTCTTAAATATCGGCCCACCAGTACACTTCTTCTCCACTCCTCAGGTATCCTCTCACTTTCCAAGATTCCATTAAACAATCTGGTTAAAAACTCCACTGCCATCTCTCCTAGACACCTCCATGATTCCACAGGTATGTCATCTGGACCAACAGCTTTTCCATTCTTCATCCTCTTCATCGCTGTCCTTACTTCCTCCTTGCTAATCCATTGCACTTCCTGATTCACTGTCTCCACATCATCCAACCTCTTCTCTCTCTCGTTCTCTTCATTCATCAGCCTCTCAAAGTACTCTTTCCATCTGTTCAGCACACTCTCCTCACTTGTGAGTACGTTTCCATCTTTATCCTTTATCACCCTAACCTGATCCTCATCTTTCCCAGCTCAGTCCCTCTCTGTAGCCCACCGGTCCTTTTCTCCCTCCTTAGTGTCCAACCTCTCATACAACTCATCATACGCCTTTTCTTTAGCCTTCGCCACCTCTCTCTTCACCTCGTGCGTTATCTCCTTGTACTCTTGTCTACTTTCTGCATCTCTCTGACTATCCCACTTCTTCTTTGCCATCCTCTTCCTCTGTATACTCTCCAGTATCTCCTCATTTCACCACCAGGTTTCCTTTTCCTCCTTCCTCTGACCAGATGTCACTCCAAGCACCCTTCTTGCTGTCACCCTTACTACATCTGCTGTAGTTTCCCAGCTGTCTGGTGACTCTTCACTGCCACCCAGTGCTTGTCTCACCTCCTCCCTAAACTCAACCTTGCAGTCTTCCTTTTTCAACTTCCACCATTTGATCCTTGGCTCTGCCCTCACTCTCTTCCTCTTCTTGATCTCCAACGTCATCCTACAGACCACCATCCTATGCTGCTTAACTACACTTTCCCCTGCCACCACTTTGCAGTCTTCAGTCTCCTTCAGATCAGCTCTTCTGCATAGGATGTCACCTTCCTGTGTTCTTCTTCCTCCATTCTTGTACATAACCCTATGTTCCTCCCTCTTCTTAAAATACGTATTCACCACAGCCATGTCCATCCTTTTGGCAAAATCCACTATCCTCTGACCTTCTTCATCCCTCTCCTTGACACCATACCTACCCATCACCTCCTCGTCTTCACTTTTCCCTTCACCAACATATCCTTTGAAATCCACTCCAATCACCACATTCTGTCCCTTGGGTACACTGTTCATCAAATCATCCAACTCACTCCAAAAATCTTCTTTCTCATCCATCACACACCCAAGTTGTGCATCGCAACACCTTCATCATCATCACTCTGCCTGACACTCTTTTCACCTCCCAAACACTCTTTACATGCTGTTCCTTCAGAATAACTCCTACTCCATTTCTTATCCCATCCACACCATGATAGAACAATTTGAATCCCCCTCCGATCCACCTGGCCTTACTCCCCTTCCATTTAGTCTCTTCACACACAATATATCAACCTTCCTTCTCTCCATCATATCTGCTAACTCTCTCCCCTTACCAGTCATACTGCCAACATTCAAAGTTCCTACCCTCAGTTCCACTCTCTTTACTTTCCTCATCTCCTCCTGCCCCAGACACGAATTCCCCTTCTTCCTCCTCTTCTTCTTCCTCTTCTTCTCCTTCTTCTTCTTCTTCTTCTTCTTCTTCTTCTTCAGGCAACAGTAGCCCAATTTCCACCAGCACCCTGTTGGCTACCAGTACTGGTGGCAGCCGTTATTAACCCGGGGCTCGACCAATCCAGTATGGAAATTTGTATTGTTGTCTGCATGTTGACCTGCCCTTCCTGACGTAACCCTCCCCATTTATCCGGGCTTGAGACCGGCGCAAAGAAACACACTGGTTTGTGCATCCCCTGTGGTTGGGTTAGCTCTGTTCTCCATTACTATGTTTAAAAACTGGCGGCTATCGTTGCCTGAAGAGGAGAAGAGATCAACTGGACAAGAAAGAACAAAATGAAAGGAGACTTGAGAAAGCAGGCAAAGTTGGTCAAAGCCAGGAATGGACCCAACGAGGAAAAACCAATAAAGGAGGCAAAAGGGTCATGCGAAAAGGCTGTTTCCCCTCAGGGATTAACAAAGTATATTAAAGTCCAGAAAAAAAAAGTATTTAGTCAAAAAGAGAAGAAACAACTCAAAACCAAAACTAAACTAAACTCTGATTAATTTCATTTTGCGATTTTTCAAGATGTGCCTGAGTTTAATGCAGAAGCCTGGATACGGGACTGCGCGCACCACCAGCCGCATTAACATATTACATTCCCCACTGTAATCTCTTTGCTTTCTTTAAAATATTTTTTTTGTTAAAGACAACCTGTGAAACTGTAAGGACCAGCAGAAAGAAATGAGGTGTTCAAAGGCCAAGGAAGCTTAAAAATCAGAAACGAGCAGGGCTCAGGTACCGGACGTTGTGCATTCCTGCCTTTAAGAAGCACAAAAAAGGGACTGAAGGGTTGAAATTCCTCCAAAAAAGACCCCACCCACTTACCACATCTGAAACCACTGAACAATCTTTTAAAATTCAGTAATATCAAAAACAATGTTCTTCAAGGGAGAGGATAATGAAAAACCTCTGGCCCAAAAAATTAGAATGAAACAATGCTACTTTCATTTACAATCATTTATTAAAGAAAAAAGAAAAACAAACTGGCAAGACAAAGGCTATATAAATGTAAAAAAGGAAAAGGTAGACAAAAAATAAACAAAAAAGGTTTAGGGTTAAATAGACAACCCAACACAAATGTCTGAAGCTCTGCTAGAGTGACAATTGGGTTCTTCTTCACTTTGCTGGCCTTCTTGCCGAGTTATTCACTTTGACTGGACCTCCAATACTAAGGAAGAGTCCTGGTGCACCCAAACTTCGTCCATTTCACATTTTTTGTGTTCCTGGCAGCACACTAAGCTTTAGAACTGCTTTGATCCCCTGGCCTTGATCTGCGCCCCACCACAATTTGAACATGGAGGTCTGTAGAGAGTTCCTTGGATGTCTTTTTGTCAGTAGGAATTGTGGAACCTTTTATACCCTGACACACGAGTGCCTTTCTAAATGACGTCCATTTAATGAAGTCTATCACAGGTAGACTCCAGTCAAATTCTAGAAACATCTCAAGGAGAATTAAAGCCAACAGGAAACTCCTGAACACAATTTGGAGGGCCACAGCAAGAGGGTCTGATTACTTCAAGGAAGGTGAGATTCCAGTTTGTGATTTTTAATAAAGTGGCAAACCTTTCTGTGAAGATGTCTTCAGTTTGTCATTCTCGGTTATTGAGTGTGGATTGATGGGCAAAAATGGCAAATTTACTAATTTGCAATGATATCAACAACACAACAAAGTGTGCAGGAAGTAACGGGGTCTGAAAACGTTCTGAATCCACCGTACACGTCCATCACTCAAACGGCTCCGAGGCACATCAAGACAACACAAAAGCGAAAACAACGAGATGGATTTTTATCTAAACGAAATGTACACCAGGCAGCCTCTGAGGACATCGTTACACAACTTGGATCTCCCACTCGAGCACAAAGCACGAGGTGCTGCATGTCAGCGTTCAGAGCACTGAAGGTTCTGACAAGCCGGATTGGGAACATTCCCATTGTCTGGGTCTCCATGGCAATTTGGCACCAATCATCCAGACTGTGCATCAGCATGCGCGTAACTGACATGGGAACTTTGCTTTCCCTTTTCTCTTACATTAACTGAATGATGGAAGGAGTTGGAGACATGCAGGGCTTGATTGGTTCATTACTGAGCCTCGATGCACAAATGCAGAGCACATTTTCACTGACTTGCCTGCACAATACATCATGTTTGCTTTGCTCCGCTGCACAGAAAAAAACTAATAAAACTCCTGTCCTGGAATGAATGATTAATCGGACGGAGGTTAAAAGAGACTGTGGAAAAGAAAAGGAAAAGACTCCGTCAAATATGTCAGCAGAAACGTGAAGCCTGCAGTGATGTGAGAGAGCGACACCTACAGGACAGAGGAGAAGAGCGCAGGAATGGGACCTGTCTGTCTGTCATATAGCGCCTTTCACATCTATCTATCTATCTATCTATCTATCTATCTATCTATCTATCTATC
>JANRMT010062824.1:7781243-7803569 GCA_026402145.1 Polypterus bichir lapradei | reverse complement strand
CTATCTATCTATCTATCTATCTATCTATCTATCTATCTATCTATCTACTGCCTTTCATATCTGTTTCTGTTTCTTTCTCTTTATCCTCACTTCCTCTTGTTATTAGTATTCAGTCCTGATGTTTTTGATGTTTTCTCAATTCCCCCCTAATTTCTCTTTGCTGACTTAGTCTCATTCTTTCCAGGATTGCTTGGCACCCATCATGGCTTTCCTTTCCCCTTGAACGACTGCAGGTGGTCCTTGTGAAACTCCCCCTGGACTCTTGCCGGTGTGCAGCATTTCCATTTTCTCCATCCCTGAAGTTGTCTTGTCCGCACCCTGCCATCCGTAGGCTTTGCCCACCGCAGGTCTCTGCTGTTTTTGTTTTTTATGAGGAGGTGCATACTGCTGAGCTGCAGTGTCTGTCGAGAGCCAAGGTGGGGCGCTACATCGGGCTGCCTAAGTGCTCACAGCTGCATTTGATGAGCATTATATTCTGTGATCTCTTCAGTGAACAAGTAATCAGCACACTAGCCTGAGGAATGAAAGGTCTCCAGCTGACAGCACCTCCTGTCCTGCGGTCACCTTCAACATTTACAAATGAGGGGAGCCTAATCAGTCCATCTGGCTCATCTGATTAGCTAACTGATCCAAGGCACGTGGCCCACTTCTTTAAAATCTGGCCACGGGAACGAGTGGCCTGGAGGAGGCCTGCAAGTGACAGGCGGATGTCACCCACACCGTGCCAAGTGCCTCCAAGTGAGTTGTCCTGGTTTACTAAAAACAAAAAACACACCAGTGTGACCCTGAATACGCCAACGTGCCCAAGAAAACATAAAAATATGTCTTATCAGGGGTCCAGCAGGGAGCCGAGTGGTCTCTTTAACGGTGCGTGTTGTTTACTGAGGTTTGGGTTGCAGCAGCTGTCAGATGGACTGGCACTGTGTTGAGGGTCTGAGTCCTGCTTCGCTGTTGATGTTGCCAGGGGGGGCTGTGGCAGCACCAGTACCCTCAGTTGGATTAAGCAGATGTGATGATGTGATGTCAGGTTAAATGGAGACCTCCAGGAGTTGCCAGTATTTGGTCCTTTGTGTCAGGAGCCTGTGCCCATTCTGAACATCACGATTGTGGTTATTGTTAGGAGTCGTATTGTGGAGATTTGAATGTCAGAGGACTTTCTGGACGCGCGCCTTAATCATTTGTTGCCCAGTTCTTATGTTTAGGCCAGGGTTCCTTATATGTTTATTGTTTTTTTCGTCTTTATCTTTCATTTTTCAAGTTGAATTATTTATTTACTAGTTCTGTTCATATTTGTCTGTTCATTTAGTCCTTATGATTAAAGTACTTTTTTTTCATGTTTAATATTTTTCTTCTGTTTCTTGAATGACTTTATGTTCCCAGTCTTTTGTGGCGGGGCCACCTGTCAATCATCATCAAGGGCTCTGTGAAGGCTCATGGGAGTTGCAGTCCCTCTGTGGTTCACTGTATGCGTCCTGCCAATGCTGGTTTGGTCTTTCTTGTGAGTATTGTGAATTTGAATTATTGGATTTTTCTGGGGTTTTTTATTAATTTTTGCCTTATTTACTGGATTGTGGTTTTGGGGACTTTGTTTGCTGAGGATTTCCTTGTAGGTTTTTGCTTTTTTGTCTCTTTCTGCTCTTTTCAGCTTTTGCTCTTTATTTACCTTTTTTTGTTAATAAATGTTACATTTTATAAAGATTGTCTCCACCCCAAAATGGAGGTTTTTTGATTGCTCCTGCCCGCCCCCCAGAGGAGCATATTTTATGTTTTTTTTTTTTGAGACTCTTTGATATTTTCCTTTTCCAGTTTAAATCCTCATTGCCAATTTTGAGGCCTAGTCAGGCCTTAAGCCTCCCATTTTCCTGGGGCAGGTCAGCTAGGACTCTGGCCCGTATTTTGTGGGTGTTTTTTAAAGGCCTCTCCTTTCTGCCATTCATGTGCTGCAACATAACCCAGTTGACGAGTCCACATCACCTCCTCAGCCCTCAGACGACGACTTCCACACCAAACCAAACCACAACGAACAAGCTGGGCGCAGGACGCAGGACGCAGAGCACAGAGCCATATAAGTAAGCTGTAACCCTTTAGGGCTAGTGGTGATTGTAGTCTAAAGGGACGGCTTGGCTGCGACCGTGAAGGTGACATGGCAGCCGACACACCAAACGATCGCCATCCTCCTTTCTTCTGCATGAATTCACCTCCTCATCCTCTTTCTTCCAGAAGCCCCAGAATGAATAGCCAAAGCTGCCTAGTGGCTGATGGGAATTGAAGTCCTTTACGTGTGTGGCCGGGTGAAGCAACAACAGCTTCGGAAACAGTGAGGGTATTTTTGGGGCGCCAACCAGGTCGTTCTGTTGATTGAAATTCAAACAAAAGGAAAACAGATAAGACGCGTGTACTGTAAGTGTTTGTCCCATCGGCAGGATCATCAGAAAAAGTGAATAAGGCTTATCACTTCTAGCGGAGCTCCATCTGGCCCGGGGTGGGTGCTCTGTCCAGTAATGATGCCCCTTCCTGGATGCCGGGGTGGGTGTGCCCCCTTCTGGGATGTCCAGAGTTTTATGGCACGTAGACAACAAGGGGTGGAGTTAAGTGTCTTCGGTGGGCTACTGCTTGGCGCTCTGGGGAATGAAGGCGGGTTATTCCATACCTGGACGGGACGAGCCTGCAAGGTGGTCCTCTGATGTGCATGCGGACCACACTGCTACTCCCCTGATTTGGTTTTATGCTGATTATTATATACTCAGCAAAAAAAGAAACGTCCCCTGACTTTCAACTGTTTTTACTTTCAGTAGACTTAATGTGTAAATATTTGTATGAACACTAAGAGAGTCAACACCATAAGACATAAACTAAAAATGTTTCACAATGTGTCCCTGAATGAAGGGAGGCTCAAAATCAAAAGTACCAGTCAGTATCTGGTGTGGCCACCAGCTGCTTGAAGTACTGCAGTGCATCTCCTCCTCATGGACTGGACCAGATTTGTCAGTTCTTGCTGTGAGATGTTACCCCACTCTTCCACCAAGGCACCTGCAAGTTCCTGGACATTTCTGGGGGGAATGGCCCTAGCCCTCACCCTGCGATCCAACAGGTCCCAGACGTGCTCAATGGGATTGAGATCTGGGCTCTTCGCTGGCCATGGCAGAACACTGACATTGCTGTCATGCAGAAACTCACGCACTTTTTGCCACTCCTGTCTGGTCCAGCGAAGGTGGGTTTGTGCCCATAGGCGGCGTTGTTGCTGGTGATGTCTGGTAAGGACCTGCCTTACAACAGGCCTGCAAGCCCTCAGTCCAGCCTCTCTCAGCCTATTGCGGACAGTCTGAGCACTGATGGAGGGATTGTGTGTTCCTGGTGTGACTCGGGCAGTTGTTGTGGCCATCCTGTACCTGTCACGCAGGTGTGATATTCGGATGTATCGATCCTGTGCAGGTGTTGTTACACGTGGTCTTCCACTGCGAGGATGATCAGCTGTCCTTCCTGTCTCCCTGTAGCGCTGTCTTAGGCATCTCACAGTGTGGACATGGCAATTTATTGCCCTAGCCACATCAGCAGTCCTCATGCCTCCCTGCAGCATGCCTAATGCACGTTCACGCAGATGAGCAGGGACCCTGGGCATCTTTCTTTGGGTGTTTTTCACAGTCGGTAGACAAGTCTCTTTAGTGTCCTGCGTTTTTAGAACTGTGACCTTAAATGCTTACTTTCTGTAAGCTGTTAAGGTCTTAACGACCATTCCACAGGTGCATGTTAATTAATTGATTATGGTTAATTGAACATGCATGGAAAACATTGTTTAAACAATTTACAATGAAGATCTGTAAAGTTATTTGGATTTTTAAAACATTATTGTTGAAATACACAGTCCTGAAAAAGGGACGTTTCTTTTTTTGCTGAGTATAGTTTTATACTTGTACTGGGGGGGTTTCACGTGGAGGGTTCTGTTCTTTGTATTAACTGCTTCAAATTCTTAACGGTTTAGATGCTGTGTTTGGTTTTGCAACATCTTGGATGCCATTTTAGGTTCTCAGTTGCCCCCATCTATGAGAGCCCGTAATTAGGTCTGCCACCCCATGTTTCTAGGGGCGTGGCTTGTGCTGAATTGGCACAACAGAATAATAAAAATACCTCTAGGGGCGGGGCCTCTGTGATGTCACTGCTGGGGGGGGCGTCCTAAGCCCAGGATATTCAGGTGGTCCCCTCAGAGGTTCATGGAGGTTTGTGAGTGCAGAGTCAGCGAGGCCTGCTCTGTGAAGGACCTCAACGGCGCCCCCTCCGGCCGACGTACCCCCCCCCCCCCCCCCCCCCCATTGTCGCTTATCTCCTCCAGCTGATTTTTTTTTCCCTTTTTCATTCCTGACAGTGACGCACTCCCCTCCAATCTGTCAACTCCACCAGCCCAGGCTTTTCAAATATTAATATAGCTGCACATTTAATGGATTAATGCACGCCAGCAGCATCTTTCCATTAACGCGAGAACAATGTTTACGTCTTTTTAATTAAGAGCACATCAAGCCGTGACAGAATACCAGTTAGCTTCTGAAAGTCTTTTTATTTGTCAGCCGTGAATGTCTGAGGCGAACTAAGTGCCCCGAGAATTGCTTGATTGCTTTAACTGGATGATGCGCCTTCCGCGCTCAGCGGAGACAAAGCGCCCAAAACTGATGCGCTTTCATTTCAATCCCGCCTGATCTCGAGCAGATTTCGGGCCTGATTGAGGGGGCGACCATTGATCACACGTTCAGCCCGTGAATTCTCTCCTTTTCTGGCCGTGGCCTTCGTTTTTGTCCTTTTTCTGGGGATCACGGCACAAGCATGCAGCCAGTAAAGTTGACCTGTGGATGCGGGCTTAACGTGAACAGCTTTGCTTATCTAAGACTCTGAGCTAAGACTCGCGCCGCTCTTGTCACATCATCCCAGGCCGGTGACGAGTTAACGTGTCATTTTATTTTCAAATCCGCTCCGTCTAATTCAGAGAATGCAGAGGTGCAGCGCATCCCAGCTGCGCCGAGCGCAAGGCAGGAAACATTTGTGGTGCCGGTCCATGCGTTTAGGGAAATGTCGCCCTTCGCATTTCACCCCCTGTAGATAATTGTGACAGGTGTCTGGTCACACTTACAGGTAATCTAACCTCGACACCGTTAAAATATCCGACTATGCCACCCAGTTTTATTAAGAGACTGGGAACTCTTGAAATTTACTGTGTGGAGCCAACCCGGACACAGACAGGCGGACATGTTGTTCATCAAACCCCCACACGTTTATTTACAACTATTTACAATAATATTAAATGGTCACTCAGACCCAGTTCGTGCACAATACCCCAAACACACAGTCCTGGCCACAAATGCCTCTTCTTCGGGTCGCCTCCACACCTCTCTCGTGCCTTGTCCTGCTTCCACCCGACTCCAGCCTCGAATGAAGGGAGACGGCCCCTTTTATACACTCCCCGGATGAGCTCCAGGTGCTTCCGACACTCCCCCGTTGGCCACGCCCCAGTGTGGCGGAAGTGCCGGCTGTTCTCCCGGCAGCTCTCCGGGTATCGTCCTTATTCTTCCCCCCAGCACTTCCTGGTGTGGCGGAAGTGCTGAGGTAACAGGTCCCCAAGGCATTGGGGCATTGGCCCCTACAGGGTGGGGCTTCCATGCCCTCAACCCGTGGCCCCCAGAGCAACCAGGAAGGCGGCCCCCACGTGGTCCAGGGTGGGCCTTGACCCTCTTCCGGTCCCTCGCGGCATCCCGGCCGGGTCGTTGCCCCTGGCATCCCTGACAACTGATAATAGCACACAGGTTTCTTTAAATTGGGCGGTGAGTAAACACACAATGAAAGACACAGCAGTAATTTCTATTACACAAGACAATAATAAGTACATTAAAAATCTAACAATATCAGGAACAAAATTCCTTTTTTAAAAAGGAAAGCACACCGTTCACACTCTAAAAGTCCATTAAAAACAAGAATTGGAGGATACAACCTTTATTGCTGCAGAGTCCAGTTTGCGCACTGTTATCCCAACAACTAATCGTCCGGCTGTCCACAGATGCACTCTGTTCACCGGACACTCGTTTCCCAACAGAAGTTTTATCAAAATCATGGAATCCCTGTCAGCGTCTCTTCGTCGTTCCTTTTTTTTCCCCTCTGGCCTCCTTGTGTTGCTGTGATCTTGGCACACCTCGTTTCTCGTCTGCCAGCCTTGCTCGGTCCTTTCATGCGGCTTCCCTCTCTTGCTGGACCCACAACCGGCGTCTCCTTGTGGAGCTGTCTATACCTCCCTGGAAGTAAGTGTTGCCGTCCTTGTGCCTCCCGTCGTGCCAGCCACGTACCCTCGTCTGCCTACGAGCCCCTGTGCTCTGTCCGAGTGTCTTGGCAGCGTTCTCAGTGGAGCGTCCCTTTCTCTGCCTTCTGCTGCCCAGAAGTTTAAATCTCCTTCAGTCCCTGCCATTATCAGTTCTGGACAATCGGATTAAACAATGGCACATCTAAAATTCCTGGGTTTAACAAATTGATGAAAACACAAGTGAACAAAATGTATTGTTACCAACCATTAATGAGTACAGATCTGCTGATTAGAAGCCATTATTGTCAAACATGTTAATTTCCAAGTCAGGTAAAGGAGAAAGTAGGGTGAAATGACACCTTTTATTGGCTAACTAAATAGATTACAATAGGCAAGCTTTCGAGGCAGCTAAGGCCCCTTCATCAGGCGAGGTGTAGCAAAGAAACTGAAAAATCCTCTCACGCTTATTGGGACAGCAAAGTGATTTTTTTCTTTGAGCTTAACAACCTTTTTGTTCAAATCAGGTAAATACAGACATCTTCCAAGGAAGGAGCAGGTCTGTTATCACAACTTGGTATTGTTTGTAATCTCATCCAGCCAACAACTTCAACAGCATATACCTGTACAGTACCTCCATCCTGCAGGTAGCCTTTACACAATCAGTAACTGGATTACCCAGGAAATCGACAAAAAGGTCCCCATCTGACATAATGAGTAGGTTACATAAATGTAAATAATGCACCTATCTTTTATATCTTGTAATTTATTTATGTTTTAGTAAATGCACGTGTTGAAATTGCCAAAAAATTGAGAAGAGTCCGGCTGTAGTCAGGACAGCTTTAGGCCTCGGACAGATCCGAGCACTTCAGACACTATGAGGTCCATAAATTGACGCCCCTTTCTTCTGGAGCCCCGCCCCTGTTTCGTTGGCACACCCCTCGTGACGATTCAATCAATTCCCTTTAGTTCCTGCGCTCAAACGTGTATTCAGCATTTATTAAACTTCTGAACTACCGGGGTCTCCCAGTTCTGCGTCCAAAGGAGTTGTTTTTCGTGTCATATATTAGAAACAAATCGAACAAAAGATTTGAACATTTTGTATTTTATAGTAATACGTTTTATGTTTGCGTTTGCCGTGTCTCATTCATGCGTTAGTTGCATGCCGCACTCCACGGAGTCGTGGCTCTGTGGCTAAGGATCTACACCGGTAATCAGAAGGCTGACCCCATAGAACAATGGGAAATGCTAAGGAAGAAGAATAAATGAAACGCTGCACTCCGCTACGATTAACACTACGTATTCTTACAGACTCTGAATCCAATAAATCATAGAATTTGTGTTAACAGTCCAAATATGCAGTACTACGCGCGGGACGTTTAGGCGCTCTTTACAGTACCGTCTTTGTGGTCCTCTCTGTGTCATATCATTAATACCGTATTATATAATGGTGTACACAATTTGAGTATTTATATTAGCGATGCATTCATTGTGGTGGAGCTTATGCTCCAGAGGAACGACGCACTCGCCCTCCTGAAGCACAAAGAGCAGTGGCGTAGCTAAGGGGGGGCGGAGGGGGCGGTCCGCCCCGGGCGGCACATTTTTGGGGACGGCATTATTGGCCAAAAGGCTCAGCACAATTCGTGTGTAAGCAGCAGGGTTCGGAAAAATATCACTCGTATGAAAAAAGTCAAATTCTCTGATTTTTAAACACAAATGCTTGAAAAATAATGTCCAGACTGTCCTTCTGCATCAGACACAGCAGTTGAAATTTATGAGACAATGACAAAAATAAACATTACACCGATAATTTACAATTTATAATTTCGTTTCATTATTAATCCAAATGCGTTCTTGCTCAGCGCATAAAACATCCCCACCTATCACTTGTACCCTACTTTGGTTCTGGTTTTCGTAGCGTAATTATATTAAACTAATAATTAGAACACGGCTCATCAGTGCGTCTATACTATATTCTGGTCTAGTTGATGCTTATAAATGTATATAAAAAATTATTGCTGTTTCTTTAAATATGAATAAATCTATGCAAAATGTATCTTAATTTTTCTCTATACGTTATTTTAATTTTCTGTTTAAATAGTTTAACATATTCAGATATGTTGGAGGGCGGCAAATTGAAGTACCGCCCCGCCCCGCCCCGCCCCGCTCCGAGCGGCAGTAACTCGAGCTACGCCGCTGACAAAGAGGTGTAAAGTAGTCGTACGAGTCGCCCAGCTCAGACCTTCTCTGTTAGCCGAGCGGCTTTGCGTACCCAATGAGGATGGCAAGTCACCGATCACGGCACCCTGATGTGAAAGTAAAAGACGAGGCAACTGCTCTGACAGTTAAGCCCCCCTGTGCTGCGTCTCTTAGCTTTGGCGGACTGCTTTTAATTGTGTTAAACTTCCTATATGTACGGTCTGCATTTGTGTGTGTGTGTGTGTATTGTAGGACATCACCAACGAAACCAACCCACTGCCCCTTGTGATGGTGCGGGTCGGCTCCATGTTCCCTCTTCCAGATTTGGGAGCCTCTTGAACCCCCAACACCTTCTATAGTCAGGAGCGGGATGAGCTGGACGAATGAGGACCCCGCATGAAGCGAGGGGAAGTTTGTTAAAACTAAACAGGGTCCAAAAAGAAAGTGGCGTGCTTCAACTGTCAAATAAACGATCCATTAAAACGGGTGAACGTGGGGGTTAAAAATCCAATACATGATTCCATTAAAAACGACGTTAAAATCCACTGGCGAGAACAATGATTTAAAAAAAAAAAAAAAAATCGGTACCTCCTCCTTTTATCTGGCGGCCCCTCTGCTCATCCCTCACGGGCCTCGCAGCGGAGGTATCGCCCTGTCAGCAGACGCAGCTGACCTTCCTCGGGGTCCGTCCCCTGGCTACTTACAGGGTCCCTCGCCGCGCCAGACTCGGGTCTCCAACGACTGGGGTGCTCACACTGGGGCTCCCCCACCCCTCAGCAAGCCTCCTCAACCCCCCTCGCTGCCATCCAGGCCTTACACTGAAAAATGTATAACACTGATGTTGTTCATTCAACGTAAATGTTCTCTTTCAAGCAACTTAATATTAGTCATTTAGTGTTGTAGCTTGAAATATTTGGTTTCAGATTTCAATCAAAGTTAAAAAAATAGTTTGTACCAAAATAAGTTATGGAGGATGGAATAAACATAAAAATCCTATTTCAGTTAACCTAATATTTTAGGTTGATCATGTGCTGTGTTGGAGGGCCATTCGTATTTTCTTCCGGTCGAACTTTCCAGCGTGCTGGCTTTCCAACTGCCAGAAAAGAAGAAGACTTTCCTGAGTGGAGTGGACGTGGCTATCCAGGTCTGGTCATTTTCAGCAGCAGACTTTACGTAATAACGGAGGATTTCTGGTAAGTAACCCTGTTTCCCAACTGTTCATATAAGAACTTGTAATAAAACAAACTTTCAAGAAAACTGTAGAAACACTTAACAATTTTTTGTTGTATATTTAAGATTTAGATAGATAGATAGATAGATAGATACTTTATAAATTCCCATACTCCAGCAGCAGCATACTGATAAAGAACAATATTAAATTAAAGAGTGATAACAATGCAGGTAAAAGAGACAATAACTTTGTATAATGTTAACGTTTACCCCCCGGGTGGAACTGAAGAGTTGTGTTGGGGAGGAACGATCTCCTCAGTCTGTCATGCAGCAGGACGGTGACAGCAGTCTGTCGCTGAAGCTGCTCCTCTGTCTGGAGATGATCCTGTTCAGTGGATTCTCCATGATTGACAGGAGCCTGCTCAGTGCCCGTCACTCTGCCACGGATGTGAAACTGTCCAGCTCTGTGCCTACAATAGAGCCTGCCTTCCTCACCAGTTTGCCCAGGCGTGAGGCGTCCCTCTTCTTTATGCTGCCTCCCCAGCACACCACCACGTAGAAGAGGGCGCTCGTCACAACCATCTGATAGAACATCTGCAGCATCTTATTGCAGATGTTGAAGGACGCCAGCCTTCTAGTGAAGTATAGTCGGCTCTGTCCTCTCTTGCACAGATCATCAGTATTGGCAGTCCAGTCCAGTTTATCATCCAGCTGCACTCCCTGGTATTTATAGGTCTGCACCCTCTGCACAGTCACCTCTGATGGTCCATGACGGGTCTGGTCCTCCTAAAATCCACCACCAGCTCCTTGGTTTTGCTGGTGTTCAGGTGTAAGTGGTTTGAGTCGCACCATTTAACAAAGTCCTTGATTAGGTTCCTATACTCCTCCTCCTGCCCACTCCTAATGCCGCCCACGATAGCAGTGTCGTCAGTGAACTTTTGCACGTGGCAGGACTCCGAGTTGTATTAGAAGTCTGATGTATGTTGGCTGAACAGGACCAGAGAAAGTCCAGTCCCCTGCGGTGCTCCTGTGCTGCTGACCACAATGTCAGACCTGCAGTTCCCGAGACGCACATACTGAGGTCTGTCTGTAAGATAGTCCACAATCTACGCCACCAGGTATGAATCTACACTGCAAAATGCTTGTGTATTTGCACTAGATTGTTAAATAAATGTAAAAAGTACAGCATTGGAATGTGTTATGTTCATAATATTTCTAATAGCATAAAAACAGGTTACGATCAATAAACCATTTTAAATTGTAACAACTTCAAAAATAGATTTACTTCAGTGTGAATTGCACCCAATCACTTTACATGATTTGCCTCAACTTAAAAATTGTGGGTTCAATAAGATAAAACGAATTATATTGGTTCAGATTGAAAATATTAAGTGTGAATCATTACCTTAATTATTTTAAGTTGAATGGAGGTAATACTTTTTTCAGTGTACGTGGCAGGCCGTTCAAACTCCCGGTCACTGTGCTTCCAACTGCAACACCGTGTATCGGCCTCACACTCCTTTTCTCTTTGATTGATTGATTGATTGATTAGAGTCACTGATCAATCTACCCAGCTCATCTATGGCATGCAGGAGGAAAATAGAAGAATTGAATATTTCAGGTCCATGGAAAGGAGAGGCAGCAAACAATTAAGCCACCCAAAATATATTTGTGTATGAAAAAAGATTGATTGATTGATTGTTTGGGCCAATGAAAGTCAATAAGAAATCTACTCAGGTAATTTTTGGAGGTTGGAGAAAAAGATGAGAATTAAATTTGGGTCAATGGAGCAGGTTAGGTGTATTGGCGATCCTAAATTGTCCCTGGTGTGTGCTTGGTGTGTGAGTGTGTGTGTGTGCCCTGTGGTGCGCTGGCGCCCTGCCCGGGGTTTATTTCCAGGCTTGCGCCCTGTGTTGGCTGGGATTGGCTCCAGCAGACCCCCGTGACCCTGTAGTTAGGATATAGCGGGTTGGACAATGGATGGATGGATAGATGGAGCGATGAGGCAGTACATATAAGCAACATGAAAATATATTTGAGCAGAGAAACATTGATTGATTGATTGGGCCAATAATAATCACTAAGAATTCTATCCTGGTAATTTTTAGAAGGTGGGGGTAAAGGAGGTTAATTGAATTTGGGTCAACGGAGTGGCGAGGTAAATGTACAAACAAATAAGCCACCTACAATATTATATTTGAACATGAAAGAAGAGGGATTGATTGATGGATTGAATGATTGATTGATTGATGGATTGAATGATTGATTGATTGATTGGTCAGTTAGTGTCACTGATCATCCACCCAGCTCATCTTGAAATGGCCAGGCTCGCAAAGTGCGGCCGTCCTAAGTGGGCGACCCGTGTGGCCGGTGGGGGGCTCAGGGTTGCCCACTATAAGATTGCCAGTTCAGTTCAGTGTGGCTCTGCTCTGAATGTAAAGAATATCAAGAATATTACAATGGGTCTGTAATTGTAAAGCTTCACTACAGTAAGGCGCTATATAAAGTGACGGACATTTTGAGAGGTTCGTGTCATTTAAACGCTAAATAAATATTCACATACTAATCCATTCAGCTACAGCCCTGTACTTATGAAGCGCCTTTTTGGTTATGTTCCTGGCAGAAGGCGCTATATAAAATCCATTTCAGAACATTTTTCTTCAGCATGTGAACCGATGGCAGCCATGTAAGCTCGCTGTGCTCCATTTATTCAGATGAGAGTTCAGCTGTGGGCTCATCAGGTGCCTTGGGGTGTAAGGCGCTATATAACCTAAAGGCTGGACTATCGGACTGTCCCTTAGCTCTACTTTCCTGCGTCTAGCTGTTGTGTCATCCATGTATTCATCCATTCATTTCCTTCTTCCCTTATCAGGCTCTTAGCATTTATCCCAGCGGCAGCAAACCGCAAATGGTGATGGTGCTTGTTGTTAAAGGCGCTATATACAAAGAGCAGCTGACTGAAATGTCGCTGTGGTCGGCTGTATAGTGCCTCCTCCTGGTGCCATAGCAGACAAACTGATTGTGGGTGTGTCCTCAAGTGTGTCCTGTGCTGGACTGACAGCCCATTTGGGGCTTGATCAAAATGGTGCCAGGATAGCGAATTGGGCAAAATGGCTACACAGGATGGATGGATGCCCTCTGGTTACCCTCATCTCTCTGTTGTACAACATTCAACAAATGGATCGATAAGCGAAGGAAGGAAAGAATGAACGAGCTGATGGCGGAGTCATGTTTAAATGACTGGCAGCCTAAAGAATTTGTTTTTGTGGTGATCAGTGTCTGCCAAATTCAGATGGCATACTTCAGCCTTTGGTCTCTGCTCACTCACCCCTGCCCTGGCACTGACTGCTCAGCTCTTTACTCTTCTCTACTCCTGCAGTTTGTCACATCAGCCTGCAGCTTGAGGCCGGGACAAAAGAAAAGGGAGGAGGAGCAGCAGTGCAGGCCGACTCAGACGTGGACGGGCCCAGCGGCTCCACCAGGCTGGCACCTGAACCGCGGGCAAGCTGAGCCGTGACTGATCACCCTCACCGAGTGCAGCAAATGACGACCAGGGAGCTTCAATTGACTCATAGCTTTTCTTGACAAGTGCATCACATTTCTAAAAGAAGGACGACTGCATTGAGCAGCAATCGCTTTATTATACAGCAGCAGTGAGGGGCAACGTGGCACAGCACAGACGTATAAATCTACAAGAGCCTGGCAACTCAGGAATACACGTGTGACAAGTGACAATGACGGAGCACAGGCCAGGCAGGCGGCACAACACTCACAAGAGCCTCTAGTGACCAAGGCCCAGAGGGTGACAGTCACAGGGTAACAATGACACCAAAGGGACACTTCAAAGAGCAATGTGACCGCACAAAGAAGAAATACTCCTTCATTCATTCATTCATTCATTCATTCATTCATTTTGTAAAATTATCTTATTGAATTAAAGTATTGAGGAATCTAAGATTGGTTCAATAATTTCTTTGCTCCTTTATTAGTTTTTCATTCATTCATTTCTTCATTATTTTCATTTACCAAACTTACCTGGTGGTTCATTCAGTCTCTAATATAATCTATATATAATCTATAATATAATTCATTCATTTTCTAAATTCTCTTATTACAGAGGAATGAGGGGCTTTCATTGAGTCAATCATTTCTTGGCTGCTTTGTTTGCATGTTCATTCATTCATTCGTTCATTTATTTATTTTTATTTTGTAAATCTTGATTGTTATAATATTGGGTAGTGGACTGGAGTCACGTTAATTCACTGTGTAACTGAAAACAGGGTGCAAGGGCTCATTCATTCATTCATTCAATCAATCGATTGATCGATCAATCAATCACATACTGTTTTTGTATATTCATCCATTCATTTATTTGGTTGTTATTAATTAATTTATTTTTCAAATAATCTTATGACAGGTTGGAGGCTGGATTCTACTTATTCATTACATTTGTTTGTCCGCTTCATTCATTTATTTGTTCATTTGTCAAATAGTTTAATAATTTTCCATGCCCTGCTATTTCAATGCAAAGTGGAAGTGAATGTTGTCTCTTGCTTAATTTGTTTATTCTATTTGTCGCTTACTCTTAATGCTTCATTTGTTCATTCGTTAATCCATTCATTCATTGATTTCCTTGTTCTTTAGGTTTTTTTTTTTATTTTCAGTGCCCCCTCTCATTCCAATATAGAATGGATGGTAATGAGCTGACTAATTCATTCATTCACTCATTCACTCCCTCCCTCCCTCACTCCTTCATTAATTCCCTCCCTCATTCATTCACACACACTAACTTCCTCATTCATTCATTCACTCCTTCATCCATTCATTTATTGATTCATTCACCCCTCCCTCACTCACTCCTTCATTCATTCACTCAATCACCCCTGCCTCCCTCCCTCCCTCCATCATTCATTCATTCATTAATTCACTCCCTCACTCCTTCATTCCTTTATTCATTCATTCATTCACTCCCTCCCTCACTCATTCACTACTTCATCCATTCAATCAGTCATTCATCCTTCCCTAACTCCTTCACTCACTCCCTCCCTCCCTCCATCATTCATTCATTCATCCACTCCCTCCCTCACTCCTTTATTCATCCATTCATTCACCCTTCCCTAACTCCTTCAGTCACTCCTTCCCTTGCTCACTTCATCATTCATTTATTCACTCCTTCATTCCTTCCTTCATTCATTCATTCATTCATCCACTCCCTCCCTCACTCCTTCATTCATCCATTCATTTATTCACTCTTTCATTCCTTTATTAATTCATCCACTCCCTCCCTCACTCCTTCATTCATTCATTCATCCACTCCCTCCCTAACTCCTTCACTCATTCCTTCATTCATCCATTTATTCATTCATTCACTCCTTCATTCCTTCATTCATTCATTCATTCATTCATTCATCCACTCCCTCCCTCACTCCTTCATTCATTCATTCCTTCATTCATTCATTCATCCACTCCCTCCCTAACTCCTTCACTAATTCCTTCATTTTCCAGCACAGATTGTCGTTGACCCCAGCAGCGTCAGACAGAATTCCTTAAATCAGCTCGGAGTGAATCTTGTCAGGTTTATTGATGAAGGACTGAAGCAGTTTGTGAGCGGCAGCAGCACAATGTTGCGAGAGTGCGGTGGGCCTGATTTGACCGCGTCGTGGTGTCTGCCTTCCCAGCCTGGAAGCTTCACTCCAACTCTGAGTCGCATTTTAAAAGGTTGGAGAACATCCCGTCTCCTGAGTTTTCCTGGCTGTGACATTTTGCTGTCCTTTTTGTCCCGGTCAGCCTGACTCAGCCTTACTGCAGTTTCATGGCATGGTGCTGCAGCAGACAGGGGGCACCACTGGACACGTCTCAGACACCCCTGTCTAGTATGACCGCTGCTTTGTTTCTGCCGTCCTTCCTTTCCCTGAATCTTCTCAGCTCAGTTGGCGTAGCGGAGACCACAAGCCCAACCTGGTCAGCTTAGTCACCAAGCAGGGAGTTTCTGACTCAGGACACAAGTCCATTGCAGGGTCCGTTTTCAGGGACCCTCACACCAGGCCAGAACCCCGAATATGTAAAGAAATCCCTAAAGGCACCACAAGAAAGTGTAGACTGTACACAGACTTGAACCCGGGTCCATGGAGCTGTAAGCCACTAGTGCTCACTGCTGTACCACCCTTTGGATTCTACTCACCTGAGAGAGTGCAGTTCAAGGCCCTGCAGTGTATCGTCATGTCAGTGTGGATGAACCGACTCTCCAACAACAGGGGCACCGAAGCACCAACATGAGTTAGTCAGTTCCTCCAGGGGGCTTCTTCTGAGGTCTGGGCAGAGAATGAAAATTGGATGGCGAGAGGAGCTGAAGAGGACTAGCAGGGCACTGGCTTTATTAACCTTGGACACTAGATGGCACTCAGGAGTCTACGAGGGAAAACAAAAGGTGTTGACTTTATCTGAATGACTTGCAGAACATGTGCTTTATGACCCCTGGCCACCAGATGGAGCTCAAGAGTCAACCAGGGGAAGCGCTGGACTAGCGGGGAACTTGATTTATTATCTCTGACCACTAGATGGTGCTGAAGTGATTGGGTTTCTTCTCCGTAGGCAAGACTGGCTGGGCGTGTTCTTTATTATCAATAACCACCAGATGGCCATCATGAGTCAACAAGGGGAAACCTTGGGTCTTTGCATTACGTGTTGTTCTGGTGGAACACTTGCTTTATTACTCCTGGACACCAGGGGGTGCTCAAGAGTCAACAAAAGGAAAAGTGTGTGTCTTTGTGTGTGTGCGCTTGTGTATGTGAACTGACCCTGCCATGGATCGGCGTCCCCTGATTTATGGATTGAGCAGGCTGCACCTGTACAGGTGAACTTTGACTGTGCGAAAATAGGCCATCTTGGGAAAAGGTTGCTTTGGAAACACATTCCTGCTTGTTTCGTCAGGAACCTTGTGGAAAGGCGCTATATAAACTGAAGACCCCCTTGACTGGGATTCTTTACATTGTGTTCTTGTAAGGCATGTTGAAGCGATGCCCTCCGTGACAGACACACATATGAAGCAGTGGGATTGTATAAGTGTATGTTTGTACGAGAAGCTGTTTGAGCAATGGAAAGGCGCTATATAAATGTATTATTATTATTATTTTGTGCATTCTTTTCATTGTGCTGAACTCGGTCTCTTATCGCGTATAATGCAATGGTTTTCTAATGAGTTGTGTGACTGATTGGAAGTCATTCACTGATTTTGTAATTTGAAATTGCGGCCGGGCAGTGAAAGGCACTACATTACATCAATTTATTTCTTATTTATTTCTGATTTATTTCTTAATGCCTTGCTTTGATTTGTGTTGTGTTGCTGCCGGCACTTATAAGAGGAAACCTTGTGAACGCGCTCTTTAAAATGGAGATTTATTGCTTCGTTGCGTTGCAGTGAATTGCATTGTCTCGTTGCTTGACTTGGAAACTTACCTATCAGGGAATCTCATTGTGAAAGGCGCTATATAAAATGATGTTTCTTTGATTCTTTTTCTGTCATCGATTCGAATTCATTCGTTGATTGTCTCGCCTTTTCTTTGTTTGGTGAAGACTCTTGAGAGTGTGCCTTTTGTGAAAGGCGCTATATAAAATAACGATCAATTACTCCAGGTGATTACCTTGAATTGTGTGGATGCTGTTTTTGTTCAGTACTTATGAGTAAAAAGTCCTTATAAAGGCGCAATATAAAATAACAATTGAGTACTTATTTCTAATGCTTTGCACGGTATTGCTTCTTGCCTTGTTACCCATTGTGAAAGGCGCTATATGAAGTGACGTTTAGTTGATTTGACTTCACTCATTGATCGTCTTGCTTTAAATTGTGGTCTTGTTCACTTTGAAGTGTGCTGTCTGTGAAAGGCGCTATATACATTAACGATTATTATTATTATTATTATTATTATTATTATTATTATTATTATTATTCTGCTGCTTACTCCATAGCATTAGGACGAGTACTTAGGTTGGGGGGCCTTTAATAAAAGTGCCGGATTTAAAATCAAACAAATGCGGCTCTGCCAGGTTTAAAATTCAGTGAGCGTAAAAGGTGCCGCTGTGAGGACAACAGACGCCAGTTAACGCGTTGATTGCTTTGGTGTCGCTTTGTCAAGCGCGGTGAGCTTCTGCTTCTCCTGAAGGGCGCTATATTGACACTAAACTTTAGCCCCGCTACTTCTTTAAAGTTCGTTTTTATTTTTTTAATTAAAGATGATCAGCGGAACACAAGAACAGAAATAATCTGACGAACGAATGGAGACCACGAAGCCCAACACGCCCGATTCCGGACTCGTTCATCTTTCGGCTCTAAACGCGGTTACGTTCGCTTCGTGGAGCATCTTGGGAGTTTGCAGTGAAAGGCGCTATATACAATGGTCGTGTTTCTAGTTTTTATGAATTTCTTCTTAGGATGGTCCTTGTGAAAGCTGCCGTAGGACAACGATTGATCGATTGATTGTTTGATTGAAATAACACATTTTAATATTTTGACGTTTTTATTGTGTGCTTATTGAAACGCCTTACGAGTGTTATGTTGGCTGTGAAAGCCGCTATATAAAATCATTCATCCATTACCCAACCCGCTATATCCTAACTACAGGGTCACGGGGGTCTGCTGGAGCCAATCCCAGCCAACAAGGCAGGAAACAAACCCCAGGCAGGGCGCCAGCCCACTGCAGGGCACACACAGACGCGGGACAATTTTAGAATCGCCAATGCACATAACCTGCATGTCACGGGGAGAATATGCAAACTCCACACAAGGAGGACCCGGGAAGCGAACCCTGGTCTCCTTACTGCGAGGCAGCAGTGCTACCCACTTTTTATTTATCTTTTTATTTTATTTTATCCTTTTTATTTTATTGTTGTGTAATATTCTTTTTATTTTTTTAATATTCTTTTTCTTTTCTTTTTATTTTATTGTATCCTTTTTATTTTATTATTTTGTGTAATTTTTTTATTTTTATATATATATATATATATATATATACTAGCCGTCCCCCGTGGCTCCGCCCACATAGTAGTGAAACAGGACAGCCAGGAGGGCCCCTCCCGGCCCCACACTCCTGACGTCACGCTTGCCCCTCCCCTCGGCCCGCAGCCTTTGTCTCGGATTCGCACGAATATCCCGCTCCTGCAAGCGAACTTTGATTCTTAGTGCAATGAGAAAAGTCGCAAAATCAACCAGAATGTTCAAGCAAATTGTAGAAAACAACCCGATCTAATTCTGTAAAGTAGTCCTCGTGACAAACAGCAGAGGTTGTTCCTTCTAAAATGAAGATCATGGTAAAACTGGGTTAATGGCAATGCTCTGATCTGCCTGCTTCTTCCCTTGGTGACTCACTATGAAAGGCGCTATATAACATGAAGATTGATTTTTATGACAATAAGGTATCACAGTGAGGGATGCAAGTCAAAGCTAAGAGCATTTTTAACCACACACTTAAGAAGGAAAGCGGGCTTTTAGTTCCTCAGTAACAGCCATTGGGTGGCATTGGGTGGCACACTTTCAGTCTGTCTGCTGCCACCTAGCTGTCACATAGCAACAGAAGTCAGTTTGCTCCCTAACTCCAGTTCTAAAGCAGGCATCGGCACCACCAGGAGGCTCCACTCTCACTCGCTCCAGACGCCAGCTGGTGCCCACACACACAGACTAATGGCCCTCCTGGGTACTGGCGCCTGGCACACACCTTGGCAGAGCACCTGCCGCTAGACTTCACCTTCTGCCTTCTTCTTAAAAGCTGCCTTTACTCTGGAGAGGTGGGCTGCAAGTGAAAAGGAAGCGAGTGCTGTGTGCCCGCGTTTCTGGGCAACCTTGTGTTTCAGCTGGAGCTCTTTGTGCCCACGCAAGCTGACATGTGCGACTGTGGCGCATGAATGCATGCAAGGCTGAAATGAAAATGGATTTTCTATTAGCATGCTTATTATTGCAGAGCCGTGAACAAAAAGGTAATAAAAAAAGGCGTACTGAGCGGCGAACGCCCCCGTCACTGCCAGTGTAGAAAGCCTCTTGAAGACAGAGCTGGCAAAAGGGTAATGGATACAACACTGAGCATACAGGCCTAGCAAAATGGTCCTTGGCACCACTGGTCTCCCCAATCTTTCCTTTGTGACTTGGTCCCTTCTTCAGTCCTCTTTGACAGTGAGGATGCCCATACACCCTGGCACTTCCCACAAGCCTGAAGAATTGGACTATGGGAAGATGTCTTTATTGCCCCATAGTGGCATAACAGTCACTCCCTTTTGTCACCCTGGCACTATCAATAATTTGATTCTGGTAAGGTGTTATTATCCCCCCCAGTGGTACTCCAATTTACCACTCTGGCACTTCCCATGGTCCTGAAGAATGGGATTCTAGAAGGACACCATTAGTGCCCCCTTCTATCACTTCACTAACACCACTTAACCACCCTGGCATTGTCTTGGAGAATGGCTTTCTAAAAAGATGTCATTATTGTCCCCTGGTGACACCACACTCATGTAGGAACCCCTGTTTTCTTCTTGGCTGTGCTAAACATGCATGATGGTCCTAACTGTATTTCTCCTTCAGACACGAGCCCACCTGCCTGTTGGGGTCCATTGCTGGCAGCTTCTTATTAAGAATCCAGAGGTACTGATCACCAGGTGGCACCACTCACCTAAATAATGAACACACAAGTAGTCATGGAGAAAGTAGAAGAAATACAATGAGGTCAATCCGAGTCAGGGGAACAAAGGGATCAACAGGATCTGTACTGCCACTCTTAAATAAGTCCTTCACTTTATAAGGTGTCTCCAGTCCACAAGGTGGCACCACTGACTTGTGTGTAAATCACCCAAACTGATGGTGTTCTTATGAAACCTCAAGGATAAACAATAAAATGTGGGACCCTTAATATGGGTTACCTAAAGTTGGGGGTCATAAATCAAACAAAGTAGACTTCACTTTAATAAAGTGTACTGGCTTTTTTTGTCCACCAGGTGGCACCAATCTCTTCTATGTTGAACACCTAAGGTTCCAGTGGTGCTGAGACACAAAAACAGTACAAAGAAGAGAATGAGATGAAGCTGGGTATGGACACCCCCTAAGCATACATAATCATGCGATTGCTGGGGACTCTAAGTCTCAACTCTGACCATCAAAAAGTGAGCAAATGATGGGCCACAAGGTGGCACCACTCGCCCGTGTGTGGAACGGCTGAACTGGTGGTTGTCCTATAGAAACACAAAGACAGCACAAGAATGAGAACAGAGTGACACCAAGTGTGGGACCACTCACACCAAACAATTGGGTCAATTAGTATCAGGACCACCCTGATGTCCTAACGCTCATAAATCAGAGACCCCCATATCTTAATAAAGTCTACAGGCACCTGTACTCCATCAGGTGGCAGACTCACTTGTGGACAAGGTTCTGATTTGGCTGCGATTCAAAGACAGTAGGAGAAAGACAATAAGAGGAAGTCAAATGTGGGCCTCCTGAGCCTTGGGGGCCACGGTATCAAGAGGGTCTCAGTGCTTCAATCTTGATCATCAGAACTGAGTAAAGAAGTCCTCAATTTAGTAAAGTGTCCAGGCATCTGTAGTCCACAAGGTGGCACCACTCATTTTCTCCATGTTTTGGTATTTAGGTGGCCAGTGCTTTCTGGCTGGGCCTGACAGTGACCGATGGGCCATGGAACATTCTGTCGAGTACTGAGCTCTTGCCATCTCAGAAGGTGTGCCCACCATGGGCGCGGTATTCCCAGAGCTTGTTACATTACCAGCTTTTCAGGAAATTTCCAGATCGACACAGACAAGGGAAGGTCTTATGAAATGCAATCGTCAAGCAGATGAACATCACAATGAGCCCCGAGGTGACACTCTGCAATGTGGCCTCAAGTGGTGAGCTCAAGTGGCGAGCTGATTGTTCTGCCCACCGTCAAAACAGGAGAGCTGGTGACAAGTGGCTTTAATTACCCTCACCATCCCTGCCCACAAGCACTCCAAGCTCAGAGGACCTGAGGGGAAAAAGAGATAAAAAGCCTCTGCTTTATGAGACCTCCGGAGGCCAATCAGGTGGCGGCAAGGTTGTGATGTCACTGGAAGTCAACTACGTGTCTTTTAGCTGTAACTGGGAAAGGTAAAAGAGGGAGATGATGACGTGACATACCAGAAGGTCCGTGGCGGGGGGCGGAACAGCTCTTCTCAGGGTCTTCTCCGTTTGGTCGATCTCCCATCCTTCCTCCATTTAATGTGACCAGCCCACATGTTCAGATCTCACATCTTTTCCACAGCCTTAGTTCTGAAGCCTTTGACTGCAGACCGCCACAGCCCCCCCCCCCATTTATCTCCATTGACCACGTCTTCATTATCCATTTGCTATTGTAGCATCTAATACAGTGAAGATAGTCATGAGTCATGAAGACCCCCTGTCCTTCAGACTGAATGGGCACAACACACCTTACAGCCATGCGCCCCCCCTCTTCTACTCACCTGGTCACTTTGGACATTTCTACATTTACATTTAGATCTTCTACTTCACCTTCAGCACTTTGGGCTAACGGTTCAAAAACTTCTGTGCTGCTCCATGACTGCCAGCTCGTGCTCTAACACACAAAAAGCCACGCCTTTATATGCCGCTAATCACACCCCCACATGTTTTTCTTCTCTGGCCACACCTTGGCATGATGTTTGTCTCTGGCCACACC
>JANRMT010062824.1:7767738-7781233 GCA_026402145.1 Polypterus bichir lapradei | reverse complement strand
CTACACCCCTCACTTCTTGCTCTTCTCTGGCCACACCCCCACATGATATTTTTCTCTGGCCACACCCCTCACATGTTGAAATTCTCTGACCACATCCCCACATGATATTTGTCTCTGGCCACACACCCCACATGATGTTTGTCTCTGGCCACACCCCCACATAATGTTTGTCTCTGGCCACACCCCTCACATGTTGATCTTCTCTGGCCACACCCCTCACTTGATCTTCTCTGGCCACACCCCCCACATGTTGTATACTTAGCTGCTCTTCAATGAGCTCCACAGTCCTCTTCAGGTGTGCATGGCAGATGGTAGCCCATTGGCTTCACCCCCTCCCCCCACCAGTGTGATGAGGTGCCCTTCAAGTCACTGACTCCTATGGCTCTGTGCCTCAGCAGCAAGTCCCCTCCGCCATGCTGTGCCTCTCCCAGAAGCTCAGTACTGCCCTCCCAGGCCTGCCAGTCGTGTGCCGCCTTTTTAACATGCAGGAACGGCTCCTGCGCTCGTCTCTCAAACAGCGGGGTCTTTTTACACCAGCTGTCAGCAGATCCGGGAAACAGTTTTGCTTCCCACTGTTCTCCTGACAGGGACTTTCTTCAGATTCTCAAACAGATGCCAGTCGCTTCCACTGGTAGGTTGGGCAAAATGAAATATTCAGAATGAAGGTTGTGTGCCAGCGGCTCCAGAAGACCCTCCCTAAATATCACAAGCTGTCCGACTGAAGGCTTAGAAAATCAAAGTTAGGGTGGGGTGGCGTTGTGTCCACTTTATCGGCTGCCAAACTCTCTTTGGATTTCTTCAGTGCTCCGTTGGACACGGAGGAGTCATTGTGCCAACGTCTTTCTCAAGTGTCATGGTATTAGACGTCGGGGGGGTCACTATCCTTGTTGCATTCCCACATTCTTCGCATATCTTTCTGGATTTTTCTGCTGGTTTTCTTTTTTTCTTCCCACATGCCCAACACAGGGGCTCTGACTTAATGCCATGTAACTGGAAGTGCCCAACAGAAGGCTGATGCCCCACTCTGGCTTGGTTCCTGCTTTGCAGCCAAGGCAGCCAGGACAGATTTTGACCTTCTCCCCCAACATTAAAATTGAATTAGGTGGGTTCAGTAAATGAACAGACTGAGCAGGACCACCATTACATCTGTCTAGTGTAGTGGGGGGCATCGTCTTCACTCAGCGGACACTTCTCTTAATTTGGACTTCATGTGAAAGGCCTGCTGTCAGATGGCCATGGAGAAACAGACGCACCTTCCTAATGTTTATACCATTATTCCACCTGATGGTGAACAAGAGTTGGCATCAGTAACCGCCAACATTTAATTGAAGTCGCATGTGGGTACCCAGGAGGAAGGACGGACTTCCCGGCTGGGATAACAGAAGGTTTCACACCCAGCAAGGAGGCCATAATGGAAGGACCAGGAGAATGGACTCACCAGGAGAACATGGCAGGTGGCAGTGTTCCTCAGGTGGACCCCAAAGACCCCACAGGGTTACATGGAAGATGGAGTGCGGAAACGCAACCCTGTTGGGGTCTTTGGGGTTCCGCCAGAGGGCACTGTCTGATGACTGCCCTGGTTTCCACGCAACCTGAAAATTCTTCAGATGACTGGGACAAGAGGCTGGAAGCAACTGCTGGGTCCGCTGCCACATTTGAAGGGAGTTGGAGTTGGGAGGCAGTGGGCTACGCTCTTGGAGGAGAATCGTACTTGGTGTGGTTTTTTTTTGTGGAGAGGAAGTTGGGGGTTCAATAAAACCCTACATTTGAGAGTAAAGTGTGTTGGGGCGTTATTGTGTCTGCAGTTTGGGGCTCAGTGGTGCCCCTTGTGGTTACAAGCACCTTTTATGAAGTAAACACCTCCAGGTTGTGAAGGGGGGCCTGGCTGGGTGCAGTGGGGCTGGTTATGCTGGATGAGGGGGGATGAGGGGGTGCAGTCACGTCTGACCCTCACAAGTCTTCCTGACTAGGAATCCCAAAAGCACTTCCAAAAATGCCCACTGGCTGGGGGATTTCCCATCAAACCCTGGCAAACGCAGAATCTTTACAAAATAAAAGCTCTGAGGAGATCCAAAGCCATGCAGGAGGAGGCGCTCCAAGGCGAACAAAATCCCAACATGGAGTCCAAAGAAAGGTCCCAAAGAAGAGCAGGAGTTCAAAAAATCTTGAAAATGAAAATCAGCACAAGCACAGCAACAACACCAATAAATTCAACACCCCTTAGTGCATCCGAATGGACCGCCAGGAACTGTGGCAGAGAGGAGGGCGGTTCCTGGGAGTGATTGACAGGTGGCCCCGCCTCTTGGGGGACTGCCCACAAAAGACCGGGCACAGGCATAGAAAACAAAAGTAACATCAGCATAACCTCAATGACTTAAAAATGAACAAAACAAGACTTTGAACCCCATTGAGGTTGAGGGACCCCAGCTGAGTTATAACACGGCCATCACGGCACTTGTTGGAGAAGCCCAAAAAACAACGAAAAGTCATTGAAGGTGAAAAGTCGAAGGCACAGGTCATTCTTTTGTAAGACCAAACTTAATGTAAATATATACTTGACTCCAGGGAATGTCAGTGAGCCCCAAACACCTGACACATGTGCCATGGACACAGTGCCAGGGTAAAATGAAAGGATTTGGCTTTGTCTTGCCCTGCTTTTCCCAGGGCAGCACAGCTAAATGATTGGTTGTAAAATCCTCGCCCGTGGGCCGGATAACGCGATCATCAGCACAGGTTCATTAAATCATTAAATCTGAAAAGTGAAAATAAATGCAAATTAAACCACAAGCGCCAAAAAAAAAAGGCAGTGAATTTTAATGTGCCCTACATTATCGAGTGCCATCTGTGTAATACGTTTCAAGTGATTCACAATTCTTCGCTATCAGTGTTCAAGTGCTGTTGGCACACATGTCCACCCCAGCCGGGTGACGATAAAGGAGGGCAGAGTGGTGAGATTTTGTCACTGGCACGCATGGAGAACAGAATTGGGAAATGGGGTGCCATCCTTAAATATAGCCGGGGCCCAGTGTATGCAGCATGGTGGGCACACTCTCATGAGTCATCATGCTTTAAATGCACTACACAATATAAAGACTGCATGTTGTCTGTCTGAGGTGGGCTGGCGCCCTGCCCGGGGTTTGTTTCCTGCCTTGCGCCCTGTGTTGGCTGGGATTGGCTCCAGCAGACCCCCGTGATCCTGTAGTTAGGATATAGCGGGTTGGATAATGGATGGATGGATGTTTTCTGTGCCCACAGAATCAATAAGGCAGGCCCTGTTACAGATGGGCATCAATGAGGCTCTGGCAACCCTGCTGCATAAACAAGCGGGCACTCTGGGCGCCTCCCCATCAGGGGCTCCTTGCAAGTTGCATGCCAGCCAAAGAGAGCCTTGCTGTGAGATGACTCATCTGATCAAGTGGTAGCATTGCTTGCCATGCAGTATGGCAGAAGGTTGGCACATCTGAAGAAAACTGTCTCTTCATTTTTGTTAGTTATGGCTGAGGCAGCACAAATGTACAGAAGGATTTCCATATAATCCAATCGACGTGAGGTGTTTACAATTAGGTCTGGGTGAAAGAGCTTGGCGCTGGCACACATAATCAATCAGTTGATTCATTCTTAAACTCATACCTTGTATAGTACTAGTCAAAACAATGCTACCCCAAGAGTGAGAGAAAGACGGCGAGGATGCCACAGAAAATCAGTCCAGACACTTTGGAGAGTGTCAGTCAAGGGAATGTCAGCACGAGCACTGGGTGCTGCCACACGCAATCAGTCAATCAATGCATTTATGCATCCATTTACTTTACAGCATCAATCAAGCAATTTCACCCACAGTGCTGGCACATGCAATCAATTGACCAATTAATTCATCCAGCCATTTACATTATATAGTGCCAGTTAAAGAAGTTCCACCACAAGGTCTGAGGGAAAAAAACGCAGTGCTGGCACACACAATCAATTGATCAATCA
Organism: Polypterus bichir lapradei; assembly: GCA_026402145.1. Classification (NCBI taxonomy): domain Eukaryota; kingdom Metazoa; phylum Chordata; class Cladistia; order Polypteriformes; family Polypteridae; genus Polypterus; species Polypterus bichir. The sequence goes on along the minus strand of JANRMT010062824.1, from coordinate 7,777,261 downwards.
AACAATTCATTCCTTCTTCCATTCCTGTACTTCATATTGCACTAATAAAAGCAAAGCCACCAGAAATCTGATTGAAAGATGCTGGAGCTGGCACACTCAATCAATCAATTCATCCATCTATCCATTTATTTAATAGAGTGACAGTAAAAGTGATGCCACCACAGGCATATAACCAATTAGTTAATTCATCCACCTGCACACCGTACATAGTGCCACCACAAGGACTTGGTACTGGCACACACAATCAATCAATCAATCCATCAATAAACTCTTAAAAATTACTTAATAAAATGCCAGTAAAAGCAATACCATCACAAGCTTTATATAATGAATCAATCAATCAACCAGTTCATTCATCCACCTGTGCACTGTACATAGTGCCATAGTGCCACCACAAGGTCTGGGTACTGGCATACCCATCACCTACTGCATACAGATAGCCATTTGCTTTATAGAAAGCCAGCCAAAGCAATGCCCCCTCAACTCTGAATGACAGACTCTGGTGCTACCACACATAATCAAATCATTCATCCACACGTGTCCTTTATGCCAGTTAAGGCAACTAAAGCATAATGTTTGGGTACCCATCCATCTACTTTATATACTGCCAGTCAAAACAACGGCACCTCAAGGTCTCTGTGAAAGTCTGCAATGCTGGCGCACAAAATAAATCAATCAGTTTATTCATCCACCTGTGCACTGTAAATAGTGCCACCATAAGGTTTGGATACTGGCACACGCAATCAGTCCCTCCATCCATAAATCCATCCATTGCTTTATAGAGTGCCAGTCAAGGCAATGCCACCTCAAGTCTAAATGCAAGACCTGGTGCTGCCACATGTAATCAATTCATTCACATCTGTCCTTTATGCCAGTTAAGGCAATTCCAACACCACGTATGGGTGCCCATACACCTACTTTACATAATGCCAGTCAGAACAATGCCACCTCAAGGTCTCTGTGAAAGTCTTCAGCGATGGCACACAAAATCAATCAAGCACTTCATTCATGTCATTCATGCTGTTGACAGACAAGCACTTACTGTCCATACACTGACAAGCTGCCCATGTGGCAAATGGTTGCCAGGGGTAGAATGGGTACAAAAGGGGCACGAGAATGTCAGTATAGAAGCCAGTCTGGTATTAAAATAAGCTCAGGGGATAGCAATAAATCAAAGAGATGGTGCCCAGGGGTGCTGTGCCCAGTGGTGCTCCTGAGAATGAGGGGGCACACCAGTAAGAGTCCTGTTGGAGGTGCTCTGCTGTAGACAGGCAGTGGGGGTCAATCTTTTTGAGGGCTGTCCCACCATTTTTCAGAGACTGGAGTTTGATTTCCTCACCAAGTTTCGGGGTGGGCTTCGGGTGAAAGACGTAGAGAGATGGAGAGTGACAGGAGTGCAGAGACAGATGGGACGGTTTAAAGGGACACACATGTGCGCCTGTCGCTGTCACACTTCCTTTTGTCGCTCCTTTCTGTAGATGCGTGCCCATCACTCCTGACGAGATGTCACTTTCATCAGTGACACTGCTGTAAATCACAGAAGCAGAGCCACACGGGAGCGCAGAGCGCCACACGCACGCAGCACAGCTGGGGGACTTCCGGCGGTCTCAGTCACGGGGGGGGCTCTGACATGTGGCGGCTAATCAATAGCAGAAGTGCGGCCACGAAATCCCCGCGCGGTGCGGCTTGTCAATAATTAGTTTAGAGGGCGTCTCGTGTGTCTCTCGGGGGCTTCAGCCTGGCTGACACTGTCTTCGAGACAGCCGTGAGGACAGGGCACAGGGCGACCTCGGATTTAATATTGATTAAAAGAGGGGGAAAGAGCAGAAACTGCAGGCTTTGGAGTCCTAGGATGCGTCAGAGCAAAGCAGGACTTCCAGCAAAGAAAAGGAGAGGGGGCGTGAATGTCACTGGGGGTCTTGTGAACCACTAGCTGGACGACAGGAAGGGGTGATGTGAGTGACAACAGGGAAGCCAGTGTGAGTATAGCGAACCAAGAGATGCGCTTCTCTCATTGTTGAGTAAAATCAGAAGCGTTGGGGTCGTAGAAGAAACAGGAGGGTGGAGCTGTGTGTGACGTCACGATGAGGCAGGACAGAGACGAGTTCAACGTGATGACATGTCAATGGCAAGATGAGAAAGGCACTATAGGGGGTGATGTGGTAAAGTTGTAAGGATGTATGTGATGACGTAAGGTGCCAAGAGCCATTTATGTGACTGTGATACAAATATTGAAAAGATCTGTGTGTGTGTAAGAAATGTCACAGTGAGGCAAGGTTGGGAGCATGCGCTGATAGCGTGTTGCTGCACCTACCACACGGACCCCCTGGATTGGGACCTGAGTGCAGGGGGTGACACCTCAGCACCATACTGGAACACTGTAAGATTTTTTTTTTATTACAGTGGCTGGAGTGCCAATCCTGCCACCAACCCTCAAGTTTTACCTGTAAATTGGAGGACCTGCTTGCAGCGCTGGATGCAGATTAACGAATTACAGGGATTTTATCATTATGGGGAGGAGCTACCCATGGGATTACATCATTTTAGGGGAGGAGTTAGCAGAAACAGGTCAGGAGCTACACGTGATGATGACAAAATGAGGGAGGAGACAGACATGCAAATAACATCAGAAAAAGAGGAGGGGCTTTTCAGGGTATTGTGGTGATGTCAGAAGGGGAGGGGCTTCATGCAATAGTGTCATGCTGAAGGAGGGAGGAGCTACAGGACATGAAAACACAAACGTTCTGTTAAAGTTTTGTTCATTTGAGCTCCTGTTAATGTTCCTCTCATTTATTTTTATAATGGATATTTCATGTCAAGTGTTAATTAGATTAATTGGCAGCCCTACACTACGAGTGAGTGGCTGAGTGTGTGTGAATGTGTCCGCTGGGATAGAATGTGTCCCCTGCGACCCTGAAGCACATTGAACAGATTTTAGATATTTGGCCTTTGCACTCATCTGTTGTGTTAAAATGTGGCACCTTGGTAACCCTCTATTAACTTATAACCCATTGTTTTCTATAGTGCCTTTCACAGTCCAACCCCGAACCTAACCTCGTCTCTTTACCTGTTCATTTCATTTGTTACCAGGGAATGAGTGTCGTGCAGTGGGTTGGCACCCTGCCCGGGATTGGATTCCTGCCTTGTGCTTGGGATTGGCTCCAGCAGACCGCCGTGACCCTGTGTTCGGATTCAGCGGGTTGGAAAATGGATGGATGGATGAATGAGTGTCGGCAGCATCCCCCACTTTACACCACTTTATAAGAGTTTGAAGCACACAGCTGCTAGGCAGAGGTATTTATTTGAACGACAAGTTTGTGAATTAAGAAAAAATAAAAAATAGAAGTGTCTACAAACTTTCAGAGAACACGTGGAATAAAGTTTATATTGGATTTTAAAAATGCAGGAGCCGCAGAAAGAGCAGCAGTGGCGCAGGGCCAAGCAATTTGGAGGCAGCTGATTGTCTGCTCCGTCGCTGCAGTTGTACCACAAAGCACAGGCAGAGGGCGCTGATGAGCTTACCTGGCATGGTTGACAAGATTTGCCTTGGCACCCCTGACTCTGGTGAACTGATTGGTTTGGGAAGCTGTTTTGAGCGTGTTTTCTAAAGAGAGGCACTATATAAAGTTTGTCTGTGTCACAGTTATTATCTTTTGCTGTCTTCTTCCAAAGTTCTGTTGAGAAACAGCGCATTATTAAAGGCACTAGGGTGGTCCAGATCTAATTATGCAATTTTCATTACACTATAACGTATTAAGTTTATTACATAGAAAATCACCCGAAAAATCCCGAGCCATCAAGAACTGACGACATGAAGAATCGTCTTTGTGCCGAACTGGAATCGTCCCCGCATAAATCAAAGTCATCCAGATGATCTGGATCTGCATAATTAGATCAGGACCACCCTGTATATCGGCTTGCATACATCACGGATCACACCTTCCCATTTCCTGTACGTTGTGCAGGTAGGATGCCCTGTGGCAGCTCACGCTGTGAACGTTACTATATCAGGCTTGGTAACACGACAGTTCTTGTACCCTCTGGTGGCACCATGAGCTTCCATCTTCAAGGCTGGCACATACTGTGGCACCACAAACTTTGAAATGTGCGATTTAAGGCTCCGTCAGTCATTGTATCCTCCATTCTTCCAAGAGAGTGCTATGTTTTCTAGTTTGCTACATAGATAGGACAGCCTGTGGTGTGAAAGGCGCTTTATGAAACTTCCTTAGGACACAGTTCTTGCTCCCTTCAGTACCATAGATACCCCTAATATTCTAGGATGCCGTGTATTGGTGCCCCAGGAAAGGCACTATATAAGACTTACATACAGTATTTTATGGTTATTGTATCTTTCATTGTTACAGACTACTGCAATTTTCCAGGTCAATGGCCATGCTTACTTTATTTATGCATACATTATAAAAGGAACTATATAAAACTCTCAGATTTTATGCTTATTTAATCCTTCATTATTCTGACAAATCTCCTCAGTTACATTATGTAGGCACACAATGTGAAAGGTGCTATATAAGGTAACCTCTGACAGCTATGATTCCAGCTTGCAACATAAAAAGGGCAGCTTATAGTGGCACACAGTGTGAAAGACTTCCTTATAAAGTGGTTCATGGTCCCTTCAGTATCAGAGACCCCTAATATTCTGGGATGTTGTGTATTGCTGCTCCATGAAAGGCACTATATAAGGCTTATGTATTTTATCGGTATTGTGTCCTCTATTGTTACAGACTGCTGTAATTTTCAGTGCCCTGGGTTACATTATGTAAGCACAATCTGTGAAAAGAGCTATATAAGTGCCATGAGCATGGGAAAGGCGCTATATAAATAAAACGTATTATTATTATTATTATTATATAAAGTAACCTCTCACAGCTATTCTTCCAACTTGCTGCATTAATATGGCAGCCAATGGTGGCACACAATATGAAAGGCACTATATGAGACTCCTTTATGACAGGGTTCTCGATCCCTTCACTATCAAAGATCCCCTAATTGTCTGGGATGCCGTGTATTGGTGCTCCATGAAAGGCACTATATAAGGCTTATGTATTTTATAGGTATTGTGTCCTCCATTATTACAGACTGCTGTAATTTTCCAGTGCCCTGGGTCACATTATGTAAGCACAATCTGTGAAAGGTGCTATATCAATAAAATGTATTACTATTACATAAGGTAACCTCTCACAGCTATTCTTCCAACTTGCTGCATTTATAGAGCAGCCTGTAGTGGCACACAATATGAAAGGCGCTATATGAGACTCCCTTATGACAGGGTTCTTGATCCCTCTGGTTTCATAGTGATCACTAATAATGTTGAGATACTGTGCATCGGTGCTGTATGAAAGGCACTATATAAGGCTTACATATTTTATGACTATTTTATCTTCATCATTGCAGACTACTGTCATTTTCCAGGCCAATGGAAAAGTGTGAAAGGTGCTATATGAGGTAGCTTATCACAGCTATTATTCCAACATGCTGCATTAATAGGGTATCCTGTGGTGGCACGCACTGTGAAAGGCACTATATGATGCTTACCTTTAACATAGTCATTGTTCTAGATGGCACACACTGTGAAAGGCACTATATGACGCTTACCCTTTCCATAGCCATTGTATTAGGCAGGCAGTGTGGCTTTTGGACTTCAAACTCCAAGGTTGTGGGTTCAAATCCCACTACTGACACTGTGTGACCCTGAGCGAGTCACTTCACCCTCCTGTTTAAAAGGACAGGAGTTGTAACCAATCGTATCTCAGACGTTCTAAGTAAAGAAAGTATGAAGTCTTATAATATTCTGTAAGTGTCCTCCATTCTTAACACAAAGCCCTGATGCGGTAGCTTGCTAGATTAAGGGGACAATTTGCAGAGGCATGCGCTATGAAAGGCACTATATAAAATGAAGATGATTTGGTTGACCTGCTGGACAATTAGCACATGAAGGGCCTACTCAGCACTTTAATGAACAGAAGCCCCCCTCCCCACACACACACTCCCCCCCATCTTCAATAGTGTCATTTTATTGTGATTTATGAGATAAGTGGGCAGATTATTTTCCAATATACTGTCAGGCGGAGCGCCACAGATTAACTAATTCACTTTGAGGAAGGCCATCTCCGGTCCAGGCCTAAATGAATTTTAGACAAATGGCTTGGGCCGCTGGGCAGTGAGCGATGGAGGTAGCCGTGATATAAACGGGTAAACCAAAGGGGTCGCCTGCTCATTTGGTCTTCATTGATTGTCTAATTGTATATGGCGGGAGCTGAGGGGCTGCTGAAGGACAGATGAAGGCCCACAAGGCAGGAAGAGGAGGAGGAGGAGGAGGAGAAGCACTTTCACTTGCCACTAGAGGTCCTCATAGCCATCTGGTGGGTGACAGCATCCCTCTCATTAGTCACTGGACGCCATTTGAAGCACACATATGACAGACTGGCGTCAAGGCCACGCCCACTAATAGCTAAATCTGCCAAGGGCCACTGCTGGCATCTGCAGACGTGCCAATTCATGTGAAAAAATTCGAGCAGCTCCGTCAAAGAAGTACAGCCACACAATTGCATTGGCTGGAAAATTACTGGTGGGCACTTAATTCAGTGTGGCATCTCAGTTTTGGTTCAGCTCTGATTGCATCCTTAATTCCCCTGGTTAAGGAGAAACTGACTGCTGAATCCTCAGTTTGCCCAGCAGGATCCTTCACACCTTCACCAGGATTGGTCAGGGCATCAAGAGAGGCCATTTCAGCAAGATGGCTCCACTCACTGAATTACCAACATGTCAACTCTCCTCATCCTCTTCCTCCTCGTCACCATGCCCTCCCTGACCATGGCATCATGGGGGCTGCACTCAGAGAGTGGTCTGAGTCCTACCACTTGGGCACACCCTACCACGTGTCCTGGCGAGGAGAAATGTCAAGGGTGCACCTGGCAAGCACGAGGGTCCCCTAAGGATCAGTGATAGGTCCTCTCCTCTTCCGTCTCTACACCTCACTAGGCCCCTACTATCCAGTGCCCTGGTTGTTCATGCCAGTGCTCTGCTGGTGATTGTGATACCCCGTGTAGTGGCAAGGTTGGCACCAAACTACACAGTGGGCATCTTGTAGTTCGAGACCAACCAGGATCAGACATGGAGACACAGACATAATAAGGTGGCACTGTATTTCCATAACAAAAAAAGGGATTTTTATTTACAGGTGCACAAAAACACAAAAATGATTTCCCAATCAAAAAAAAATTAGCACTATTTACAGTCCCAAAATGAAAAATGTATATGCACAAAATTGTAGTCTTCCTAAATAAAGAAAAACAAGCAGGAAGAAACTTCACCCAATGAAAATCAAAAATCCACAAATAAATATTTACAAGGAAAAAAATTGTATATGCAAGAAAATTAAAAAGTGCACCACAAACCCAAACTATAAGATACCTCCACCTAAATGATACTACAACTAGAAGATATCAAAATATTGACAAATATACGCACAAACTGTTGTTTGGTATACCAAGGAATGAGCTACACCACCACACTAGCGAGTCAAAGACAAACCCCAAGAGACAAGAAGTGCCACTAAGAGTCGGGGGACAAATCTTCAGCCAATCCCGCGACACGCTGCTCCCTTTCACCAATAGCGAATGACGCAGGTGCCTTCTGCACAGCTGCTCCTCTCAGTCCTCACAAGGCGTGTATTAAAGAGGGCTAGCGGCCTCGCGTGTACGTGTGCGCGAGCGAGCGAGCGAGCACGAGCGCGAACCTGAGCGCATCCCGACGCGCTTCCCTCGGGGAAGCCGATACGCCCCACAGAAGTAACTTATTTTCTTGGCGATCCCCTTCTCACACTAAGGCATGCACAAGCTTAACTAAACGCCTCGCCCCATTTCTTTTGCTAACGGCAGGGCTATAAAGAGACGCTCGCCTTTATGACGGGGTACGCGCAGCGTCCTCTAGCAGGCTTGACCTGGAGTCGCGCCCGTCCCGCCGCGTGAACCTGCCGAAGACAAAGTTAAAATGTTCGCGAACGCGCACCCCGCACTTGAACGATTTAAATAGGACTTTCATTCCTTTAAAGTGATAATGCCTGGTAGGCGGATTATCACAACGATACTCAGTATGGAACTCCTGGTCCATGCTTTGGTCTTGTCACCTCTAGACTCCTGGCATGTGTCACCAAGGCACTGCAGATGTTTGAAAAGGCAGCAACACATCTGTTGTTCAACCAGCCGAGGTGGGCACATGTCACTCCCCTTTTGGCTCCCTGTAGCAGCACGCGTGACATTTAATTCCTCGATGCTCGCCTACAGAGTAGTCAGTGACACTTGTGTGGTCCTCTGCTCCTTCTCTATGCCTCAGGGGTCCTAATGAATGGCATCTGGAGATGCCATTTGTGCATGATTTCAAATCTCAATTCAGACTCTAGTCATATGTGGCTCCTTGCCGGTGGGACAAGCTGTCCACCTCCATCCAAAGAGCTGACTCCCTCACTGCGTTTAAGACCCTCTTGTTTGGTGAAGTTCTCTCATGGGTTTTCGTAACCTAGCTGTTGTAACACACTGGCATTTTGTTCTGAGCTTCTTGCTCATGCTGATCAATGTTGTCCCCTTGTCCCCAAACAGTCCACCAGACTGACGTCTACTTGACTATGTTTCCCTTTGTTGTAAGCCACGTCTGCAAAGTCAGTTGGTATAAATGTAATTGTTCGTTATGTAGACCTTAACAGAGTTCCTCCTCAAATCCTGTCCTCTTACCACACTCAGGTCCTGTCATTCAGAAATCACCCCTTCGTTTTACATTTGTCACCCCAGACGTTCAGACAGAGTACCACAACAGACAGAAGAGAAAGTTCTGGGGTGTGGGCTGGTCCCCTTTGAAGGTGTAGTGACAATCAAACTAAGGTTGGGGGGGAGTTTGGACAATTGATAAGTGACGATTAACATAAACCAAATAAGGAGTTGGGGGTGGGGGGGCAGACTAATGAATGGTTGGACTTGGCATCTGAATGGAGGCACCTCAACCCCCCCCCCCCCCCCCCCTTTACCCAAGGGCCACACTATTACATGACCAGGTAATTCCTGCTTTGGAAATTCAGCTTGAGGCTACCAGCACACTGAGGTTGGATCTGATAAATGGATGGGCTTAAGTGCTTCTACTGTAAGACAATACCATAAAAAATATTGTTAACCTGTATGCTCCATTACAAGTGCTAATGAAGTTGGTGGATTTCATGGAGAGTGGAGCTTCAGAACTTGTAAGTCTTTTGATGGTAGGACACACTGGTGCTCCATGCTGTATGTGTGCCACCATTACAGAGTACTTTGTGTCTAATGGAGATGGCCGCACCCTGTACATGTTCCTTCATCAGAGCTGTCTGCTTAAATTAGAATTAAATAAATCACCAAACATCATGGAGAATGGAGCACCAGAACTTCTAAGCATTTTCATGACAGACAGATAGATGTGAAAGGCACTATATGATGGATAGATAGATAGATAGATAGATAGATAGATAGATAGATAGATAGAT
>JANRMT010062824.1:7747816-7761540 GCA_026402145.1 Polypterus bichir lapradei | reverse complement strand
AAAAACTGCATTTTGTGTTTACTTGTGTTATATTTGACTAATGTTTTTTGCCAGCATCAACGGCAGCGAGAGGTTCCAGCTTTTTCTGTAACGTACATTACAGCTGTCAGCGCCAATCGAAACCCCTGTGTAGCCCTGGGGTTTGTTCTCCCTGTTGTTCAATGCAGTCGCTATTAGTAGAAGTCGAGGTGGGAGCGGGGCTTGTAGAATTGGGGGTCAGCTTAGGATCAGGTGCAAAATGGCATTCGAGAGGACCTTGTCTGATGCCGTCCTCCTTTTATTGAACTGATTCAGCCATTCACTTTGGTCTGCTCTTTCTCGTTGAAGTGTGTGTGCTATCGCCATGATGACACTGAAAGATACAGAAGCTCTGAAACCGCACAGTGAAAAAAATTGTGGGATACCCCTTATATCGTACATACAAAATATTTTCACGTATGTACGAGATATACTTAGATTAAAATATTACAAAAATGCACTTCAGGGCTTCCTAATTACGACCTTACCAAGGCCATGGCGCTTTAGTTTGACGTCACTTCCAGCTCTTGTAGCGCGGTGATATAAAAAAGCAGACGGGTGGGCTTTTATTTATTAAAGGAGTGGGGGGTGGTTGGAGATGGGTTTAACAGCAGCTTGCAATACCTATGATGTACGTCAGGTAATGCCCAGAACATCCGTCACGAAATGCCCATTACATACCCCGTTACACTATGGTCAAGATTAGGCTTGTGGGAGGGTAAGGGTTTAGGTACGTGCTTTATGTTTACAGATATTCGTCTGCACACTCGTACGGAGCACCTGAGGAGATATGGTGTTTTTTTTTTTTTCCTTCCTGGGAAACAATTTGGTGCGTACAACTTACTATCTCGTGCCCACCATGTATATATCTCATTCCCACAACTTACCATAGCCAGCGCACCAGGTACTTTATGGTCGCACCGGCCAGTACTGCGTGTGCGCCGCATACATTCAGATGAGCACTAAACACCATCGCATGCTATTGTACTTTATTGTACATTTTCCGGAAACAGGACATATCACTGAACAGTCTGGTGTTTTCCTCACACAGTTACAGTCCACAGAAATGGATATTGGCAAGTTTATAAAAGCAGGTTATGCATTCAAGCCCAGATCATTAAATCCGCGAAGCAGCACCGCTAAACACTGCACTAACATCAATTATAAAAACAAATCCTGGGGAGAAACAGTAGGGCGATGAGACGTGATCTTATAAGATTAAGCATTTCACTCTTCTAGTGCTCCTGTGTAGTCTAATTATCTCCTGTACCGTCATCAGTCCACACCTTGAACCTGCCCCAGTCATTCAATACATAAGACACAATGTTCCTCCGGATATCAAGAGTGAGCCTGATATGGCCGTGCAATATGTAACACAGAGAATGGAAAAGGCAGGTGCCATCTCCGGGCATGGAAACCACTCAGTAAGTGACAGTTCTTTGATCGATGGTGATTACCTCGACAGACATGTTAATGGGGGTTGGAATGATGAAGGAAATGGGTACCTGAGTAATGTAAAGTAAGTGTAAAATACCTATACAATAACTATAATTGTAATAAACAAACAATAAAACAGCAGAGAAGCCGTGGATTAAATAAAAAGGCTGTAGTTATCAGTAGGGAGACATGAATCCCATGGCGAAGCAAGGAAGGGAATGTAGAGACCGGAGCGACGGACGGCCTTATATAGGCAGGCAGCCAACAACGTGGGAGGCATTGGGATGGGGGACCCCACGCCGCCTCACACGGTGACCGAGCTGCAGGCTATGGACGTATATATGTACGTAAGTAGGATTCAGTTAGCGTTGGGAACCCGTGTACCAAATTTCTTGAAGATGGGCCCATAAGTAACAAAGACTGTTGAAAAGTTCAATATGGCAGCCAACAGTGGCGTCATACCACCAAAATAAGTACGTACATCGGTTTCGTTTAGCTCAGGGAAGCCGCCTACCAAATTTCGTGAAGATGGGGCCATAAATAAGAAAGTTCAATATGGCGGACGTTGTTGACCGTTATGACCGTTACGCGTAGAATTTCGAAATGAAACCTGCTTAACTTTTGTAAGTAAGCTGTAAGGAATGAGCCTGCCAAATTTCAGCCTTCTACCTACACGGGAACTTGGAGAATTAGTGATGTTGGAAAGTTCAATATGGTGGCCGACAGTGGTGTCATACCAACGAAATAAGTACGTACATCGGTTTCGGTTAGCGCAGGGAAGCCGCCTACCAAATTTCATGAAGATGGGGCCATAAATAAGAAAGTTCAACATGGCGGGCGTTGTCAACCGTTATCGACCATTATGACCGTTACGTGTAGAATTTCAAAATGAAACCTGCTTAACTTTTGTAAGTAAGCTGTAAGGAATGAGCCTGCCAAATGTCAGCCTTCTACCTACACGGGAAGTTGGAGAATTAGTGATGAGTGAGTGAGTAAGTGAGGGCTTTGCCTTTTATTAGTATAGATTCACTAAGGCAAGACACCCATGGAAAGCACACTGGAAGGGGCGTGGATTCACTAAGCCTCCGACAAGTAAGACACCTATGGCGCACGCAGGAAGGAGCCACGCCCACCAACTCCAAGACCATTGGATATGACGACAACTCACAGAGCCACGCCCACCAACTCGGACACGACAACACAGAAAAAACGGCGTCATTTATGTTCTGTCGTAGAGTCCACATGCACCTCTGAGCCACGTTGACGGTTTATAGAGGCATGTTTCTCGCGGAGGTGAATCGCCATATGCAGCGTGTAAAACGGTTTGCGAGGGGTATCCCATAGGATCCTTAAAACGATCCTTTACAACTGAGGTTAAAACACAATGAAGCAAGCAGTCTTTAAAAACCGAGTTTTCGGTTACGACACACGACCGCGTGCACCATAGCAAACTGTACACACTACATACAGCAATTCGCATCTGCGACAAACATGCGTCTTCTTAGATGCTCCTGCAGGAACACGAAAGACGTTTCCCTGCACACCAACACTCCTTTTTCACCGGCCCGTGTCTACCCTCGCTCTCTAGGCATTCAAACTGCCTGCCCATGTGCCCGGACGCAAAAACTCACCGACCACCCAGTTAGTCCCTTTCGTCTGTGCTAGGAGTCCACATGCACGTCTGAGCCACGTTGACTTTTCATTATTCTTTTCGGTTTCGACACCCAACTGCGTCCACCATGAAAAACCATGCGAAAGGAACAACGAAGCCCCCCCTCGCTACTACCGTGGTCGGGTATCTTGGTGGATTATATATAGAAAAGCAGCCACAACCGCACAGAGCAATGAAAAGTCTACGTGAGTCACAGGTGCATCTGGACTGTGCAAAGACGACAATGACTCGAGTGACGAGTTGGAGGTGGGCACATGAGCAGGCAGTGCATACTGAACGAGAAATTCAGTCACGGACGATTGTGTGTTGGTTCGTTCCGTGCATTGTTACAATGTTGCTTTTCTTGCTGATTTATTACATTACCGATTTTTCAAATGTTAATTTTCTCCCTGTGCTTAAAAATCATTAAAAAACCGGCCTGATTATGCGGCATATGGTACGCCGCGGGTTGGCTAGTACGTTATAAATGAAACGTAGACGACTAAGCGAAGAAGAAAGCAGCGCGGAGAAAACAGACTGAAAAGCGTTGGAGAAACAATAAAGAATACTCGAGGTGTAAATTCAGAAAATAAGGAAAGTAATTATCAGCCTGGAACAAGTGGAATTGAAAAAAAAGCAGGTCCAATCCTGATGTTGGCGCTATACACATGCAGAGCAGGTTAATGATTATGAAAGCAGTGGAATTCGAAAGGCTCAAAAACAAAAAACGTTGGCGCGATACACATGTGGAGAAAGTTAAAGAATATGAAAGTAGGAAAATTAGAAAGTATAAAAAAGTTTACCTCACATGCATTTATTGGTTACTTTGCAAAAAAAAATTATTAACTGCTGATGATGAAGATCGTTTTGTCTGTGCTGAAATTCCAAACAGAGAAACCTGTCCTGAATTAGGGTACAAAGTCAATAAACACGTCTCACTGACCTCATTTAAAAGGCACATTGGGACTCGAAAGATTCTACATGTTGTTTTTACAGAAGTTCTGATATAAAAGTGAAACTAATAAAATAGCAACAATTCAAAGAAAAACAAAATCTTAAAAAACAAAATGGGGGTTGGCGAGCAAAGCGAGCAGGGGGTGAAGCCCCCTAGTCTAGTAAAAGGAAATGACATTAGTTAGCCATCTACTTACTAGCCCGTAGCTTGTTATTTGCACAAGTTACGAAAGGAATTCATATTTCACGTATTGAGTGCATGTGAAGTTTACTCAGTCCAATGCGGGTTAGCTAATTTAATTCTCTGGTAAACCTGGCACACTCGATCGCTTATCTACACCAATGAACTGTGGGATTTAACGTGCATCTAAAGAGTTAAATCCAAATCGGGCCACTTTAACTCCCACCGTGTTCAGACAAGAAATGTACCCTTGTTAAAAAGCCAAACTTGAATATCCTAGTCAGATCCATTGGCAAACCTGTCACACTAGGTCATCCGTTGCACTGTGCAAAACGAACTGCGATCTTAATCTAACATTATCTCGTACGTATACGTGAAACTTTTTCGTACGAATGTGAAAACATCTTGTACTTACTTAAAAGTATCCCGTACGTATGAGATACTTTCATGTATGGACAAGATATTTTCACGTACGTAGAAGATAAGGGTTATCCCATAATTTTTTTTCACTGTGCGGTTCAGAGCTTCCCTAGAAAGAGCAGTCTGAGGGCTTCAGAAGGAAAGTTTGAGACTCCATCATCTACAAGTGGAGAAGATTTCAAACAGCTGGAATCCTGTCCAGGTTGGGTTGCCCCCCAGCATGTTCAGCCCGAGAGCAAAATGTAAGATGGTGACAGAAGTCCCCAAGCAGTGCAGTGGCATAGCTCGAGTTTGTGCCGCTCGGCTCTCCAACATATCTGAATATGTTAACCTATTTAAATAGAAAATTAAAATGACGTATAGAGAAAAATGAAGATAAAATTTGCATATTTTATTCATATATAGAGAAACAGCAATAACTTTTCACATGTAATTATTTATAAGCATCAACTAGACAAGAATATAGTATAGACACACTGATAAGCCGTGTTGTAGTTATTAGTTTAATATAATTATACTCTGTAAAAACCAGAACCACTGTGGTGTACAAGTCTTAGCTGGGGATGTTTTCTGCGCAGAACAAGAACGCATTCAGATTGACAATGAAACAAAATTATAAAATGTAAATTAGTTGTTTAACTTCCTAGAAATTCTTATCGGTGTAATGTTTCCGTTTATTTGTGTTATTGCCTCATAAATTTCAACTGCTGTGTCTGATGCCGTCACAGAAGGACAGTCTGAAAATTATTTTCAAAGCATTTGTGGATTAAAATCAGAGAATTGACTTTTTTTCATTCGTGAGTGATATTTTTCTGATTCCTGCTGCTTACACACGAATTGTACTGAGCCTTTTGGCCAATAATGGCGCCCCTAAAAATGTCCCACTCGGGACGGACCCCCCTCCTTCGCCCACCCCTAGCTACGTCACTGCCCCCAAGAAGGACCTCCAGGGAGCTCTTGCCATGTCTGAGCCTCCCATTAGAAAGAGGACTCAAAACCGAGCTCTACATGAGAAGACGTGCCAGGAGCAAACCAGAAAGAAGATCAGTGAAAGACTAAAGTTTCTCCATGAACATCCTCAATACGCTCGGATGAAACCTTGGAGTCGTCAAATCCTCAAGACGAAGGGTGGATTGTCATCAAGAGTTCGGTTAAGCACAAGAGCACATGGCAAGGCTTGTTTGAACATCCACAGTCTTGGACAAAGAGGAGCAGGCGGTGTCAGCTTATAAATCATCCCACTGATGATGTCATATCCTGTGACTTCCAGGACACGCCCCCTAGCAACCTGTGATTGAGTGCTCACACAAAACAAAATGGTGACGTGGAAGGCGTCAGGCTGTACTAAGCCACACCCCATGTAGTGCCTCGCGCCATCAGTTCCTGCTGCTATTGGTCAGCAGGGGTCTCACTTAATATAGTGCCTTGCTTCTGTGAGTCACGCCCACTATAGCACTTTGCACCACTCTGATATGCTGAGTTTTGTCAGCAGTGTGATGATGATGAGGGAGAAACAGATTTTTTAATCCCTCCCACCACCAACCACCACCTTGGTATGTCTCTGCCTTGTTTTGCACATTTCATGCCGGATTGAATTCAGCCTGTTGAGTTGGCATCAGGAAATGATTTTCGTGGGCTGCTTTGAAGTTTTTAATCTCGGTGCCCTCTGCACGTCGCTTGAAGGCTTCTCCGAAAGCCGCTCGCAGTCATGAAAACGGTGTCCGTGTGCTAAATGCTAATGGAGGATCGCAGACAAATTGCTTTGTATTTCCCTCTGCCGCCACCGCCGCTAATGAACTGCACATTTCGCTACAAAATACCTGTCCTCGGATGTAAATCAAGCCTGCTTATTTACTGTAGCTGTCTCGGTGGACGCCGACGCCAAAAATGATAAAGTGCTCACATAAAAGCCAGGAACATCAAGGCGGGGAAAACACTGCCATCTCATTTGAAACGGCACACGGAACAAACTGATCCTGAATCGAGCTGACATCTGTCTGTCTCCCTTTACGCTGCAGGCAGTGGGGCCCCCTAGTGGTGATGAGGCATGTGAGTGGGGTTAAGACCCTAGGGGTGCCTCAATATCTACAGATGGTCCTGATTTCAAACAGTACGACAGAAAGCAGCCTCACCATCCAGTCTTTTCAGCTTAAGGATGCCCCCCATCAAGCCTGGCACACTTGGCACATTCAGATTAGGGCAGGAGGGATGGCCACAAAGAGAATATGGGTAAATCATGTGTGCTGAGTGTATGTGGCCCTTTGTGGTGGTCATTGACCCAAAAACAAGGATTACAAGATTCATTCTTGAGGAGGATCAGAAGTACAACTTTGTGATGTAAAGCCACGCCCCGTTATTTTGCCACACCTATCTCATTTCCTTCATCCTCCAATCACTGCCTGCCTCCTGCCACTCCCTCCAGGAGCTATTTGTTCTTGGCCACGCCTTCCACATTGTTATTGGTGGGGAACCTGCTGCTGTTGTGGAGATCAGAGGGGTCTTTGGTGTCAAGAGCATCTTGCATTTTGATTTCCATCTTGGTTTTTGGTTTCACTTCCAGGATTTTGACCTTTTCTCTGTCCACACCTGCTGCTGCAAGCTCTTGGATCTAACTATCCGTTATATAGCGTCTTTCCTGTTTATGTGTTATGTCTTAGTCAGGGTCCATGGCTGGAGCTCACATTTCTTATTTACATCTATTGTGGATTATTCCATTTCTATACAGTATGTCTGTGTATCTTTTTCTAAGTATGACAAGTTTTGTGGGTTGTGCCCGAAAAGGCAAAGCCCACTTACTTTGTCCAACCTGCACAGTGAGTGAGCTCAAAGAAGACATGAGAGCTCCAACTCGTGTGCCCGTTATTATTAATTTAGCCATCTTGGGTTTGTCCAGAATTGTGACTTCCGGTAGACAAAGAACAGAGCACATTTTATGAGGAATCGATTCAGAAATCCAAGGAATTCCAACGGGCTCACATACGTTTTCTTGCCACTGTATGCCATCATGGTGGCACTTTGTGCCAATGTCTCAGAGACTTGGGTTCAGCTCTGTGTATTTTTCTCTTCCATTCTTCACCCCAGAAGCAGGTTAGGTTGAACGGTGACTCTAAGTCGGCTCCATGTTCATAAGGGTGCCCTCTTACTGACTGGCATCCTGCCCAAGTTGGTTCTTGTCTAATGGGCTAACTGGGTTATGAAAACTCATGGGCTGATGGAGTCTTGCTTTCTCATGCCAGTTGCTGGTGATTATCCTCACATTACTGGTTGATTGCTCGCCTTCCATCTTCTGCCTGTCAGTTTTTCTTGCCCACCACCCATCGCTCCCAACCCCCAAGGCACCACCGACATTTCCACTCAAATGTCTCACTTCAGTTTCTCGTTTGCCTGATTAAACAATAATGAAGTCCGACAGTCGCCGCAGCCGAACAGATATTAAAGCCACTGGCCTCAGACGGGGGACGCGCCACTCTTTTAGATTAGCCGCAGCCAGAGGCGTCAGGGGTCATTTAATCTCCGCTTTGCTGCAGTTGCCCCGGGCGTTTCTCAGTTGCTCCACGCGTGCAGATGGCAAGGACCCGGAGGTGGCGTCTTCTCATTTGTTTTCTGAGATGAGATTCATTTTAAGCCAGCAGTGGTGGGATATCTAGAGGTGACGGTTACATGACCTCCGGCCTTTTTGGATTAGTGCGGCATACGGATTGCCTTTGACCTCGGGTGAGTATTGTGGGGTGGAGCTGGGTGGGATGCGTGAGCGGACAAAGGGACAAAGCACTACGATGCATTTTGTTTGTTTGTTTGTTTGTATGTGATTAATGTGACCCTGAGGTTGGGGGTTTAAATCCCACTACTGACACCATTGTGTGACCCTGAGCAAGTCACATGACCTGCCAGTTAGAAAGCCAAAAGAAATGGAAGCAATTGTATCATAAATGTAAGTCGCCTTTGGATAAAGGCATCAACCAAATAAGGAAGTGCAATGCAATGTAATGTAATGACATTTCTAAAAGGCACTATATAACCAGAGGCTTATGTCTTTTGGGGGGACAACATCCAAATGCAGCCACATATCATTTGGGGGACAGCAGTAGAACATCTTTTGATCCCTGGAGTTGACGCACTTACCTCTGAGCACCACTAGGGGGTGACAGTCCACGCATTGATACACGAATATCTCCGTACCTGCAGAAGTAATGCCAGTGAAGGGCCCATTAGATTTTGGTGTTGTATGCCCACATGTTTGCTGCTTTGTGGCCCCCTTTAACTGATCTTTTAATTTTATGTTGTGCCTTTCAACACCCAGTGCTCTACAGAGCCCAGGTCAGCCATTTTAAAGAGGCCAGATGGGTTCCCATGACAGCAGAGCACCAGGACTGCCCGCAGTAGGTAAAGCGACATCGGGCGCCAAACTCCTCCGTATTTATTGAGGCATTCCGCTCCACGGGCTTTTATTGCAAAGCTGAATTTTAAAAGTGTGAGCTTGAGTGTGGCAGGAGGACCCGGTTGACTTCAAGCATGAGCACACAATACAAGCTCAGCAAATGGAAAAATAATTACAAACCTTCTGTGTCACGGACTGCTGGCCTCCTGGTATGAACGCTGGCTTCTTCAATTAGTCCAAGAAGTGCCATTTGCATGAAGTACAAAAAGGTCACAACCTCTGTGGCATTTGTGCCTGGGCACCAATGTCTGGCACTCAGGGTGGTAGGTTCTGTCTATCTGGGCTTCCGTTTCCATGAGATTTCCCCATGCAAGGCAGGTGGAAGATATTACCTGGATGAGGAGAGGAGAAAGAAATGAGCTTGGCTGATGGATTTGTCTCCTGATGAAAGGTGCTCTGGGATGATGCCGGATGCTTCTTGGATAAGGACATGTGGCAAAGAATTCACTTCATTGGCATGAGTCACTTGCTCTGTGTTTCTCTCTCTCTCCATAAAAGGCGCAATAAAGCAAGAAAGAATGAACTTCACTGGCATTAGTCTATTACCGGCCTTCATTCTTAAAGAGACACTCCATGAAAGGTGCTATATAATGCTAGAAGACACCGACAGGGTAGGGAGAAGAGGCCTATAATGAAACCTGACTGGCATTAGGCTCTGGCTCGAGGTCACCTTCCATGAGACGCCCCATGAAAGGCACTATATGAGCAAACACTACACCTGCCATCGCCCCAACTCAACTCAAACTCATCTCAACTCAAATGTCTCTTTGGATGAAGGGGTCCATTTAACTTATTAATCTCTTGCTTCATATTCTCACCTCTTTTCACATTTTTTCCTTTTATCTGCCCTGCTTTGTTTCCTCCTTTGGGTGGGTAACCCACCGTTCACCCCAATGGCTCTTGCCTTCTCCAACCTGACAGGGCTGACTCCTTTACCTTTTAGATTCTCCGGTCATTGACCATGAAGCCCTTTGGGTCAAGTGTCATGCCACTGCCCCTAAGACCTGCAGAGGACAAATAGCCAAGGCCACCTCTGAAATAACACAGCATGAACAGCAGGAGGCATCACATGTAATGCCAACAGGGGAGGGTGAAGAGGGTCATTCTCGGGTTCAGATGATGTTTTCCCCTTCGATAAGTCTCGATAAGCAGACCTGCTGAAGCGCAGAGATCATCTGCCCGCCGGTGTCTCAGCTCAGACAGCCGCCGAAAGCATGTCGGCAGCGCGCGAGTCCGCTTTCCAGAGCGCGTACTCGTGCGTGCGTCTCGTCTGCGCCTGCGCAATTCTGTCTGCCGCAGCACTGCCGGCCAAAACTTAGCGTTCAAACGCTTCGCCCGCGAGCGGCGCTCCAAATGAGACTGCGGCAGGGTGACATTCCTGAAGGGAACTTGTGATCTGGAGATTAGACGAACCCCGGCGGCTCGCCGCGTGCGCATTTTTAGCTTTGCTCAGAGGCTTTTTATCCGCCAGCAGACTGTGGTTTGGGACTTTGGGAAGGTTTTAGTCACGAGACAAAAAAAAAAGCGAAAGTTCAAGGAAAAGGAGAAGCCCCCAAATCCGCATTGCTTCCTTATTAAATCTCCATCGAAAAGATTACACGCGAATCGGCTTTTGAAGTTTTTGACAGCTGTGAGGCTCAATTAATCAATGCGCCACTCCATGGAAATTTGAGGACGGGAATTCGATTTCGAATCATCCATGTTTAAAGCCGTTTGCCCAGCTCAGGGGCGCAAGGAGCCCGTGACCAAAAATTGTTGTCATTCGTTGGACACAACTTGGGCTCACAATCCAGTCAGAGTGTGGGAGGAACCCAAATGAAAAACGACGCACACACAAGGAATACATTCAAACTGTACAAAGGCAAAGCTAGACTGAGACTCGTGCTAACCACTGCGCCACCATGTCACCTGAAATTCAGTTTACTCCATTAAAATAAACTGAAAAGTGGATATGTGATCATTCTGGAGCTCCATAGTAGTGAAAAAACGTACTGTCAATAGCACCTTACATACACCTGATTATCCCTGTATATCTGAACTCTACTGTCCAGCCCTTGATCTTCGAGAGGAAGCAACTCACCACCCCAGCAAACCTGGCGAATAATGTTAGGTGTGCAGCCCCTGATCTTCGACAGTACGACCTACCACCACCCCCCCCCCCCCAACCACACAAAGGCCACACCCCCCCACCCCTTATTGTTCTGCGTTCTGACGTGCATGGACGACTCGCGCTAAACTCTACGGGGGACCCTGCGCTCATCTGTCTATTATATTTGCAGGAACAGCGGCACTACAGAAGGGGTGAGGGGATAAAACCCTAATAAAGTGCTAATAAATCCCTCATAAGTGCTAAAGCTAGAGACCCGCCTGAATTTGAGCGCTGGCAGATCAGGGGACACACTTGGGATGATAAAACGAGTCGTTGGTCCTCTGCCTTGCAATACAGCACCTTCATCACTAGGGGGCCACACTGTTTTTCTGCTTTAAATGATGACTCGTATAGTGGCCCGTAATACGAATATTTATCCATCCATCCATTATTCAACCCGCTACATCCTAACTACAGGGTCACGGGGGTCTCCTGGAGCCAATCCCAGCCAACACCGGGCACAAGGCAGGAAACAAACTCCAGGCAGGGCGCCAGCCCACCGCAGGTCACACACACACACACCAGGGACAATTTTAGGGTCACCAATGCACCTAACCTGCATGTCTTTGGACTGTGGGAGGAAACCCATGCAGACACGGGGAGAACATGCAAACTCCACACAGGGAAGACCTGGGAAGCGTACCCGGGTCACCTAACTGCGAGGCAGCAGCGCTACCCACTGCGCCACCATGCAGCCCTTGAATGATTATTATAATATATAATGGTTATTTTATGCAGCACCTTTTTATAATGAACAGCAACTTATGATTATGTACAGGTATGTGATGGCTTTTGAACTTCGTCAGTATAACTAAGTGACTCACTTAGGTTTTTTAATTAAATCAGAGACTGTGATTTAATTAACTTGAAAGCACTATTTTATATAGCTGTGTTCATGCTGGTTACCATCCCAGTTAAACTTTACATTTGTGGCATGCATGTTTCCATATTTTCTATGAGATAAATGCCTAAATGCTATCAGGTTAAGCCACTCACTTAGTGTTACAACTTGAGCCGATAGAGTGAATACCACAGTGACCATGATTATTATATAGCACCTTTAATCATGCATACATTCCTCCCTTAATCTCATATATGTGTATATACTGTATATACAGTACATATTACATGTGTAGAATTTATCTGCATATACAGTATTCCATGTACCAATCAGCTCTTCAGCACATAGAATCCTTTCCAGGTTTGATTCCTGCCTTGTGCTCAGTGCTACTGGGGTAGGCACCATGTCCTTGTCACCTTGAACTGCCTTTCCAGGTTACCCAATGAATGGATAAATAATTATGCTGCTCAATGTTTCACTGATGGACATTATGAGAAGACAATTCATTATGAGGGGAGAATCCTCCTGGGGTCCAAGATCAATACATCAGCTGTTGTCCAATCTCTATGCAAATAACGCAGCGAAGCATTCATACAGAAAACCAAAAAAGGTGGAGATTGTCCCTGTCTAAGTGAGTGAGGGCATTGAGGTGCTCCATGATGAACAGGCACTCTGGCCACGTGTATTAAAGTGCCCTGGTGATGGACTGGTACCCTGACCAAGTGAGTGTGGGAATGGGCATGAAGAATACGTATCCTGTACAAGTGGAGTATTTAAGTGCCCCATTATGAAAAGGCAACCTGACCATAGGAATTAAAGTGTCCTGTGATGGACTGGCACCCTGACTAAGTGAATGTACTTATGAGCATTAAAGTGCTCCATGATAGACAAGCACCCTGATCAAGTGAGTGTCGGCGTTTGCATTGTGGTGCTTTGCTTTGGAGTGGAACTCTGAATAAATGGGTGAGGGCATGGGCCTTAAACTGTCAAATGATGGATTGGCACCTGACCAAGTGAGTGAGGACATGGGCATTAAAGTAACCCATGATGAACTGAAACTCTAAGCAAATGTGAGCATAGGCATTAAAGTGCCCCATGATAGACTGGCATCCTGACCAAATCAGTGTTGGCATATCTTTAAAAGTGCCCTGTGATAAACTGGTACCTTGACAAAACGAGTGTAGGGTTCCTTAGCAAACAGAACCCCACTATACAGTATATCTCAAAATGCCAACTTGGGGGATGGGGGGGGGGGGGCTTCAGACCCCGGCTAGTCAACAGAAAGGGCAAACATTAAAATCGTAATAAAATAAAAGAATTACTTTTACAAAAATGCTCATGGGCAGAAAAATAAGCTCTGAGGAGCAAAAAGGCAAAAGGAGTTACCCAAAATAACAAGCCAATCCAGAGGCAAACAAATCCCAATACACAAATTCCAAGAATGGTCAAAAGACAGAGGTCCGAAATCTAGGAAATCAAAAAAGAAGAAATAAATACCAGAGAACTCACTAATGCCGGCGCATTCAGTGAACCACAAGGGGCTGTGGGTTTTCCGTGCCTTTATAGGGCTGAAGGCAATCGACAGATGGATAGATAGATAGATAGATAGATAGATAGATAGATAGATAGATAGAT
>JANRMT010062824.1:7728653-7746233 GCA_026402145.1 Polypterus bichir lapradei | reverse complement strand
AGATAGATAGATAGATAGATAGATAGATAGATAGATAGATAGATAGACATGAAAGAAACTATATCATAGATAACTGGCACTTCTTTTTAATGGGTGGATGGCTATTTTCACAATGGTGCCACCCTGGCCCATAAGACCCAAAGCACAGATCATTAAGCTCGCCCGTGTGCTGTTCAGCGGGGAGTCAGCAGTGTGATGGAGTCATCCTCTGCCCGCCGTTTGCTGCCTTGTAACACTAAATGGAAATAATTTGAGGAGCGCAGTTTAACTGCACGTTTCTCCTCAAGTGTGTCTTTCTGATTGAGGGTTACGTGACGCGCTCTCCTCTCTGCCTCTTTTCACTGTAAATGCCACATTTGTCTCCAAGCCCGGAGCAGGTTTGGCATTACACGCCTGGCACTTTTACTGCCACATTCTCAGCTTTTAGCTGGTGACTCAGCCGGTAGCTGATTGCACTCACAAGGAGAAGCCCATCTTTGGGAACAAGTCAAGAAAGGAGTGGAAACAGCAAAACAACAATTGGTTTCATAAATGGGGCTTGTGCGCCAATTACAGGAAAGTGGGTGACATTTTTAAATCAGAAATGAGTGGGCCAGCCCTCTGGAGCAGCGCAGAATTGCTTCTGTCTGAATTGATGCTTTTAACATTGAAAAAAGAGGGATTGTTAAAACCTCTTCCAGTTGTACAAATTAAATATGACATTTCAAAGGCCGACTTAAAGTGTTGTGTGCTGAATCTCCAGGGACTGGAGTGGATTTGAACTCGTGTCAATCAGCCCTTTATGGTAACTTGCTGTTTTCAATATAGCGTCTATATATAATTAATAATATAATTATTATTATTATTATTAAATAATTCCTCCCATATAAGTAACATTTCTCGGACTGCCTTCTTCCATCTCTGGAACATTTCTAGACTTTGTCCTGTTCTTACCCAACACAGTACTGGAGTATCGGTTAATGCCCGAGTCACCTCACGTACAGATTACTGTAATGCTATTCTATCTGACATCCCACAAAAACGTATCCATCGCTTACAACTTCTTCTAAATTCTGCTGCCAGGATAATAACCTGCTGTTGTAAATCCACTGAACACATCACTCCGATTCTCTCTCAACTTCACTGGCTCCCTGTTCACTACTGAATACGATACACAATCCCGCTCTGAACATTTAAAGCTCTGTACAACCTCACTGATCTCCTACAGACTGGCACTCCTCTCCTCACTCAGATCCTGTAATTTGAGAGGATTCAGTCTGGCAATGTGGTGCAGTTTGTGGAAGACAGAGACGACTAAAGACATGAGCATGAAATGATGGTTGTCAGTTTCAAACTGTGTTTCCTCGATGTGCTCCTTCATCTGAACCAATCTCAGCCCGAACAAACTGACTGATCAAAGACACACTGACGGCTCGCCCTCATGTCGACTGTCGGATAACACGCTCAGCTACTTTGACCACCTTGACTGGACGCTCAGAAGGAATCATCAAACCTCCTTTGTTTTTTCAATGTGAGCGAGTGGTAGCTTTGATCATATGACGCCGGTACAGCGTCTGTTACCAGACTAGCACGGCACACATCACAGGACAGCTTTACCAAAATCCTGTCTTAGGGCTACCTGACCTCCCACTGCTTCCTGAGGTGGGAAACCTTTAAAGTTTGAAAAATGTTAACAGCTAACAACAATCTACATAGTTAGTGACTAAATACGTTTGGCCAAAATGTTGTCTGGAGGCTCACTTGAGCACATAAATGCATAGCTTTGCTAGCTTAGCCTGGCGTAGCTAAAGTTAAGATTATAAAACGGGATTTTCTAATGGCCAAATATAACCAAAACAATTGTTCAGCCTTACCTATGAGATATAATCCCCCGGGATCTGATTTGGAGCGTACAGCGGTTTGTACAATCCCAAGCAGCACATGCGTGAGGCTTCTTTATCCACTACGTCACTCCACAGCAGTGCCACTCGCAATATGGAGGCGACGTTGACGTACGATGGTGCTGCTCATGCGGCGTCTAGTAATTCTATGTCTATGCTCCAGGTGCTCTGAGATGGTCTTCTGGCAGCACTTCCTGGTGTGGCGGAAATGTTGTCCTCCAGGGCTCAGGAACCATCCACAGGACTGAGCTTCCCTGCTCTGTATCCATGGTTCTTGATGGAAATCAGGAGGGCTGCCCTCTTGCGCCCAGGGGAGATATTGCTCCTCTCCCAGCCCTTCCCTGCTCCAGGCGTCCCGGTGTGGCAAGGTCCCTGGTCTTCTGCCACAGTAGTTAATTAATGAATTAGTTCTTATCATTCTTATCGGTGTCACGTTTCACTCTATTTGTGTTATTGCCTCCTAAATTTCAACTGCTATGTCTGATGCCATCACACAAGGACCGTCTGAAAATTATTTTTGAAGCATCTGTGGATAGAAATCAGACAATTTGACTTTTTTCATTCATATTTTCCTGAACCCTGCTGCTTTCACATGAATTGTACTGTACCTTTTGGCCAAAAATGCCGCCCCCAAAAATGTGACACCCGGGGCGGACTGCCCCTCCACCCGCCCCTAGCTACGCCACTGCATTTAGGAAAGCTTGGGCTGCTGCTTGAAGAGGCGTCGGTGAGGCCAGCAGGGGGCGCTTTTGTTGTGATCTGAGTGGGGAATCCCAATGGCCCAGTGCAGTGATGGGGTGGGGGGGGGGGAGGCATTGTGCTGTAGAAATGGTACCGTCCTTCGAATCAGACATAAAATCGAGGTCCCGACTCTCTGTGGTCATTAAAGATCCCTGGGCCTCCTTAAGAATAATAATTGCTGTCACTTCCATCTTCCGGCTTCCTGGACCCGCCCCTTCTCCCTCATCACCCTGAAAACCGCCTGCACCGCCATCTTGGATTCAGTGCTAATGTCCTACATGACAATGTTGTCCTCTTGTGTGTCGAGACGAGGAAAAAAATCTACAACATCTGATTATCACAGAGGTTATGAAAAGAAACCAAGCTGGGGGACTCCAACAATTGTTTCACTATATTCAGCATTAACGTAACCACACGGCTTATTTTAACATGACGAAGAGGAAAACAATTTTAGACGACCTGACACACGAGCCAACTTTTTCAACAGGACCTAAAACACACGTTTTACCGTTTCGATGAATCACTCCACATTGACGAAAACGATGCTCACCATGAAGAAATACAGAAATATTGGAAGTGGGTGTGCGCCCTGTGGTGGGCTGGCACCCTGCCCGGGGTTTGTTTCCTGCCTTGCGCCCTGCGTTGGCTGGGATTGGCTCCAGCAGACCCCCGTGACCCTGTAGTTAGGATATGGCGGGTTGGATAATGGATGGATGGATGGATGGAAATATAAAACGTGGAATGAGATGTCATTTGGAAGCTGAAACACTCTCTCGATTAGCAGATAACAGTCTGTCCATCAACTGTTGACGCCCTCACCTTTTGCTGCTGATTGGTCATTTGATTACATTTCGTTTTGGTCCGATTGACACACGATCTCGATTTGAAATGCAATACGCATTGTCACACATGTGAACTTGGGAGACGGTTTATGGGCTCGAATACCCGTGTAAGAGCGGGTGTTGAGAGTCCGCTACTCTCCTTACCAGAATTTGGCGTCGGCTTGCGGGCGACCTTCAGTAGCGTAGCAGACTGAGTCCTCGATGTGAGGAAAAGCACACAGAGATGGCCACCCCAGTTTGTGGACTATTCGCCAACTATATTTTATTTCTTTTATGATACAGCTGTGGAGATACAGCACCGAGATACCCAAGATCACTTCTCTTTATTTTCTCTCTCCACCCACCAAATTTCTCCTCTCTTAAACAATCCTTCAATTAATTTTATTACAACTTCCTGACATGAACTCCTGCTTATACCCGTATGCTCCCACCACAGTAGGAGATGGCACTGCCCTCTCACTTTCTCTCTTCTGTCCCTGCACACCAGCCGAGGAACTCTCAGCCTAAACACACTTCCAGTCCTCAGAAGACAGCCAGCATCACTTCCTGTTCTGGTCCTTGTGACAGATAGGGGGCGCTGTCGTCCCCTTGAACCCTCGGACCAGACTCCAGACACCAGATAAAAGTCCAAATAAATTTATTTTTACAATAAAGTGCACAAAGCACCGCCACCTCCACTATACTTCAATAATAAATCAATAATACAATCAATACACAATAATAATTCCTCCACACCTCCCAGCAGCTCAGTCACCCTTTCTCCCAACTCGGCCCACTGCTGGGATCTCCCACGGTCCTTTTAAAGTCCTTGACCCGGAAGTGCTTCTGATCCCCCCAGTCCATGTGACTCTTAGCACTTCCGGGTCAGATCAAAGCTCATCTCTTCCGTTCCCGTGATTGTGAATTACTTCCGGGCTATATGGAAAGTACAAATCCCTGGGCCAGGGCTGTGAAGAAAAACTCCAAGGTCCATGATGCCCTGCTGGAATGCTGGGCACCTCCATGTTGCCAACAGGGCTTCATCTGGCGGCGTGGGGGTATTGGCTGGGATGAACGGCTGGCCATATACCACATCCTCAAGACCCCACCTCCTTCTGATGTCATTTCTGGTTCCCAGAATTCCACCATCCCATTACATCACTTCCTGTCTATCTATACTAATAAAAGGCAAAGCCCTCACTGACTGACTGACTGACTGACTGACTGACTCATCACTAATTCTCCAACTTCCCGTGTAGGTAGAAAGCTGAAATTTGGCAGGCTTATTCCTTACAGCTGACTTACAAAAGTTAAGCAGGTTTCATTTCGAAATTCTATGCGTAACGGTCATAACGATCAACAACGTCCGCCATATTGAAGTTTCTTATTCATGGTCCCATCTTCACGAAATTTGGTAGGCAGCTTCCCTGCGCTAAACGAAACCAATGTACATACTTATTTCGGTGGTATGACGCCACTGTCAGCCGCCATATTGAACTTTCCAACATTACTAATTCTCAAACTTCCCGTGTAGGTAGAAGGCTGACATTTGGCAGGCTCATTCCTTACAGCTTACTTACAAAAGTTAAGCAGGTTTCATTTCGAAATTCTATGCGTAACGGTCATAACGGTCAACAACGTCCGCCATGTTGAACTTTCTTATTTACGGCCCCATCTTCACGAAATTTGGTAGGTGGCTTCCCTGAGCTAACCAAAACCAATGTACGTACTTATTTCGGTGGTATGATGCTACTGTCGGCCGCCATATTGAACTTTTCAACAGTCTTTTGTTACTTATGGGCCCATCTTCAAGAAATTTGGTACACGGGTTCCCAACGCTAACTGCTTTCAAGTGTACCGAAATGGCCAAATATTTTACACCTTTCGACAACCGCCAATGCCTCTTAAACATCTTACATTCACAGGTGACGATTTCAGTAGTGGACACTTTGATGTTTATGAATGTTTAAACTCTCAAACGCTGGATGTGAAGTTATCAATGAAATCGGTTGTAAGCTTACAACGCTTGACAGATGCCGAATGTCACTTCAACACAAGTCCTGCAAATACTGTCGTAATTGAAACAAACCATGAAACTCAAACCGATTATGACAGCAGCAATCCAAGCTGTGAGATTTGAGACAAGATTACTGTTCACATGGCCAACTGTACGTTACATGCTCAAGAGTAAGCTCAGAGCACAGCTTGGTCATGTTACAACTGGAGGGCCGAACTGACAACATGGTATACAAAGAGATCCTTAACAAATAATTATTGGCATATTTTCCCTGAGTTTAAAAAGGTAAAATTTTCTTGTTAATAAAAATTTTAATGCAGTACTTCGCCGCTGTGAAGCGCGGGTATTCTGCTAGTCAGCTATAATTTGGCAGCCATCTTTCCTTTTTTTCCTCAGTGCTGGTTTGAGCTCATGTCTGTAATGATCTACCTAACCAGCCTTTTTTCCAAGCATACAGGGTGGACCCCCAAACCTTTCACTTTTACAGCACGGAGCATCCGCTAAGTGAAACTAAATGTGTCTGCTTGTAGTGACAACCTGCGGCCTTTGGACTTGAATTAACCCTTGTAGATGCCACACAGGCTGGACGGACATCACAGCCAGGAATGGGAATAGATCTGGAAGGAAGAATCGGAAAAGGTGGATGGACAGCCCATTAAAAAAAGAAAATGTGGATGGAGGTGTTTTATTTCCCGAACAAGTTAAAAGGCAGCAGCCCCAGAGTTCGGTGCACCGTAAGGAACCAGCAGGGCATACTGGGTACCACAAGAGGGCGCCGTAGGGAGACAAGCTCCCTATTATGGACTTCTGTACAACCCGGAAGTGCTTCCATGGGGCAAATGCCCTGGCACCGGAAGTACTACCAGGTCTGTAATACGAGGGACTGCACTCCCTTATTCAGGCGAGTTGGAGCTGGGTGGTAGAGAGGCAACACTTGACTGGAGGAGGGCAGTGCAGTGGTGTGAGAGTTATTAGGAGGAGAGGAAAATTGTAGGTTGTGCTTTTTGTACCATAATGAAGGTATTTGTGGTTAATAAACAACCTTTATTTGAACCTGGGACTGTGAGTCTGTGTTCGTGTCGGGGTTTGGTCTTGCTGCCGCCCAGGGGTCCATCACACCCTTTAAACTCAGCCTCATTTTTGTCCATTTTCTGCTACTTTGATTTAACTGGCCATAACATCATCATACTTTACTCAATATTCATATGTTGCAGGGTGGCAAATTGAAGCCCCACCCAGCCCCGAGTGGCACGAATTCGAGCTACGCCACTGTTAGGGCCTCCAATCCAGTGGACTGGCAGGGCCTGAACAGGCTTAGCTGCAGCTGGATGCCTGGTTCTTCAGCATTCTCATCACGCTTGATTTTTTATTGTCTCCCTGTCTCAAATTGGGATGGCACGGTGGCGCAGTGATATTTTTGTCCATTTTCTGCTACTTCGATTTAACTGGCCATAACGTCATCATACTTCACTCAGTATTCATGTTTTACCCTTCAGTGTGAACGTCAGACTTTTCTCTTTCAGAAATTTTTTTAGTTATGTTGTACACATGTGGGCGGCACAGTGGCGCAGTGGGTAGCTGCGCTTCCCAGGTCCTCCCTGCATGGAGTTTGCATGTTCTCCCCGTGTCTGCGTGGGTTTCCTCCCACAGTCCAAAGACATGCAGGTTTGTTGCATTGGCGATCCTAAATTGTCCCTACTGTGTGTGCTTGGTGTGTGTGTGTGCCCTGTGGTGGGCTGGTGCCCTGCCCAGGGTTTGTTCCTGCCTTGTGCCCTGTGTCGGGTGGAATTGGCTGTAGCAGACCCCCTGTGTTAGGATATAGAGGCTTGGACACTGACTGACTGACTGACTGACTGACTGACTGACTGTACACGTGTGTACGGAGCACCGTAGGTGTCAGGCAAAAATAAAAAAAATCTGTCTGAATAAATTATTAATCTGTTCTGACAAATTACTTAATTTGTTCGAACGAATTACTGTACATAATTCATTCAAACAGATTATTTCTTTCTAATTTCAGTAGCTGTTTATTTTTCCTGGTATGCAGTTTGTTGAACTTTAGTGAAGAGTTACAGCCGGCCAACAGTTTCAGTATAATCCACGCTGGTCGGGGTCCTTATCGACTAGATTTTTAAACTGTTTCTCCTATTTACATTTCCACCACTGACACCGGAATATCACAGTTTCAGAGAAAGTCCCATAAATCCATTCTCGTAACTTTGAAACTCATTTCAGGACTCCTCAAGAGAACCGTTTCAACTGCGGTGGTCTACCAGCTACTCCTCTTCCGGTTCACTGAAGTGTGAAAGGCGCTATATAGGTGCCCGACCCGACACAGACTGGACACGGAGGCACACGTAAAATAAAACAACTATTTATTTTTCTTCAGCTGGAGAACACATCTTCCCCGTGTCCCCAGCCACAGCACAGTCCCCTAAACACCAGACAAATACAAAAACCATACTGTTTCTTCCTCCACTCCTCCAAGGCAGCTTCGTCTTTTCTCCTCCTCCTCCAGACTCTGGCGCCATGATTAGTTGCTGCAGGCTCCTTTTATAGCCCACCCGGGGCTATATGCTCCAGGTGGTAATTGGCCTAATTCAGGCTGCACTTCCGGGTGTGGCTGCATTACCGCCCACATGGGCTCAGGAAACCATGCAGCTCCCCCTGGTGGTGGCTACGGAGCCCAACAGGGATGAGCTCCAGTATAATATAATTGTGGCCCAGGGGGGCTGCTACCAAGTGTTCCGGGGGGACATAACGTGCATTCCATGGCTGCTCCACTGGATCCAGTGCCAAAGGGGCATCCTGGTTGGGCATGGGTCCTGGCCATCTGCCACAATGCCAGGACAAAATATAAGGGGACCAGTAGTAAGAACAGGCCTGCGGGGGGGGGGGGGGGCAATGATAATAATCTGTTTGAACAAGTTAATATGGGACAGGGCTCCATGCTACTGAAAAAAAATTAAAAATAATCTGTTTGAGCGAGTTACATAAATCATTCATGGAGCTCGGGACAAATGTTACAGCAGAATAAGTTGTAAAATTTAGAAATGTTTTAACAATATAAAACTCACACTTTCAATGTCTTTCTTATTGCCATAGGGGTTGTGGTATATGGCCAGCCGTTCATCCCGGCCAATACCCCCACGCCGATAGATGGAGCTCTCCCGGCAACATGAAGGTGCCCCGAATTCCAGCAGGGCATTATGGACCTTGGAGTCTTTCTTCACAGCCCTGCTGGATACCGTGGGCACCACCAGGGGACACTGCAGGGAGGCTCAGGGACTCGTACTATCCATATAGCCCGGAAGCAATTCATAATAACGGAAACGGAAGAAATGATATGCTTCCGGGCTGAGGAGAAGAGGAGTTTTGATCTGACCCGGAAGTGCTAAGGATCACATGGACTGGGGGGATCAGAAGCACTTCCAGGTCGAGGACTATAAAGGATTGTGGGAAACCCCAGAGCGTTGGGCCGAGTTGGGAGGAAGGGTGACTGAGCTGCTGGGAGGTGTGGAGGATTGTATTATTGATCTGATTATTGTGATTATTGTGTATATTTGGAAGTATAGTGGAGGTGCTTTGTGCACTTTATAGTACAAATAAAATAATTATCTGGACTTTTATCTGGTGTCTGGCGTCTGGTCTGAGGGTTCAAGGGGACGACAGCGCCCCCTATCTGTCACAGGGTTAATATAAGCTTCCAAAACACAATGAAAGAATTAGGAACACCCGGCAAGCAAATTGTTATAAAATATGTGCAGGTTATTTCTCAGCTTTCACTGTTTTCCATAAGCACACATATTGGAAGAGAAACAGACAACAACAATAAGGAGTTGGGGTACCAGCCTGGTCACCCCATTTAACTGGTTTTAAAAAATAAATAAAATACACGCAATCAGGGCCGGATTTAGATGAAAAGAGGCCCTAGGCTATTCCACTTATGAGGCCCTTTCACCTCCCATTTTTAAGTTTTTTCAAATTGCTAACAATTTGAATGTAGGCCCCTCTTGATCTTGAGGCCCTAGGCTGAAGCCTAGTTAGCCTATAGGAAAATCCGGCCCTGCACGCAATTATTGCGGAGTCTTTCAGAACAGAATTGTCAAAAATGGCAGAGCTGCCAGGTTTGGGTCCTTCTGGCAGGCAGAGGCGGGTCCAGGTGGACTGACACTGGAAGTGATTGATGTGTTCTAGCTGTCAATCATCCGGTCTGCAGCGAAAGGAAGTGAGAAAGGCATTAGGAGTACCAGCGCCAACCGTTGGAGCGGCTGTTAGAATTGCAGTGACTCGAGCCCTTCAGCTGTCCCCAATGTGCACACACTTGACAATATCCATTACTGAAGTCCCATGGCCTATGTATCATTTGGAAAGGCATTGGTAAAAAAAATAACACCATGTTTCGCAATCACAACATCACAATAAATAAATTACAAAATATAGAAAGTGGAGAACATAGAATGTGGAATGAGGTGTCATTTGAAGACTGAAAACACGCCTCTCACTAAATGGATATCCGTCTGTCCGTCAAACTCTTCTCAACTAAATCAGGACATTCAAGAAAGTCGAGGTTGGGGGGGGGGGGGGTCAGGTGTTGATACAGCAATTTCAGCCATCTTTGAGGGAAGGAAGAAAAAAATTGCAACGTGGTATCGCTTCGTCGTATCATTTAAACAGCAAAACACAGTACTTTAATTACAGCTACAAGGAAATTAAGGATTTTATGCGGTTTTCTTAAAAAAAAAAGTTGCATTACTGTTCGGTCCCACCGGCGAGTCCACAACACTGAGGCTGAGTTCGAAGGGTTAACATGCAATGCACTCTTATATTCTACTAGGAGGCTTCGCTCGCCAACCTGCCCAGCCTGCGCTACGTGCCAGCCACTTCGCATCTCTGCCACTCGCATTGTGATGAGGAGGGCTCAACGCACCCCAAGGAGACGCGGTCGCTCCTCCCAAACCCCCTCTTAAGTGGTGATACAATGGGAAACAAATACAGTTTTTTTTACCTCCTCTTTGCTCGATCAGCTGCTGCTGCTGCCGTGCCGCGTGATCTGCACCTTGCATGGCACTTTGAACATTTAAAAGCCTGTACAGCAGCTGTCCTACTCTTTGTCTTTTATTTCCAGCCCTGGGTGTGGTTAAATCTCTTGGCACAAAGTCTCATCTCACAGGATGTGAGTTCTTGATATTTTAGTTTATAATTTAAAAATAGAGTAAGAATCTGAAAATCTAACAACATCATCTTAAAGTTCGATAAATTCTGAAAGGAATGATACCAAACATATATATGTAGGTTTTAAAATAAGCCCCATTTCAAGCATGACAAAAAATGTGACATAAAAACATCACATAAAATCATTGCACTTTTAGGCTTAGGATTTTATATATAGAGAGTAGATTTCAAGCTGACTTGAAGATTGATTTCCGTAGTGAATGCAATCGATCAATTTGTTGATAAGATTTTAATTCTGACACAATAAAACGGTGCCCAAATTAAGTACACCACATACATGCATTACATTTCAATTTAGTTAACACGCTGGATTGCATTTAATTTTGACACAAATGATTCTCCACAGCTCATAGTTAGCTCTTACTAATTAACACTTTGAAGGATAACATTCAACTGGGTCTCCGAGGGACCTTCATTTATTGCCAATTTGTGAAAGTGAAGCTGGACGGTCACTTAGTGCCCACCCCAGCCCCCTCGCCAGCCTGGGTGAGCATCACCACAATCCATTTAAATGGCCCCATGCTGCACTCTGCTCTTGCTTTTCTGCTCAGCTGCCTTCAAAAACCAAAGTGCCCGAGTCTGACATCTCCATAGTGGGCACGCAAATTAAATTAAAGCAAGCGTATCTTCTCTGAAGTGCCCTCAACATGAGCTAATTTTGTTCACATTACGCAAATATTAAGTAATATATTAATAGCTGTTAAATGCCATTTACTGACTATGTGATCTGGAAATAACGAGACCCTTCTTAAAGGAACAAAGGCTAATTAATTAAAAGGGGTGCATGTTGGCATCGTCAGAGTGGGCTGTCAAGTGCAAAAATAATTGGAATCAAAGTGAATTGCATTAACAGCCCAGCTCTCCAAAATCATGGCAAAAAGAAGGTGTAGTCACTAGAGGAAGGGGCATTTAAGGAAGGGGCGCGATGACAGACTCGATGCTGTTACAGTGCAGCAGCACACAAAATTGAAAAATACAATAAGGCCACTAAAGAAGACCTACACAACCAAGCCATGGCTATCCCTAGCCTGCCAGAGCAGGCCTCACCCAACTTCTCAGCCAGGCTTTAGGCCTGTCAAGGCCCAACAATAGGGAACATGCTTTTTAGAGTTCAGATGTCCCAAAAAATATCAAAATGCCCGTCAAGAGAAAAACAGTTAAAAACAAAAAACAACTTGTGATGCTCGAGGTGCCCACAGCCTTTTCCTGGAACATTGATAGGCAAAATCCAATTAAACAAGGCTAATACAAGAAAAAAAGTAAAATAACAGACAACTCCAGCACAATCCTCATGTTCTGCAGCTGAGTCTGTTGTTCTTGACTGAATACAGTCAGAAGGCGGAGCCAGCAGCAGTGATGTCAGGGTAGCCCCGCCTCCTGGGGAATCCACCCACAAAGTGCATTCAATGGCTGCACATGTAAAGCTACAAGACACAATTCTTAAATCTTAGACAAACATGGGAGAAACTGCACAAAAACACAACAAGCAATAATAATTGAAAAATAACAATAAAACAACAAATAAATACAAGATGGAGAAAAGAAAACCAGCTGTACATAACATTGGCCTCCTTAGGTCAGAAATAAAAACATACAGCAAAACAGTAATGGAGAATAAAGAAGGGAGCAGCAAAAAAATGACGAATTAAAGGCACAAACCTAACACCCAGCCTGGGAGAGAAACACACACACCCACCAAAAAGACGTGCCCGTGTTAACTTCTTGACTTCCAATCGCTATGGGGTCTTGTCTCCCATGTCGGTCAGGGCTCTTCTTCTGACTGGGGCTCAAATCCATCCTTTCTGTCCCTTTTGTTCTTTGTTAAGCCATTTATTTCTGTTAATGTTAATTTGGTTGCTTTGTGCCCCCCCCCCATACCTATCATCTATGGAGGAGGTGGGGAAAGCTTTAGGTCAGGTCAGGTTGGGAAGCATGCACTGCTACAGCGTGTTGGCGCACCTACCACACGACAAAACAGCTCGGGATCCTGGCTGGCATACCCCCCCCCCACCCCCCTCGCCAAGGCAGACACGCAATCCAGTCCCACCCTCAGGAAATGACCCTCTGTCTGCTGCAGCCAAGTGTTACATGGGCGTCTCTTTGGCCTCGTCCAGCCACTCAGATCCTCAACACTGAGGATTTGTGAGTCAGATCATTCTCGGGTAATCATAGTGCCGTAACTGACGCTCCCTCACAATGCAGGTCATGTGCCTCATTCGGGACTCCATGAGCAACACAAAGTCAGACCAGCGGTACCTAAGGACTCTCTGAAGAGACCCACATGAAGGAGTCCAGTCTTCATCTCAGGTCACTGGATAGCGTCCATGTCTCACAAACAGGGAGCACCAGGACCGTAAAGACTTAGACCTTCATCCTTTTGCTGAGATATTGGGAGCGCCACACACCCCTTTCCAGCAACCTCATAAGCCCCCATGATCTCCCAATCCGTCTACTGACTTCATAGGAAGAGTCACCAGAGTCACATGAATGTCGCTGGATTAGATTTGTCAAAAATTTTCAAGTCCGGTGTTTGAAAGATCTCGACATTTTAGGGTCCCTTGAGACCGAAAATATCGCTATCTCGATGAAGGGTGTGTCTGTCTGTGTGCTACAGTTTCTTGAGGCTATAACGGTCGGATGGAAAAATCTCAGACTCGAAACTTAAGCCTGTTATGAGTTGACGATGTACTGATTCATTTTTGAGTCAAATCGTGCAAAAGAAAGAGGCCCTCTAGAGCAGCGTTTCTCAACCTTTACGTATTTACGACCCGAGTTTTCATAACAGTTTTAATCGCGCCCTGCTAAGGTTTTTTGAAAGGAGCCCACTAATACCAATTTGTTCTTTTTTAATTAATGATATATCATAGATGCATATTTCATTTTACCTGCTTAACTTTTATCAACATTTATCTAACTCAATATTTATTTTTCTAGTATCAGAATGTAGTTTGTTAATTTGTTTTGGTTTCAATAGATTTATTTTTCATATTTTCGATTCTTGTTTTCTTTTTTTCACATCTTCGCGCCTCCCTTTTTTGTTACTTTGCGCCCCCATAGGGGGGCCCGCTCCACAGTTTGAGAACCACTGCTCTAGAGGAACCCTAACATACTGTAATTCTGCGATTAAATTCTGAATTGTTCCCATCCATTGCTATCGTAATGACCTATTTTATTATCAGAAAGATCAGCATCAGAGCGATAAGTAATTCTTGAAATGTTATCGAATAGTTCGGGTCATTTGGTTCCTTGGGCACAAAGCTTCCTGATGCTCACGTCCAAATTTTTACTTATCTGCTGTATTTCCTTTGCCTGTGTTTTGTTCCATGTGTTTTGTGAGGAGGGGTCACCTGTCAATCACCACCAGGAACTGCCCTCTATCCTATAAAACCGGAGGGTCTCCCACTGGAATGTGCTTGGGAGTCGGTGAGTTTCTGTGATTTTCCCAGTGTTTGTCCTGTTGTGTTTTCTGGGATTTTTGACCTTCTGTTGTTTTTTTTTGATCATTCCTTGGATTACCGCATTGGGACTTTGCTCGCCTTGGATTGTCTTGCTGGCAACTCCTTTATGCCTTTGGTGCTTTTCAGAGGTTCATAGTGTAACAGAGCATTTTTGGGAATAACAAACCCTTTACAGTATGTGATAAAGATTCTGTGTTTGCTCAAATACTAGCTGGGGTTTTGATGTGAATATCCCCCTCTAGTGGGCACTTTTGCAAACTTCTTGTGCCTCTTATGCTTTGGGACTCTTAGCTCATATCACAATGGACCAAACTCTTCGTGCTACTTTCTTTGTCCCTTTTGGCATTTTGAAATGAACCTCCGCCCCCCTTGACTTCGATTTTTGGTTTACGATTTGGCTTTGACGTTTCTCTCGCTCAGACTTTCAGTTTTGATTCTTGCTTTGCCCTTTTCTCCTGATTTCCTTTCAATTTTGGAATGACTGCTCTTTTTCAGTCAGTGCACCTTGGAAGGCTCAGAATCTGACAATATTGCATCTGAAGGAGGTGAATGGGACCCTTCATCCTGCGCACATCCAATTCTATCTCTCCATTCATTTTCATACCTGCTTATCCTGAGCAGGGTTTGCAAGGAACTGCATTCTGTCCCAGTAAGCATCAAATGACAGACGGGAAGAAGCCCTGGACAGTCCATTGCAGGGTGAACGCACTGCCACACACACTGGGCCCGATGTAGTAATGCCAGTTCACCTAACCTTCATGTCTTTGGACTGTTGGAGGAAACCGGAGATCCCAGAAGACAACCACACGGACACAAGGAAGGGCACTGGGAATAATTGGGATGTGAGCCCTGGTCTCCTTGTTGTGAGGCAGCAGTGCTGGTACAATCATTTCGCTTTCACGTAGATTAGTGGTCTCAAACTCCGGTCATGGAGGGCCACAGTGGTTGCAGGTTTTCATTCTAATCCTGTTCTTAATCGGTGACCTGTTTTCGCTGCTAATTAACTCCTTTTCCTTTCATTTTAATTGACTTATTTTTTAAGATTTCTTCCTCTCAATTGCTTCATTTCTTTCCTTAAATGGCACCCAAACAGAAATGAAATGTGAAGTGAGTGAGCCAACAGCAGACCACCTAAGTCAGGGCCTCAAACTCCAACCAATTTCACTCCAACCAGTTGCTTAATTAGGTGCTGAGTCTTGTCATTAATTAAACCCGTTCTTTAATTCCATGGCTTGTTGCTGCTCTCATTGTGCAATAGCAGACATGTCCGAAATTGTGGATTTTCTCTTTTCTAAGAGCATCGTTCAAATGTTTTGGGATCCTGAGCAGATCAGCTTTCCTGAGACCTTCATCTTTCTTTATTTTCAGATATTGTGTGATGGACACCAGTTGTTTTGGTTCATTTTGTATCTCGTTATTGTTTGGCTGCTAATTAAGGAAAAAGAAACAATTAAGGGGTCTGAGCCTTCAAGAGCAACTCAGTTCAAATTATTTCAAAAGCAGTTCAATAGCAGCAAAAACAGGTCACTGATTAAGAAAAGAGTTAAAATGAAAACCTGCGGTCATTGTGGCCCTCCAGGACTTGAGTTTGAGACTACTGACGTAGAATATATGGCCATAAGAAATCTGAGAAATGAGAGTATTATTAATATTATTATTATTATTATTATTAAATGAGCATTCAGCCCACCAGGCTCATATCTTTAAGAGCTGAGCTGTCCCAACATATCATCCAAGTCCTTCCTAAAAGCTGTCAACCCCACGGCCTGGTAGTTTGTTTCTGATTTCCAGAACTCTTTATGTAAAGAAGAGCCTCCTGGCTTCAGTGCTAAATGCACTTCCCCTTCATCTCCTCTGATGTCCTTGAGTACAGAACTCACCATTTAGAATTCTGCTGAATCTCCTTTATGAACACCTTGGCGGACCGGGATGAGGTCCCCACACAGACTTCTCTGCTCAGACTAAACAGGTGTAACTCTCTGAGTCGGTCACAGTCGCACCTGTCCTTCAGTCCTGGGATGCACCTGGTTGTTCTCCTCTGCACAGCTTCATGTGCTCGCTGTCCAATTCCTTTCTCTTTATCTCCATATTTGACTGGACTGGGCTGTATGGACACCTTTCAGAGTTCACCATGGACATTCTAAGGTTCCAGCTTTACAAGCTCTGTACGTTCTGCATGCAGATACTTAATTCAAAGTCAGACATAGTTTAACTGAGAGGAATGTAATTAAGTGTATGACACGGTGGATCCAGCGAGGCACATTGTTCATTGAAATTGTCATCACCCATTACAGTCACATTTAACCATCTTCCATATAAATAATGTGCCTTGTGGTGTAAGGCCAGCCGTTTATCCCGGCCAATACCACCAAGCCACCAGGTGGAGCCCTCCCTGCAGTATGGAGGTTCCCCGAAGACTAGTAGGGCATCATGGACATTGCAGTTTTTATACACAGCCCTGCTGGATGCCATGGGGGCCACTAGGTGACGCTGCAGGGAGGAACAACGGTTATTTACCCTACGCCCCGGAAGTGCGTCTGAGTCACATGGACAAGGGGAACGATGTGCTTCCGGGGTGAAGAAAAGGACTTTTTATCTGACCTGGAAGTGATAAAGGATCACATGGACTGGGGATTGAAACACTTCCGGGTCAGGGACTATAAAAGGATTGTGGGAGCTCACAGACGGCGAGCTGAGCTGGGTGGTAGGAGGGCAACGCGTCTGGGAGTGGTGGATTAGTTTTTGTGATTATTATTGTGATTGTTTATGAGTATTGTGGAGGAGAGGGTGCTTTGTGCACTGTGGCTTATGAATAAAGTCAACATTTGGACTTTTATCTGGTGTCTGGCGTATTGGACAGGGGTTCAAGGGAGCGATAGCGCCCCCTATCTCTCACAGCCTTTAAAAAGAGTCACTTGGTGATGAGAGAGGTAAACAGCAACCATTTGGAAAATAAACAGCCAGGTGATTATTAAGAGAAATTCTGTCTGATATGCCCTTCAGTCAATCTAAGTAATGAGAATAACAGGGTTGAGGGGTGACCAGCGGGCACTGGCGCATGGCACTCCTGGAGGATTCTGGGAAGTACTTCAAAATGAACTCTGAGGTGGGCTTCAAGGGTCCTCAGTGCAAGAGCCATACTGAGCCTGGAACTGGAAATGGCTGAAGCAATGGCCAGAAAATTGGTGTAAAGTTGAAAACTTCTGGGTTTCTGGGGGTATGGGGGCTGTTGTGGCTGTTTGTTAGAATATTTCTTGAGTTTCTGCCTTGGGACAAAAAAATATCTATCTATCTATCTATCTATCTATCTATCTATCTATCTATCTATCTATCTATCTATCTATCTATCTATCTATCTATCTATTATATAGTGCCTTTCACATCTATCTATCTATCTATCTATCTATCTATCTATCTATCTATCTATC
>JANRMT010062824.1:7684956-7717884 GCA_026402145.1 Polypterus bichir lapradei | reverse complement strand
ATCTATCTATCTATCTATCTATCTATCTATCTATCTATCTATCTATCCCAATCATTGAGATATCAGTGTTTTCAGTATAGGGGACCCTAAAATGTCGAGATCTGTCAGAAACCAGACATCGAAATTCTTGATTAATCTAAAGTTTTTGCTCCTCCCCCATAGACTATAGGTTATGGGGGGGGGATGCAAGTCAATTCAAGTCAAGTTGGGGAGCAGGCACTGGTACAGCACATTGCTGCACCCACCCCATGATGAAACGGCTCGGGATCCCGGTTGGAAACCCCCCCAGGCAGACTCGCGGTCCAGTCCCACCCTCCAGGTGTTACGTGGACGAGCCCTTGTCCTGGTCCAGCCATTCTGGTCCCCCAACAATGAGGGTCCTGTGAGCTGGATCACCCTCAGGGAACCGCACAACATGGCCGTAGTGCTGTAACTGATACTGCCTCACAATGCAGGTCATGTGCCTCATTCAGGACTCCATGAAAAACACAAAGTCAAACCAACAGTACCCAAGGACCCTCTAAAGAGACACACATGAAGGAGTCCAGTCTTCATTTCAGGTCACAGGATAGCGTCCATGTGTCACAAGCAGGGAGCACCAGGACTCTAAAGACTTGGACCTTTGTCCTTTTGCTGAGATATCAGGAGCGCCACACACCCCTTTACAGTGACCTCATGACCCCCCATGCTCTCCCAATCCATCTAATAACTTCATAGGAAGAGTCACATGAGACATGAATGTCACTGCTGAGGTAAGCAAAAAATAAAACAAAAACACAAAATAACTCAGTAGATTACAAGATAACAATTATGGAGAATCCTGGATATGTAAGATGACACA
This sequence comes from Polypterus bichir lapradei, assembly GCA_026402145.1. Taxonomy (NCBI): domain Eukaryota; kingdom Metazoa; phylum Chordata; class Cladistia; order Polypteriformes; family Polypteridae; genus Polypterus; species Polypterus bichir. Next base: position 7,717,043 of record JANRMT010062824.1, on the reverse strand, counting down.
GCATAAACATTTTCAAACCCTTAATCCAGTTTAGAATTGTAGAGGGCAGGAGCATTTCCTGGCAGCAGTGGCGCTGCAGGGCACTGACCCAGATAAGGCCATTTTAGAGTACCCAGTTAACTTATTACACACATATTTAGGATACACCAGAAAAAGCTGCTGACATATGGGGAGAACAATTGAATTCTGCACAGGTGACAACCAGATGCAGCATTCCACCCCAAGATGCTGGAGTCTATGAGGCAGCAGCACAACCCACTGTGCCACCCACTCAGTTTAAGGTGTGAATATCTATAAACCCCCATCGTGCTGTGTAGTGAAACCGCTGAATTAGAAATGTCCTTCGAACCGCAAGCTATAATGGAAAAAGGAAACGCCTGACAGACCTCCTCCACCTTACAGAGAGCTGTGCAGATCTTGGCCTCGTTTACGGAATTTGGCCTTTCAAGGAAATGAAAGTAAGAGCAATGTTTCCATATATATCCGACTTTAATTATTACCTGACAAGTTCAATGTTCTGTTTCTCCCATCCTTCCCCGGAAACGTCAGTCACAGCTTGCACGCTAATTCCAGTGCACGTGAAAATGGGGTCAGAATGTTGTTCAACCTGCAGTTTGGCTCTGCTGCACTCTAGCACTTTTATTTACTGTGTTGTCTGAATGTTCCACGTTGTGTTCAATGATTTATTGATCAGGCCTGCACTCACCACTGACTCCTATATCACGGAGGCCGTGCAGCATTCCTGAGTCTCAGCAGTTTGTACTTAATGCAGCAAATCACATCACATCCGGGAGAATCGACCGCTTTGCCCAACTGTCAGGATTGCCGCTGTAAACCTTGATTTGCCATCACTGCTGCCGACTGACTTGTGGTGTGGCATCCGGTGGGACGTTTCCACTCCTTTTTAATAAATGTATTTTCACTTTGACATTGAAAGGTTTCCTTTTTTGAAACCCATTATATCAGGAATTCTTTGCAACTTGATGTTAAAAGCTTTTCGTGACGAGAAGCAGCAGATTAAAATATCAGTTTTTGTTGAGCATTACTTCAAAATATACTTGCTGACAACATAGGCCTCTTGAAGAAGTGGGCATCGCCTACTAATCTAGGGTGGGGTGGGCAGTGCTGGTCCTGTAGGCCCACAGTGGCTACAGGTTTTCATTCCAACCCAATTGCTTAATTAGAAACCAATCCTTGCTAGTCTCGCAATTTATTTAATTTTATGGCTTACTAGTCTGCAGTGTAAGGTTCTTCTATTGTAGATTTTTTCCTTTCCAAGGATAGCGTCAAAATGATTTGGAGCCTAAAATGGATTATTTTCAGTCTGTCGCATTTTCTATTAAGTGTTTTAATAAATCGTAGCAGTGCATGATAAACCCACAGAGATGTAAATGGAAACAAGCGAGATGGTGAACTGCTGACTGCTTTGTCCTTTAAGTCTTATTGCTAATAAGGAGACATTAAACAATGAATGCAGCTCTTTAAGATTTAAATAAGCAATTAAGGGTGGGGAACCTTAGCAATTGAGACCACTAAAATGAAGCATCAAAATGTCACTTAAGCCATAAGTGCTTCATCAGCAATAAGTGACTTCTCATTAAGAAACTGGGTTGAAACAAAAACCTGCTGTCAGTGCGGCTCTTCAAGACCGACATTGCCTACCACTGATTTAGGGACACACAAAGAAATGGAAACGTTTTGGAAAGTGAATTTCATGCAATTCCATGTGTGGCGTTGCCCCGGCTGGGAAACCTCCATGCCAGAAGGACCTTGGAGAGGGATTGTGGCCAGTGCATTACCTCCCCCGGAGTGCTAGGAGACAGTCCCCCTGGGTTTCAACAGTGCCTCAGACTCCCGCAGGGCTCCATGGGAGTTGGAGTGCGATACGTGCCACCAGGGGGTGCTGTAGTAGCTGCTGAGCCATTATGGGCAGTTCTTTTTGACTCACCCGGAAGTGGAGCAATGAGCACGTGGAGCACTTCTGGGTGCTTTATAAAGGGAGCCAGAGTCAGGAGGAGTGGAGGAGAAAAGAAAGAGAAGAAATTTGTGCTGGGCTTGTGAGAAACAGAGGGCAGGTGTTTCCCACGAGGGAAAAATAAAAATAAAAAACGTGTGCCTTGAACTTGTGTCCCACACCTGTCTGTTGTCAGATTTGGCCAGCGGTTTGCCTGCCTGCTGGCCCACACATATTAAGCAAGAGTTTCATTTGATGGTAAATGTTTAAAGTGTGGTGGAGTTTTATCTGGAAGTCTGAACACATGTGCAAACAAATGGTGTCATTGTGGTGGCAGAGATACTAACAACATCCTGGTCAGGAAGTTTGTTTGATTTGCCCTCACTGTTGCCGACTGACTTATGGTGCTGCATCTGGTGGGACGTTTCCATTAGTTTGTAGTAAATTTGTCGTCGTTTTGTCATTTGGGGTTATTGAGTGTAGATTGATGGGCAAATTTGGCAGATGTACCCATTTAAAATTAAACCTGTAGCACGATAAAATATAGGGGCTGACTACTTTTTGAATGCATTGTATCCTTTTAGAATATTTTAGCAAAAAACACATTTTGGATGTTGTAAACTTATGACTATTTGCCAAACTTGCCTGAAGAAGGGGCCTGAGTTGCTTCGAATGCCAATAAAAGGGTTCATTTTGCTTGACTTCTCACTTCATCCATAATCGATAACACGGTTACAACACCCTAGGACTCCAAACACAAGACAGGTCATGGGAAAAAGAGATGGCGGTGACTAGAAGAAATATTAAGAAAACTGTTCAGAGATGAGTCGTTAATCCAAAAATCAAAGTCTGCTGCCGGAAGCGAGAAAGAATAACCTAAACATAAACTATAATTGCACAGAGAATTTCTTTGATTTGAAACTCAAATAACCAGGAATGGACTAAGCTGCCAGAATCGAGCACTTCCAGTGGACGTGACATAGTAACGTTGATTGCTGTAAATATAGCAAAAAATATAAGGATTTGCAAAAAGGATTTTGGAAAGAAATGCAAGAAACAAATCATGAAAACAAATCGTAATTTTGAGTGGGTGCTTGACTAGTGGAATATGCAACACAACATTTTCATTGAGATTTTAATATCGGTTCCTGCTGTTCAGTGTTGGTCCCCAGTCACGTCTGCTCTATTAGTAAATTTGTTATGTCCATTCTCCATTAAAACATAAGATTAAAATTTTTTCTCAGGCATCATTACACATAACATGGAGCGAGTAACAAAATAAAAAAAAATGATCATTTTTGGATAGAGTATTCAACAACAAAACACAGGGGACAACTAAGCACTGAGACATTAACATTAAATTTCTGCTTATTTATTACTGCGCATATTTTAGATGAAGCAAAGTGAAATGACGGAAAAATGCAAACAGTATTCTGAACAGTTCAGCGAATATGCAAAAAAGGAGAATAAACAAAATGCCTGAAGTATTCCATCTTGCCTTATAAAATGTAAATGTCTCTGCTAAAACAACTGCTCCAGGTGGGTCTCGATGATGTTCTACTTAGTGGATTTGCATAGCTGTCAGACAAATTAAAACCTCCCTGTGCAGACTTCACACGTCTCTCTCTTTTTTTTGTTTTTGATGCAGCGACTTGTCAACAGGGTGAGCCTTAGGAGATGCCCTGTGGTATGGCGCAGCACCTCCAGCAGTGTTTTATAGGAAATTGAAACACAGAAAATCAAAAAGCCTGTTCACCGAATTGGCTTAACTATAGTAGGTCTAAATTTAAAAAATGTGTACTGTGTGTATACACTGTGTATATATACAGGTATATCTTGAAGTGCCTGTGTGAGTGTGTATTCTGTCAGCAAGATTGTCCTTTCATCTCAGCCACCTGTATTCCCTCAGAGCAGCTGGCCAGAATTTCTAAAATTGTGTCTGTCTATGGTTCTAAAATGTTAGGTTTATCACATTATTATTACACCATCCTAATGACAGGACCCCAGGTCCACTTTAGTCAGGGTGGGGCACCTTAACTGTAAAGTTTTATTTAGTGCAGACACCGAACGTATTAGTAAGTGTCATAGTTGTAATTTTTCATGTCCTTGGACATCTGTTTAATAGCTTATTACTCTAAATCATTTATCTGTCTGTCTATCTGACTGTGTGTATATTATTTGTTGCAAAACACATTATCGTGTGAAATAACTGATCTATAATCTGATTGCAAAGCCCCATTTTGAGTAGCCATGACTCCAGTGCCCTAACGGCAAACTCTCTTAGCTAATCCTTAATAAATTATGAGTAAATGCTAAATACTTATTAGAGAACCCTTTGTAATTGTGTTAGCAGAGCTGAAATCTGATATGTTGTTCAATGAAGCAAGTTAATTGTCCTGCCTTCGGTTGCAAGGTATTGGCATTTCTAATGTGCAATTTTGAGTTCAGAAATGGCCAATGTGTGTTCTCTCTCTCTCGTGCTCTCACACACACACACATACACATATATATATATATATATATATATATATATATACAGGGTGGTCTAGATCTAATTATGCAGATCCAGATCATCTGGATGACTTTGATTTATGCAGGGACAATTCCAGTTCAGCGCAAAGACGAATCTTTGTGTCGTCAGGTTGCACACTTCTTGATGGTCCGGGATTTTTTGGGTGATTTACTATGTAATAAACTTAATAAGTTATAGTGTAATGAAAATTGCATAATTAGATCTGGACCACCATATATATATATATATATATATATATATATACATACATACATACATACATATACATGGCTGTTTGTTTGTCTGTCTGTCCAGGATTTTAAATCACCTGTAGCTTGCAAACCATTTGAACTATTGACCTGATATTTGGTACACATATACTACGTGACGTCTTCTATCCACTTTCGGGAAATGATTTTTATTACTATTTTTATTTTATTTTATTGTAGAATCAACTCTCGGCAGCGTGCAGCAGGGTGGCCGTGCGGCACATATGTGCGGGCGCCGTTCTCATTCCTAAGACCTTCGCTAATCATTCTTGAGGCAGATTGAAGACTTAAGTGCCAGCTTAAGTGAAAAATTAAAGAAAACGTACTAAGTAATTGCAACAGAAAAACTAACTAAATCAGTTTTAACGCGAAAAGATGCCGATGAAAGAAGAGAAGCAGTGGGCTGCTAGGGTGGAGAAAAGAAGAGCTGCTCAGGAAGTAGCAAGCTCATCAACCTCTGAGCAAATAAATGCTAAACAGAGACAGAGAAAGAGTAGGAAAACTAGGAATGCACAAGTCAAGTGGATTCACTGCACGTTATTGTGCAGTATGCCATTACTGGTATATATAATATATATAAATAAATATTTAAATAAATATATATAAATAATATACTAAGTGTGTAAGTCTGTGCTGTAAAAAGCCTGGGCTCCTACAAACTATTGAAATCGTCAGAAAAAAAAATTGAAATGTAGAGTCAGTGGTTTAGTGTTGCCGACTGGCTCGCCTCGCTTGTGTATTAGCGGCTAAGCGAGTTTCTCTTTCTTTGGCAATGGAGTCACCTTCTTTCAGCTTCATGCTGTAGCCTCACACTTCTTTCTTCTTCCGACTCGATAACTTTGGGTCGCCTTCGCATGATTTAAATCTAATTGAAGATAACGGTGAAAAGATAAAAGACACAAAAGAGGAAATTAAAACGCATATACAACAGAGTAAAAGTGATATAGATAAAACAAAAAGAAAACTGAAAAGGACTACACGGAGAAAAACGTATAAATGTGTCCCCAGGTGGGGACAAATATCTTTTTGATATTGTGCCACAGTAGACACCACTAACACCACCATAAACAAATAAATTAACAATCAAAATACAATAACACGATCCTCCTCTCCCAGCAGCTCCGTCACTGTACCACCCAACTCCGGCTCAGCTTGCTGGGTCTCGCATAGTCCTTTATATAGTCGTTGACCCGGAAGTGCTCCTGTCATTCTGTCCATGTGATTCCATAGCACTTCCGGGTCAGATGAAGACTTATGTTTTTTCTTCACCCCGGAAGTTCTTCCGTCCTCATGACTTGGGAGTACTTCTGGGCTATAGGGCAAATAAAAATCTCCGTGTCTTCCTGCAGCGTCACACGATGGCACCCACGGCACCCAGCAGGGCGGTGAAGCCGAACTCCATCTCCCATGATGCCCTGCAGGAATCCGGAGCACCTCTAGGCTACAGGGAAGACGCCATCTAGCGTCTTGGATATGTCAGCCGGGATGAGCTGCCGGCCGTCCATCACAATATATAGTGGTATAGACTTTGATACCAAAGGGAGGTTTGGGGCAGCCACCCGTATACTTGATAAGGCTGCAAATACAAAGATTAAGTACCGTAGATCCCGGAATACAAGCCGAGAATTTTGTCCTAGATTTTTGGCTTGGAGTTTGGGGTTCGGCTTATACAACGAGTTTCAGATTCCAGATTTCCAGCGCAATGCCGGTTTTGCCGATGAATACGGAAGTAAATAATGACGAAACCACAGAGCCATCTTTCAGATGAAGAAGTAACTTTGCATGCCGGTACTTTAAATTAAATAAAGAATTTATTCAAAAAAGTGTTTTAGTTGTTGATTTTATTAATAAAATTTATAATAAATTATCGGGAAGTTTAAAATAAAATTTATTTTGATTCACGATCCACATCTTGCGTTACGAAACGGATGCGGTCACGTGTATCCGCTTGCGCGATTGTAAACAAACAACCGAGAGCGTTAGTAGCGTCAGTCGGAGCCCAGATACATGTGTTTGTGGATGTAATTTCGAAACGAAGATGGACATTGTGTGGAAATATCTCCTCCTCCTCCCTTCCTGCAGCCCAAAGATGTCAAATTAAATGGTGAGTATAGTATGAAATTGTTTCTAGAATAGAATGCCTTTTACTGTCACTGTACACATCTACAATGAGATTAAAAGCAGCTCCTTCAGTGCAGAAAAAAGTTCTGTATAGGGCTTGTATGGTTGTTTTTTAGCCTTAGCATAACGCCGTATCTGCGGCCCCGCTTCTGCTTTCTTTCCCTCCTCCGTCTGTGTCATCTCCTAGACCCGACAACAAACCACGGAGAGCCCGCTGGTCTCGCTATGTTGTCTGGGATGTTGTGCGTGTGATGAAAAACACTCAAAACAGATGTCTGGCTCTGGACGCCGATGTCTATAAGGTTCTGAATGGTGTAGCGGATGTTCGCCGAACTGATCGTGCACAAACAAGGACAAAAAAATAAAAGTACCAAAACAACAAAAAAGTGCACTGAAAAGGAGAGCCCTGAGCCGTTGCGCGCCGCCATGCTCCTAGCCTAATCGAAGTAGGCTAGGCACTTTTTATAACTTTTTGGTTAGTACATTAGAAAAAATATTGGTGTTTTTTATTATGAAAAGGTTAAGTAAGTGTTGTAGTGGGAGGTTTGGAACGCATTATGGGTTAGCCTTTGCGAACGAATTAAGTTCGTAAGTCAAGGGTCCACTGTATTGCGTATTTAAGTTAATCAAATTTATAACAAGTCTCCGGAAATCCACCCACCGATGTACCGTATTTGCGTATATAGTTTCAACACAAAGGTTCCAATTTACCAAACTTCTCCGCAATCACTTCCTAGTTTCCATCAAAAATGCCGGCAGTCTCAAATTCTCGCCGATAAACATTATAAATATACCCGAAGAGACACTTTTAAGGAAATTTAGAAAATTTTGCTTGGAGAAGGGGATCGGCTTAAATACCGGTCATCGGCAAATACATGTAATTTAGTCGGTAGAGAAGGGGATCGGCTAATATACCGGGTCGGCTTGTATTCCGGGATCTACGGTAACACAAAAGAGAACAGATGGAGTCCAACAACAGGACAACAGAACAGAGTACAAATGGAGGATGACTAGCTTTTAAAACAGGTTGGCGGAAGTGATGTTCTTGGGGGGTTGGAACCGGAAGTGGCATCCTTGGGAGGCTGAAACAGGAAGTGACATCATCAGGGTGGAAATTGGAAGTGACGTTTTTGGAATCGGGCAGAATTTCCCATGTCTGGTCTGCAGAGATAAAAGAGAAGGTTTTATTGCACCCTGCCATCACAAGTAATAAAATGCATAATAAATTTTAGTACAACTGAAAGAGTGAACTGTTTAGAAAACGTAAGAAGAATCCACTGCTCCTTACGTTTCACTTGGTTTTAATTTGCGTTTTGTTTTAGGACCATAGACCTGTGTGTCTAACTACTATTTATAATTAATTTAGACCACTTTACAGAGGTCTGTTTTCACAAAGGGTCTCCTTTGAAGCCCATTGTTTCAGGAATGTGTTGATACATGATGTTAAAAGCTTTTCTTGAACATCACTGCCAAATACACGGGGTAAGCATCATGATCATATTTGGTTGAGTATTATTTCAGAACATACTTGCTGACTACAAAGGCCTCATCGTGGCCATTTATCTAGGAATACAGAAAGAAATAAAAATGTTTCTGAAAGTGAATTCTATGCAGTTCATCTGGAAGTCTGAGCATAAGTGTCTAACAAACAAATTATGTCATTGTGGTGGACAAAATGGAAAAACATCCTGGTCAGAAAGTTCATTTTCTTGGTCATCGTTGTACCTGAAACTGCAGCTGGCCATTGAGTTAGTGTTAAAATGGCTCATTGTGTGTTTAAAGCCCTTAACATTTTTGCTTATTGATGTATCATTAAATGCAGTCTTATTGCACTCCTTCTAAAACTCTCTGGGTTTTCTTTGGCAGTGTTGACTGTCTGTATGTCAAGACTAAAGAACTGACGGCTTTTGTTGCTGCATGACTTTGATGATAATAAAGTTCCTGACACAATTTGTTGAATGCAGCACACAAAATGGCCAAAGTGGTTTGAGGCCTCCAAAAAATTCCCACCAAGCAGACCAGAATCCAAAGTAGTCTTCCCAGAAAATCAGTAGAGGGTGGCATTAGCCTAAACCAGGCAAAATGGACTTTGCCTTCAAAAGTTAAAAAATATATAAGCAAAGTCCCAACATATCATCAAAATGTCCCACAAGGGAGGGGATTACTGTAAACCTCTGGTTTGACAAGAAATGAGCTCTATAAAGATTCTTTGTAAAAGGAGAATATATTTATAAAAACAGAAAAATATAACAAAATGCTCAAGGTGCAAAAATATAAAAAGGCAAACTGAGTCTACAAACTGGTATATTTCGAAAAAACAAAGCAATGCAGAGACAATCCAACACTCCACCAGAGTGCATTCAATGAACCACAAGGAACTTGCTTTCCCAGCTTGTCTTTAAAGGCTGGGAGCAGTTCAGTGCATATTGGTAGCCTTAGTCTCTTGGTGGTGGTGGTGGTGGGGTTTACCCATAAAATAAATGGTACATAGGAGAACAGGATTACACGTGCAAAAAGTAAATAATAAATAAGTAGAAGACACAATTAGACAAAAAATAAATAGCTGCTAACATAAACAATGAGAAAAAAGACCTAAAAAGGGAAATTAATCATAATACGGGGAGGAACCCTGGCATTAACATAACATATAGTGGGCTTCTATGGTGACCAACGCTGAACAAACAGCAAATGGTATCAAAAAATGTATTTGTGTTGCAAAATCCATGTGTTAGTTATCTTGTTGTAGATAGATAGATACAGTAGAACCTTGGTTCACGACCATAATTCGTTCCAAAACTGTGGTCGTAAACCGATTTGGTCGTGAACCGAAGCAATTTCCCCCATAGGATTGTATGTAAATAAAATTAATCCGTTCCAGACCATACGAACTGTATGTAAATATATATATTTTTTTAAGTTTTTAAGCTCTAGGCTCAGGTTGAAGATGCGCTGTAGAGGACTCCCCAGTTCCAGCGCACAGGGTCCCAAAAACATGTATTTTTGCTAAAATATTGTTAAATACACCACTTCTGGGTAATCCTCTCGTGAGTGGGATCAAGCTTTTGAATTGAATTGAAGGGACCCTGCTTGGCGCTGCCCTTTGGAGCCGCAGTCACTTGTGCTTGCAGTATACCTGTATGTTGCTGCCTCGTGACAACAGGAGGTTGTGAGTCGTGACATCACTAGTGCAACAGCCTAAAAGTTGATGTCACGAATCCCCCGTTGTCCAAGATTCTGGATTTGTAGTAGCTTTGGTTTATTTGGGCTTCCTTATAAGTATTTGGCAACATGTATTATTTTTGACTTTGATTTTGGTGTAGGTGTGCGATTGTTTTGACTTCCTGGGACTTGACACTAGCCTGTCTCCGAAAACTCTGATTCATCGCTTATCCATCTCCTTGTCATTTTCACACGTTCTTGGCTGTCCGCTTTACCAGTCACTGTAGCCTCAAAATACTAAAATTCAGTGTTCATATCCTGGCCTTGGTGCTGTCTGAGTGGGCTTTGTATGTTTCCTTGTGTTTTTTGGACAATTCTCGGGGTACTCCTGTTTTCCTAGCACATCGCAGAGACGTGACTGTCAGCATGATTGACAGTTGTGTGTTTACCCCCCCATGTCCCCTGTGATGGACTGGCACCTCATTCACTGCACCCTCCACAACCCTACGTTTGATGAAGCTGAGTTTTCTGTGATATTGAAGCCACAGCCTAGTAAGTTTTATTAATAGAGCAGTCGTCTTACCCGCAGAGCTCTGGGGCACTATATAAGTTGAGTATTGCTGATGTGTGCAAGTGGCTTTTACGCAGAAGTATTTCCTCAGATGAGGGAGGAGAAGTGAACCGTTTTTTATTTATTGTTTAATAAAGTCTTCCCCTTTTCATTTTAAAAATGCCTTTCAAGTTAATTGCCTACCTCTACTTTTCTGGCTAATTTGCGTTTATTTACCTTTTATTTTTAGTAATTAACACGCTGATTACCTTTTAAATGGCTTCAGTTGATGCATATTTGTCTTCTGAAAGGATTACATGGCAATTCTCTTAAGAGCTTTAGATGAAAATGAAAAAGCTGTTGTGACTCGGTTGATGAAATGGGAGCATTTACTCCTCCTTCTTAAAAGCACATTTGGGTGAGGTTGCTCCATTTCATTGAAGCACAAATACGGTTTTGTCGCACTGCGTCTTTGTTTTATTGTATTTTTTTATTTTTTTAAGGCCTTTAAGCCTAAAATATGAAATTGCATTCTAAAGGAAATATAAGTATTACTTGAAAATAAATGCTCAATTCAGTGCTGAACAATAAGACAAATGCTTCTGCTTAAAAGTGCTCTTCAAATTATAGGGCAGAAGTCGTCAGACGTTTTACAAATGAAAGGAGGCCACTCACTCTGTCAATCTCGTTTTGTTACCTAATATTCACGTTGGCCCGTCTTTCCATCCGCCGTGTTCTTAAAAGCTATCAGAGCTGTCATTTTCAGGCTTGGATCCTGAGCGTTTGTGAAGCTTCCGTTTTACACTCTGCCCAGCTTTTTAATTAGAGACCTATCCTTCAATTAGACACCTCAGTTGGTATCGGTGAAATTGTAAGCTGTTTGTTTGTTTGTCTGTCTGTCTCTTAGTCCAAGCACACAAAGATGGCTGAACTGAATTTTGCGAAATTTTGCATGTGTGTTGTTGGTCCAGCATAAAATGTAGGATACAGTAGAACCTCTGGTCACGAACGTTTCCGAACACGTACAAATCGGGTTACGACCAAAAAGTTTGCCAAAATTTTGCATCTGTTCACGACCACACGCTCTGTTGGCGAACAAAAACACTGGCGGCTAGTTTCCCTACATGCGTTGGTAAACGCCAATGATCTTCCATTCTCCGTTTCCCATTTTCTTTTGTTTGCGTATACAGGGCCTAACAAAGCAGCTGATGTTGCAAAAGGAGTTGCAATGTTAACCAAGCAGAGGCCTCAAGTGCTGGAAGAGGTGGAAAAACTATTGCTAGTGTGGCTGAACGAGAAGCACCTTGCAGGGGATAGCATAGGCGATCATATGCGAGAAAGCCAGGAAGATTCATGGCGATTTTCTGAAAAAAAATCCTTCTTCGAGTGGCGAAGGTGAAGCCAGTAGAGGATGGTTTGAAAAGTTTCGCAAGAGAAGTGGCATTTAATTTTTTTCCCTGTGCTTAAAACTCATTAAAAAGTGTTTACAGCGAGCGGTTCATAAGGGTCTAGCACGAACTCTTACTATGTTAGTTTTCTCTGTTATTCAATGTTTTTACATTTAGTTTACTATTCAACTGTGCATTCTATGGTATAATTAACTATTTTTGTACTTTAAAAAAAAAAAAAAAATAATTTACATGGATTAATTGTATTTACATACAATCTTATGGGGAAATTACGTTCGAGTCACGACTAAATCAGGTCTCGTCCAGAGTTTTGGAGCGAATTACGGTTGTGACCAGAGGTACTACTGTATATGGCATATCAACGTTGTAATAGAGGTGGCCAGCTCAAAAAGCACTGCTCAAGTGGGGACTGCAATTCCCATCATTCCACAGGAGTGTGCTGGGGCTCATGGGAGGACACCGTTATTGGATTGTGTAAAGTAGGTGATCGTCTGATACCACAGGTACACCGTCTTCTTCTTAAATAATTTGCTGGATTTCAACTTTTGTCTAAGAGTTACGCCATTTTGTCTCATCATGGGTTGTTTTTCACCATGTTAAGTTTCCAAAAGATCGTTTTTGCCCATTTATTTTCATCTGTACCAGCATTTCTCGACCTTTCTGGTGTTGTGACCCACTTTTTTCCATTTAAGTCTTTTCATAACCCAACAAGTGTCCCCCTAGTGTGATTCTCAGTTCCCTTGCAGAATCAAGCATGAACACGATTCGGGGGTCCGGGTATTGAGCTTGATCCCCTTCAATTTTACATTTGGGGCCCACCGGTGGTAGCTCACAACCCAGTGGTTAAGAAATATTGATCTAGACCATTTTCTAAAAAGATATTTGGATCATAAAGTGATGTGCATTTCCAGACCCTTTAGGAGTAATGTTGGTTAATTTACAACCCCCCCAAAAACTTTGAAAACTGCAGAATGTACTTTTTAATGAGTGTGTGAAATGAAGTTTAGTGTTGATTTTGCAAAACTGTATGCAAAGGGAATCTCCACTGTTTTTCTCACCACAGCCTGTTGTGTTATAAGTGGGTTTAGAAAAATGGATGGATGTTTGAATATTATACAGGGCTATTGAAAATGAAAGAGCAGATTTCAAAAATGTATTTCAAACAAACTGTATAAGACAGAAACACACAACATTTAGCGTTGCAAGACATCGATGCTTGTGTTGGAAGGAATATGAGCACAGTGATGAAAATATGGAGGGTTGGACCCACTAAATTGATGTGTCTGCAGAGTCTCGATGCCCCCACGAATCGTAGCATAGTCACCTTGTGTACGTGACATTGATAAACCAGGTGGCCACATCATATACCCTAGCCCAGCAGCTGGGATATGTCATATATCAGCGAGTGTCTTCAGGTGGGGCCTGCTCAATTGCCACCTATTGCTTTTGACACCTTTGGCCCATGTCCACAGGCATTTTGGACTGCATTGGGCTCAAGAAGGCCACCAGTGAGAGGATGACTGGCATCACATGGTGTTTTCAGATGAGAAGCAGTTCAGTTTATTGCAGTGTGGTGGGAGGATCTCTGTATGGAGGTGCACTGCCGGAAAATGCTCCTGGAGGCCTACGTTTTGCACTTCCATACCAACCCAACACCAGGTGTTATGGTGTGGGGTGCCATTGGGTTCCACTCCTGTTCTCACCACTACCTTGACCAGTTAGTTATACATCACAGATGTATTGGAGGCAGTGGAGGTTCCCTGGTGCCGTATTCCAACAGGAAAATGCTTGACCACATATGGCACAAAGTGTTTTACATTACCTGGATGACCACCATGTGCTGCTTCTTTTATGTTTAGATAAAGAGTGGCTTGCCAGAAACCATCATTAGTTACCACAGATGAATTTTGGGCATATATAGAGATGCCATGCCATTCCACAACTTCATATCCAACGTTTTTGCTGTTCATGGCAGACCGTGTACAATCAGCTTATGGTGGCGACACCAAATATTGATCACTGTGTGTTCTGTCTGCATGACCGAGCTGTATTCTAATTATATACGCCATTATCATAAGTAATCTACCATATAAATATTGCTTTGATATCTCATGTCTTTGTCTTGGTGTTGCAATTTAATGACCAGCAGTGTATAAGACATTAATTCCTTCCTTCTTTTTATTTACTTGTGTTTTAGGTGTACCTGCACCACTGGCCGGCTGCCAGCCTTCTCTTCTTCCCAGAATATGGCAAGTGAATGTGTGTCTGCCTTTGGCTTCAGCCAGCGTCACACTGCAGCAGTACAGACGGAGCAGCTTCTTCAACAAATGTAAGCATGACCCCATTCAGGAGCCAAAATGATGAGCTAATTGCGGCTTAAACACATCTATGTCTGCAGGCAGAGTGCAAATCTAAATAGACTGCACAGAAGCATGAATTGTGGAGCTTTTCTAAGAGATAAGAGTGAAATGCTTTTGGTAATTAAACATTTAAATTCTAAGAACTTCTAAGTCGACCGACATCTTGAGAAAATGAGGACTTTAAAGCCTGAGGCTCAACTGACTTAATATGGTTTAAGTTTAGAAATTAGTTGGCCACTTCAGAAATGTAGCATTTTTAGTGACAATGCAAATTTAATCTAGTGGGAGCTGTGTAATTTTGCAAGGCATGATTGGCAGTAGCAGTTGTCTGTAAGGATCTAAAATTAAAATACTTATTTGTGTTCGGTAAAGTGTTCCGCTTTTTCGTTCAACTGTGTGGGGTAATGTCACAGAATCCCATAGTTCAAGTGCACCTCCTAATGGCGCTGACAAGGATTCTTAATTCTGAATACTAGAAGCTGTTAGCATTAGATGTCTCTCTATTATATAAAAAAAAAAAAAAACTTGTGACGAGACGTGATCTTTTGAAGAGAGACAGAGACACTTTCACATCCTGCGATACGGTCAAGTCACGTCAAACTTACAACCTTTGGAAGCAAGTCCCGTGATACACATGCAGAGCAGGTTAGAGATAATGGAAGTAGGAAAATTCGAAAGTCTCAAAAAAAGGAGAGTAAAGATCGCGTTAACGCAAACAAATGGAAAATATTATTCGGTGAAATAAAGGAACAGCAAAAAGAGATAGAATAGTGTTTGAGGATGTCTGGGGGAGAAGAAAGACGAAATGCAGATCACGCGGCACGGCAGACACAGCAAGCCAGCAGCTGATCGAGCAAAGAGGAGGTACAACAAAAACTGCTTTTGTTTTCCATTGTATCACCGTTTAAGAGGGCTTTCGGAGGAGCGGCCGCATCTCCTTGGGATGCGTTTGGCCCCCCTCTTTACAACGGCACGTAATGCTGGCTATGGGGATGGGGTAGGCGAGCAAAGTGCAGATCACGCAACAAGCCCAGCAGCTGATCGAGCAAAGAGGAGGTAAAAAAACAACTGCATATGTTTCCCAATGTATCACTGTTTAAGAGGGGTTTCAAAGGAGCAGCCGCGTCTTCTTGGGGTACGTTCAGCCCCCCTCTTAACAACCGCGTGTAATGTTGGTGGTTGGTGGATGGGGTAGGCGAGCGAATTGCAGATCATGCAACAAGCCCAGCAGCCAATCGAGCAAAGAGGAGGTAAAACAAAAACTGCATATGTTTCCCATTGTATCACCGTTTAAGAGGGGTTTTGAAGGAGCGGCCGTGTCGTCACCCGTTTCACAACGGCGTGTAGCGCTGGCGGGGTAGGGATGGAAAAGGGTTGGCGAGCGAAGTCCCCTAGTAAATTACAAAACTGAATGTCAAGTTGGTTAATCAGCAGTACACAAAAGAGTGCATATAACAAGGGAATGTTCCATGTGGAGTGAGATCATCCCTCTGGGATCTGTGCTTGATCCCTTACTTTTTCAAATATCCAGTGGATTCAGAATGTATTCAGTCCTCTTTAATTTTTTTTTCACATTTTCTTCTGTTGCGCCTCATTTAAATTCATTTTTTCCTTCATCAAGGAACACTCAATACTCTAGCATGACAAACCGAAGACAAGAATTTAGAATGTTTGAAAATATATTAAAAACAGAAAAACGGAACTATTGCATTGACTCAAATATTCAGACACTTTGCTGTGGCCATTGAGATTTGCCTCATGTGTATCACATTCTGTTGATCATCACTGAAGTGTTTGGTGTTCTCCTGTGGTCAACCTGAATTCACTGAGTTGATTAGGAAATGCTCACACCTGTCTATTGAAGGTCCCACAGTTGGCAGTGGGTATCAGAGGAAAAACCAAGCCATGACGTTGAAGGAATTGCCATTTAGAGCTCAGAGATGAGATTGTGTTGGGGCACAGATCTGGGGAATTTTGCAGCATTGAAGTTTACCAAGACCACTATGACCTCTATAATCCTTCAATGGAAAAGGTTTAGAAAACCCACGACCGAGCAGCCTGGCTATCATGGGAGAATGGCCTTGGTAAGGGAGGTGACCATGAACCTGATGGTCACATTAACTGAATTCCCAACAACCTATGTGGAGATGGGAGAAATTCCAGAAGGATAATCATCACTGTAACCCTCCTCTGATCTGAACTTTATGACAGAATCCTCTCCTCAGTCAAAGGATCATGAATGCCATCTTGGAGTTTGCAAAAAGGCACCTTAAGGACTTCCAGATTGTGAGAAGCAAGATTCTCTGGTCTGATGAAACCAAGATTAGTGTCATGTCTTTGAGGACACCAGGCACCATTCATCATGTGGACAATACCATTGCAGCAGAGAAGCATGATGCTGGCATAATCATGCCACAGAGTTGTTTTTCAGCCAGGGGGACTGGGAGAATAGGAGGGGTTGAGGGAAAGCAAAACAGAGCAAAGTACCAAGCTGTTCTTAATAAAAACCTACCCTAAGTGCTCTGGGGTGAAGGTTAAACCTTCCTAAAGGACCCAAAGGAAAGACAACACAGGAGTTGCTGAGGATCAACTTTTTTAATCTCCTTGAAATGCCCAGACAGAGCCCAGAGTTGAACCCAATTACACATCTCTGGAGAGAGACCTGAAAATAGCTGTCCGGTATAATGGCCATCGTACAACCTGACAGAGCTTGAGAGAATCTGCAGAGAAGAATGACAGGAAATGCCTAAATCCATGTGTGCAAAGCTTGTTGTGTCAAACCAAGACGTTGGCAGGCTGTAAATACCAAAGGTGCTTCAGTGAAGTATTGAGTAGAGAGTCTGAATTGTGTCAATGGGACTTTTCACTTTTTTATTTTTTTATAAATTTTCCAAAAATTTGTAAACTTCTGTTTTTGTTTTTTTTTTGTCATTCTGGAATATTGAATTTGGTTGGTGAAAGGAAAAATTAATTTAAACGATTTTAGCACAAGGCTAAAAAAAAAACGAAGGGGCTTCAATAAAAATGAAGGGGTCTGAATACTTTTCGTATCCACTGTAATTATTAATGACAAAGATTCAGGTATAAACTTGTAAAATTCACAGAAAATACTGAGGAGGCACAGAGAACAATTTAGATAACTCCAGACAATCTTCAGAACTGGGAGAACACTTGGAAAATGAAGTTTAATGTATAAAAGTACAAACTGCTACATGTACACTAATGGGACAATACTTATAAATACAACAATTGGAGGCAGGAAGCAACGTCTGGAGAGGATTTAGGGGTTTATGTTTGTCAAACGTGCTTATCCTCTAAGCAATGTCCAGAAGCCATGAAAAAGTTAAGAAAATATTTGGTTACATTCTTAAAACCTCTGAGTATGAATCAAGGAGACAAGCTCAGGGATATGTAGGTGGTTGAGCCTGTGGTGTTACGGATAACAAAGTTTTTGAGGCCTGGTGACTGTGTGAGAAACACAAAGAATGGTCCTGTCTCCTTTTCTGTTCACCCTCTACATCAGACTTTAAATATTACAGCAAATCAGGTCATTTGGGTAAATTCTATTATAATTCTGCATTAATGGGGTGTGTTGACAAAGGGGGTTAGACAGAGGAGAGGAGTCAGAGGAAGAAAATTTCCTGCCACTCAATATCAGCAGAGCCAAAGAACAGCTAATTGACTGCATCAAAATAGCATAGCAAATCAAAATCCAAGAGCTTCTATGCCTGGTCACAATTGAGAAATGGGTTGTGTAGGGTATCCAGTTAGTGTGTTATCGTCTGTTTACCCCTTACACTTGTCAAGTTCGTTATTGGGTTGGTCTACACCCGCACCCTAAATAATAACACACACATACATAGATATACACATACACTCAGACCTTAACCACAATAGTGCCCTATGAATGACACACACAGCTGGTTAACTTCTAGCATTTTAAACCACACAAGTGCTATAAGAATAACACATCTTGGAACTCTCTTAGTACTTCAAGAGACTTGCTTATTATCGGCACAAACAACATTCAGTGTTTTAAATATATCTTAGATCTAAATATTACTTTTAGTCTCCAAGAAAATATTCAAACATACAAAGGCTCAGCATCCTTGACAAGAATGCCTTACTTTACGTCCTGTTCCCTACTTTTGGGTGGAGCTCTCACCCTCAGCCCTTAATAAACCTCGTAGCACAGAGCGTATGGCAAACCTCCGGCTACACCAGGTGCTCAAAGAAATGTACCTTATTACTTCAATCACTCTAGACATTAAAACAAAGCATAGAAAGATGAAAACAAGTTAATATTTATTAAAGAACAATAATAAGTAATAGCAAATAAGATCGATAGTAAAGTCTGGATAAATAGTCTTAAAAAAGCTTACTGAAAGGAATCGGTGATGTCAAGGATGAATATCCCAGGACATCATTTCATTTAGCAATCGATGTTTATGAAAATGCTGTTAGCTGACTATCGGATGAAAACTGGTTCCATGTGTCTTCGTTTTCTCTTCTGATGTCGCCCTTCAGTCGTCGCTGTTTCTCTTCTGACGTTGCTTTTAGACAAGGCATAATTTATTATAAAATTTCATGCTGTGGTTTCACAACACATGATTGTTGCATGCACCTGATTGGCTGGCTGTGAATATGATGGATGAATTTTGCTCCTCAGTTAATAAAGTTTTTTTTGATATTGCCTGAGGTATCGGCATGTCTTCCTTTCCCAGGGTGTAAACCAAATTGTTGTCCCAGATGTCCATCCATAAAGTAATCAATAGCCTGAGGTATCGGCAAGTCTTCCTTTCCCAGGCTGTAAAACCAATTTAGCACTATCTTGTGAACAACTGTTATAAAAGTGAGGTATAAGGGAAGAGGATATGCCTTTTATATTATAACTAGCAAAATACCCATGCTTCGCAGCGGAGAAGTAGTGTGTTAAAGTAGTTATGAAAAAGAAAAGAAAACATTTTAAAAATAACATAACATGATTGTCAATGTAATTGTTGTAGGCTTATTTTAGTATTGAGAGTGAATTTGATGATTGTAAACAGTTTAATTTATGATTGTAAATGTTGTGTATGAGAAATGCACATTTTTAGGCAGGGAGCCAACAACGTGGTAGGTGCTCAGACAGTGGCCATGCGGAAAAAGGAAGGGGGACTGAGGTCGGCCCTTGTGCGTCTCTGCCGTGAAATAAATTGTCTGTTAACGGAAATAAGGAATGAAACCGGCAGAAAGAGAGGTCAGTTCCGAAAGTTACTTACGGCATAATGGTGAGAACCGCCAAAAAGAAGACGTTATTTTCAGAAGTTCGTTACGAGGCATGGCGCAAAATGAAACATCTTTACACTGTACTTACAAAAGTTAAGTGATGAGCATGGGAAATTTGGACTTCCTACGTATATTTGAAGGCGCAGAAATAGTGAGGAGGGGTTTCCCCTATCTATATATACAGTTTAGGGGGTACACCCATTTCCCCCCCTTGGGTGTTGCAGTAGGACATGAAACATACCTAACTTTTGTAAGTACACTGCAAGGAATGAGCACATGAAATTTCAGCTTCCCACCTATATGGAAGGTGGGAGAATTAGTGATGAGTCACTGAGGGCTTTGCCTTTTATATGTATAGATGCCTATGCAAGTGTCCTGCATCTGAATTCATCTTGTTGGGATTGAGCAAAATATAATAAAAATATAGAGAATAATTTGTAGATTTTATACACCATGACACTTGGGATTCAATATCAGTGACAAGCTGGACTGGTCTAATATTACAGAAGACTTTGAGAAGAAAGTGCAAAGCTGTCCCTTATTTCCTAGGGGACCACACTCCTTTTAGTGTGGGTAGTGATGTCCTCTATGTGTTCTACAACTATGTGATGGGCTGAACCGGTAATAGAGAGGGGGCCATCAAGTCGTCATGCTGATTAAGAAGACAGGCTCAGTTATGGGACACACTCTAGATACAGTAGTGATGGAGCAGAGAATGAAAACAAAGCTCAGGAGATATGTAAGTAAGAATTTTATTATAGTGAGCACACATGACAAAACACATGACTTGACTTGACTTGACCTGACCTGAAGCTAACCAGGCTCATGGATGACTAGTCTGACTGTAAGGTGAAAAGCAGATTGAGATTTTTTTGCCGATTTACAGGAGGCCATGTGGAAACTGAACTAGCAAACCTGTGTCTCACAATATGGCCTTGTTGCATAGCAATGGTAGTTAATACTTGTCATTGTTTATATCTTGCATATTTTAAGAA
Organism: Polypterus bichir lapradei; assembly: GCA_026402145.1. Lineage (NCBI taxonomy): Eukaryota > Metazoa > Chordata > Cladistia > Polypteriformes > Polypteridae > Polypterus > Polypterus bichir. Next base: position 7,696,446 of record JANRMT010062824.1, on the reverse strand, counting down.
CAAAGAAGCTGTAAATTTCAGTGTTTATTTCATACTACCTGCCCTCCCCAACCCATTCTTTCCACATCTGTTCAAATTTCTGTGCATACTTCATTTTAGAAATGGAATTTGGCCGCTCTCCATGAATACAATGATTCATTGTTGCGAGGGGGACACAAAGTGTTCGTATAGTGCGCAGTATTCATAAAGGTGTATTGTGCTTTATGCTGTTATGAATACTCCATTATTCTAGCTGGGCAAATTTGCAAACGAGACCAGAATGGGATATCCCTGGTAACTGGCCAAAAGAATAAATAGGATGGAATGTGAGTCGAGGGCAGAAAGAAATTTCTAGATTTGTATCTGTAGAACTTCTGGACTCGCAGTGCAATGACTGTTCCCGCTCTGTGGCAGGTGAAAATCAACAAAAAACAAATCGTTACGTTGAGAGTTTAAACCACATATCATAAAAAAGGTTTATTTGTTAATTAAATTGAATCAGACTATTTTCATGTTTCAGTTAAACTTGGTCATATTATCCAAATGTTCCAACTTTAGCATGTGTGATTTGTTTAGTGAGTCTTTATCTTGATTGCTAGTTTTTGGTTTCTAATTCAGGGTTTTGATGTCAGATCAAAGTGATTCTTTGCTTTCGAATTTAACATCTGTGATATTAGTGGGCTCATTATTACGTTTTTCTGCATCACATTATGAGAGTTAGCTCTCATGTTGGGAGTTTCTTGAGTCTTAGATTCTGAATCTTCTATTAGCTTTTAGATTTAAAATTTACCTTTTTTTTGTTACAAATTATTCTATGCCATTTTTGCTGACATCTTGGTTGTTTTCGACCAGCGTGAGTTTCTGTACTTGTCATTAGGACTGCTCCTATATTGTTAGGGGTCTGCACTCAGAGGTTATGACCTGTGTTAACAGTGTAATGGGTTTAAAAGGTCACCTGTGAGAAAATTTTCCTATCCAAGTTTGCGGATTCCAAAAACCCTTTCGATGCTCGACTTTGTCTGTCAGTCAGTCAGTCATTGTCCAACCCGCTATATCCTAACACAGGGTCATGGGAGTCTGCTGGAGCCAATCCCAGCCAACACAAGGCAGGAACAAACCCCAGGCAGGGTGCCAGCCCACCGCAGGGCACACACACCCACCCACACTAGGGACAATTTAGGATCGCCAATGGACCTAACCTGCATGTCTTTGGACTTTGGGAGGAAACCCACACGGACACAGGAAGAACATGCAAACTCCATGCAGGGAGGATCCAGGAAGCAAACTCAGGTCTCCTTACTGCGAGGCAGCAGCGCTACCCACTGCGCCACTGTGCCCCCCTACTCAACTTTGTGATTTAGTTATTTCCTCTGCTTAGTTTTCTTTTTTTATTATGATTTTTTTTTACTTTAATTTGGGCTTCATCACTGTGCAGTAGATCTTACGGTTTTTGTTCTTTTCTGACTCTTCCAACGAATGCCTTTTCTCCCAGTTTTCTTTCAAAAAATCCTGTACTTCTACCTTCCTATCAGTATAGCCTCATTGACCACTCCCTTATCCTGTTCATTGTGCACAGCATGATGGACAAAACACCATGGAAATTATTTCATCTAAGTTGTCATCATTGCCCTGGACACAGTACACTTTTTCCAGTCATTTTGCTTTTTTTTTTGGAAACTCTGCCACTCTATTCCATGTGAATTTAAAACGAAGGAGCCAACTAATCTGCAAAACTTTTATTTCTTACACTCCACGCTCTGATGTCCTTATCATCTGTGACGTGCGGCCAGGTCCCATGCCCGGCCGGGACGCCCCTGCTGCATATGTTCCGAGGGAGCAACCATGGGCAGCTCAGTACCTCCCCCGGGACGCTTGGTGGCAGCCTCCCTGGCCGACGGTGATTCCCCAACCTCCCACAGGGCTCTGTGGGAGATGGAGTCCTCCACAGCCTGGTTGGGAGCTGGAGTGGCCGCTAGGGGGTGCTGCCTGGATTCAACAGCCTGGCTGGACGAGTCTTCAGCCCCACCCAGGAGTGCAATTGGGACCAGGTGGTCAAGCACCTGGAGCACTTCCGGGTGGGCTATAAAATGGGCCAGCCACCACCACTTGACGGCCAGAATTGGGAGGAAGAGGACGAGGTTTCCTGGGAGGAGTGGTGCCGCCAGAGGAAGGATTGGTTTGTGTGATACTGTGCTTGAAGTGCTTTGGGACTGTGTATTGCTTGTGGGGTTCACGGGGAAGACGTACCCCACAGGCGAAGAAAAATAAAAGTCTTTGGGATTTTAAACGTGCCTCCCTGTGAATCTGTGCCAGGTCAGGCGCCTATATAGCGCCTTATTCACACGTCTTATGCAGATGTTCATCTGAGCCTTCCCCTCCTATTTCTTTGCTGGTCAGGTTCAGTTTGTCATTTTCTCTTAAGACAGCAACAGACACCTTAATGAGAAATCTCCAGTTTTGTGGCAATCTGTTGCACTGAATTAAAAAAAAAAAGTTTTTTTGAGTCCAGGTCTGAACTTCAGGAATGCCAGTACCTTGCAACCCAAATGAACAGAATAACAGGTTTCAGCTGTGCTAATGCAATTATAAAGGTTCTTATAATAACAATAATAATAGTGACAGTATTGTGGCAAACGTGCTCTGTTGGCGTCGACCCGACACAGACTGACAGCAGAGGCACGTAAAAAATGAAACAAAAAGATTTTATTTTCTTCAGCACAAAAGAAAAACACCAACACATACTCTTCTTCCTCCACTCCTCCCAGGCAGCTTTGTCGTCCTCCTCACGACTCTGGCTCCTCGAGCAGTGGCTGCAGGCTCCTCTTATAGCCCACCTCTGAAGTGCTTCAGGTGATAATTAATCTAATTCAGGCTGCACTTCTGGGTGTGACTGCATTACAGCCCACACGGGCTCAGGAAACCATGCAGCTCCCCCTGGCAGTGACCACGGAGCCCAACAGGGATGAACTCCGGTGTTACAGAATTGTGGCCCCAATGCAACCCAGGGGGCCTCCGCCAAGTGTTCCGGGGGAAGAAATAAGCCTCCCATGGCTGCTCCCCTAGATTCAGTGCCAAAGGGGCGTCCCAGCCAGGCGTGGGTGCTGGGCATCCGCCACAGTATGTAAAGATGACTAGTTAAGGATAAGCTGAGGGGAGTTGACCATTGGGGCAATAAAGCAATGGCTTTTGGAAATGGGGCTTTGCAGTCATGTGAAGAATAAATTAAAACAAATCAATCATTTCAAGCAGTAATAGCCATTAGAAACACTAGTAATACATTTTCTACATTTCTAATCCTCTTTAATGGTACCTTGATAAAAAAGCACCCATTTTTAACAAAAATATGACAAGTTCTGAGGTGATTCAAACAATGAAAATTTCTGGGTGATTCCAATCTTCTAAATGTTTGTGTGACTGAAAATCTCAGCAATGTGAAATGGTCTTCATATGGCATGAAATGGGACTCCTCACACATGAATAACAATATACATGCATGTTTTAAGAATATATACATAAAAACTCTCTTAATTTTGTTTACTCACAATGAAATCTACTAATCCACCAAAACGCACCTCCCCTCCGTCTCTGCTAGAGCCCTCTCAGTGTCCCTGCTTTTGTGCCGTCATGCCAGGGGTGTGTTTGTTACCTTTTAATGGGCCCTCTAGGTGTGTGCTCATCACTGGGCCTTGGAATCGACTGGCATCTATCTTGGTCCAGTGTTGGTTTCTGCCTTATGCCCATTGTTGCTGGGCTACACTGCAGCTCCTCATGACCTTGAAAAGAATTAAGCAGCTTCACAGTTGTTATAGTTCTAGTTGAGTTTAACAGGAATTAATCTCCAGAATAATGCAATGTTTGGAAGCCAGTTATGAAAATGCATATTGTGCGATATTAAGAAGTCATCTTTTGTTATTTATTGCTTCACTTACTTCCATTCTTTGAATGAATTTTGCATTTTAAGACCTTGCAATGTCTTCTGGGAAATTATTTAAAATGCCTTTTTTCTTTTAAGATAAAGTAGCAATAAAATGGGATGGGGGAGGTGTTCTCTTGTACTCTGTGCCCACATGTGAAGGCCTACTTGCAGTAATGCCTGTATTCTCATATTTCTCAGAAGTAGTAGTTAATTATATGTGTGTCATGACACAACTGCACTCTTCACTAAGTAGCAAAGAAAGCAAAACGCAAACCCCTGGAAAATGAATAATCGATTGCAATTTATTTGTGACCTTCAGTTTTGTTTTTATGGATCTTTTTTTTTATCTCATTTCCTGACTGCAGTGGCATGCTGTATTATTGAGTTTCCTATTTTTTTAGTAGTGATGAATATCTTCATTTTCATAAGTCCACAAGATCAAAAAACAATTTGAATAAATTTGTAAAAATCCTATAAATCTTAGTATTAATGACCTGTGAATAATGAACCTGGAGATATTTTTTGGAAATGCAGAGCCGAGAAAAAGGAAAGAAAAAGAAGTTAGTAAGTGCATGGTAAAGGTCAATATTGGCTAACGTCCCTTTGGGGTCATTGAACATCCATCCATCTAATAGTGTAAAAAGTACTCCAGAGTTTTAAAAATAAGATCTGACCAAGTACATCCCCAGACTTTAACACCCAAAGTGGAAGATAGAACAGGAAAATAATCGTCCATGAAGATGTCAGAAGCTCTCTCCACAGGTCTGTGTGAAACTGGTGTCCTTTATGCCGAGGAAGATCAAATCTGTCATCAAAAATAAAGCCGGTACTAGGGAAGAATATCACTCTAAGTCAGGGGTGCCCAACTCCAGGCCTGGAGGGCTGCAGTGGCTGCAGGTTTTCACTCTGACCCTTTTCTTAATTAGTGACCAGTTTTTTTCTGCTAATTAGCTTCTTTTGAATTCATTTTATTTGACTTGCTCTTGAAGACTCAGACCCTACTCAATTGTTTCTTTTTCCTTAATTAGCAGCCAAACAATAATGAGATACAAAATGAGCCAAAACAGGACTAGCAAACTATGACCATCATACAATATCTGAAAATAAAGAAAGGTGAAAGTCTTAGAAAAGAGAAAATCCACAATTTCGGAAATGTCTGCTATTGCACAATGAGTGTAGCAACAAGCCATGGAATTAAAGAACAGGCTTAATTAACAAGACGACTCTGCGCCTTATTTAGCAACTGGTTGGAGTTTGAGGCCCTGACCTGTGTGGTCTTCTGCTGGCTCACTAACTTCACATTTCACTTCTGTTTGGGTGCCACTTAAGGAAAGATATTAAGCAATTCAAGGAAACATTTCTTAAAAACTAAGTCAATTAAAATTAATTCAAAAGAAGTTAATTAGCAGCAAAAACAGATCACTAACTAAGAAAAGGGTTAGAATGAAAATCTGAAGCCACTGCGGCCCTCCAGGACTAAGTAGTGAATAGTTGAGAGTCGCTGTTACTAACAAATTCAGTGATGGACAGCAAGCTTGAGGGAAGCAGTCAGATGCACTTTATCAGTTCACTGTAGATGACCGACTGAAATAACTAAGCACAATCTTAAATAAGGTTAACTATAACTAAAAACATTTTGATTACACCAATTGGCATACAGATAAATGGTATATTCTAATTACATGCGTATATCTTAATATGATCAAAGGTCCCAAAATAGTTAAACAAAGTTAAAGTCTTTGGCATAACTCTAAAGAGAATGTACTTATTTACAGGTTCTTGAATTATAATCTAAATGTATCTTATTTTTTTTTTTATCATTCCCTTGGTGACTGTTGGGGACACAGTAAAGGCAGTATATATTAGTGTCATAGGAAAGGCACACCAAAACACTCAAATTCACACAGAAATAAAGCTCACAATGATGCATTTTTGGGTTTTGTCTGCTATAGCTAACACACAAAATCTATACTAATAAACGGCAAAGCCCTCACTCACTCACTCACTCACTCACTCACTCACTCATCACTAATTCTCCAACTTCCCGTGTAGGTAGAAGGCTGAAATTTGGCAGGCTTATTCCTTACAGCTTCCTTACAAAAGTTGGGCAGGTTTCATTTCGAAATTCTACACGTAATGGTCATAACTGGAAGCTGTTTTTTCTCCATTTACTGTAATGGAGATGAGCTTGAAACCCGTGGGGGCGGAGTTTGACATAATCACGCCTCCCACGTAATTACGCAGTACGTAGAAAACCAGGAAGAGCCCCAAAAAGTGCTGAAGAAAACATGCATTATATAATTGAGAAGGTAGCGAAACAATAAGAAGCTCATATTCATGAGTTCTGCTACTTCGGAAACAAAGCACAGTGTAAACCTACACTTTAAATTAAGTTCATAGACAGGCTGCCGCTGGCGTTTGTAATTTAGTGCCTGCCCATATAAGGCCGTCCGTCAGCGGCAATCCAATAGCAATCTGCCACGGGTAAATATTCACGGGTGTAGGACTGTGCTTATGGAGAAGAAGATGAGATAGTCAGGGTGGTGTTTGGCACAAACTCAGCGAAACTGCGAGAGAAAGTTTTAAGTACCGGGACTTCGGTAGCATTAGATACAGCCATGGACATAGCACGACATGGCAACAGCACAGCTGGGAAACTTCGATGCATGAACACCGAGCGGCTCATGTGAACTGACGCAGTGCACAGACAAAAAGCAAGAGTTCCGAAGAGCGCTGAACAAAAACCGAATTACACAATTGAAAAGGCAGCAAAAAAATATGAAGCGTCTGATACATACAAGATAAGTATGTAATAAGTACAGCTACTGCAGAAACAAAGCACACGGTGGAAAAAGTGAATGTCCCGCTAAAGGAAGACAGTGTTAAAAAAAAACCCGTGCATGCAGTGTGTCAGGTCTCAGATAAAGAAGAAGACGAGGTGTTTATTGATGCAGTAAGAAACGAATCTTTTTCATAGCTTATTTAACACACTACGTCTCCGCTGCGATACGCGGGTATATATATATGTATATATATATATATATACCCTGATCTACATACTCGAATAATGAATACTTTATTCGCAATCAATGATTGTTTTGGTAAAGCCATACTCAGTGTATTCATTAGATGAACGGTAAAAAAGTAAGAGCGAGGGGAGGGTCACTTATTGAGGCATGCAGGCAAAACCACATTAGCACGCGGGCTCGATGTACGAAAAAATATATCTTTTTCAAGTTCTATTTAGTCCATATGTGTCAAATTCAAGGGCCACGGGCCACATCCGGCCCGGCGTGTAATTATATCCGGCCCGCGAGATCATTTTATATACTGTATTATTGTTATTAATGGCCCGGGTATATGAAGCGCTGGTAACACAATAAACTACAGATCCCATAATGCAGCGCTTCACCTGCCTTGCTGAACACTTACCGCGTTAATCAAGTCTAGCTTGCAAGTTATTGCGAAGCTAGCCCACACGATGCTTAAGAGAAAAGTTGATTCTGAAAATAGAGCCTTTAAAAACCGATGGGAGGCTGAGTATATGTTTACTGACATTGCCGTTAAACCCGTGTGTCTCATTTGTGGAGCTAATGTGGCTGTAATTACAGAATTTAATCTAAGACGGCACAATGAGACAAAACATCAAGATAACCTGAAAGACCTGAATGCAATGCAGAAGATACAGAAAGCAGAAGAATTAAATAAGAATCTGACACTTCAGCGGACGTTTTTACCCGTGCACAATCACAAAGTGATTTCAAGTGAAGCTGCTTTTATGGGAGACACAAATGCACCAGTGCAACTTGCCCCACTTTCCCTGTTGCCAAGTAATGTTGAACCAAGTCGTCACTACGGTGTTCCCAAATACGCACTTTGCTGATAAACTGAGCGCACGGCGCTTTGGTGACTTTGAAGAACAAAAAAAGTCCGTCTACATGCGGCTCGAACCTTGTGCATGTTTGGTAGCACATATCTGTGTGAGAAGCTCTTCTCAGTGATAAAGACTAACAAAACAGCACACAGGAGTCGCCTCACTAATGAGCACCTGCAGTCCATCCTGAGAATCTCCACAACACAGAACCTCACACCAAACATAAACGAACTTGTTGCCAAAAAAAGATGCCAGGCGTCCAGCTCTAAAATGACATATGAGCAAAGACAACTGAATGATTTGATTTGTTATTGCTGAAAGGAACACATTTTATTTATATTTCCAGGTTTTGTTATGCAGCATGTTCATATTTGAATTTGTATAATTTTGACAGGATATATTTTTATGGAGAGCAAAATCTTTTGGGATATTTAAAATCTAAGTTTATTTTTTATATAAAATTACATAAGAGTAAAGAAATTTGAATGTTTGTTCTTTTAAAGTTTACTTTATTTCTAACTTGTATAATTTAGACAGGATATATTTTTATGGAGAGCAAAATATTATAAGTTGTTTAAGGTTTGAGTTGATTTATTCAGGAATAATATTCCTGTCTGTTTTTACCATTCCTACCAAAGATATTTCTGTCGACTAAATAAAAATTCCTTCTATTTAAAATTTAAATAGAACTTGAACAAATACGATAGTTCATAATATCCACGCAGACTTGCACGTAAGAGCGGGAGTTATCCATTTTAACAAGCAGCGTCTTGCACTGATACGAAATAGCTGTGTGTGTATATATGTAGATATGTATGTATATGTATATATATGTTTATATATGTGTGTGTGTATGTATATATATATGTATTTGTGTGTATATATGTGTGTGTATGTATGTATGTGTGTATGTATATGTATGTGTATATATGTAGATATATATATATATGTATGTATATATGTGTGTGTGTATATATATGTGTATATGTATAGATATGTATATATATATGTTTATGTGTGTGTGTGTAAATATATATATATATTTATATATGACAGCAACACTCATCACTCACAACAGTGACAAAACAATTACATTGACAATCATGTTACGTTATTTTCAAAATGTTTCCTTTTCTTTTTCATTGCTTCTTTAACACACTACTTCTCCGCTGCGAAGCGCGGGTATTTTGCTAGTATAAAATAAAGTAACAGAATGGTGTATTGACTTTTGTTACAATTGGTTCTTCTGTTTCTATTTTTCAAATTAATTGGCTTCATTCCTCATGAGCTTTGGCTAGAAACAAATAAAAAAATACATTAAATGGACAAGATTTGTAATTATCTATAATAATAAAAGGCAAAGCCCTCACTCACTGACTGACTCATCACTAATTCTCCAACTTCCCGTGTAGGTAGAAGGCTGAAATTTGACAGGCTCATTCCTTACAGCTTACTTACAAAAGTTAAGCAGGTTTCATTTCGAAATTCTATGTGTAATGGTCAAAACGGTCAACAACATCCGCCATGTTGAACTTTCTTATTTATGGCCGCATCTTCTCGAAGTTTGGTAGGCGGCTTCCCTGCACTAACCGAAACCAATGTACGTACTTATTTCAGTGGTATGATGCCACTGTCGGCCGCCATATTGAACTTTTCAACAGTCGTTGTTACTTATGGGCCCATCTTCAAGAAATTTGGTACACGGGTTCCCAACGCTAACTGAATCCTACTTGCGTACATATATACGTCAATAGCCTGCACCTCGGTCACCGTGTGAGGTGGCGTTGGGTCCCCCATCCCAACGCCTCCCACGTTGTTGGCTGCCTGCCTTTATAAGACCGTCCGTCGCTCCGGTCTCTACATTCCCTTCCTTGCTTCGCCACGGGATTCACGTCTTCCTACTGATAACTACAGCCTTTTTGTTTAATCCACGGCTTCTCCGCTGTTTTATTGTTTGTTTATTACAATTATAGTTATTGTATAGGTATTTTACACTTACTTTACATTGCTAAGGTACCCATTTCCTTTATCATTCCAACCCCCATTACCATGTCCATCGAGATGATCACTATCGATCAAAGAACTGTCACTTACCGAGTGGTTTCCATGCCCGGAGATACCACCTACCTTTTCCATTCTCTTTGTTACATATTGCACGGCCATATCAGGCTCACTCTTCATATCCGGAGGAACATTGTGTCTTATGTATTGAATGACTGGGACAGGTTCAAGGTGTGGACTGATGACGGTACAGGAGATAATTATACTACACAGGAGCACTAGAAGAGTGAAATGCTTAAGCCCTTCACCTATGGTTCTGCATGTGAGTTGATGGTTGCCGCTGAATTGTTCGGTTGTCGCTTTCAAGTGTACCGAAATGGCCAAATATTTACAAAAAAATTTACACCTTTCGACAACCGCCAATGCCTCTTAAACATCTTAGATTCACAGGTGACGATTTCAGTAGTGGACACTTTGATGTTTATAAATGTTTAAACTCTCAAAAGCTGGATGTGATTTTTATTGATGAAACCGGTTGTGTGCTTACAACGCTTGACAGATGCCAAATGTCACTTCAACACAACAAATCCTGCAAATACTGTCGTAATTGAAACAAACCATGAAACTCAAACCGATTATGACAGCAGCAATCCAAGCTGTGAGATTTGAGACAAGATTACTGTTCACATGGCCAACTGTAAGTTACATGCTCAAGAGTAAGCTCAGAGCACAGCTTGGTCATGTTACAACCGGAGGGCCGAACTGACAACACGGTATACAAAGAAATCCTTAACAAATAATTATTGGCATATTTTCCCTTAGTTTAAAAATGTTTAATTTTCTTCTTAATAAAAATTTTAATGCAGTACTTTGCCGCTGCGAAGCGCGGGTATTTTGCTAGTTAAACATATTGAGGACTCAGTTTTTTTATATGCTGCAGATAGATAGATGGTGTTATCTGTCTGTCTGTCTATTATATAACAACAATATTTATTTATATAGCATGTCTGCATACAAATGATGCAACTCAAAGTGCTTTACAAGATGAAGAAAGAAAACTTTATAAAAAAGTAAAAATATAAAATAAAGATTAGGCAATACTAAGTAACAGAATAAAGTAATGTCTGATGGTCAGAAGGACAGAAAAACCAAAAAAAACTCCAGAGGCCTAGTGAAAAAACAAGAATTGCAGGGGTTCTGAGGTCACGAGACCACCGGGCTAACCCCCACTGGGCATTCTACTTAACATCAATGATCTCAATCAGTGCTCGTGGTTTTCAGGCTTCACGTGGAAGAAATTAGATGATGATGGTCATGTGGACATCGGGCCTTCAAGGTGCCCTGATCAGGTGGTGCTGGTGCTGATCGTCCCCACAGAAAACTGGAAAATAAACAGCAGAGAAAGTAGGGGTTAGTACGGATTCAATTAAATGCATATACAAAATATCAGCGTTACACTAAAATGAAGGTACGAGAAAGCCATGTTAAAATAATAGAGTTTTTTTTTTTTTTTTAGCAGTTTTTAAAAGTGCTCCACTGTATCAGCCTGGCAAGTTTCTATTGGTAAGCTATTCCAGAATTTAGGTGTCTAACAGCAGAAGGCCGCCTCACCATTTCTTTTAAGTGCCTTTATTTATCTGTCTGTCTGTCTGTCCTGCCTACTACACTAAAGTTATCTATCTATCTATCTATCTATCTATCTATCTATCTATCTATCTAT
>JANRMT010062824.1:7619170-7684946 GCA_026402145.1 Polypterus bichir lapradei | reverse complement strand
ATCTATCTATCTATCTATCTATCTATCTATCTATCTATCTATCTATCGCCTTTCCTTGCTGTCTCTCTCTCCATGACCATGACACTGAAATTCACCCTAGTTGGGTTTGCTCCAGCTTAATGGTGTTTTAGGTCTTGCCACACTGCCGGTTTAGAAGAACACTTGTCTGTTTCCATGAATTGCTATAAATAACAGTACATTTTAAACACTAAACTCTTGGATAACTCTGTAGTAATGGTTCTTGTACTTACAACAAAGACCCCAGTTTCATGGTGGGAGTCTGACATTTAGGTCATTGGGCATTGGGGTCTTGGCTGCAGAAGAATTATTCAAAATAATTGAATTTTTTTCTAGTTGCATAACTGTGCTAATACTCAATTACATGAAATCCCAAGTCAGATATTATAATTTGTTTGTAATTTAAGTTGCAATACAAACTAAATTTCACTTACTTCAGCATGTTTAAAATATTGAAATTACAAAAGAGTATGCAAGTATATTTAGATGACAGAAAATATTTATTAATATGTATTTTTTTAGTGTGTCTGCTTATTGTAATAGTGACAAAAATGATGGTGACTTTTTATGGAGTTAGTGTAGAGCTGTGTCCATGTGCATCTGGAAAAAAAGTTAAAGGTTGTTTCAGGCTGAAAAGGAAAGAAGGCTCAAGGCACAACATTTTGGCCATATAAATGTATATTCAGTATTTTCTTATTTTTTAAACAAGTTAGAAAATGTGCCAATGGCGTAACTTTTTGGATGTGTTCTGAGATAGGGTTAACTGTTTTGAAAGTTGAAATGTTTTTTAAACTCTTAAACTATTTATTTCATCGAGGAAACGTGTCTGTTTATTGCATATTTTGTCACAGCTGTGTGTGTGACGTGTGACTTGGGTCTGCTCAGACCACTGCACTCCTGTCTGTACAGGCAGCACATTCAGATTTAAGCCATGGAGACACACACACACACACACGTGATTCTCTGGCTGTTTTAGTAGCTTGTACTGACTACTGAGGATCTGTTTTACTGACAGGAGTGGCCATCTCACATGTAGAAGAGAACAACAGTGCATACAAAAACGTACAAGCTGAAACAAGCTGTCTCCAGTGAAATAGTGAACTAATCCATACTTAAATGTCGTAATTTAAGAGAGAGAGTTTAATTATTGTATTGTTGATTCATTGCTTATTATTGTTGTTGTTCATTAACACATTTGCAAGAATTTAGCTTTAAAAACAAATAAACCTTTTTAGGAACCACCCTGCAGCAGCCTCCCCTTAACCTCCATCCATGTCCTGTTTTGATTGTTTTTTTCCATATAAGAATCAAAGTGGACTAATGCTGAAATTGTTTGAAATGCCCAGCCCAGGTTTATCTTCTCCAGTGATTATAAATACAGCTTTCTTCTCTACACCCTAAAAACATTCAGGTCAGGTTTGTTGGAGACAATGAATTGGCTCAGTGTGAATGGGTGTTTGCTGTGATGGAGCAGCGCCCTGTCCAGGGTTGACTACTGCTGGAAATGGTCCTGGCCCTCACAATCCTAAAATGCACAAAGTGCTAGCAATTAATATATCAAATGGTGAATGAATATATCATTGAAAGAATGAACTATGCTTACAACCTTAAAATTCAGTTTTTTAGTTATTTATTAATTTTTTAATCTCCCCTATCAAAACAGTGACTGCAGATGAATTATGGAGAGGAGTCCTGGCAGAGAGTGGAGCAGGCGCCAGAAAAGGACGAGGAAAACGAACAAAACGAAAGATGAAGAAGGACCTGAACAGGGGGCAGCCTATCGGAGAAGGTATTTTTTCCACATATTTACTTAAAAAAAAATCTTACACGTATTGCCATACACTTTTAAACTGTATATAGTACTTTTTGTAAACCAACGACATTAAAAAGTTTATTGTTTGCAGTGTCGCTACCTGCAGCCTCCCTGCACTTTTTGTCTTGGTGCCCTAGAGGTTACAGTATACGCCTAATTCCAATTAGATTCATCACTTTTACTGATTTGATTTCCTACCGCGAAGACTGCAGCGGAAAAACAGAAAAAACACAGTAGGAAAAAAAGGCAGAAAAGTCAGCTTTAACCAGCCAGCATAACTGCACACTTTATAAATTTTACATTGAAATGGTCCAAACAGTGCTAGGTTTTATCTCCCTGCAGGATAGCGGAGATGGGGGTGAAAATCGACAAAGCATGGTTCACAATAATTTCCATATAATTAATACACAGAGGACAGGAGCTTTTTTTTCAGTACACTTTATTGGTACAGGGAGACCTCTCTGTTCAGTAATATGGAGTTAAAAGTACAAACACAAAAACAATCCATGGATGAATTTGAAAGGCCCTATATAATAGATATGCAGGAATACATTTAGGTGAAGCATCATTAATTTTTTTCCTTAGTTTAATTTAACTTTAAATTCAATGGTAATGCAGGCCAGTGCTGCAGTAACCTAATACATTTTTAAAAAACAAATTAATGGCCGGTAATTAATTACAGTTTGTTCTTATCTTAAGAAGACAGGGTCTTGCTTCTGGCCTGAAGCTTTAAGGTGGACTGTATTTTAAGTAGCAGAATGAAAAGCAGCCTCATCAGGATTTTTATTATCTCCTCCTATAAATATTTCTGTCATTGGCAACTAACTGAAGCAAGAGCAAAGCATTGTGGGAAGGTTCATGTAAAGCCTCTCATAGACACACTGTCAGATTGTGCAGTTTGTTCTGTTTTGTACAGTATTGCTCAGTCACATGTTCTATTTTTTTCCTTTTTTATCATTAATATTCAGTCCTGTTAAAATTTTCTATTCACAAAAAATATATTGCTAAATGTAAACTTATGTAAGACTTTTCAGTTCCTTTTGAGGGTCAGCATTGTTGTTCTGCCAGTACTGAAAGAAGGCATATTTATTAGTAAAGAGACCAGGAGATAAACTGTTGTCTTATTTGGGTTGATGTTCGTTACTGAGAGATGCAATAACCAATCCTATAAACCAGTACACAAAGCAGACAGGTAATCGTGAGTCGGCAGCAAAACTCTTTAATCAGTAATTCTAGAATTCAAAATAATACATTTCAAGACTTTGATATATCTGATTGGTCTGCTACAAGATAAAAATGCAAAAGTGACTGCCTGAATTTGACCAGAAGAAGAGGTACTGTCAAATTAAAGTACAAAAGTTAAAACCAATTAACTGTTTTATCTTTGGTCAAAACAAAAACGTTTCTCAAAATGCTGGAAATACAAAGCACTAAATTCATTAACCAGGTCAATTAGGAATTGAAGAGAATTGCCAGCTAACTGCTGAGGTTTATCTGTAAACTCGGTTGGTTTAGTGAATACACAGTGCTAATCTTTTATGCCATACTGGCACTAATGTAAAATGCCATGCATTTCCGGTCAAGTTTCCATGACAATACTAGGTCACTGCTAGACAACTTCACAGCAGCCAAGAGAAACTAAGTGGCATTGAAATAAGAAGTAAACTATTTTTAACAACTTGAACCAGAGAAAATGCACAGAGATAAACATCAAATTTTAATTCCTCATGGTTCAAAAAGGTAAGAATGTAATAATTCACAAGAAATGAAGTGGAGAAAAATTAATAAACAGACTAAATCATAAACCTGGAATTGTGAACACCCTGGAAGTGCACGGGTCTGACCTTTATACAGTTGTGTAAGTGACATTATGTGGCCATACGCCTCAAGTCCTTCGTTTGTAGCAGCACTACACAAGCGATAGATAGATAGATAGATAGATAGATGGATGGACAGAGCGAGCGAACAATACTTATCCCAAGAAGGAAATTTGGCTTTTTACATTGAATAAATAAATACATAAATAGATAAGTAAGCAAATAAATATACACACACACTTTGGTCTGAACACACACCGGAATGACTATAAAGCAAGAAAATTTGAAAGAAAAAAAAGCACAGACTAAACTATCACAGTCACAGTGAGGCAGATGTATTGCTGTTGGTATAAAGGAGTCCCAGCTGCGTTTCTTGACACACTTCTGCTGAATGATTTGTTGGCTGAAAGTACTCAATGTTAGTTTGTCAGAGAGAGGACATGCAGCATTGTTCTTATTGTCCCTCAGTTTTGTTTTACTTTTTTCAAATTGGTGGTGCTCCTGTTCTTTTACATGGCACTGAGTAATAATGTGAAGAATTTTCAAGAACCCCAAAGTGAAAAAATAAATAAATAAAAAAAGTGAATTCAGCAAAGTACTAAATCCAAGAAAAAAGTAATTTAGTCTCTAGGGCACCAAATATCAAAATAGTCTTCATCACGGATATATTTCTTGCAAAATAATACTCGCGTAGAGAAACGTTGTTGTAAATAACCAGCGTTATACCATACATACAAAATAACATATAGTGGGCCATCTTATAGCAAGGACACCCTGCTTCTTTATGCCAATAGATGATCCACAGTTATGAAAATACTTGTCTATGTATTCCCTAAGGCCGGGTTTATACTTAACACGATGTGACGTGTGCATCTGTGGATGTTACTGCTACGTAAGCATTGTACTGTTTTTACTTGCGCGCGTACTTTACGTAAATCTGGAAGATTCCACCAGGTGGCAGTGTGAGTTATCATCACGGTGAGAACAGGTTTGGCTTCGCTGTGTTGTGAATTGCCTGAAACATCCGTTAAATTCCGAGGACACCTTGCCACGATATCTCTGAAAAGGTTGGATGTTTAATGATTACCCTGGGCCATCAGCACAGGGTGAACACAAGTACTCACATACACTAGCATTATTTTAGCATCACCAAATCCACAAACCTTTGTGTATTTGGAAGGAAACCGGAGCACACTGTGGAAACCCACCGGGAAAACATGCAAACTCCAGGCAGGGAGCACTAGGGACGTGACTCTTTGTGAAACAGCAGCACTACCGCTCCGCCACCGTGTCACCCTCACATGTGTAATTATTAACAGTATTCATTATTTAAAGAAGTTAACGACTTACCTGTAAAATGTAACATACTACTTTAATGCATTTCATCATGAGAGTGATATCAAGTAGAAATCTAAGGATTCTAAATGTGCAGAGAGCTGGAATATCATTTAATGTGTTCTGTGTGGTGATTACTACTTGCCGCTGCTGTCAGTTAAGGAGAAAGCCCCAGAAGCACGTAGCGATTAACAACTGGGTCGGTTTTAAGATGACATTTATGACAGTCTACTTCAATGATAAAATAAACTATGAGATTGAAGTGGACATTTCGAGATTTAAGCCAAAATTTCCACTCTAATCACAAAATACATCTTTTCACAGTGTTTCTAACTTTTTTTCTCTGTGTCTGAAATACATTGCCATACATTCTGATGCTGTTGTGAAGGTGAAAAAAAAAATGTATTGTGTCATTACGTTGGGGAATATGCAACGCTTGAATATAAAAACACCACAAATGCATTTGTATGTCCGCTTTTTGCTTCAGCACATTCAACCATTCATCAAACACCGAAGCCCATACATCGATCTGCAAAGCGGCTTTCTGTCACATGTAGATAGTAAACAGAGACTCTGACGTCACGTTCGGACTTTTATCACACTGCGCCCCCAATGACTTTTTGCTAGTGCTGCAATTCGCGCACGCGTTGCATTAATTTCTGAGGATGCGTCAAATGAATGCTGGGAATGTGTAGCAGCCATGATACATGCACATTCTGAGCATGAAGTATAAACCGGCCTTTAGGTGGCAAACTGTTAATGTTTATTCTAATGCAGAGTTTCCAGTCCTCTCTTGAATTCTCTGAAGACATTAGCTGTTCCACTATATGATGGAGGGCAGCACGGTGGCGAAGTGGTAGTGCTGCTGCCTCGCAGTTAGGTGACCTGGGTTTGCTTCCCGGGTCCTCCCTGCGTGGAGTTTGCATGTTCTCCCCGTGTCTGCGTGGGTTTCCTCCGGGTACTCCGGTTTCCTCCCACAGTTCAAAGACATGCAGGTTAGGTGGATTGGCGATTCTAAATTGTCCCTAGTGTGTGCTTGGTGTGTGGGTGTGGGTGTGTGTTTCCTGCGGTGGGTTGGCGCCCTGCCCGGGATTGGTTCCTGCCTTGCGCCCTGTGTTGGCTGGGATTGGCTCCAGTAGAACCCCGTGACCCTGTGTTCGGATTCATCGGGTTGGAAAATGGATGGATGGACTATATGATGGATTCATAAAGTCCACTCTTTCTCTTTCTGCATATTTCATTATGTTTATTGTGTTCCACCATTCCTTTCTTATTTTGGCATCTTGACTGGTTGGGTTGCCTCCATCATCCATATTGTCCATCCATGATAACCACCTGGCTGGAAAAGAGAATGCCACCTGTTTTGGTCAGGATTTACATACATCCGTACTGTCCATCCATTATGATGGCCTACCCACTGGGATACCAATCCATCCCTGTCTTCTATCACAACTTGAATAACAAAGTCATCCTACGCAGGGGTTTTGTACGGTCAAAATAATGAGACGTTTCTGTGAGAGACGCATCTGTTATGTTACCATTTTGGGTAACATGATAAAAATCCGCATCTTAATCCCTATTGCAGGTTTGCTACTCACAGGTGCATTCCCAGACAGAGCTGCATTATATTATAAGTACATGTTGCTCTGTCTAGTACGGCTATGGCACAAACTGACACAATTGTGGAAAAGAGTTCTAATGTAAGATAGATATATATATAGTATATTTTTGACCTGTATCACCCCACAAGAAAATGTCAGCATTGTTTAATCTGTTGTGAAGATATTCCTTAATTCATTATACTTGTTGACATTCGTCTAGTGCTCTGTTTTGTTTTGTTCAAAGATTAGCCCAGTTGTCATAGACTTTGTGTGCCTATGATAAAGAAAAGTGAAATAGTGGACATTTTAAACTGTGGCAACTTTAAAGTCTTTTTCTTTTTACTTTATTGTATACAAATTATAGGGAAAGTATTGTAATTGTCCAAAAATTCGATGTTGAGATTTGGATGAATCTCAATGTTTTAGACCTACCTGAATCCGAAAATACCATTTTTGGAATTATGTCTGTGTGTGTGTAAACACAATAACTTGAGTATACTTTCACTTTGCTCAGTCAAATTTTGCATACAATTATTAGGTACAAAACATGGATTTCTATCAACATTTGGGCTATTTCTGCTAACCGGAAGTGGTACTTTTATTCATGCAGCTGCAGAGTTCGATTTATTCAGCTTTACTTTTATAATAATTGGTCAATTTATAGATTTGATTTGATTTGATGTTGATGGTTTTTTAATGTACATAATATAAAAATATGATCATTGTCTTGCGGTTTACTCCTCAAATATCCATCCCCATATCTGAGTATATGAGAAAGTTGAGGGGAGAACACTCCCGATATTTTATCTATTTTTTTTTTTTTTTTGGTCATGGAAGTGGTTTTGTGAACCAATTCAAATAATTCATGTTCTTGTGAAATTTTGTCAGGACGTGGAGGATTCCTGTGGCCCGGCTTGAACACACCAATTGTGAAAAGTGGCAAAATCCAGATTATGTCTAAGAGGGATGAAGTGGAGCAAGAAGAACTTCAGGCTAAGATCCTCCAACAGAGAGATGAATGGGAGCGCCGGAAAAAGATGAAGGTGAAGAGAGAGAGGGGATGGACGGGAAGCTCATGGGGTGGAATCAGTCTCGGAGCACCTGACCCGGGTCCTAACGGAGGTAATGTGCTCCACAGTAATCTTAAATCTGTTCATTAAACTCAGATTCTGCTCTTTCTTATTATTTGGTTGCTTTATAAATTTTGTTGATGTCATTTTGTAATTTTTCTGGAATTTTTCCTTTGTTTATGGGTGTTTTGAGATGTAATGTATTTCAAGTGTATTTGAAGGCATTTATATAATTATACTGTTCGTATTTTTGGATGTCATTTTGTTTTTGCTGTGGATATCGCCGTTTTGTGAAGCTAGAATCTTAGAGTTGCCATGGTAATTGACCACAAGATTGCATTACGTGGCATCACTGACGTGGTGCTTTAAAAAGTTGACATCATCCAATATTGGGTAAAAACTCTTTGTATAGTGTGTGCTTTGTTTTTGTGTTTTGTCTTTCAAGTTTAAGAATTTTTCCTTGAATTATCGATTTTGAACTTTGTTTTCTGATTTTGCAATGATGACCGTGACAGGGGTCGGGTTACATGCTCTCACTAGGGTTAGTGACATTGTCTCTTCTCCTGGTTACTACCTCTACAAAATTTTTTCTGACCCCATAAGGACGCACAGACTGAAGCAGAGAGAACGTGAAAGTGAACCACTAAAGAGGTACAATACAAGGAAGATGCCAAAACAGCAAAGAGATTAGCACTTAACCAAGGGGCCAAGTTAAAATCGAAGCAATGTTGAAATGAAGAGAAAACTCACGATAAAAGCCTTGTAGGAATCCACCACATTGGACAATGAATAAATCACAATGATGGCTTTTTATATCTTTACATAGATGATGAAATTACAGTGGAACCTCGGGTCACGAACGTCTCTGAACACGTACAAATCGGGTTACGACCAAAAAGTTTGCCAAACTTTTGCATCTGTTCACGACCACACACTCGGGTGACGAACAAACCAGTTTCCCTTCCAGTTCATACGCGCCGATGATTTCCGCACGTGTTTAGTCTCTCCCTGTGCATTCGCTGTGAACTCTTTGTGTTTTATTTTGTTTCCGGTTTGTAAGCACCGGTGATTTACGCACGTGTTCAGTCTCTCCCTGTACAGTCCATTGTTCTCGGTCAGACGTCCATCGCCCAGAGGGACTTTACCTCAAAACTGTAATCTCCTCTATACCCAGTTCCTCCTCACTTCCTTCATGCCAGATCTCGACTCATGCAAGGTTAGTTTTCTTGGTTGTTTATGGTTCGTTTTTGTATAAATTAAGGATTTTTCATATGTTCATTTTTTTCCCTGTGCTTAAAACTCATTAAAAAAAAAAGTGTTTATAGCGAGCGGTTCGTAAGGCTGTAGCGTGAACTCTTGCAATGTTAGTTTTCTCTGTTCAAGGTTTTCTCAGTGTTATTCAATGTTTTTACATTTAGTTTACTATTACACTGTACATTCTATGGTTTAATTAACTATTTTTGTGCTTAACGGTCTGGAACGGATTAATTGTATTTACATACAATCCTATGGGGGGAATTACTTCGGGTCATGACCAAATTGGGTTACGACCAGAGTTTTGGAACGAATTACGGTCGTGACCCGAGGTTCCACTGTACCTGCGACTTCTAGGAACACGCCCCTAGCAACCAAAGGTTATGCATAGCAACTGGGCTACAAAGTGGCATCATGGTAAAATTAAAGATAAAGACATTAATAATTGTATATTTTTGATAAAGGCTTCCTTAGAAAATAATTAACTGACCAAATGATTCTCCTTCTGGAAAAACATAGAGGGGATGGTTTATGTCACGCTTGAAAATGTATTTCTTTAAAAAAATAAAACTAAATTTGCTTTAAGTTTATAACACCACAACACTCCCTTCATGAAGCAGTTACCACTAAGTAGTGTATTTGTGGTAAAAAAGGGCCCATTTAAAGTGTTTCTTTCTACATGTAATTCACAATAAAATGAATTCTCTTTCCATTTATTTATTTACCTGATGTTTCAGATTGATTTACAAATCACTGCAAAGTTGTTTCCGTTTTTTTTAAAATGGCAGGTTAAATGACAATATCAGTAGTCACGCACGGAGATACTGGAAACTTCACGATTTATAATCCAGCACTTTAACCACTAAGCCAACTGCCTGCATGTCTTAAACAAAGTGACATAATTTATGTTCTGTTTCATTTTGGCTATCAAGCAGTAAATAGTTTGGAATTATGGAAGATTAATTTTCTTTTGGATTTATTTAAGTTTCATATACTGTGGTTTAAAAAAATAAAAAAACACCCCTGTAAAATCCGGTCACGTCACAAAGGTGTACGTGGGCCGGCTGCACGTCTCTAGAAACTTAACATGACATCCTTTTCTTCCAGTTGTTGGTGTTTTTACCCAAAGTCACAACTCGCGCTGTGCTCATACACTATGAGAGTTTTTGGAGTTAACTCAAAATGTTTTAAAGGAATATGCCACCCAAAAATATTATTTATATGTTTGTTTCCCCATGTAGTTTGTAGTGATGAACTTTTTAATCTCATATTTTCATGGACAATGGGAAATATTGAAGCTTCTGATAGAATAGGCATCAATGGGGACCAGCACAAGACAACAAACTGCAAACAATGTGAAAATGTCCATGGGAAATAAAACAACCTCACGTTGTGACACATAATTCAAATATCTGGCCATCCAGTTGTGTAATAAGTAAGTACATCTTAAGTACAGTACTTCTGGAAAATCAGGGCAGTGAACAAACGGGAAGTGTCTTCAGACGGGGCCAAGCTTGTCAATTAAAGACTGGATTCAGTGAATGTGGGGGAGAAATAAATCTTTTATTCAAAAGCTCGATCCTGTTTGTAACTGCCCCTCATGTTTATGCATTGGTCTGATTTTCTGGAATTATTAATATACCAATATTTTAGCGAAAATGCATGCACTTGGCACATTCTGAGCATAGAGCTAGAGAAATGACTTGAATATGCAATGCAAGTGACTTGACGTTTTCTCATGGACATTTTAATTTTGTTTGCTGCTGTCCAGCATTGGTCCTTATTGGTACCTGTTCTGTTAGAAGCTTTATTATCTCCGTTAAAAGATTAGATTAAATTTTTTTCTCCACCATCACTATAAACAACATGAGGAAAGTAACAGTAATAATATTAGTTTTTATGCAGATATTTTTGAGTATTTTGCATTTTGTGGACCTGCACATCAATTTTCCATTTTTGATCCTATACTGTAAAACTGATTTTGCCTAGCTTTTTGTTTTTACTATTTACAGGATGCTGTTGAAAGTGTCACTTGACCTTGATCATTGCATTAATGATATTGTTTGTGGTGGTAACATTATAAGCGCACACAATAGCTTCAGAATTCATTATCCCTCCGTGGATAAGACAGCATTCAGTTTAGTGTAGTTAGCTTATTTCCAAGTAGACCCTAATGCCAATTAGGGTTGTGCAGTAAACAGGTACTGGAAAAGTATAGAATATCGCAAATTTTACAGGTACAGTCCCAGCATTTCAGGATTTTTGACGCCAGAAGTAAACGTCAGTTGTCTTCTCAAAGCCCCCACACCCACAAGTGCACGTGTGGAAAAATGTCAGCTTTTTAGACTTCATTAAAGGAAACTGCAGGCTTAAACACGATCACGACTGCCTGCTCCTTATTGCTTGGACTCGATCATGACTTCATGGTGATTAATTGATAAGAGGGGTGTAATGATGTGAGAGCGCCCAGCACCAGGGAGACTGAAGTTAGTTTGAGGGTGGTGGTGGTGGTTTGCAGGTATCTGTTATTTCCTTCAGAATCATTTTGGTCTGGTACTGAGGTCTGAGGCCTGGTATCGATAATAAAGTAAAAATGTTTATATTGATCCACCAATAGCGCTAGGTTGATTTTTCCCTATACAGTAGATGCCTATTCCATCAGAAATGTTTTTTTTTACCTCCATTCTCCATGAAAACCTGACATTTGAAAATTGTTCTCCACCATCACTACGAATGACACGGGGAAATTAACTGCAATAATATTACTTTTTTTCACTTTATTTTTTATTATTTTGGGGTTTTCTGACCTGCACACCATGTTTCCCTTGTTTGTTATCTTTATTGGTCTCATAGTGTAAAAGTTGGTTTTGCCTTGTTTTTAGTATTTACGTGAAATTATTGGAAGCGTCCCCTGACCTTGATTGTTCTGCATTAATGATGCCGCAGTGGTAATACTATAAATTGGCAATGGCTTCAGAATTCATTATCCCTCAGTGGATAAGACAAAGTTCTGTGTTATGTACTTTGTTTAATTTTTCAAGTGCTAGTTTGATTTTTGGTTACCTTGCTCTCACTTATGTCATTCACTTTTGTTTTTTGTCTTGTGTCTTCGCTTGTGTTTTCTTGGTCCGTTTTGACTTCCTGATTGTGACTTTGTTTCTCGGCCCCCACTAAATAAAGCACATGGGATGGAGAGGTGGCTCTGTGAGTAAGGATCTGCACTGGTATCTGGAAGGTTGCCGGTCCAAATCCCATTACTGCCAGAAAGGATCCTATTCCGTTGGGCCCTTGAGCAAATACCTCTAGGGGGCTGTAGAATGGCTGGCACTGCACTCTGATCCCCAGACATCAAGCGAAAAGACAGTTTCCCCTTGGGGATTAATAAAATATCATCATCCTCATAACAGTAATATATTAAAATATTCTTTCTACTGTACTATCTATCACAATGCTTCAAATACATTGTGTCCACAAAAGTGCTATTTCTGGCCAGCCTGCTGATATATTTTTGTTTTCCTAATTCCAAAAAAGTTTGAACTTTATGGAAAATACTAATAAAAACAAAAAGGAGTGAGTTGTAAATTTACAGTAAAAAAGCAAGGTATTTCATGTTTTACCTAATGTACTGCATTGTTTTTTGTAGATAAACGTTTATTCTGAAATTGATGTCTGCAACACATTTCCAAAAAAAAAAAGCTGGAACAGGATAGTTTTGAACTAATAAAGATGTGACCATCTGAAATAACAAGATTATGTGAAACAGGTGAAGCACTTGTGTTCTAGTATATAAGGAGCCTCCAAAAAAAGGCCTAGTCCTTCAAGAGCAACGCTCTTGGATTTTTCAATACAGATGACCCCCGAAATTCGCGGGGGTTACGTTCCTAGAGCTTCTGCGAGTTGTGAAAAACTGCAAATTTTGGGTGTGGTCAAAAAAATGTTTAAACCTTAAATATGCCTCCAAAACACTTTAATTTCATTTCAAACTCAGCTTAATACATTTCCCTAAAAAAAAAGGATGTAAAGGTAAACCCATATACTGTACAGTACTGTTCTGCTATGGCTCCCACAGTGCTAGAATGTAAAATACCGATGTTACCCCTGTATGTACTGTAATTCATGCAAGCGTGTTTTCTTTGGTATAAGTAGGGTAAACATGTAATAATTTAATAAACATACAGTAAAATGTACGGGTACTCACCAATAATGAATGATATTGATTGAAGATCAAGATGATGAATTAGCTTTGCAGTACAATGAAGGTATGTAATGAAGATAATGACTGCACAGCAAAGCAGAGGATTTACAGCTCCTGAGGTGGCTACTGCTGCATAACTTTTTAGTTCCGGGAGCAAATCCAGTAGTTCAACCTTCTTCTGGAGTGTATTAAACTTTTTCTGATGCTTAGGTTCATTGCCAGAAGCCTTAGAAGGTGCAGGGCATTTGGGTGGCATCTTAGGGCTTTAAGAAGAACAAAATGAAAAACTGGAGAATGCTCAGCGAAACCCTCGAGATAGCTACACGCAGTAAACTGTTGTGATACGGGATTGCTGGGCTACATCTGCCAGAGATACTTTGCAGAGCAACAGCCAATCAGCAGGAAGGAGAAATGAAAAACGCTCTTGGATTGGCTACTTTCACCATCACAAGCCTCCTTTTCCTCTACAGTTGCTTCCTGTTCTCTCTACAGTACAGTATTGCCACAAAAAAAGGCATAAAAAAATTGCGGAGGATATTTGCGGTTTCTGCTTACAATTATTAGTTAGGTTCTAAGGAACAATCTGCGAACGACTGAGGCTGCGAATTCTGAACCGCGACTTCGCGGGGTTCTACTGTAGATGCATAAGTCAATAATCCAGCACTTTAGAGAACAACATTCACCAAAAACAAATCAGTATAATTAAAAGGTTCAAGGATTCTGGTCAAGTCTCAGTGCATAAAGGGCAAGGCTGAAAAACAATTTCAAAATGCGCGTAATCTCTGATCAGACGTGCTGTCCTAAAAACTGTCATGCGTCAGTAATTGAGAACATGACATGGGCTTGAGAATACTTCAGTAAACCTTTATCTGTCAACAATATTCACCATTTCATCCACGGATGCAAGTTAAGGCTTTACTAAACAAATCAGAAGCTATACATCAACTGTGCCCAGAAGGGCCGCCAACATCTCTGGGCTCAGTCTCATCTGAGATGGAGAGTAGTACGCTGGGATTTATGTTTTATGATCTTTTGGATCAACAAATTGGATTGTTTTTGGAACAAACAGCCATTTTGTTCTGCAGACTAGTAAGGAAAAGGACCATCCCAGCTGTTATCAGTGTCAAGTTCAAAAAGCCAGCAACTGCCATAGTACGGGGGTGTGTCAGTGCCCATGGCGTCTGTGAGGGCACCATTAATACCAGAAGATATGCACAGTTTTTGGAGCCACATATGCTGCCTTCCAGGAACTGCCTTTTCCAGGGACGTCAATGCGATTTCCAGCAGGACAACTCCATACCGCATTCTGCCCGGGTTACAAGTGCATGGCTGTGTAAGCAGAGAGTGTGGGTATGTGATTGGCCTGCATGCAGTCCTGACCTATGTGGTGCATTGGTAAGGGCAGAACATGGCAATGAAGGCCCAGTACAGTCACGCAGGCGAAGACTTGTGCAATGGATGAATGGGAGAAATTCCACTTGCTGAACTTAACCAAGTGGTGTCTTCCATGCCCAAATGCTTAATAAGTGTTATTAAAAGAAATGGTGATGTGTCACCGTGGTAAGCACTTTTTTTGGAGTGTGTTGCAGTCATTAGATTTGATGTGAGTGTACATTTTTGAAATAAAAATAATTTCACAAAGTGAAGCATCAAATAATGTGATGCTGTATTGTTTTTTCGATATGGTACAGGGTGAATAGAATTTTAATCACTACATTTTGTTTGTATTATCATTTTCCATACTTTCCCAACTTTTTTTGGAATTGCGGTTGTAATTTATATCTTAGAATTAGGTGAGAGGGCAACATTACTTCACAACTCTATTATATTGTCATCTCTGAATTGCCCCCTGGGTAAACCTATTAACTTTTTTTTTTTTAAACTAACTAAACTCATATATGCCATGTGCTCCACAGCACCATCCTGCCAGGTTGATTGATGCCCTTCAATTGCCCTGATGTGATTGTCTCTATGTGTATTCGCTTTACAAGGGACATTCAAAAAGTTTTATTTATTGAGAATTTAAAAAACAAATGACATCACTTTTCTACATAGTCACCTTCCTTTGCGATGCAATTTTCCCCAACGTCGTACCAACTTTTTAATGCCATCAACCAAAACTGTTTTTGGTTGAGCCCGTAGCCACTGATGCTCCGCTGCTTTCTTTCCTCATTCCTCGTGGTCGTGGCTGTAGCTGGACGTCCGGAGTGCACTCTGCATCCGTCATACTAGTAAGGCCATTTTCTAACATTTCAATCCACTCATAGACAACTCTACGAGAGAGAACTTTATCCTTTTTTTTACTGAACACACATGCGGAGATGAATTTTTGCTTCTGGTACACCTTCTGTCCACAAAAAGCGTATGAAAGAACGCTGTTTGTCTTTGGTGGAATTTATATGTTTCACAGCCATCTTCACCACGGGGTGACAACTCTTACTAAACTGCAAGGGCAGCCGGCTTGCCAGACAGAACACGTCACATGACCCCCTCAGACACGAGCGATGACAACTCCTCCTGCCGTCAACATTTCCAACGAAAATATAAAATTGCGGAAACTTTTTTGAACGTCCCTCATATTTATGCTTACTGTATTGTGATGATGTAAATGATATCCTCTCAATGGTGAGCTACTGCTTTGTTCTGCTTTAGTGTCCTACAACCTTAAATTAAATGAAGGAGGTTAATGCAAGTATGATTGAAAATAAATCAATAATGGGTTCATTATGTTTAATTGGAAAACTTGATTAAAAAGTTGTCCCTTATTAAAAAAAGCTGAATGCGATCATGCATTTCAAAATGCTAGCTGAGTTAGCCGCAGAAATCCTTTCATTGCTCTGAAGTGTGTTATCTGCATAGAGGCTGTCACATTTTGGTTAAACACCGTGTGGTAAGTATGATTTATTAGACAGATTAATGTTCACCATTGAGTTTTTCCACACTGTTAAGAGTCTTCACTGGATAGATGCGTCTGGTAAGATGATATACTAGACTGGCTTCCAGAGCCATTTTAATTTGTCGCTATCTGACCCTGCCCTGCTTAGTGACGGAGCAAATGTGAGGCAACTCAAGTTACCAGCCTTCTGATTGACTATTGATTTGTGAAATGAGGCCATTGCAAAATTAGACTCTTATGAGTTCAGAAACACTGTGCGTTTTTGCTCTTGTACCAGTAACCGATACTCTGATAAATGATTAACTACTTCTCAGTACGGAATAAGATGTCTACAGTGCTGTGTATGGATATGTTTTGTTTTTTTAGTACAGTGTACTATAATTCAATTCAAAGAACGAAAGGATGTCCCTATTAACTCCCTAAAATTACTGGCAGTAACTTCAGTATTTGAGTCGTATTTCACAGGGTGAACTGACAACAGTCTGTTCTTTAAGACACACCGAGGGTTTTTAAGTAATCAACAGAAGTTGGGACACCTGTGCAAATTGCTTGCTTCAACTTGCAAGGCTTCTTTTATTTAAATTTCTGCAGAACATCTGTAGGTTGTAACCCAATAGATAGATAGATAGATAGATAGATACTTTATTAATCCCAAGGGGAAATTCCCATACTCCAGCAGCAGCATACTGATACAAAAACAATATTAAATTAAAGAGTGATAACAATGCAGGTAAAAACAGACAATACCTTTGAATAATGTTAACGTTTACCCCCCTTGGTGGATCTGAAGAGTCACATAGTGTGGGGTCTCCTCAGTCTGTCAGTGGAGCAGGACGGTGACAGCAGTCTGTCGCTGAAGCTGCTCCTCTTTCTGGAGATGATCCTGTTCAGCGGATTCTCCATGATTGACAGGAGTCTGCTCAGCGCCCGTCGCTCTGCCACGGATGTCAAACTGTCCAGCTCTGTGCCTACAATAGAGCCTGCCTTCCTCACCAGTTTGCCCAGGCGTGAGGCGTCCCTCTTCTATATGCTGCCTCCCCAGCATGCCACCGTGTAGAAGAGGGCGCTCACCACAACCGTCTGAAAGAACATCTGCAGCATCTTATTGCAAATGTTGGACGCCAGCCTTCTAAGGAAGTATAGTCGGCTCTGTCCTCTCTGGCACAGAGCATCAGTATTGGCAGTCCAGTCCAATTTATCATCCAGCTGCACTCCCAGGTATTTATAGGTCTGCACCCTCTGCACAGTCACCTCTGATGGTCCATGAGGGGCCTGGGCCTCCTAAAATCCACCACCAGCTCCTTGGTTTTGCTGGTGTTCAGGTGTAGGTGGTTTGAGTCGCACCATTTAACAAAGTCCTGGATTAGGTTCCTATACTCCTCCTCCTGCCCACTCCTGATGCAGCCCACAATAGCAGTGTCGTTAGTGAACTTTTGCACGTGGCAGGACTCAGAGTTGTATTGGAAGTCTGATGTATGTTGGCTGAACAGGACCGGAGAAAGTACAGTCCCCTGCTGCGCTCCTGTGCTGCTGACCACAATGTCAGACCTGCAGTTCCCGAGATGCACTGTGGCATGCGGCTGGGGGTGGTTACCAGCCAGAACGCCCAGGAGGAAAGGAGGAGTGCTTGTGCCTCCCCCAGACCACAAGGGGGCGATCGCCCTGGTTGTGTTGGGGACCACGGGTAGAGGGCTTGGAAGCCCAACCCTGTAGGGGCCCTTGGCCCCTGCCAGTGTGCACCCCGGTGCCTGAAGAACCCTGGACCTCAGCACTTCCGCCACACCAGGAAGTGCTGGGGGGAAGAAGACTGGGGACACCCGGAGGGCTTCTGGGTGCGCATTCGGCACTTGCGCCACACGGGGGTGTGTCCACAGAGGAGTGCCGGGAAGCATCCGGAGCTCATCCTGGTTCGTATATAAGGGTCCGCCTCCCTGCAGTTGAGAGCAAGAGTCGAGTGGAAGAGGATGGAGCTGAAAGAGAGGAGTGGAGGCGGCCAGAAGAGGAAGGCACTGGAGACTGTGAGGCCTGGACTTTGGGGGATCGGTGCTGGAGGCACTGGGGTGTGCACTAACTTTACTGTAAATATTATTGTAAATAAACGTGTGTGTTGGGTGCTAAACGATGTCCGTCTGTCTGTGTCCGGGTCCCGTTCCACAGCACATACTGAGGTCTGTCTGTAAGATAGTCCACGATCCATGCCACCAGGTGTGAATCTACCCCCTCTCTGTCAGCTTGTCCCTAAGGAGCAGAGGTTGGATGGTGTTGAAGGCGCTAGAGAAGTCCAAAAACATAATTCTTACAGTACCACTGCCTCTGTCCAAGTGGGAGAGGGATCGGTGTAGCATATAGATGATGGCATCCTCCACTCCCACCTTCTCCTGGTATGTGAACTGCAGAAGGTCGAGGGCGCGGTGGACCTGTAGCCTCAGGTGGTGATGCAGCAGCCACTCCATGGTCTTCATCACATGTGACGTCAGAGCGACAGGCTGGAAGTCATTCAGCTCACTAGGACGTGATACCTTTGGGACTGGGGTGATACAAGATGTTTTCCAAAGCCTCGGGACTCTCCCCTGTTCCAGGCTCAGGTTGAAGATGCGCTGTATAGGACTCCCCAGTTCCAACGCACAGGCCTTCAGCAGTCGTGGAGATACTCCATCTGGACCCACTGCTTTGCTAGCACGAAGTCTCCTCAGCTCTCTGCTCACCTGGGCTGCTGTAATTGTGCGTGAGGATGTCTCTTCTATGCTGGTATCAGCAGAAGGATGGGTGGAGGATGAAGTACTCCGAGGTGAGAGTGGGTTAGGGTGGTCAAACCTGTTAAAGAAGTTGTTCATCTGGTTTGCTCTCTCCACGTCTCTCTTGATGGTGGCACCCCGCTTCGAGCTGCAGCCAGTGATGATCTTCATCTCATCCCACACTTCCTTCATGCTGTTATTCTGCAACTTCTGCTCCAGCTTTCTCCTGTACTGTTCCTTCACCGCTCTGAGCTGGACTCGGAGTTCCTTCTGCACATTAGTTGTTCCCTGTAAAAGGCCCATTTGTAATATTCAGAAGTTTCCTTTTTTTTTCTCTAGATTTTTAATTTAAACCTCTGGCAGTTTTCTGCTTACCTTTTCACCATTTTGTGTCATTCATTTCATTTCAACTGATGAAATTTCAAGAAAAACTGGGGTGTTCTAAAACTTTTGGCTGAGAACGTATACCCTGGCCAGAAAAGGGTTGTTGTTCCAGTAATCATCTGCGTTGAATTGACTACCTTCTGTAGCACCTTGGGGCGGAGCGTGAGCCATACGAACACACGTCAGTAAGTACTGATTCCTGTGTGCACCTGTAGAAGTTGATGAACATAAATGGAGACATCCGTTCTAAACATGAAACTATCTGAACCCAAGTGATCTCTTTCAGTGAATTTGGGGCTTGGAACCCTGGTAGCCACAAATCCTTCATCAGTGCCATTATGCTGCCTTGTTTACTCAAGTACAAAGAAGCCAAGTTTGATTCATATTGTCTGCTCCTTAAATTGCAGAAGTGTCCATTTGGACGAGTGCTTGTTAGATGTGAAGGGTGCACTTGGAACAGGGGCGCTTGCGTATTATCAATCATAGTAAACTTGGAGCCTTCCTGCTAAGATACTGAGGCATTGAACCCCTTAAGATCTGGCTTGTTCTTGAAGGTGGCACCTTGCCATTTTTTTCATGCTTCCAGCAGGAATGCAGGAAAGGTGAAAATGGAAAAGGATTTGCTGTCTTGAGGATATTCAAGGTTAATGTTTAGCCCAGGCTGCCTGGGAATGCCAGGAAACTAATGATCTATCACAAATGTTGAACACATTTGACATGGAGCCATCATCTTTGCGTCCATGCTGCAGTCTCTCTGGATTTATGTCTCTTGTGTGTGCCATCTGCATTTTCTGTTCATTCTCGTAATTTAATGGCAAGGTTCAGTCCAAAAAGAGAGTGATAGCTCTTAATGAAGGATTTAGTTTCACTAAAATAGGAAAGTAGTAGCATTCTTCCTTACTTTAACCCTCATCCCACACTTTAGGACCTGTGGCCCAGTGTTTGTGTCCCATATGTCTCCGAGCACAGTAACTGTGCGCTGTCAAGAGGTAAACTGAGCGGTCTGTTTTGTGCTGAAAAGCCCCAAATCATCATGCCAGTGTTTTAGACGTGTCGTTCAAGTATTTCCAATTATGGACTCCACAGTTCAATTCTATACTGAGTTTTCATTTCTCTCTATTATAAAAAAAAATCCTGGAAAGGAAAAGCCGGGCGACAAGACGTGATCATCTCGGAAGTTCTCGGAAGACACTTAAAAGACCCGCGAGACGCAAACAATATTGAATATAAGCACGGCCAGCAAAACACACAGTCGTGTAAAGGCACGTAGCACACACAGATCCTGTGCTCTCAGCACATATAAAGCGTATAAGGACAGTACGTTCGAGATGAAACGTCAACGACTAAGCAAAGAAGAAAGAGCAGCGCGGAGAAAAGAGACCCAAAAGCATTGGAGAGAAAAAAAGGCAGATGAGATTATGAAAACAGTGGAATTCGAAAGGCTCAAACAAATGATGGTGCGATACACATGCAGAGAAAGGTAAAGAATATGAAAGCAGTAAAATTCGAAAGTATTGTAGCGTCCCAGCCACGTTGAAGCCTTTTTTGTTTTAAGTGACTGTTAGGTCTGATTGAGGGAGGGCGGAGTACAGCACAGAAGACTGATAGCAGGGTATTGATTGATGTGGTAAGTCGAGACACGGGGGATGAGGGATTGAAGAGGGTGCTAGAAAGTTGTGTTTGGGGTTATGAAGTCGCCGACTGTTCAAGTAAAACTTTTGTGACACTTTATTACGTCAGTCGCTGCAGTGTCAAAAAAAAGATAGTAAGGATCGCATTAGCGCAAACAAAAGGAAATTAATCATCAGAACCAGGTGTAATTGAAAAAATATCAGGACAAAGCGAGGTCAGAAATAAAAGGCAAAGAGCAGAAAACAAAGTATTTTCGCCTTTGCATCATTCAATGCACAAAACGTAGATTTACACAATAATGGACCCTATGCTATGAGAATCTGTGTTCCCGCAACAGTCAAAGCAATGACAAGTTTAATTTAAAGAAAATACAATTCGGTCAGTGTATATTTATGATCACAGAGAAGTGATGCAAATTTTAACAGGCGACAAGAAAGGCAATGTATATATTCCGCGAATAACATTAGACACCAAAGGAGATCGTGATATGCCCTTCGTATTAAAATGTTTACAGTTTCTTGTGACAATTAACAAATCACAGGGACAAACATTAGAATAAGTGGGATTATTTATTAGAGAAACAGAAACAATATTCACTCACGGGCAGTTATACGTTGCGTTGTCACAATGTGTCTCCAAAAACGGAATCAAAATTCAATGCAATGTTGAATTAAAGGTAATTCCAAATATTGTTTTTAATGAAGATTTAAAGTAAAAGTGCAAATAATGAAATTGAAACAATTCCAAAGTAAAAACAAGGCTTTTAAAATTGTATATCCGATTAACCAAACACATGGCATAGCATTCAGGTGTATTGGAAGGCTTACTTAACAGGTTTTGAAAGCTAGAGCATTATTACATTTTTCTAGTCCCTTCATCAAAGTGTTTATTGTCAAATTATTTTAAACATTTTTATAACAGTGAGTCATATTCAAAAATAACGGCAATAATAAAATATAATTACATTCAGTGGATTCAGAAAGCATTCAAACCCTTTTGCTTTTTTCACATTTTGTTTTGTTGCAGCCTTGCACTAAAATCTTTTAAATTCATAATTTTCCCTCATCATGCAACACTTAATACCCCAGAATGAGAAAAGCAAATACAGGATTTTAGTAAATTTTTGCAAATTTATTAAAAACTTTAAAAACTGAAATATCACATTGATGCAACACCATTTATTTCTATAGCACAGTTTCATACAAATAATGGAGCTCAAAGTGCTTTACAGGATAAAGAAAGAGAAAAATAAAACAAAATACAGAAATAAAATTAGGCAATACAAATTAACATCGAATAAAAGTAAGGTCCGATGGCTAGGGAGGACAGGAAAAAAAGAAAAAATCTGCAGGGGTTCAGAGGCCACGAGACCACCCAGCCCCCTCTAGGCATTCTACCTAACATCAATGATCTCAGTCAGTTCTCTTGGTTTTCAGGCTTCACATGGAAGAACTTGATGATGATGGTCATGTGGACCTCTGGCCTTCAATCCATCAATATAGGGACTGCTTGGTGCCCTGATCGGAAGGTGGTGGCACAGATTGCCACCACAGAAAACCGGAAAAAGAGCAGCAGAGAAAGTAGGGGTTAATGCGGATTTTGGAGCCACCATGAATGTTTATACAGAATATCATGGTTACACTAAAATGAAGCTCTGAGAAAGCCATGTTCAAATAATGAGTTTTTAACATTTTTTTCAAGTGCTCCACCATATCAGCCTGGCGAATTTCTATCGGTCAGCTATTCCAGATTTTAGGTGCCTAACAGCAGAAGGCCACCTGCCTCACCACTTGTTTTAAGTTTAGCTCTTGGAATTCTAAGCAGACACTCACTTGAAGATCTAAGGTTACAATTTGGAGTGTTAGGTGTAAGACATTCTGAAATACAGGATGGAGCAGATGATTGAAGGCTTTGTAAACCATAAGCAGTATTTTAAAGACTGTTTGCTATGACACAAGTACTTTAGTGTCCCCTTTTATTGTAAATCATCATTAAGATGTTTGGGCAACTTGTTTTGAATCCCCCGGTGGTCAATTAAGTTGTTTGGATGGATTAAGGAAGTCACACATCTGTTTGTAGAATGTTCTACTGCTGAGCAAAAACCAGCCCATGAGGTTGAAAGAATTGCCTGTAGAGCTTAGAGTGTGTTGAGACACGGATCTGGGGAAGGCCACCAACAAAATGTCTGTAATATTGAGCAGAGTGGCCTTTATAATTCTTAAATGGATTGCATTTGGAATAACCACAACTCTTTTCTATGGCTGGCCACCTGACCAAACTGAACCATCATTAGAGAAGTGTCCTGGTAAGGTAGATGACAGATCACCTGATGGTCACTCTGGTTGAGCTGCACTGAAGCTTCCAGAAGGTCAACCATTGCTGTAACATTACACTGATCTGGGCTTAATGACAGAGTGGACAGATGGAAGTCTCTGCTCAGTAAAAGACATGTGTAAGTCACCTTGGAGTTTGCAAAATGCAACTAAAGGACCTCATACTGTGAGAAACCAGTTTCTCTGGTCTGATGAAATCAAGATTTGTGTCATGTCGCTCATCACATGTGCAATACCTTTCCAGCGGTGAAGCATGGCGTTGGCAGCATCAAGCTGTAGGGTTGTTTTTCAGCAGCAGGGACTGGAAGACCAGATGGTGCTGAATGGAGCAAAGTACTGAGGTATCTTAAATGAAAATGTGCTTCATAGTGCGCCGGAGTTCAGAGATGATGTAGATAATGACGATGTTGCATTGACATAAACCCCTTAAAACCTTTTCAGAGGTTGCTTGTCTTGCATTTACAATTGACATTCCTTTAACCCTTGTGTAGCACTTTACACTTTTGTTTTTCAGAGGTTGCTTCCTTTAGGACAGTGTCTCCCTGCTTGCACATATAGTTATTACTCTCGTCGCCCTTGTGTAGCACTTTGCACTTTTCCTCCTTAAACTGTTCATCCAGTTGTGAAGATTGTCCGTCTCTTCTTGAATTATTTTTGCTGCCTTCTCAGTATCTGTTATCGCTCAAATGTTAGTTCTGTCTGTAAATTTTACTGGTTTACTAAGCCTACTGGAATCAATGTCATTAATATAAATTGGAAACGGTAAGGGTCCAAGGGCAGACCCCAAGGGACTCGACCAGCAACCCCATTCCTTTCTTATCCACTCGTCATCTCCTGCTGGTTAACTAACTTCAGTTCTGTGGGTTACCTTTGATGTTATGAATCTTTGGTGTGTGACTTTGTCAAAGGCTTTTCAAAATTCTGAATAATTACATCGCATTCTCTGCTTTTGTCAGCTACTCCAGTAACCCGCTCAAAAATTCTAATAAAAAATGAAATAGTTTGGTTTGGCGGGATCTTCCTGTCAAATTCATGCTGGCTGTTATTTAGTATATTATTTTCATACAGCACACCAGAGTGACTTTGAATGAATAAGTGGCTCCCGTTTAGTGCACAGTGCCATTGTCACGGGTCATTGCTGTTCTCATTTTTAAAGGGGAGCAGCTGTAGAAGCGTCATTTTAACAAGAAAGACATTTTTCAAAAGTTAAAGAAGATGGGTGGGCGGCAGCTGCATTTATTATTGGACTGTCTTAGTATTAACTTTTTGTTATTATGTCATTTATTGCCCCCTGCTCACTTTGCTCGTTAACCCCAGACCCAGCGCTACACACCATTGTGAAGAGGGGGCAGGAGACGCAGTCGCTCCACTGAAACCCCACTTAAACAGTGATACAATGGGAAACAAATTAATTTTTTTTTACCTCCTCTTTTGCTCAGTCTGCTGCTGGCTTGCTGCTTCTCCTGTGCAGCGTGATCTGCATTTTATGCGGCGCTTTGAACGTTTTAAAGTCACTATCATGTCTCTCTTCTCCCCCAGACATCCCCAAACACTGCAATCTCTTTTTGTTGTTCCGTTATTTCACTGAGTAATAGTTTCCATTTCTTTGCGCTAATACAATACAATACAGGGGGTCCTCGGGTTACAACGTCTCGACATACAACGTTTCGTGTTTACAACGCTCACTCTCATAAAAACTTTAAAAAAAATTGAGACATGAGAAGGAATAAAGGTAAGGATTTTTTTACACTCATTTTTTCTGTTACTACAGTACAGTGTACAGTACAGTATATTTATGTACTTTTCCTGAGGCTTAGATTTTGTGTTTTTATGTTCTAGGTTATGATTTTGCAAATGTGTTAAGATAGGTAAGTGACTTAGGCTAGAGTGTGTTTCGACTTACACCAAAATTCGGGTTACATCACTGTTGTAGGAACGGAACTGTGTTGTAACCTGAGGACCCCCTGTACAATACAGTTTATTTTTATACAGCCCAAAATCACACAAGAAGTGTCGAAATGGGCTTTAACAGACCCTGCCTCTTGACAGCCCCCCAGCCTTGACTCCCTAAGAAGACAAGGGAAACTCACAAAAAAACGGAAGAAACCTCGGGAAAGGCGGTTCAAAGGGAGACCCCTTTCCAGGTAGGTTGGGTGTGCAGTGGGTGTCAAAAAGAAGCGGGTCAATACAATACAATACATAGAACAGAATAAATCCTCAATACCGTATAAAAATAAAAAAAATGTACAAGTATGGAATTTAACAGTAAATGATATCCCATAATTTGATTTGGATTTGTTTAGCGTCCTGAAGACTCTAATATATTACTGTTATGATGATGATGACATATTTTATTAATCCTCAAGGGGAATCTGTCATTTCGCATGATCTTTGGGGATCAGAGTGCAGAGCCAGCCATTCTGTATGTATTCAGTATGGAGCAGAATTTAACAGTAGATGATCTCCCATAATATAATGCGATCTTTACTATCCTTTTTTTTGAGACTTTCGAATTTTAGTACTTCTATTATCTCTAACCTGCTCTGCATGTGTATCACGCCAATGTTTTTGAATTCTTTACGACCTTCTACTTTGTCTTTTTCCGGCCCCGGGCGTGGTTAAAACTCTTGGCACAAAGTCTAGTCTCGCGGGACATGCTGATTATTACTTTCCTTATTTTCAGAATTTGCACATAGATTTTTGTTCTTTTTTGCTTTCATTTTTGCATTGTTTTCTCTCCAAGGCTTTTGGGTCTCTTTTCGGCGCGCTGCTCTTTCTTCTTCGCTTAGTCGTTGACGTGTATTCTAGAACGTATAAAATTTTTAAGAGCTGAGAGCACAGGAAGTGTGTCTGTCAAAAAAGCATTCCAACAACTGAGAGGTTAGATGATCGTGGTCTTGTTTGAAAATGGTTGTAAGCAGGGCGTGACTTGCAAAAGTGACCATCTCACAGGACTTGCTTCCAAAGGTTGCAAGTATGACGTGACTTGATCGTCTCATGGGACGTGAAAATGTCTTGCTTCAAAAGATCACGTCTCGTCACCGGAAAAAAAGTCTCGACTCGTCCCAAGATTTTTTTTATAATAGAGAGATATTTTTTCTTTAGAATTTTGGGCACCATTTTATTTATTGCATCTGCCAGCATCTCACAGATTGGTTTTGGTTTCGGCTGCCATTTTGTGCATAGCAACACATCACTGTTGCCATCACATAATGCCAAGAAGTTGTGATGTCATTATGATGTCACTTCCAGGAAATGTATAAGGAGACCTTGTGCTCCGCTTGTTGGATTACCAAAACAAACAACTACACTTGTGGTGTTAGGGGTTAGCTTTGTGAAAGAGCGTTCAAGGCAGAAGACTTTCCACATGTTCTTTTCTACTTTGAGTTTTGACTCACTTACTGGGCACAGTCCATTTTAGAGTTTTTTGGTTTTTTTTTTTTTTGATTTACAGGGTTGCCCTCTGCGCAATTCTGGTCATATCTTCTCTTGGTCCTTCCTAAAAGAGTCCAAAATGTTTTACTGCCCTCCTCCTAAGCAGAACAAGAGTACAATTGGAATAATTTTGATGAAAACGAGACATTCAGCACAAGCTTGCCAATCCTGTCTACGTCATTTCCTCCAAGTAACATCAAATTTAAACTCCTACTCTCTACCACACTACTTGGTACCTGAGACAGTAGTGCTACTTTTATGTCCTGGATAGCTTAATTGTCATTATTTATTGGCTTCTGGTTAAGGAAAAAGAGACTTTAACATATGTTAATATTAAAAAGTATGACAATTAAAATGGAGGATAAACAATGCTTTATTAGGAGCAGTATTGGGGTACAAACTGACGAGTGTTGGATCATTAATAAAATTTTAACTTTGGTGTTGATACAAGCGTTTGGACTTTGGTACCCATGGCAAAATGGTTCTGAAGCAAATAACAGATAACTCCTAAAACCCCCCAGTGTCTTT
Organism: Polypterus bichir lapradei; assembly: GCA_026402145.1. Classification (NCBI taxonomy): domain Eukaryota; kingdom Metazoa; phylum Chordata; class Cladistia; order Polypteriformes; family Polypteridae; genus Polypterus; species Polypterus bichir. The sequence continues at coordinate 7,657,900 of JANRMT010062824.1, read as the reverse complement.
ACTGCAGATTCCCTGATGTGCTGCGACATTTCACAAAACTGTGTACCTCTTTCCCCAAGAAGTCCTGATACGATCAAAGCAATTGGTAAGGTTCCCCCATCCTAATTCAGTTAATCTAAACTGAAATAAAAAAAGAAAAGGCAAAGGTGCAAGCAGTGCCCTGCCAAAAGGCAAAATGAGGACAGCATGGAGGAAGAGTACGTGCTCTCCCTGTGTCTCTGTGGCTGTCCTCCTGCAGGTCGCTTATATGCATTCTAATTGTCTGATGAAGTGAAATTTTCTTCTTTGTTGCCAGTAAGTGTTTCCGACCAAGTGCTCTTGGTACAGCTAATCTACCAACCTTTATGGTCATCTGCATTTTCTCCCCTTGCTGCTTTGCGACAGAGTAAATGATCTGCTGCTGCTACTGCTGCTTAATGCTGCATAGTAAAATCTAAACCAACAGGCGGCTTCAGGGTTTTCTGATTATGCGGACTCACGCTCACCGGCCCTAACACAGATAAACGCCGTGTGCCGCACAGCATTTTTTTACAGCATGCGGGAGTTAATATTTCTCTAAGCAGGTCATAGAAAACATATTACACCCAATGTTCTGTTTGATCAGAGGAGCTCATTAGATACAGTCCCTTTAAACCCACAACTGATGTATTTATTTACGGAGCATTAAGCACCATTGAGAAAGAAAAGTGGACTGTGGTTACAGTGTACCTTACTGTTCAGTGTGTTTTATCCACTGCATTTTTAAATCCTATGAATGCAGTTCAAGAATGAGGAGAGACACACCAAACCAGAATGGGGTGCCAGTCCATCACTGGGTACGCATTCACTCAGAGCAGGCAATTTAAGAAGACCTGCCTTTAACCATCAAACGGCTTTGATTCCCTACATCCCCCTTAACAGCATGTAACATCACAAAGACCCTTATAGAGCAGACGCTAATGAGCCACATCATCACGATCACTCCTATGGGAAGTGAATGGCATGACTATCTTGTAACAATGGCGCATGTCAAGGTTGGACTTATATCAGATGGTAACTTGACATTAGGTACTTGTAGTCCACATTGGCAGGTATAAAGACCCAAGTGACTTTTACAAGAGACATAATTGACCTCCCAACAGTGGTCCGAGTAGGGAAACGTCATGCATTGATGTGAGAGGTCAACAGAGAGCTACTGTGAGCCAAATTACAGATAATTGTAATGATGGTGTGTAGCTACGTTTACCCTATCTACCAAAGTTCTGCAGCTTTCGTTTGCATTTTGGGATTCTAGCAGTAGCTTGGCACGTTCAAATTGTTCCACAGACAAAATATCTTCATTTTTAAACGCTTTAGGAAAATTTTAAAGTAAAACAGTTCACATAAAAACAGAGAAAAAGTTGGTATTGCAAAGAAAAGAAAGGTTCTTATTTAAGAAAGTTATGTTTAAAGCTTATACAGGGATATTGACTCGAAAGGGGCTCCAGATATTCTGTAATAACTCTCGACAGGACAAAACAATGTGCAATGTGCTCTTCAGTATATGAAGCTTCGAACAAGCTGGGATGCCCCCGAGTCAGAGCGATGAGGTATGTGCCGGACAGCCGTCACAACGTTTAACCTGTGTTTGGAACTTCTGGGTGCATACGGCCCATATGCCTTCACTCAGTCACTCGAAGTCTCGTCAGGATGGTGGTGTACAGTATTGAACAGCGCATCTTCATGGTGCAAACCTATTGGGTCACCAATCCGTTTAAGCAATGTCAGAATCAACTGGATGATCGTGAGCTAACGGAAGGTTAATTCCAGCAAGATGGAGCAATGTGTTGCACATCGGCAAATAGCATTCCAGAAACTGAGTCCTTCTTCGACAACAGGGTCATTTCAAAGGGGCTTGGGCCACCACGGTTGCTGGATCTGACACCATCAGACTTCTTCCTTTGGGGTTTTGCTCAAAGGAGAAGTCTATCGGAACAAGCCTTGCACTGTGGAAGAGTTGGAGGGAAACATCCAACGTGAAATTGCTGCTATTCCCCTCCAAGACGCTTGCCGATACATTCATGCACATGGAGCACCATGTCGAAATGTGTCAGGCAGAAAACGGAAACCACTTCCAGCATCGCATGTAACGCAATTGATTACACATACGTCAAGGTATAGAGCGTATTTTTTTGGTTCAGATTGCTTCTTCCTAACGGGAGTTACAACAGAATATTTGGGGCCTCTGTTGAGTGAATCTCCCTATATTTCTTGTTTGTTTCTTTAAGTTTTCTCATACAGTTGAACCGTTTCTAAACGGTCAGAAAACTGTATGCCTGTCCCACTTACAAACTGCAGGTGGGTCTTTCAGTCCATGCTAACAATGAGACTAATTCTAAAAAAATGAACCTAATTAACACACTGTATCACAGATCTAGCTGAGAAGGTTCTGCGTCATGTTAACTGACAGGGCGTTAAAGGAAATACCATCTTATATATAAAGCAAACTGTAACAATCTTGCAATCTTGTATGTTTGTTATCATCCATTTGACGCAGGGAACGTTTCTGGTGTGCTCAGTAAAAGCAACCAACATTTTTATCATGAAAAATCCGTAGTAGTATTTGTTTGTCATTTAATGTTTCTTTTTGTTAACTATATTTTCATCTTGTATTATTCTTATTGTAACAATGTTGTAGTGGTAATAGAATTAAACCTAATAATAATATTAATTTAATTGACTTTTTTTTGTCGTCAAAAATTCTGCATGTAAAAACTTATCACTACACCACAAAATAAAAATTAATCTGTCAAAAAACGTTAAAGGCTTCGCTTTTCACATCGTTTTTACACTACATTGAATGTATTCCGCGAGTATATTTTGATGAATATAAACTATCTTATTATATATAAGTAAGCAATTTTATTTTTTATCTACTGTAAACATCCTATATTTATTTGGTGGATTCAGTGGCTCTCTTTGTAATATTTGTTTATTCATTAATGAATGAAATGTCATTTGTTTTGCAACATCGTAGCTAACGTGTTGGTGTTACGTATATAACAAGGCACTTCAGTGAACAATACAAGCACATCAATGAGTCTTCATTGTTTGTTAATTTATGTTTATTTTTAAAGTTGTGATTTTTATTATATTTTTCTAAAATAATTTAAAAAAAAATCTCTATTTTCCTCCCGGGCAATGCCGGGTATTTCAGCTGGGAAGAGATATGAGAGAATATTGTATCCTATTCAAATTAAGCAAATGCTAGTATGAGTTTAACTTAAAGCATTAATTTTCTAACTTTGGCTCTTACAGATGGTTTCACTTAAGAGTATCAAAACCTACGATTTGAAACTGATTTGGTATTTCCAAAAAATGATTTTTTTTTCTTGCTTGCTTTCTGGTTCTTAAGCTTTCTCTTTTCTAAATCACATGACATTAAGACGAAACCGCTGAGTGCGCTTACACACACAGTTCTGGAAGAATGTCGATATGCAATCAAAACAAAATCTGAGCTTGGTTTGGACATGCAGTACAACCTTGCTGGCCACCATCAGTCAAAAAATAAAAACATGTAAGGGTTTTTTTGGTTCTTACTCCAGCTCTGATTTAACTAACGGGTTTAAGGACTGTGACTTGAGATTTGAACAATTTAGGTAGATGGATAGAAATTTGTTTGTCCCCTTGGGAAATTTAGCTTTTTATAAAAGATGACTAAATAAATAAATATGCACACACACTGTGGTTTAAACACACAGCAGAATGACTAAAAAGAAAGAAAACATCTGACTTGATAGTCCCAGTCCCAGTGAGGTGCTATACAGGCATATTGTTTAGCTAGTGATACCTGTTTGTTGAGCAGACATTATCATCTACAGATTGTTAAAGAGTAACGTTTGACGTGTTTTGAGAGAGAGATCAGAGCTACATGTGTTTTAGAAGGTAGCTGCTGATTGGCAGAGATATCACAGCCACGCGGGGGACGCTCTCCTGTCAGAGCCGAATACGATAAGATTCAGTGCCAATGTGTGACGTTGGAGTGTACCGACCTTCCGCTTGGCTAGGATTCATTTTTTTTTCTTTATTGATTTTTAAAGTTTGTCCTGTTTCACTACTACGTCAGCGGAGCCACGGCAGAGGGCTAGTATTAAATAAACGGTAATGATAAATAACGCTCACACATGTATTAAAAAAGTTATAACGTAAAAATACAACATTCCACTTTTTCACACATGTGCTCTTGATTCCAGAAAGTGTTTGAATCCATTTTGATCACAGCCTGCCTGTTTTTATATTTTTGACTTTTCTCTATTATCTTTGATTTTTCGTAGTCATTAATCTTCAGGAAATCATTACCAGCTTTATTATCCAAGACTGAATTGCTGATTCTACATCCACACCAGCTGTTCTTAAGAGGCAGAAATGAACATGTTGTGCGTAGAATTTCACATGAAACGAGCCGCCCCTTTGGCCCATCAGAGCTTGACAGTTTCCGCTATAGTGAGTGACTCTTTGATAGACGTGAACCGAACTTTCTTACATTCATTTCATGCATAAATAGCAATTCACACTTTTGTACCACTCATTTTCATTTTTAACTCCCTAATGATTCAGTATTCAAATCGTAAACCTTTTATCTGTTGTCTACATGGCCTGGTTAAGAGCAGATCCAGTGCATTAAATTGCCATTTGTCATAATATACGTACTTTTATATTTATGCTTGTGATTTATTTCAAATTTGGTTGCTCTTGGAATTGATTCCTTTTGTTTGCTTTTGATTTAAATTAAAATTGACAAAGTTTGTTTTGGCTGCCTTGTTGTTTTATTAGTTCATATGTCCTCAGTGTCGAGATTGGCGCATCACCGGAACTTCCTGTATAATTTTAGCACTGTGCTCATTCTGTTAGGCTTATCGAGCACTTTTTTTTTTCTTTTTTATCCTTTATTCACTATGTGTAATTTCTTGTGTTAGGAATTCGTTGTTTTTCTCACACCCCAACTTACTTCCTCTCTAGAGAGTTTTGGGGTCAAAGCACAGGGTCAGCTATTTGTACAGCACCCCTGAAGCAATTGCAGGTTAATGGTCTTGCTCTAGGGCCCAACGGAGTAGTATTCCTTCAGTCACTGCCAAGGATCGAACTGGCAACCTTTGAGTTACCAGCCCAGATCCTTTAGCCAGAGAGCCACAACTCCACCTCCCAGTTGTTTGATTTGATGTACTTCATTAACCCCCAAGGGGAACTTTTTTTTCACATGACATTTGGCAGTCAGATCACGGTGCCTCTGCAGCAATTTTCAGGTTAAGGGCCTGCAAGTTAAAGGCAAACGCTAGAAGACCATCTCTAACCAGCTTGATGTTCATGTGACAGTGGTTGTAAGTATTACTAAGAAGTTTAAGGTCCATGGGACTGTAGCTAACCTCCCTGGATGTTCCCATAAGAGGAAAATCACCCCAGAATGGACAGAAGAACTGTGAGAATGGTAGACAAAGGACTTGAGCAGTGAGGATGAATAATGACTTGTATAATAAGAATTGTAATAATTGTAAGAGTTGCTTTTAGTTGTTTGCTCATTGTTCCATCTTAAATGAGTCTGTATGGGTGCCATCCATCATCCAACCCAATATATCCTAACTACAGGGTCACTGGGGTCTGCTGGAGCGAATCCCAGTCAACACAGGGTGCAAGGCAGGAAACAAACCCGGGCAGAGTGCCAGCCCACTGCAGAGGTGCCATACAATAAAGCTTAATTCTGCAGTCTGTTCTGAAGTCTCTGAGTGCCTTCATTGGGGCTGAGGGCGCCCCTGCCGTGCCAGCCTGCTTCAACACCCACAGAAACATTCAGTCCTCCCAACATTTGATCAGTAAATGGCAGTGACCAGTCACTCAACCAGGATACCAGGTTCCCTAAAAGGTACAGGGCAGCCGTGTCTAGAATTGCCTGTTAATTGAAGTGATCCTGTTGTGATCCAGCTGATTTGTTTAATAATTTATTTTACATCATTACCAGAAGAAATTCCTATGCTAATAAGGATTATCACATTGAAATGTTTCCATCCACTTAACAGAAGCAGGTTAGGTTAGCTGACCCTGTGTTAGTGAGAGGGGCTGGCACTTTGCCCAGCATTGGTTCCTCCACCAGCGACAGGCACTTGAAGTGGACAAAAATAGCGGTATGTATTGTTCTGAAATATCGATCCATAGAGGGTAAATGTTGGGAAGTTTTAATTTGCTTTGCTTGTGCAATCTAACAGACTACAGTGTCAGGGCTGGTCAGAGCTCATCAGAGGAAGGAGCAAAAATTAAACAGCTTTTGTGAGAGCCCTAAGCCACTGTATGCCTGTTAGCAGCCTGGTACTTTTAGAAGCGTGTCTGGTCTGATCGTGTAGGAGTATTTCAAGATCATTTTTGCTTTGAAAACTCCTTCTGATGGTATACTTGTATAGACATGTGTACAGCTTTCTTGTTTTGCCAGTATGTACAGCAGTCCTCCTCCTCCTCAATTACCAGCTGTTCTTGTAGATACACATTGTTCCCAGCAGCAGCTTCTACCACCATCCATTTTAGCCCCAAACATAAAGAGTGTCGCCACTTACTTAACTGATCATGGCTCAGCTGAGCCACCCTGTACGTCATTAGTGGTGGAGCTGGGATATCACCAGGGTTGTACACAAGGATGATGATATTTTTTTTTATTCTACCTTTTAAATGTGGCTTTTTAAAACTGTTAAGTACTATACAAACTTGTAGTGTAACGATCGGGACAGATAAAGATCTGTCTAGAAGAGGGCAATCTTGCGCTGGTCCCAACCCAAATAATCCCAAGGATATAAAGCAAAATATATAAAAGAGTTTAAATAATAATAGTACAGGCATACAGGGTATAGGTGACAAATGACACACAATAACAGAAGAAATAAATCTACGGTCACATTAGAAGCTTCCTTTATTGGGGCTGCACATTATCTGTTGATTAGGGTGGCGTCCCCACTTGTCTAATAAAAATGGGCATCTAAATACAGTAAGTCTCCATTACACTTTCTGACTGCTTACCTTCCATCAGTCGAACCCTTGACTCCCTTCCTTTCCAAGCTCTCTCTGTCAACTGTTGTTACTCTTGAGCTCCCCCTACCACCACTTAGCAGCATACAAATCTTGTCTCCTTAACAATGAGGCTATTCTTGTCACCAGGGACAGGGAGGGACTGCTCTTCTGTTATCAGGTCTTCATCTGAAATGCAGGTTGTCCAGTCTGTCTGTTGGATAGGAATTTCTTTTGTATAGTATCTTTCAATATCTATAAATAAGTGCCTTCCATATCTAGTGTGATTGTTGGAAGGATCAGCAGGTCCACAAGGAGAAAATGTTTGGGTGCCAACCCAGTCATGCCCATTTAATTATAATAACAGTCCAAACAAAACATGCACTTGGGGGCTCTAAACAAAGAAAGGTCAGAGTCCTAGCATGACAAACCTTTTCTCAGCTGGTAAAGCCTGTCATAGTCACGGTAAGGAAGGAGTTCCGTCCTGTGTGTGCTCTCATAATGAGTGACGCCTCTCTTCTGGGATCTGTGGAATATATAGTGGGGGGACTGGAATGGGAGAAGTCATTTGTCCTCACTGGTTGACTTCTCACCACTGTGGAGGGAAAAGACAGAGAATAAGCTCCCCTCTCATCCTGGGGTGGAAGTATATATTTCAGAAGAGCCCAGAGGATGATTCACTGGTGCCCATATGTGTCCGTCTGTCTGTTTAAAGCTACCAGGCTTCATGACCTTGCCTGACAAGAAATTCTTGGCTATTTTCAGACAATCTAAGGAAAAATGTATTCACTAATGGATTAATCTCATGGCCCCAAAACACAAAAATCTAACCTATCAGAAAAGTTAATTTCACTTTGAAAAAGTTGTAGAAAACTGCAGATATGTTTCAGATTTAATAGTCAGAAAGAATGATGATTGTGCTGGTCTATGGCAGACGCCGTATAGCACAGATGGTATCGTGTCTGACAACAACAACAACCTTTATTTCTAGAGCACATTTTTACACAAATAATGTAGCTCAAAGTGCTTTACATGATGAAGAAAGAGACAAAAGACAAAGTAAGAATTGAAATCAGAGAACACTAATTTACATAGAATAAAAGTAAGATGCGATGGCCAGGGAGGACAGAAAAAACAGACGGCTGGAGAAAAAATAAAATCTGCAGGGGTTCAAGGCCATTAGACCGCCCAGCCAGCCCCCTCTAGGCATTCTACCTAACCTAAATGATCAGTCCTCATTGTATTCGGGGTTTTCGTGGAAGGACTTGATGATGACAGTCACATGGACTTCTGGCCTTTAATCCATCAATGTAAGGACATCACGGTGCTTTGATCAGGTGGTGGTGGTGCAGATTGTTACCACAAAAAATGGAAGAAGAACAGCAGAGAAAGTAGGGGTTAGTACGGATTATGGAGCCACCATGAATAGTAATGATAATTTATTGAATATGCAGATCATCAGGATTAAATTAAAATGAAGGTATGAGAAAGCCATGTTAACGTAATGTGTTTTTAGCAGTTTTTTTAAAGTGCTCCACCGTATCAGCCTGGCAAATTCCTATTAACTTCAAGTTAGTAGCATTGTGGTCCACATCCTGCCCTTTTCCTATCTTCTATCCTACATCATTGTTACAGTTCCTATCTCTGTCTTGCAATAGCACAATCATTTACCTGGGTCTAAAGTGCAAACACAATTTTATTTTTTCTCTCATGGGAAACACCTTCCCCTGTTTCCCACCAGCTCAACTTAGCCCCAAAACACAGCTAAGCACAACATAATTCTTTTCTTCTTCTGTCTCTTTTCTCCTCCACTCCTCCAGGCAAGCTTTGTCTCCCTCCTCCCGACTCTGGCTCCCTGAGTAGTGTCAGCTGGCCCCATTTATAAGGCACCCAGAAGTGCTGCAGGTGCTCATTGACACATTTCCGGCAGCACTTCCGGCTGTGGTGGAAGAACCACCCATACAGGCTCAGCAGCCGCTGCAGCACCACCTGGCGGTGCCCCCGAATCCCAACATAGCTGTATCCAACTCCAACTCCCATGGAGATATATATAGATATATATATATATAATATATTGTAGCAAGGCGAATGAGGAGGAAGGTCAAATGCTTGGGGTGCCAACCAGGCAAAACCCTGTTTAAATGAAACGGCAAAATAAAAACATTTTATGAAAATATGCGCCTGAACACTCCTTTTACAAAGTACAGTCTTCTCTCAGCAATGTTTATGTTATAGGTTTTGCCTTGGGTCTGCGCAGAAGCATGGCCCACACTGGAATGAGATGAGAGTGTCTTGTTTTTATATCAGGTGGGGCTTCCTTTGCTTTACTGTTCTCAAGGGGTGGTTTCTCGAGGCTGTGAGGGGAAAAAGGAGAGAAGACTGTTGTCAACAGCGCCCCCTCTTGTCCCCAGGGTGATACAATTTATTTGAGGCAAACCTGGAAACTGACCCTCTGGTGCACCTGTGTGACAATATATACACACACATAGTAAAGGAAAGTGAGCAACAACACCTGAAGTTGGGGTCTCAGTATGTAGCCCCATTACGTTATGCTTAGGTAGAGCACAAAACATGATTGAAACCAAGGTAAAGGTCAATGTGGTCTTCAAACAACCAAATTTAAGTTGCCTCTGAGGTACACATCTTGGCACCATCAGTTACAAGTTTATAAGTGAACGGTGACCTCCAGGGTTTTGTATTCTTATATGGTCATCCTGACAGAAGTGCCAGGGCATCCATTGCGACACCGACACCGACGTCATGAGCGCTGTCTGAAATCGTCCTCCTCTCTGAAGGCAAAAAGGAACAAATGGTTCCCATTTCTAAGTTCCCTTTCCTCATAGTTGAGGAGCCTACCTGCTTTGAGCCTTGAAAGTGCTTTTCATGTATGACTAATACATTTATAATTTGTGTGTTTATACGTTTTGCTATGTATATTAAGCTCAGACCTCTATCGATTATTCTTCTGTTGTGAAATGTAGACGTCCTGGCTTGTACAGGTTTTCACACAGAGGAGATGCTGTAGTATCACCAACATAACTTGTAAAAATAGACAAGCCAGCAAAACCTTGCAGCAGGAAATATGGGGGGGGGGGGTCGGGGTCAGGTAGTGAAATAAGGGGCTTTGTGCAGCAATACAGTCAGTCAGTTGCGTCCTTTTGGAAGACATCCAAGAATTCTATGCTGGTTTCGCCACGCCGGTTGTAATGTCATTAAGTTAACAGCTCTGATGTAATTCCTCTTAAGTTAATTAAAAACTATTAAAACTTTGAGTCTTACCACTTCAATATAGGCTCTCATTCTAGGATTAAGTGTTACATTGAAATGAGAAATAGAAGGCATGGTGTCCCATTGGGACCAGGCGTGAAGATGAGGCTGTGAATGTAATGGAGCGTCTCTTAGCATCTAAGCTTGTCTTACACCGCAAAATGATTCAGAACACTTGGCATCTAAAGGCAAATGTTTACAGTGCTTCAGGCTTTGAAATTAAACTTATTCTGTAATTAAAGCTTGCAATAAAAACATGAATGCATTTCTGATTTGTGTGTGTGTTTGTGCCATTGTGTCCTTTTAGCTGTTGCAGAGTTCTTTAATAGTATGGTGGTGTGTGTGACGTGTGCTCCATAGTGAAGTGGCGTCCCATCTAGAGTTTGGGATAAACTGTTGGTGGGCCAAGCCATTTTTGTACGATGCATTTAAAGTTTTATTGACTTTTCCACGTATCCTTTTAGTTTAATATTTGTCTGTTTTTAAAACAGATTGACATTGGTTGTAATACCCTAAATGACACAAACATGTATTTTTATAAGGCTCAGTATCTCTTTTTTTTTGTTTTTTTTGCCTCATTCTTTCTGACCTTGTGTCCACTTCCAGATTTCAATGCCCCACATTAAACACACACTTCCCTTATTAGCTAACACTTTTAAGGGGGCAGCTTCTGAGCCACACGTTTCAGGTTCATGGCTGACCATTCTATAGTTCACGAGTGTGCAAATCTATGAGAGCAGATGCATCGTGGGGCAAGTCCATAGCAATACACGTGCCAACCGATGTGAGATTTGGACCTTGCGTCCTTCTTCCAGATTTCAGTGCCCCTTTTCAAGCCCACATTAAAACCTGCATCTCCCTTATTAGCTAACACTGTAAGGGTGCTGCTTCTGATCCACACGTTTTAGGTTCATGGCTGACCACTCAATAGTTCACCAATGTGCAAATCTATGAGAGGAGATGCATCGTGGGGCGACTCAGTAGTTCATTGATGGATTGAAGGCCAGAGGTCTACATGACCATCATCATCAAGTTCTTCCATGAGGACTGATTGAGATCATTAATGTTAGGGGGCTGGGTGTTCTCGTGGCCTCGGAACCCCTGCAGATTTTATTTTTTTTCTCTAGCCGTCTGGAGTTTATTTTGTTTTTCTGTCCTTCCTGGCCATTGGACCTTACTTTCATTCTATTTTAATTATCCATCCATCCATTATCCAACCCGCTATATCCTAACTACAGGGTGAAGGGGGTCTGCTGGAGCCAATCCCAGCCAACACAGGGCGCAAGGCAGGAAAAAAACCCCGGGCAGGGCGCCAGCCCACCGCAGGTCACACACACACCCACACACCAAGCACACACTAGGGACAATTTTAGAATCGCCAATGCACTTAACCTGCATGTCTTTGGACTGTGGAAGGAAACCCACACAGACACGGGGAGAACATGCAAATTCCACACAGGGAGGACCCGGGAAGTGAACCTGGGTCTCCTAACTGCGAGGCAGCAGTGTTACCCACTGCGCCACAGTGCCACCCATCTATGTTAATTAGTATTGACTAATTTTATTATTTATATTTTGTCTTTTTTCTCTTTCTTCATCCTGTAAAGGACTTTGAGCTCCATCATTTGTATGAAAATGTGTGATAGAAATAAACGTTGTTGTTGTTGCTTCTGTTGTTCACCAGTGTGCAAATCGATGAGAGGAGATGCATCATGGGGCGAGTCCATAGCAATACTTGTGCCAACTGATATGACATTTGGACTGGGGTTAGGTGAATTGGGGTGCGGTGTTGCACAGAAAACCTGGGGGCTGTCAGAGAGAAAGAGCTCAGCTTATGTCACTAGGAAGCACTGCACTTGAAGTATTCAGAAGCAGTCCGAGCCTGGCAGAGGGTTCTGTTAGCTCACTTCAGAACCAGACCCCTGGTAGTGCACCGCCTTGCATATCTGTGAACCGAGCTGCTTTGTGGTGCGAGTCCACTGCAGAACACCTGGGCAGCACCGAGTGCTTTAGCTGCTATCTCTATATATAATCTTCATTTGGATCTTGATCTTTGTTTGTCCACGAATGAATTAGAAGAAGAATCACTAGATGGCAGTAGAGAGACAGCTAAAACATAGGCATTGCATTAAGAATCTCCTCCAGGCTTATACTACTGAAGACTGTAGTACGCCAGTCACACCTCAAAACACAGACATTCAAACTAAACAAGTTGTTGTGCTTTAAATTAACTAAAGAGATGTTCATTTGTTTGTCCGCGAATTCCACGGATGTGTAGACCACCTACCAGTTTAGTACGTTGTTGTTACTCACGGATGTCAACAATGTGCCAGTATAACGAAAGGGGTGGTGGACGGTGTTACGCTGGTTAGCTCCTGAGGCCTGGTTAGAGAATGAGATTGCCGAAGATAAGAGGTACAGTACGTGCCTACGTAACATATGAATGAAAGAAAGACAGTGGGTAAAATGAATGACAACGTAACCGCACATTCCGGAAATTATTATTGTTACGTTGTAGCCGGCAAGTGCTGCGCGTCTCACAGTTGTACCGTGGCTTGCTCACATGTCAGTGAAGTGATCCCTATTTATGCTTTGAAGAGCCTGGATACCTATGTGTCCCCCTTTTATAACCATTGCTCCGTGTATATTGCCTTACTCCTTGGATTGCCACAAAGCAACCTGCGAGATTGGAGAAAGGTTGAGAAGAGATCGTGAGAGGAAACGACAGCGTCGTGAAAACAAGACGGACTGTGAACGGACAGAAGCAGAAATGCTCCTACACCACCACATAATTACGATTCGGACAGTGATTCCGAGTAGGCTGTTCCTATCAAATCAATATCCAAGGGTTTTCTTTTGTAATTTTGTTTCCCTTATAAAAAATCATAATGCTGTGCGACGAAGGGCCCAGTTCACGACTGGCAGCCGCGTTTAAACAGGGAGCCCTTCACAGACAACTTTAACACGCGCAACGTAGTTGGGCACACATGACTAGTACAATAATAATCAGTTGACCTGACTTACACAGACAGGCCTCTGTCTTGCTTTTCTCCTTGCAAATTTATTAACAATATCAAAGTTCAAGTTATTAGTCAGTTCTCTTTCTGTGGCCATTACAGAGAGCGACTTTAAATGTCCAGTTTGTTCAATTTTCATGAGGGTCTCTCTTGAGCCTGGGACCAGTAGTCCCATTTTTGGTTTCATGTATGTAATGTTAGTATAAAGAACACTTTTGATGACCCATCGGGAACAGTAAGAACATCAGAAAATATCCGAATTGACAAGGTAAATAAACCACATTGTTTAATTCCAGAATCACTTTATTCTGGAATCAGTACATCTCATTTTTCTCGGCTGCAGATGATTCAGAATGCTGCTGCTCGTTTTCTTACTGGCTGTCAGGAAGTTGTGTCCATTACCCCAATTCTGGCCTCGCTTCATTGGCTCCCAGTTGAATTTAGGGTTCAGTTTAAAATTTTCCTTTTGGTTTTTAAGTCACTGAATGGTCCTGCCCCATCTTATCTGGCCGAGTTGCTGGTCCCATATTGATCAGTCCGCTCCCTACACTCCTCTCAGCAGCAATTGTTTGTTGTCCCTAAAGTCGAAGATGAAGACTAGGGGTGATCGTGCTTTTGTAGTTCTAGCACCAAAGTTAGAGAATGCTCTGCCAATTGAAATTAGGTCAGCGTCATCAACCCAAAGTTTTAAATCAAGACTTAAAACGCTCCTGTTTTCGATTGTCTTTAACTGTATATGAGTAACTCAGGTACCAATTTATTAAATTTTTCATATGCACTGTTTTGCTTTTAATTGTTTATCTGCTAATTGGTTCCTTTAAGTTATTTGTTTTAATATTTATGTAATACAAAAGATGATCTGCTGTGGCAACCCCTAACAGGAGCAGCCAGAAGAAGAAGAATTGATTTACTATTGATATTTTTTGATTTTATTGTACAGCACATTGGCTTACAGTGATCCCCTGCTGTATCGCGGAAAAATTCAATAAGTACACCCTACCTGTAGTGTACTTTGCAGCCAAATCATAACAAAGCATACGGTTTTCAGCAGTCACTACGGTAGACAAAGAGTTTCACGTTATAGTACCCAGATGATTTCTTACAAGGCCCGTTATTGGCTGAAAGAGGAGACTCAACCAATCAGAGCGGGATTTTTATTCTCTTGGGCTCTGATTGGCTGCTGCTATCCATCCGTCCATTATCCAACCCTCTATATTCTAACTACAGGGTCACGGGAGTCTGCCGGAGCCAATCCCAGCCAACACAGGGCGCAAGGCAGGAAACAAATCCCGGGCAGGGTGCCAGCCCACCACAGTGGCTGCTGCTAATGGGGTGTAATCTCGCAAGAACAGCGAGCGTGGGTCCCCGACGCATCTCGGTTCTCTGCGCATTGCGTACCTTGCTTGTGGTCCGTTTGTTGTGGGCAAACGTGAAGCCCTACGATGGCTCCCAAGCATCCTGCATCTTCTAAGAAGGGAAGGAAAGCGCTACGCAGACATCGCTTGCCATTACGTCTTGAATGAATCGACGGTACGCTACATGATTGTTATTATTATTATGTTACTCATATCCTTAGCCCAACATCCACATATCATATGTGTTTACAAAGTGTGTTTTAATAAGTTTATCTTTGTTTAAAGCATGTGGGAGGGATATTTTAAGGCTTAAACTATAAAAAAATGTTTATTTATATGGTCTTTCTATATCGCGGATTTTCACTTATCACTGATGGGTCTGGAACGTTACTTCAGCAATATGCGGGGGATCACTGTACACTTATGCTGTTTTTTAAATTGTGTTTTATAAAAATAATTTAAATGGATTTTTGGCTATTTTAACTCAATCCAAACATTCATCCCAACCTTGCACCCCATAATTTACTACATACATCTCTGTGGTTTATGTCCAGTTTATTGTCATGAGCACTCAGTACAGTGAAGTTCTTACCAGTGTAACCAGTACACCAACGTAGTTTTTCTAGTTTCAGTTTATTTATAAAATGCTAATTTATTTATTTTTTCTTTTTTTCAGAAACATATGAAGATTTTGACTCGCGGGTGATTGAGGTAGGACTGCAGTATTATTTAATGCCTGTACAAATCTGCTCTTGTGTGCAATGCCTGATCATTTTGAACCCCGTGTGTAATTTGTGAAGTGGATCTTTAAATATTCCATCTCCATGTTGGTGAAATACTCTTGAGGTCCCAAAACCTGTCTCAAAGGTTAAAGAAGGTACAAGGCCAACCTGGTCACTGAAAACCTCAACAGCATCTTAATTAGCCACATTTCCATGACCTTCATTAATTCAGAGCAATTGTGAGCACCTTGACGAAACCGAATAATCTTTATTCATAAAGACAGAGGAGTAAACAAAATAGGGAATAATAGAAATAAAACACACAAGCTAATTAACTTAATGAATCTCAATTAATGGAAAAACTCAATAGCAGTGCAGATTCCTAATTAAGCAATCACACAAAGAAACAAGGATGCTAAGGCAGCTGAAATTCAGAAACTGATTTTTAATAACAATTGAAATCTCACAAAGGGAGGGAACCCCAAAAACCAGCGACAGCAGAGCCCTAGAGAAGTAATAAGCCCTGAATAGAACATAGAAAGCAGTTTGTTTTAAATACAGGCAGTCCCCAGGTTACGTACAAGATAGGGACTGTAGGTTTGTACTTAAGTTGAATTTGTATGTAAGTCGGAACAGGTCCATTATTTTAATAAATGCTATTGTTGACCGACTGTAACCAAGTGCTCTGCCAATGAATGATGGAGTTTCACGTCTCTCTGACCTTTTTATTATTTCTACTTTATTTTCAATGGTGATGGTTTTTCTCTTCTTTACTGTATCACCAGCACTTGCATCAGATTTGTGTTTCCGAAACATTCTTGAAGGGTGAAGACAAAAGGTTAAGATGAGCTCTTCTGCACAGCACTGTCCATGCGATCACAGCAGGAAGGCACCCGTCGTCAACACGTCTGATGTACTGACGAGAGACAACTTCCTGCTATGTGCGTAACAGTAGAAGCAGGCTTACTATTGAGAATGACTGGGGGCAGCGAGGGGCGATTCACCATTCGCCCACCATGCAGTCACCTCCACTACAGTATGTTGCCTGCAGTGTCCACCCATCGAGAACGAACACGGTGCGGCCAAAGGTGGGTAGTGAATCGCCCAACCCCAATTCAACAGGCAGCCATTCGAGGCACACTACAATGCTACCCCCACCGCCCCTTTCACCCTCAATGGCCTCCATTCAGCCACAACCGGGTCACCGCTTGCAGCATTACCAGACGTGTGTGCTGGGCGGGCAGTGAAACACCCGCCCCACTCCATCCAGCCTGCGTCCAGTCAGGAGCAGTAGCTGCGATAGCGTAGTGGGTGGGCAGAGAACCATCATCCTGCACACGAGCCTTAGCTGTGGCCCCGGTGACTATTGACCACGGGTCACCACTTGCCACCAGGAGCTGCCCGAGGGACACTACACTGTGCGAGCAACGAAATCGCCCCCCACCAGCCACCGCTTGCAGCATCCCCAGGCCGAAGATGACAGAGTTACTGAGGCGCATGCGGCCTCGTTTGTAAGTCGTAGGTCGGATGTCCGTAACCTGGGGACTACCTGTACAGATTTGCATATGGCACAAATAAATTCAGAGCATTTGAATAAAGAGTTTGTTATTAACAGAATAGTCACTTTAAATTTAAATTTTAAACACGTTTGAAATATTTTGACAAGTGAAAACAAGGATGCCCATAAACACAGATTTCACAGCATCATTGCCAGGGTATGATAAAAAATAATACATAGAACAAAATAGAATGAATATGAAATACATCTAAGCATATAAAATACATTAATATTATCCATCTATCTATTTTTAAAACCTTCTTGTTTAGAGCAGGGCCACTGGGAAGCTAGAGCCTACCCTGACAAGCAGGATCAGGGCACCAGGGTGTGATGAACACGCACACACACACACTTTGGGGGCCAATTTAGCTTCTCCAGTCCACCTAACCTGCGTGCCTTTGAACTGTAGGAGAGAATGGACACAGGGAGGACATGCAAACTCCATGCAAGGAGCACCTGAGGACTCAAACCCTAGTCTCCTTGTTGTGAGACAGCATCCCTCCATTACTGACGTTATAATTGAGATAAGGCCAGTTCATGACCAAAGAGGAGAATACACAAACTCCAGTTAGTAGCAAAAAACACATTTCTCTAGGGGGTCTGCTCTGAGGACCCCGGCAAATTGGCTACCCACTCTTTCCAGGGCCTTCTACATCATTACATGACATATAGTCTAAGAAGAAGCCAACCAATTCCTTTTATTGTTGAATCCCAAAGCTCCCAATATCTGTGGTTCCACTTTCCATGGGCAGGAGGAGGATTAATTGACGAATTAATCTTCAATGGTCAGGTAAGCACTGGATAGTTCAAGGCTCTGCCATAACTCTTCTGACCGTGTTTGTAGGTGCCCAAGTGTAGAAATATATGTACTTATTGCCATCTAGTGGACACTCTGTGACACATTCTCTGAAATCCAGTATTCATACTCCTCTAAAGTGGCTATCAAACTCCGTTTTGGGGAATAGAGGGATATTCCACAACAAAGTTCATTAAAATTAGATAAATTAATAAATGTACTGTGAAAATAAATAAAGAATAACAAAATGATAGATCTTCTTGAAACATCGACTTTGTGCCCAGCTTCAGTTTTTTTTAACTGATGACCTGGCATTCTCCTCAAAGATACTTGTCATTTCTTAGAATGTGTGATTCCCACAGTAATGTCAAGTGGGCCCACTGCCTTGCTTGCTAAGGTTTTGTTGGTGGTGGGTTGTGGTTCCACATCACCAAACAGAGGAGCTCATGATTTGCCCAAATAGTTGCATTTTGAAGTCAATGTCAAATGTATTTATATAGCACAATCAAAACAACATAGGAATGCTGTGGCCAAAGTGCTTTACAGTAACAGAATAAAAGAAAAACATGCAATTAACATGAATAACGTAAATAGAAATAAAATACAGTAGATGAAAGTCATCAGAAATGAAGCTTTGGGGCACATATACAGTTGAGGTCAAAAGTTGCCATCCAACTCAGCTAAAGACCTTCAGACTCTGTGTTTCCCAACTCCACGTCATGTTGCCATGCATTCCCTATGTTAGGTCAATTATATATCTACTTTATTCCCATAAGTGACAATATCAGAATAATAATTTATTTGGGCCTTTATTCACTATATCATATTTTCAGTTGTTATTTTTTATTGTGTAACTTGAATCAAGCGCTTAGGGTTGCCTTCCACAAGCTTCTCACAATATGTGGCACGAATTTCTGCCCTTCCTGACAGAACTGGTGGAAGTCTGTTAGCATTTTGGGCCTTTCTGCTCTGATGCGCTTTTTCAGTTTCAGCCCCCAAATATTTTATGGGATTCAGGTCAGAGCTTTGTGGTGGCATCTTCAGTACGTTCACCTTGTTGTCTTTAAGCCATTTTGTCACAACTTTAGAGGTTTGCTTAGCGTCATTGTCCTGCTGGAAGACAACTTTGCAGCTGAGTTTTTACCTTTCTGTCTCATGTCTTAATGTGTTGCTTTATAGCTTCTAGATAATCTGACTTCTGCCCACAATACGATGCTGCCAACCTCCTGCTTCACATTTGGTATACTGTTGTTTGGCCTAAAAACCTCAAACTTCTTTGTCTAAAAGTGTTGAATTGTCATTATGGGCAACTTTTGTTTCGTTTAACCACAGACTGCTCCTCCAAATGGCCAGGCTATTGTCCTAGTGATCACCTGCAAACATTAGTCTGGCTTTTTTATGTCATTCTTGAAGTAGGAGTTTCTTCCCTGCATGTCAGTCATTCAGGCCATGGTGATGAATAGTGGATGTAGATGTGTTGGTGCCTGATGCCTCCGACTCCTTCTCCAATTCCTTTGTTGCTATCTTGGGGTGCAGATGAACCTGTCACAACATAGTTTGTTCATCCTAAGGAGTAAATTTGTGACTCCTCCTTGAATGATGCAGTGTCTGTGTAGTCCCTTGATATTTGTATATATGTACGTACCATTGTTTGTACAGAAGCTTGTGGTGCCTTCAGCTGTTTGGAAATTCCTCCTCTAAGGATGAACCAGTCTTGTGGAGGTCAACAGTTCTTTTGGGTGAATTTATTGGATTTTCCAATGTTACCAAAGGCAATAAGACACAGGCTGTCAAGGTGGGTGCTTAAATATAATGACAGGTGCTCTTCCAGGTAAGGCACTGACCCCCTGAAAATCTGATATAGTAAATAAAAGCTGGAATAAATCTCTCATACCTATCATTTTGACTTAACCACTTATGGAAATAATCTTGAATGCACAAAATCTGCCACTAAACGGATGGCCAATTGCGTGGCCAATCGAAGATGATGATGAAATGAAATAAATACCATGATTGACTTAACACAGGAAAAGTATAACACCATGACATGTAGAATTGGGGCCATCAAGTTTGGAAGTGTTTAGTTAATGTAGACAGAAACATTTGGCCTCAACTGTACATGTAATGTTGTGTAAAACCAAGACAAGAAATAACCAGAAGATTAAAATACAGACCAGAATCAAGAGATTAGCCAGGAGTACGCGAAGGTCGAAGCCAGTAGAACAACAAAACCATTTGTGAAGTTTAAGGGACTATAGAAGGAGTCGTAGTCAATGAAGTCAAAAATGAAACTAAACTGGCCAGATTCTTTTACTAATGCTAAGGGGATTCTTCTGTTTTAAGACTTTGATCCAACAAATGGATTCAAGCAAATGTGAGGTTCTGCCATTTTATACCGACACATACAGATATCACTCCCAAGTTGCAACTGATCATATGATATCAACAGGAACGAGCCACTTAACAACTGCTTAACCAAAATTGCATCATTCATTATGGTGATATGGGATAACAAAAACATAATCAAGTCAAGTCAGGTTGGGGAGCATGCCCTGGAACAAGGCGTTACTGCACCCACCACATGACGAAACAGCTCGGGATCCCGGTTGGCAACCCCCCTGGCAGACATGCCGTCCAGTCCCACCCTATGGACATGACCTTCTATCAGCCGTAGCCAGGTGTTATGTGGGCTTGGTCCAGCCACTCGGGTCCCAAACAATGATGATGCTGGATCACTCTCGGGTAATGGTGCCACATGGCCGTATTGCTGTAACTGGCGCTCCCTCACAATGCAGGTAATGT
Source organism: Polypterus bichir lapradei (assembly GCA_026402145.1). NCBI lineage: Eukaryota > Metazoa > Chordata > Cladistia > Polypteriformes > Polypteridae > Polypterus > Polypterus bichir. The sequence continues at coordinate 7,637,381 of JANRMT010062824.1, read as the reverse complement.
GCCTAATTGGGGACTCTGTGATCAACACAAAGTCAAACCAACGGTATCCAAGGATTCTCTGAAGAGACACAAAGTACCGAAGGAGTCCAGTCTTCATTTCAGGTCACTGGATAACGTTCATGTCTCACAAACAGGGAGCATCAGGACTCGAAATACTTGGACCTTCGTCCTTTTGCAGATATCGGGAGCGCCACACACCTCTTTCCGGCGACCTCATGACCCCCCATGCTCTCCCAATCTGTCTACTAACTTAATTGGAAGAGTCACTGCTGAGGTAAGTAAATCCCTCAATGAGGTCGACACTCTCCACAGACAGACACACTGCTGATGGCCGTGTCCAAGAGGTCATTAAAGGCCTGGCTCTTTGGTTTTTAATAGGACACTCGCAAGCCCAGACACTCAGACCCCTCACTCAGTCTCTCGAGAGCCCCAATCAGAGCCTCCTTTGACTCCGTGAAGATCACTGCATCGTCAGCAAAGTCAAGATCAGTGAATCTCTCTTTGCCAACAGATGCCCCCCAGCTGCTGGACCCCACTCCCCAGCCCAACACCCAGTCCATGCAAGCATTGAACAGAGTAGGAGCAGAACACACTGCTGAGAAACCCCAGAATCAACTGGGAAAAACGCAGAGGTTCTGCCTCCACTCTGCACAGCATTCACAGTAATAATAATAATACAGTCGACCCTTGACATACGACCGGCCTGACATACGAACAACTTGATTTACGACCAAAATTTTTGTTTTGATTTACGACCAACATCTTGCGTTACGACCCGAATGCAGTCACGTGTATCCACTTGTGCGATTGTAAACAAACAGCCGAGAGCGTTCGTAAGCGTCAGTCAGAGCCCAGATACATGTGTTTGTGGACGTAATTTCGGTCAGTGCAGTGATTTATCTACAGGGTGGGCCATTTATATGGATACACCTTAATAAAATGGGAATGGTTGGTGATATTAACTTCCTGTTTGTGGCACATTAGTATATGTGAGGGGGAAAACTTTTCAAGATGGGTGGTGACCATGGTGGTCATTTTGAAGTCGGCCATTTTGGATCCAACTTTTGTTTTTTCAATAGGAAGAGGGTCATGTGACACATCAAACTTATTGGGAATTTCACAAGAAAAACAATGGTGTGCTTGGTTTTAACGTAACTTTATTCTTTCATGAGTTATTTACAAGTTTCTGGCCACTTATAAAATGTGTTCAATGTGCTGCCCATTGTGTTTGTGTTAACAAACAAAACCACCGCTATTGGTCTGACACTAACCCACATTGGATAGATCCCTCCAAGACTGTTGGAACAAAAAAAATGATGGTATGGTGTGGTATATGGGGTACAAAGATAGTGGGGCCATTCTTCATCAATGGAAACCTCAAGGCCACTGGATATGCGAAATTGCTACATGATGATGTGTTTCCCTCTTTATGCACTGAAGCTGGCACGTTCCCTGAGTTTTTCCAGCAAGATGGTGCACCACCACATTATGGGTGTCAGGTTCGAGCATTCCTAGATGAACAGTTTCCTGGAAAGTGGATTGGTCGTCGTGGGCCAGTTGAATGGCCCCCAAGGTCTCCCGATCTGACTCCCTTAGACTTTTATCTTTGGGGTCATCTGAAGGCAATTGTCTATGCTGTGAAGATACGAGATGTGCAGCACCTGAAACTACGGATACTGGAAGCCTGTGCTAGCATTTCTCCTGCGGTGTTGCTATCAGTGTGTGAAGAGTGGGGGAAGAGGGTTGCATTGACAATCCAACACAATGGGCAGCACATTGAACACATTTTATAAGTGGCCAGAAACTTGTACATAACTCATGACAGAATAAAGTTACGTTAAAACCAAGCACACTATTGTTTTTCTTGTGAAATTCCCAATAAGTTTGATGTGTCACATGACCCTCTTCCTATTGAAAAAACAAAAGTTGGATCCAAAATGGCCGACTTCAAAATGGCCACCATGGTCACCACCCATCTTGAAAAGTTTCCCCCCTCACATATACTAATGTGCCACAAACAGGAAGTTAATATCACCAACCATTCCCATTTTATTAAGGTGTATCCATATAAATGGCCCACCCTGTATATATATAATTCACTAAGACCATGGCAAGTAAGACGCATAATTGCTAAGGAAGGAAGAGAAGGTAACGAAGGTAAAGAAAGCGATCACAATTGAAACGAAGAAGGAAATTGTGCGGAAATATGAGAGTGGTGTTCATGTGACCGATCCCGCTAATACCGTATTTACTCATGTACCACGCACCCTCGTGTAAGACGCGCACCCTGATTTTTACAAAGAAAATTGCGAAAAAAGTTTTGCCCCGTGTACGATGCGCGTTGTGATTGTATAGGAAGCGTTTAGAGAGAGAGCGAGCACTGTTGTGCAAGTGCGCGAGCAAGTGAGAGAGAGAGCACGAGTGGGCGAGCAAGCAAGCGAGAGAGAGAGCGTGAGTAGGCAAGCAAGCGAGAGAGAGAGCGCGTGTGGGCGAACAAGCGAGCGAGAGAGAGAGAGAGCACGAGTGGGCGAGCAAGCAAGCGAGAGAGGGAGTGCGAGTGGGCGAGCGAGAGAGAGAGCGCGAGTGGGTGAGCAAGCCCAAGCAGAAAAAGTTTCCTCGTGTATGACGCGCACATGATTTTCTAATGCTAATTTTTGGGAAATAAATACGGTATGTGCATCATGTCGAAATCCACCATCTCGATAATTTTACAAAGAAAAGATTTGCATAAGGAGGCTCCTTCTAAATAATAACCACCTTCAATTTCATTCTCCTCCTCCTCCCTTCCTGCAGCCTAAAGATGTTAAATTAAATGGTGAGTACAGTATGAAATTCTTGTTTCTGGTAGGCTAGGCACTTTTTATAACTTTTTGGTTAGTACTTTAGAAAAATTTTTGGTGTTTTGGTAAATTATGCACATTATACAACCCTTTTTTATGAAAAGGTTAAGTAAGTGTTGCAGTGGGAGGTTCGGAACGCATTATGGGTATTTCCATTATTTCTTATGGGAAAAATAGGAAAAATAATTGCATAATTAGGTGGCCCCGCCTCCTTAGGCTCCACAACGATGAAATAATTGGCCCGGTATGGAAAATGCAAATAAAAACTGAAAGCAGTGATTTCAAAATTCACCTTGGATTGCAATCTAACACAGACAGCATAGACAAGATATTTAATGTTTAGAGTGGTCAACTTCATTTTTGTTTGTAAAAATGCTTCCATTCTTGCCATTGAGGGCCTACAACACATTATTAAAAAGTTTGGATGATCCAATTATGATTTAAGGAAAAGAAAATAATAATGTGAGTAGAAACAGATGATGTTTAACTGGTGATTAGAGTCGTGCTTTGGTGCAAAAACTGCATCCAGGAAAGACTGATTTCTTGAAGATCAAAAATCTGCAGACAATCACCAACTTTTCCCACAAATACGTGAAAGAATCCTTCAGAAGTTTAAAACTAATGTTCCTCAAAGACACATCGAAAGGGATTTGAGAATTTCAGCTGCAGCAGTACATAATAGAATTAAAAGATTTAAGTTATCTGGAGAAATTTTCTTCGTGTAAAAGGCAGGGACACAAACCTATACTGACTGCCCATGATCTCCGATCCGTCAGGTGGCACCGCATCAAGAACCATCATTCCTCAATAAGTGATAGAACCTTGTGGGCTCAGGAGTACTTTGGCCCACCTTTATCAAGTAGCACAGTATGCAGTTAAATCCACAAATACTAGTTACAGCTATACTACGCAAACGCAAGTCGTATGTTAACAGTCTCTCTCCGCTCAAAGGCATCTATCTAATATGGACCATCATGTAGTGAAAACGTGTATTTCAGGTCTTTTGAAACACTTAACTAGTGGTCCAGGCCCACTTTCACGTACATTGAGGACTATTTTATGCGACGCACCTTCACATCATCATTCCAGAGGGTGAATAACAGTTCTGCCAAAGTGCATTTCAAGCTTGTCATAATTTAACTTAGTTCTGGTTTTTCAGTTTGATTTTTAAATCCCCTTGCTTTCGATGAAAGACATTTTTACTTGCCTTTATGCTGAATTATAGTTATGTGGTAATGTCATACAATACACGATACTAGGACAAATTTCTTATTGGCAGTATTTTGTATCCCAAAATTCGATTTAGTGAAATTACAACAACGTTTTGTAGAAATTACTGCAGTGGACAGCATTTTGTTCTCTGTCCATCAATGTTTTTGTTACTGAATTTGCTCGTCTCTGTACATGGATGTTGTCTTTTGAAAACTTCTTTAATCATTTCTTTGTAGTATTAGATCTGACTTAACAAGCACTTTGCCATCCACATTTTTTATATCCAGTCTTTGATTGCAGGCCAGCGTGATCATAGGGTGAAGCTCCATTTGTCGTGACTCTATTGTGCCGTTCTTGTAGGTTTCTACTGGCTGGAGTCTGACACTTCTGTCCAATAAGTTCTCTGTATCCCAATTATCAGCCCATATGTGACATCAGTCAAATTAACAAAAATTCCGTCTTGTGTTACAACCAGCAGGCTTTCTGTTAGGCATAACTAGCATTAAAAATTTGAAGACTACTTCTCAGAGAAATACGTTTTCTTTTTTTTATTTTAACATCGAGCCTTCACCCTGAGTTGGACAGCTGCAAGGCCAAAAAAGTCAATTTCTTTTAAGGCAGACGGCCAGAACATAATTAGTTTAGAATAGCAGGGGGTCTTTTTTAATAAAGCTGTGAGTAGGACAGAAAAAAAATTAAAGGTGCATGGGGAAAAAGGTCAGTTTTAAGCAAAACTTTGAACATCATCAGTTGTCTTCTAATATTGTGTGTACCTGTGGGTCTGGATTAACAAAAAGTCAGAAAATGTAGATATGTGCAACATTCTTATGACTTTAACTGTTTTAAAAGTCGCAGCCTCTGTGACTTTTGTTTATTTACTTCATCAAAGAGACAGATATTGTGTTTTTGTTTTTGAAATTTGTAATGAGAAGAACCAGAAGAAATTCAAAGCAAGATGTCAGTCAATAAGTAGAATGTCAAGCTGTTATGATCCTGCCTCATATTTATTTTTTCTTCAGTAACTAGTTAGTTCTTTTGTGAACTAACAGGATTTCTAAGAATTAAACATGATTTGCATCTTTTATTTATTTTTTATCATGTTATCAGTTTGTAAGATTTTGAATGCACTCAAAATATCCAAAGGGCCTGAAGTCCCTAAAAGACCCATGAAACAGGCCAGTGCCCTCCCTAACCTGCCCAGTAAAGGACTCACCTAAGGTGGCCTGACCCCAAACAATTTTGGCCCAGTTTTGGAACACATTGGCCTAAAAGTGGGCTTAGCTTCAAATTCCAAAACCACTCAAACATTTTAAAACACCTCCATGTTTCCAGTTTTTATTTCAATGTATTCAGTTTACCTTTAGTAAATTACTTGAAATGGTACAAAGGTAAGCAGTATACTGCTAGAGGGTTTTTATATGTTTAGGTTACCAAAAACTGAAAAAGAATGCAATTTTCAGTGATATACAAAAAGACCTTTTCAGTGGCATTATGAGTAGATTGTTAATTTGCAACAGTTTTTGTTTATAAATGCAAAAATAGAGAGTGATCATTTTAAAAATTCTAACAGAACTAGCTGTCCCAGGCCATGATAAACCATTCACTGTTGGTCTAGTGCTGATATCGAATTGTAGAAGCATCATCTAACTGAAATGAGTTCAACATTGTAGAACTGCAGTCAACAATGTCTGTGAGTCTGTCTGTCTATCTTATTTAGTGCTTTTCTTATCTATCGATCGATCGTATATACAGTGATCCCCCGCTGTATTGTGGAAAAATTCAATAAGTACATCCTACCTGTAATGTACTTTCCAGCCAATTCATAACAAAGCATACGGTTTTCAGCAGTCACTACGGTAGACAGAGTTTTGCGTTATGGTACCCAGATGATTTCTTACAAGGCCCGTTATTGGCTGAAAGAGGAGACTCAACCAATCAGAGCGGGATTTTTGTTCTATTCTATATTACGGCTTGAATGAATCGACAGTAGGCTACATTATTATTATTATTATTATTATTATGTTACTCATATCCTTATCCCGACATCTACATATCATATGTGTTTACAAAGTGTGTTTTAATAAGTTTACATGTGTTTAAAGTATGTGGGAGGGATATTTTAAGGCTTAAACTATAAAAAAAAATGTTTATTTATATGGTCTTTCTATATCGTGGATTTTCACCTTTCGCTGATGGGTCTGGAACTTAACTTCAATGATAGGCAGGGGATCGTGGCGTTGAAGGTCTTTCTGTAAGTCTTTTTGTTTTTTCTTTTTTCTAACTTTAATTTATTATTTTTTCTGTATTGTTGGTTTTATTGAATAAGACGCGGCTTTGATGTGGAGCCATGGCCGTGTCCAGAGGGTTGTCGCCTGGTCTGATGCCTAAGTTTTATGAGAATCTTTCCCGCCGACATGGGGCTAAAGTACTCGTAGAGCCGCAAGTTTCATCTGAAGAGTGTGTTGTGGCTGTCAGTAAAGTAAGAATGTCCGTTCAGCCTCAAGAATGAATAAGGCAGTGGTGGTTTTTGTTAAAGAGAAATTTCTGGTTGACAAACTTCTAGAAGAAGGGGTTATTATTATCGGCACTTTGGTTCCCGTTTTACCTCTGTCAGCGCCTGCATAAAAGGTTATCATTTCAAATGTCCCAGCTTTCTTAAAGAATGATGTTTAGGAGCAAGAGTTGCGCTGATATGGCCAGGTTCTGTCGAATGTAGTGATGATTCCTTTGGGGTGTAAAATGAAAGAATTGAAACATGTTGTTTCGTTTAGGAGGCAGGTTTTTATGGTATTGAATAACATGAACAAGGACATGAATGTAGCTCTAAGATTCAAGGTTGATGGCTGTGATTCTGTGGTTTTCGTTACTTCGGACTCAATGAAGTGTTGTAACTGTAGGAGGGCTGGACACAAGGCGTCTCAATGTAAAAATGAGACTGTTTCATCAGTGGGCCGAAGCGCTTCCCCTACTTCAGAGAGCAATGAGATGGAGTATGAGAGTGGTGAGGAGGTGGACAGTATGGAGGATGAGCTTGTATCCAAAGCACAGGTGGTGAGTGATTTGCTCCCCAGTGCAGTGTTAACAGTCGCTCCTGAGATGAACCGGCTGACTACTGAAGGGAATGCGTTGGCTGAGCCCGGCGATCATGTTGAAAACGAGTCAATTCAAAGTGCTTAGCGCGAGTCTGTGGACGGAGAACTAAGTACAGAAAAGCTGGAGACTGCGGAGGTCAGCAGCGGTGGGGATAAGGTTGGCGCAGATAGAGCCGAGCCCATTGGCCCAATGAAGCTAAGGCTACCAATGTGGATGCAGAAACACTGGCGGGTGTAGATGGGCTCCTGATAGAGCGCACCCAGACAAGCTCTGTGGCAGGACAGAGGAGTGAGACAGCAGTGGGTGTGAGTGGCAGGAGTGGGGGGGGGGGATGTGTGAGGAGGAATTTACGCAAAAATGAAAAGGTTTATATCACTATTATTTGTAGGTACGTTCTAAATGAAGATCAAATCGCCTTTATGTCCACATAACATCCATTTCATGGTTGTGTACTTACTTTTTCACATGACTGTATAATGTGTATTAACATATAGATGTATATTTATGTGTAAAATGGTTATTTTATTTATCAAGTGTTGTTATAGGAGCATACTTATAATATCTTTTTAAGGTTACATGGATATTCAAAGATATGTATTTTAATGTAAGATAGGAATTCTGGCAGGTTCCAACTAAGTAAAGGAATTGACCACAGGATAGTCAAAATAAAGAGAAACAAGCAGATAGTGGAGCTATTGTAAGTGAAGTGGGCCTGAATTTGCTACATAAAGCACTGTCAAAATAAACCTTTTTCCTTTTCTTTGCACATTAAAAATTTAGCTTGACTGAGCCATTGGTTTTATTTTTATTTTTTTCCTGAAGTGACATTGTTTAGTGACAGAAACAATAAATTTACAGAAGACCAGGGTGGTCTTCAGGCACCAGGTCATCATATTTGTATGCTTCTGCCCCCAAATGTTTCAGAAATTGAAGGACAACAGAATATGCTGCATAGGAGACATTAATTATCATAGACCGGCCAGTGCTGATTCCGTGTTCACGTGCGAGCTTTGTAATGGAAAATTTCACATGATCACCCTTCCAAGTCGAAGATCATATGATAAAATAAAACAGATAAGAAATCAGCATTTTGCAGTCACATTGTATTTGTAGTAATGTGATACACATATAAGGTATTTCCTTTGCTTTTTTTTTTCTTGTAAAGTAAATTCAGGGAGCTTTTTTTGCAAATTCACAGCAATGTAACACCTGGAGGTGGGAGGATCTGAGGGGACTTTGAAAAGTCCCATAGCACTTAAAGGCAGCGTTTCTGTGCCCCATGCTTGAGGTGTGGAAAGAAAAAAAAACCAAAATCTGCCCCAGATGTGCAACCTGATTATTTCTTAAATCCCCCCAGAGAGGGATTCTTCATGTATGTACAATCTGAGACACAGCAGAGCGGACAGCTCACAGAACAAGGTTTTTCAGTAGTTTTTTTCCCGCCACAGTCAGACTGACGGCAAAACAAAATTACTGAACATGTGAAATAACCCCACATTACCTCACTTCACTTGTCATGTAAATGACGAGTGATAAATATGAAATATTTTAACTGTGCAATACCATTTTGTATAGTGTTGGTTGGTATAATTCATATTATGTATTTATATTGTTTTATTCTTTACTTTTTTTTTTTTAAATGTTTACTATGATGACTCTGAAAAAGCTTTGCACAAGAATTCCAATGTGCTTAGGCTGTCGGTTTTATGCACAAATGGCAAATAAAGAAATCTTAACCTGTATCAGTATCCTGTCACTGTTTCTTTATTAACAATGCGTAATTGTTCTCCGAGACAAACTCAGCATGACCTTTCATTAAATTAAATAATGCCAGTTATTAATCCATCTGTGCCAGACACTTTTGCAGAGTACTGCAAGTATAACAATTCTGTGAAGCGAAGACGCATTCAAAAGCAATGAAAAGTTTTTACGTATCAGATTTATTGTAAAGAAAAGTACGCAGTAAAAATGTATATCCAATGAATAATTGGTGTGAGTGCCCACACACTGCACTAACTCTGTCAGGTCCACTGTTAGCACGGGCTGTGTTGTGCTTGCCTTGCTTTGCCCCTTCTTCATTCACACACAAGATGATTGCAGCTCATTGCGCTCCTCTCTTACACAGGTGGATCCTCAGGACTCCTGCCTTTCAAGACTGCTTTGCTGCCCGCAGTCTCACTTAAGTTTCTCCAGCTGTGCAGATGCTTCTCCGTCCAACTGTGGTCATTCACTTGGGTGTTTCCCCCTCACACGGCTGCTCCTCGCGCTCACCTCTTATTGTCAGAAATGCTGGATCAGCAGGAAACTGTGGCATGTTTTCTGTTTATATAAGAACTAGGGGGCTATGTGCCGTTGTGAAGAGGGTGGCTGAACACACCACAGTGAGATGCAGTTGCTCCTCCGACACCCCCCTCTTAAATGGTGATACAATGGGAAACAAAAATTTTTTTTTTTTTTTTTTTTTTTTTTTTTTTTTCCTCCTCTTTGCTCTATCAGCTGCTGCTGTACCGCATGATCTGCATCTCATGCAGGACTTCAAACGTTTAAAAGCCTGTACAGCAGCTGTCCTTTTGTCTCACTGCCTTGTCTCTCGTCTCTCCCAGACATCCTCAAACACTATTCGATCTCTTTTCGCTGTTCCGTTATTTCACCGAGTGATATTTTCCATTTGTTTGCACTAATGCGATCTTTACTATCATTTTTTGAGACTTTAGAATTTTCCTACTGCCATTATCTCTAAGCTGCTCTGCATATGTTTCGCGCCAACGTTTTTGAATTCTTTATGACGTTCTACTTTGTCTTTTTCCGGCCCCGGGCGTGGTTAAATCTCTTGGCACAAAGTGTAGTCTTGCGGGACGGGCTGATTATTACTTTCCGTATTTTCTGAATTTGCACATGGAATTTTTTTGTTCTTTTTTGCATTCTTTTCCCTCCAATGTACCGTCTCACAGGACTTGCTTCCAAAGTTTGGAAGTATGATGTGACTTGACCGTCTCGCGTTGATGTGAAAGCGTCTCTCTAACTCTCTTCAAAAGATCACATCTCGTCGCAGGAAAAAAAGTCTTGTCTCGTCCCAAGATTTTTGTTTAACATTAGAGAGATTAGTTACAAATGCTTTATGTTGACTTCTGATACCTCCCATCTCACCGCTACAGAGAGCCCCCCACTTATGATGTACCCTTCAACTCGTCTTGATGTCTAGTTATGAATGACACTGGGCATTTTTGACCCTCTACTCCTGAAAACCTTTCATTTTTTTGGGCTAGAATTTTATGTCGGAATTTACACCCTTGTGATAAAACGTAAACCAACAGGTGTTTTCAGCATAAATTCTCAGGAGGACTTGGAAGATGTGCATCTCACATTCATTGACCGAAGGAGTTCACCCCCTAATAGGATACGAGGGGTCATATTTACTCCTTTTCACCTTTTAGAAGAATCTGGATGAGATATTTGGGACAGCTTAGCTATTAGCTAAACAAATGGGCTTAATGGACTGAATGGACCCTTCTCATTTGTCAAGTTTCTTGTGCTCTGTAATACAGGTATACGGAATGTTGTTGTATACTATCTTGAGGTTGCTGAACACGAATATGAAAATAGTTTTTATATTCTTTACCGGTGGTTCTGGCCATCTACGAGCCATTTCCAGAACATTAAAAATGAAAGATTTCAAACATAAGCATTTTAGATTATTTCAAGGCCATTACTTGAGAAATATCTTATACTGTATATAAACGTCTACGCGTGAAAGTGTGTGTGTGTCTGTCTGTCCAGCATGAAGGTCAAAGAGCCAGCAAGGCGGCCCTTAAGTTAACGAGTTCAAAAAAAAAGAAGGAAGTACGAGGCTACAGCATGCAGCTGAAAGAAAGTGAGTCCGTCGTCAAAGTGAAACCGCCGAGGAAAGACAAACGAGAGAGAAACTCACTTACCCGCTAATAGACAAGTGGGGCGAGCATATCCGCAAAACGAAACCGCCAACTCTGCATTTCAGTTTTTTTTTCCTGACGATTTCAATAATGTCCAGGAGCGCGGGCTTTTTACAGCACTGACTTGCACAGCTAGTGTTGTTATAATCCATCCATCCATCCATTATCCAACCCGCTATATCCTAACTACAGGGTCACGGGGGGTCTGCTGGAGTTAATCCCAGCCAACACAGGGTGTAAGGCAGGAAACAATCCCCGGGCAGGGTGCCAGCCCACCACAGTGTTGTTATAATCAAGAACAGTTATAGTTTTAACATTTAAATAGAAGCACACATTTAAATATCTGACGCAACTATTCTTGATTACTATGTAGTTCTAACTCATGCATTGAATTGTTGCCTTTCTTATGAACACCCTAAATTATGGCGGCACATGCCAATTCTGACTTTTTTGAAGCCTTAGGTTGCCAATGTCTTGCTGCCACATTGGACAAATCTTGACATATAATACGCTACTGTGGCTGTCCGTTTGTCTGTCCAGGATTTTAAATCACCTGTAGCTTGCAAACCGTTTGAACTATTGACCTGAAATTTGGTACTCATATACTACGTGGACGACTACTGTCCACTTTCCGGGTGATGATTGACCTCCAAAGTTATTCCTCTTTTTATTTTATTGTAGAGTCAACTCTTAGCAGCGGCCAGCAGGGGGGCCGCGCAGCACCTGTGTATGGGTGCCGTTCTCATTCCCTACCGCCTTCGCCGTCACTTCCCTTACCTCTTCCTATCTTAAATCATTCTTGAGGCAGATTGAAGACTTAAGTGCGAGCTTAAGTGAACAATTAAAGAAAATGTGCTAAGATATTGCAGCACAAATAGTGACGTAATCAGTTTTAATGCGAAAAGATGCCGACGAAAGAAGAGAAGAAGCGGGCCGCTAGGGTGGAGAAAATCAGAGCTGCTGAGGAAACAGCAAACGCATCAACCTCTGAGCAAACGAATGATAAACGTACAGAGGAAGAGGATGAAAACTAGGAATGCTCAAGTCAAGTGTATTCACTGCACGCTATCATGCAGTGCGCCATTACTGGTGAAATATAACGCAATTACCAGCAGATGAAACACAAGTCAATGTTGTTTGTGCCTAATACTATGAAAAGCAAACCAAACTCAATAGAAATGACCAGGCAAGGAAACATTAAACAATCCAGAAATTCGAAACCAAGAGGCAAGCCTGTCCTCCTTCTAATCAAAACCGTAAGCCAAGAATCAAAGTAAGCAACAGAAGTTAAGCACCTGGAAATCGACATAACACTACTACACACTCAAAGGGTGTCTTTCTTTAGTTCATCTGCAAACTCATATAGAGATGGATCCGTGCTGCTGGTTATAGGATGCCATAATCCACGACTTCCAGAAGTAGCTCCCATCACGTCCAAGCAATGGAGCCTCAAGATGGTGATGCCCTATGAAAAGCCATCAAACAAAGTGAACACGCTTAACTATCATTCTAATAAATGAAGAGGAGGGATAGAATCTAATTCTACTCATGTTCACCTGATTCATGGCTGCCTTAATGTGATTGCATGCCAACTGGCTCAGTGTTAGTTAGGTTCTGTAAAACCGTGTGATTCGCTCAGACTTTTTGTATTCTTTGGCTCATTTGCTTGGCGCAGCATGAAGTCACTTGAACTTCATGTCCTTTACCACACTTCATGTCACTTACACCATAGGGAGCGTCTCCGTCTGAAATTAGCTTATTTCACTTTCTCTTATTATGTCTTCTTTATCTTTAGACTAGAAGCCGACTCAGGAGGTATTGTGTGATTGCAATTATACATTTCAGTTCTAGAAAGTTGGGAAAGTAAGTAAAATCCTTAACAAATGATCTGTATTAAATTAAAAAATTTAAAATAATTTTATTTGTAAACACACACTCATCACAAAGCCGGGACTTGCAATACATTGTAAAAAAATTGGGATGGGGACAGTAGACGACTAGGAATGCTGTGGAATGTTCAAGAAGCACACTGAAAAGGTGACGTTATCATAGTTGAGTATTAAAGGAGCAGCCTGAAGTTCTTACAATGAAGGATGGGTTGAACTTCACCAACATGTTATTAAACTGCACTGTCAAATAATCCTTCATTTCAAGAACAGTTGGTCTGCATGCATTATCATAGAAATGTAGATAGTGCATAATATTCTGAAAAGATTCATGGAATTTGTTTGTATAAGATAAGGTGGAAAAATGAATACTGAATGCCTGTGATCTTTGATCCTTCAGATGTCACTGCATTAAAAACTGACTCACAGAGCGTGCAGAAAGCCTTCAGATCCCTTCTCATTTTTCAGATTTTGCTCTGTTGCAGCCTTGTGCTAAAGTCATTTCAGGTCATTTTTCCTCTCACCAAACAACTTAGCACCTCAGAATGATCAAGTGAAAAACAGGATTTTTGGAAAATTAATTGAAATGATTTTAGTAGAAGGCTGCAACATAAAATAAAGTGAAGACATTGCGTAGATAAGAAATGCACAATTTAATACAAATAGATAGGAAATACTTTATATAAAACGGACAGAAATGCAGTGCCCTCCATAATGTCTGGGACAAAAACACATTTTCCTTGATTTTCCCCTTCTGCTCCACAGTTTAAAATTACAAATAAAACATTTCAGACATTATTAAAGTGCACATTGAAGACTTTTATTTAATGGTATTCTGTAAAAAGATATGAAGGGCACTACATAAAGATGAGATAGCACAGTCTTAATTTGCATTTGTGGATGCATCAGTGAACTGACCTGTGTTTTTATATCCATTACAGAGGTACAGTGCATTCAGAAAGCAATTGTTCTGTATCATATGGTGCATTTCACATGTATCAATTGTACATGTTGATCTTTATATCTATGCACCTATATAGTATATAGGAACATTCATAGCTATCAGATTTATATAGTGCTTTGCGTATGTGTCTCTCCATTTTATATCATGGCTTTCCTATCTGCTGTATCTGAACCATACAGTGCCTTTCATATCTAGCTATAGTATGTAGTTCAATTCACATCTAGCCAGTTAATATAATGCCATTTGTATCTATGTACCCACATATTACAGTATATAACAACATAAAGCAACTTTCATATTTCTCCATATACATTTCATATAGTGCCTTGCCTATTTGTGTGTCCATATATAACACCTTACCTATTCTTCTACTTTAAATAGTGCCTTTCATATCTATCTTTAATATATAGTGCATTTCTGCATAAAATCTGTTTGTTTTATATAGTGCCTTTAATATCAAAGTATCTAAATAATTTAAAATAACTTTCATAACTGTCCACTTATTTTATATAATGCCCTTCATGTCTATCTGTGTATGTAGGTATTATATATCAACTTTCATAGCTGTTTATCCATTTTGCAAAGTGCCTTTTCTCTCTGTCTGTCCATTTGAAATATTTCCTCTCTATCTGCATGATATATAGTGTGTTTCATATCCATCTCACTGTCAGCATGGTTTAATGCCTTATTAGATTAGATCAGATAAACAATATTAAACTCAAGTTGAAAATTAGATGTATGCATCAGCAGAAACATAAAAAGCAAAGATACCGACTCACAGGACAAATAATACAATCAATCAGTAGATAAATAAATAACAAGTAAATGAATGGGTATTGTGTAGAAATAGCAAATAAAATGTAAAGACTATAAGCATTTAGTCTGGGATGTTGGGAGGAAGAATTGACTTGCATACCGTGGAGGAATGAGACCTTGGCTAAAAGTGCTCCCAGAGAGAGCTCCACCTAGAGGAGACAGAGGGGATTTTTCATAATTGCATTCAGTTTTGATGCACCAGCTTTCATGTGTCCAGGGCTAGGTCTGTGATGGAGCAGGCTGAATTGATAAGCTTTCTTTTCTTTCTTTCTATCTATCTATCTATCTATCTATCTATCTATCTATCTATCTATCTATCTATCTATCTATCTATCTATCTATCTAATATAGTGCCTTATCATATCTGTCTGCCATACTTTGGGCACTCATTCTCATGGACAGAGAGGGAGAGAGGTTACTCCACATAGTCAGGGCCCAGAGCTGTGATCCACTGTAATACCACGCTGTCCTCCTCTTAGATTTGTATGAAACACCAAGCAGGACTTTTTTCTGTTTTAAAGGTATCTTTGACAGGCCGGTGTTCTGTATGAACACCAGCTTACAGGAACAGTGAAGCTAATGACTCCAGACATAAGCACTAGGTATGGGTGGCCATTGTGAATTTCTAATCTAAACTCTTCTACCTTTGGCTCTTTTATGGGTGTCTCGCCTATGCCAATGGCATTCACTCTCATTTTGACTTCAGTCCCTCTTCTGCTTGTGAAAGTAACATCTGAAATTGTGTTTGTTGTGAAACTTTTATGGCTGCTGCTATGGGAACTCCTGTGTTTTTCAACAGTTAAGATGGCGACAGCAAGTGACTGTGGTTGTGCCTCTTAATATGACGTGAGCGCCACCTTCTGATGAATCAGGACTCTGGCAGCTGCTCTTTGTACTTCTCCTCTGTGAAACTGCAGACCCAGAAGGCATCTGACATACAGTTGAACCACCAGAGCGCTGCGCAGAACCTCAATGTGCTGCTTGTACCTCACTGCAGTTTTAAAACATAACAGAAGTGTAGAAAAGTGGAATTAAAAAAAAAGGGTGCACAATTACTTGTAATAAAGAAGTTATTTACATAGATAAATTGACAGTAAATTACAATGGGAATTTGAACTTTTTTACAATTTTGTTTTTTTAAGTTTGGTTAGCACCTCACAGATCTGGAGTCTCAAGTTTTGAGTCCCTGCCCTCTTCTGCAAGTTCTCACTTGGTCTTCCAGTTTTCCTCCCTCAGGCTACAGAAACACAAAAAAGGTTAATTAGGGTCTCTGCTTTGTCCCCATTTGTGGCAGTTTTACCTCATACATCGTTCAGTATCGTTAAAGCACAGCTGTCATAAGGATCCTTTCACGATATTTAGTTTAGAATTATTTTAAAAAATGTGAATCTTTATGTGTATGCATTATGTATTTAGTGACACACTAGTGATTTTAACATTTTATCATTTACAAAACTAACTACGCCCACACTAAAATAACTGAAGCGCATATGATGTGGCTGTTTGCCTATAACTGGGCTTGCACACACCAGTGGAAAAATCCTTGAAGAGAAAATAATGCACCTGCCATAAAATGTATCACAAAACTGTAGCGACTGGTAAATTATTTGCCTTTTGCACACAATGTAGATTCATACAGGTAATCAACACTACGAGCTCCATGGAAAATAACTCCTCTGTGTGCATCTTGGCATATGGTTCTCTTTCTTGAGGGGTCACCAGTCACAGAATGTGAGCTTGTAATGAGCAGGAACAGTCAGGGAAGGGCCACGTAATAAGCATGAACCAATCAGAGTCTGCGTTTTCACCCATGAATACTCATCTCTGAGCTGGTGTTTTCAGAAATACATGGCTATGGAGAGAACATTTTCAATAGTCTCATATTTGGTGGTGTGGACAAAAGGTAAAAACAGAGACTAAGGTCTGTGTTTTTAAATGAAATTGTAGTCGCGTGGATGTTAGCCTTAGCCTGCACTCCGTGAAGAATGCTATACAAAAATAAACTAACAATCAGTTGAAGAACCCACATTTTTTTAAAAATTTTAAATATATTTATAACAAGGGGTCTTTGCCCCCCTGCCAGCGCTACGTGCCGTTGTAAAGAGGGGGGCTGCTGAATGCACCCCAAAGAGACTCCACCACTCCTCCGAAACCCCCTCTTCAATGGTGACACAATGGGAAACAAATAACAGTTGTTTTTTTACCTCCTCTTTGCTCAATCAGCTGCTGGCTTGCTGCTTTTGCCGTGCCGCTTGATCTGCATGTCGTGCAGCGCTTTGAACGTTTAATGCGGGATGTGAAAGTGTCTCTCTGTCTCTCTTAAAAAGGTCTCTCTTCCAAAGATCATGTCTCGTTGCAAGAATTTTTTTTTTATAATAGAGAGAAATAATACATTTTAAATATATTTAATATATCTAAATATATACATTTAAATATACAAGTGTGCACACACAAGCGCACACTCACTCACTCAAGGAAATGTGTAAGTGAAGATAGTTAAGAGATTGTTTTCTCTATAAAAGCACGTGCTGGATGACGAAGTGAAATAAATGAACACACACACACGCACACACAGACAGCCAGACATACAGTCACACACACACTGGATCTGTACAGGTCGATGTACGCAGAAGCCCCCTCTTGTACCAGGCTGTCTCTCTATGCAGCTTATTTGTTTCATTGGACCCATTGTGCTTAGTTTCAAATGAAATATTATTGATGCTGTTCACTTTATTCAATTTCTTATTCATTTCACTCTACATTTATTTGTGTACATAATAAATATGATATAAATGAATATAATTGATTTTGTATTCTTGCATTGGTAGAATTGTATTGAAAAATCCAGTGTATCTAATTTAATCTTCCATTGAGTGATTTCATGCATTATCACTACATAGAAGTACCGTGCAGACCATTCCATACTGATTTTTCAATAATGGTTTCATTTTTTATTTATAAATAGGTGAATGAGCTTTAATACAGATTAATACATAGCAGCTGTTACTAATGGTGAGGAATATTATAGTACTACTGCGTTTGACACCATTTTTAATCATTTTGTAGTTTTGTGTGCATCTGTTGCCAACATGTAACCTTTAGCAGTTTTGTATCCAGCAGGGGGCGCATGCTCGTCTTTCAGAATAGTAGGTCATTTTTTTAACATAAGCACATTCCTTCTCAGTAACCACAGTGGAGATTTTAAGACAAGAGAAATGTGGTATAAAAAGAACGCGTACACTGTATTTAATTTGCTTTAAAAAGCAGCTTTCACTCCTGATATACATTACAGTAAATATTACATATATATATATATACTAGCAGAATACCCGCGCTTCGCAGCGGAGAAGTAGTGTGTTAAAGAAGTTATGAAAAAGAAAAGGAAATATTTTAAAAAATAACGTAACATGATTGTTAATGTAATTGTTTTGTCATTGATATGAGTGTTGTTGTCATCTCTCTCTCTCTCAT
>JANRMT010062824.1:7583606-7612092 GCA_026402145.1 Polypterus bichir lapradei | reverse complement strand
CCACCCATCTTGAAAAGTTTCCCCCCTCACATATACTAATGTGCCACAAACAGGAAGTTAATATCACCAACCATTCCCATTTTATTAAGGTGTATCCATATAAATGGCCCACCCTGTATATGCTCTATTGTGCCCCACATATAAAGTTGTATCTGTGAACGAACAGCTGCAGTAAGAAAACTGAGACTTCCATATATATACAGTACCACCTTCAGAAACATTCAGACCCTTTCACATTCTCACATTCTGTTATGTTGCAGTCTTATATTAAAATCATTTGATTTTTGATTGTTTTTCACATCAAACAACAATTGATACCCCAGAATCACAAAGCGAAAGCAGAATTTCAGGAATTTTTGCAAATCAGCAAATTGACTTTACAAGCATCACATCCCTGGATTTGGGAATTTTCTGCCATTCTGCAAGTCATCTCAAGCCACATCCGGTTGGATTGAAACGGTCGGTGATCAGCTATCGTCAGGTCTCTCCTGAGATGTTTGATTAAGGTTGAAGTCTTGGCTCTGGCTGGGTAACTCAAGAGCATTCCCAGAGTTGCCCCTTCGCCACTCCTGTTGTTCTCTTTACTTTGTCCTTTTGGAAGGTCCAGAGTGCTCTGTGCATGTTTTTATGAAGGATATCCCTGTACTTTACCTCGTTCAGCTTTACCTCAACTATGTCTTGTTCCCCAGTCCGTACTGCTAAAAAGCAACCCCACAGCATGATGCTGCCACAGTCGTCCTTCATTTCTCCAGTGGTTTTGCACAAGTGATGAGCGGTGTCAGGTTTTCTCCAATTGTGATGTTTAGATTTGAGGCTAAACAGTAAACAGACAAGAAAATCTTCTTTCTCATAGTCTTCGATCCATTTAGGTACCTTTTTGCAAACTCCAGATGGGCTTCTATATGTTGTATGACCTCTTTGTCATGAAGTTCAGGTTGGTAGAGTGTTGCAATGCTGGTTGTCCTTCTGCAAGTGTCTGCTATCCCCACACAGAGCTACACCCAAGTGACCATTGGTTTCTTGATCACCCTTCTTACCATGGCTCTTCTCCCCTGATTCCTCAGGTGGCCAGCACCAGAAAGAGATGTGGTTGTTCCAGAGATGTTCTGTTTAAGAATGATGGAGGTAACCATACTCTTGGGAGACCTTAATACTACAATAACGTTTTTGTAGCCTTCCCCAGATCTGTTCCTCGACACAATCCTGCCTCTAAGCTCTGCTGGCAGTTCCTTTGCTGTCATGGCTCGGTTTTTGGTCTGATACAATTGTTCACAGTGGAACTTTCTATAGACAAGTGTGTGTCTTTTGTAATCAGTCCAATCAATTGAATTGATCACAGGTGGACTGCAGACATCTCGGTGATGATCAATAGAATGAGATGCACTTGAGTCAGATGTTACGTGTCATAGCAAAGGGTCTCAATACTTGTGTCAATGTGAGGTTCCTGTTTTCTTTAATAAATTTGCAAAAATTTCTAAAATAATTGTTTTTTGCTTTGTCATTCTAGGGTATTCATTTTTTTTGATGAGGGAAAAGTGAATTTAAACAGTTGTAGGGACAATCATTTGCGTAATGGAGGTGACCAGGAGAAGGAACAAGCAAAAAGATTGTAACCGGGACTCAGTTGTATCTCTTGTCAACACCAAATCGTAAACCAAATGCCCAAGTTAAAAAGAAGTTTATTATATACTAATAAAGTCTATTATATACTGTGGTATTAGCGCTTTATTGGCACCGACCCGACACAGACTGACACCAGAGGCATGTATAAAACAAACAGAAACTTTTATTTTCTTCACCTGTGGGGCACGTCTTCCCCATGAACCCCACAGGCACAACACAAATAAAGCACCCAAATCACCACACTCTTCACCTCCACTCCTCTCAGGGCAGCTTTGTCCACCTCCTCCCGACTCTGGTGCCCTCAGTTGTGGCTGCAGGCTCCTCTTACAGCCCACCCGGAAGTGCTGCAGGTGCTCGTTGACCTACTTCTGGCTGCACCTCTGGGTGTGGCTGCGCGCCCGCCCAGACGAGCTCGTTAAGCCGTGCAGCTCTATGCAGCTCTCCCTGGTGGAGGCCACAGAGTCCAACCAAGATGAGCTCTGGTGTTCCATGAAAGTGGCCCTGGCGCAACCCAGGGGGGCTGCCAATAAGTTTTCCAGAAGACGCAGCGTGTATCCCATGGCTGCTTCCCCGGAACCAGTGTTGAAGAGGTGTCCCGGCCGTCTGCCACAAAACTAATTAAAGGGCAAAACACCAGCTACTCTGAGATTTTTTTTTAATTATACATAAACTCAGATGAGGAAAATTCATCATAGTTAATATTTTAGCTCATCACATAAGTGACGTCAGGTACCATGACCTCTGGGGCCACGTCCCTAGCAAATGGGAGTGTATCCTAACCGTGGAACTGCTAAAATGGTGACATGCATGAAAATCAAGATGGCATTAAAGAAAGATGCAAAGAATTCGGAACTCATTCAAAATATTTAAAAAAGTAAACAGAAATGAATTGTATGACCCACCCCTCTCAGGCAAGCTTCGTCCATATCCTCCCGACTCTGGCTCCCCCAATACAGTGAGGCGGCTTCTTTTATTCAAGTCCCGGGAGTGTTCCAGGTGGCTCATCAGTATTACCTGGAATCACTCCCAAGTGTGGTGGAAATTCTCTATAGGGCTCTGCAGCTCCTCCCACAGAGCCCAACAGGGCTGCACCAAACTCCAGCACCCAGCATGCCTTGCCTGAACCCTTGGTGCTATAGCCACTCAAGAGTGCTGCCCTCTAGCATCCCAGGGGAGGTGTTGCCTCCTCAATGCTCTCTCCTCCGGTCCTTTCATTCCTTTGGCATTCAGGCCAGGTAATGGCCGTGGCCTTCCATCAGAGAATCAACAAAATAGGTTGAGAAGAACTTGTAAAAAAAATTAATAAAGAATGGTAATTGTATTACTTTATAGTGCCCGGTGTGTAACAGCTTTACTCGCATGTGAACAACTACCTCAATCCAAGAGACGTACTCGCTTGGCACTAGCAGACCAAACAGTTGTCTTCAGACTTTTAAGTGTCACGCAACACCTGTACCATTGCCAAAGCAGGTCCATGCTCTCTATGATGCTTCATGCTGAAGGTGTCCCTTCTCAGCTGCTGATCCCTGCACTCGTGACAAGCTTGTGACATCAGCCAAACAGTATAAACTAGTTATTGCAATAAGTCAAAATTCATAAAACAGAGTAGGAAATGTATTTCAAAAGAATATTTTAAGGCTGCTTTCTGTAAGGACACAGATGATGATGATGATGATGAGGAGCCTGGGTGCATACAGGTTTAAAACGTTTCTTCAGTCCGCAGATGACTTTCACCTGCCAATTTCAGGAGGAATGCCCACCTCTTGTCTGGGTGATGGTGGTGGTCTTTTCTCCCTTGCTGTTTCTCATTTTCTCTGCGTCATGCATCCCAAGCTTAAAGGTCTCTCTGATTACAGGAATGATCAATAATCTTAAAACCACCGTCATGTTTACATTACAAAATTATGTTCTTTTCCCAGTCTGATGCCCATGCCCATCTTGTTTACTCTGGGTTGATTAAATATGGTTATTCTTTCAAAGATATGAATTAAAAGAAAAAAGTTAAAGTTTAAATCGATTCCTAGCAGTCTGCACTACTATCAGTTAAAAGATTCCAAATTTTAAATAGAAAATTTAGCAGGTAAATTATAGCTTGCTTTGGGCACTTACGGTATGTATGGCTTATTTTAGAAGTTCCTTCCTGGTTAATCAGTCTGAGTTTTTCTTGCAGTTTGTCTCAAAAGCACAATTCATTTCAAAAAGGTTGTTTCAGCAGTCTTCAGCATGGCTTGTTTCCATCACCATACATTTGGTCATTTTCTTGGTGTACTTTGCCCAGGTATATCTGAGTGGGCATTTCTATTGCTATCACAGTTTTTTCATCCCATATCTGAAAGACTTATTCATTGTGCAAAAAAAAAGCCTTATCTGGACATACAGTGAATTCACAAAGTGTTCACAAACTTTTATTGTGTTGTAGATTTAACTTTAAATGGGTAACTTTGCCATTTTTGCCCATCAGTCCTAACTCAGTATGCCATAATGACAAAGTGCCAACATGTTTTCAGAAAGGTTTGCACATTTATTAAAACTCCAAAACTGAAATCTCTCCTTCCTAGAAGTATTCAGACCCTTTACTTTGGCACTTTAAACTGAGGTCAGGTGCATCCTGTTCATTTTAATTCTTTTTGAGATGTGTCTGGAACTTGATAGGAAGAAGTTTGGAACCACCTGGACTTTTCCTAGAATTGGCAGTTTGGCCAAACTGAGTAACTGGGCAAGAAAGACCTTATTTAAGGAGATGGCCAAGACTCTTAAGGGTTATTCTAACAGAGTTTCAGAAGTACTCCACTGAGATAGAAGAACTTGTCAGAAGGACAACCATCTCAGCAGCGCCCCACCAATCTGGTATGTATAGTATGTTGGAGTGGCTTACTCCTGCTTAGAGTTTGCCAAATGTCATTTAAAAGATTCTGAGAGCCTGAGGAAAAAGGAACACGTTTTTCTGTTCTGATGAGCCAAAAATGTAACTCTTTGGGCAGAACTCCAAGCACTGTATAGACCAGGCCCTGCTCATCACCTGTCTAATACCATACCTACAGGTAAACACAGTGGTTGGTGGCAGCATCATGCTGTGGGGGTGTTTCTCATCAACGGGGACAGGGTAATTGTGGAGAGAAGGAAAGATGAATGCAGCCAAATACAGAGCAGTCCTTTGAAGAAACCTGCTCCAGGGTGCATGCCACCTCAGATTGGGGTGATAGTTCACCTTTCAGAATGGCAGTAATCTGAAGGATACAGCCAAGGCATTGCTGGAGTGGCTTCAGGACAGGTCTCTCAATATTCTTCAGTGGCCCAGACTTTAACCCCATCAAACATTGGGTCATGGGAAGCCACCGATGGGTTGTGAGCGGCCATTGTTTATAATGGTAATGGGTCACAAGTGAGTCATAAACTGGGTTGCCATTCTGATGGCTGATGCTCAACTCACCAAGGGGAATCACCCACCAAAAATGCAATGCCCCCTCCCTGTTATGAGCCACGCTCTACTCACCTAGTTGACATAACCTCACCCTGCTTCGACAGCCATACTCAGACGAACCGCAATGATAACACTAAATTCACCAATTTATTCTGATGATAGCGCTAAACGCACCAAGAGGGTCACACTTAGGCCGGAGTTATACTTCACACGAAGCGATGCATGCTGCAGCGGACGCTCCTGCTACGCAAGCGTTGTAGTGTTTATACTTGCACGCGTACTTTACGTAAATCTGGAGGAATCCACCAGGTGGCAGTGCGAGATATTATCACGGTGAGAACATGTTCGGCTTCTGTGTGTTGTGAATGGCCTAGAACACCTATTAAATTCCAATGACACCTTACCGCAATATCTCTGAAAAGGATGTTTATTGATTAAATCCATCAATCCAGGGATGTGTCTATTCCAGCAAGCATTGGGCACGAGTGAGAAACAATCCCTGGACGAGGCCTCAGCTCATCGCAAGGTGAATACAAGCACACACATACACTGGCTTCATTTTAGCGTCACCAAATCCCCAAATCTGCATATCTTTGGAAGGAAACCGGAGCACAGTGTGGAATACAAGCAGGAAATACCAGCAACATAACTCCCTGCGAGACAGCAGTGCTACCGCTCCGCCACCATGATACCCCCATGTGTGTAAGTATTAATGGTATTCATTATTTAAACGAAATTATATGTAAAATGTAACATACACACTTTAATGCTTTTCATCATGAAAGTGATATCAAGTATAAATCTAAAGATTCTAAATGTGCAGAGAGTTGGAATATCATACATTTAATTTGTCCTGTGTGGTGATCTATTGCTGCTTGCCGCTGCTGTCAGGTCCAAGAAGCTCGTAGTGATTAAAAACTGGGATGACGTTTACGACTCTCTGCTTTAATGATAAAGTAAACTACAAGGTTGAAGTGGACATTTCAAGATTAAAGCCGAAATTTCCATTTTAATCACAAAATACACGTATTCTCCGTGTCCTTTATTTTTTTCTCAGTGGCTCAAATACAGCACCATAAATGATGTTGCTGTTGTGAAGTTGCAAAAAAAAAAAAAAAAAAAAAAGACGGCACAAAAGATGGTATGTGAGACTTTTAAAGTGTATCGTGTCATTACGATCAGGAATATGCAACGCTTGAATATAAAAGCACCACGAATGCATCTGTATGTCGGCATTTTCCTTCACCACATCGAACCATTTATCAAACAGCGAAGCGCGCACATCGATCCCCGTAGGATCTGCATAGAGGCTTTCTGTCACATGTAGATAGTAAACAGAGACTCTGACGTCACGTTCCGACTTTTAGCACACTGTGCCCCCTGACTTTTTGCTGGTACTTCAACTCGTGCACGTGTCGCGTTAATTTCTGAGGATCTGCTCAGAGGACACATGAAATGAACGTTGGGAACGCGTGGCAGCCATAATGCGTACGCATTCTGAGCGTGAAGTATAAACCGGCCCTTAGACAATCACCCTAAATTATCCAAGGGTGAACCCTCTCCAGCACGGACAATAAGCACCAAGGGGGTAGACATGAGCACTCCAAAAATCAAGCTAAATTCTTCCCAAGGAGGACCCTGCCCTGACACAAGCATCCATTTCACCAAGGTGGACCCACATGTGGGTCGCTAATAATCTTCCATCAGAAAAACTCAAAACCCTAAAGCTTGAGAAACAGTATGTGGAGAAAACTGAAGATGACAGTTTTCAGACACTTTCCATCCAATCCAATGATGCCTGAGAGGATCTGCCGTGAGGAATCAGCTAAACTGCCCAGACCCAGGTGTGTAAAGCTTGCTGAGGCTTACCAAAAATATACTTACAGCTGGTATTGCTGCCAAATGGGCTTCTACAAATTACTGAATTAATGGTCTGAATACTCCTAGGAAGTAGAAATTTCAGTTGTTGACTTTAAATAAAGTTGCAAACCTTTCTGAAAACGCATTTTCACTGTGTCATTCTTGGGTATTGAGTGTAGATTTGATATCCAAAAATGGCAAATGTATCCATCTAGAATGAAATCAACAACACAATAAAGCGAGGAGAAAGTGAAGAGGTGTGAATGCTTTCTGAATCCTCTGTATGTGTCAAAAAGATAAGAGGCTGAATGGCTTTTCAAGGCACTGTATCATTAAGATGTTTATAATAACCCTCATCCTCTTAAGCGTTTTTCTCCAGTGGTCTTTCTCTTTTGTCTGATGCTGTTATTATATTTCTTTCACTGCTCTGTGAGAGATGTGCCAGTAAGAATTGTATTGTAACACGCTGAGATAATTATAAAGTGGAACTTGAAAAATGGACTTCAGTTTGTTTGGAAATGGCCATTGTAAGGCTACTCAGGCTGATGAGCAGAAGCAATTGCTTCTCTGAAGCCACTGAAGACATCTTTAGTCCTTGGCATGTTGTTACCACAAACTTCAATAATCCAGTTGTAAAAAGCCAAAGATTTAGTGCATCGAGTGTGATTGCTAAATGAGATGGGAGCAGTAAGCGTGGACTTACTTTTTCACCTGTTGCCCCTGTGAGTTGTATTTTTTGAATACAAATAAAAATAATAAAAGTCCAGTCCTTTATATCTTGTGTGTAAAGTTAGGTTAAATTTGCTTTCTGTTGTCTGTGTGGATGGAATGCAGAATTAAAAATCGGTTGCGAAAATGCTTTCTTTCCTCTCTGCTGGCTGGACATTTTTAAATCTATTTTATTGTTGTTTGTAGGATTTGCAGTGGGAAAAGCGTCCGACAGAAGCACGGCCTTAAGGAAAGTAAGTTTTCTTTAAGATATTCTTACTGACAGCACTACACCACACTGTTTAACTGTGCTACTGGAATGCATCAGCATCTGTAAAATGACACTGCACAAAAAAAACCCGTTCCCTTGTCTGTATTCCTCACAGAGTTGTAATTTTCTGTGATCGAGTTAGAATAATGTCACCGTCCGTCTTTTGTGTTGTAAAAGGTGACTGGAAGAGACTGGTGTCAGGAAATGCATCCAGCTGTAAAGATTTCTGCTCTAATACCTCTATGAGTTGGTGGGGCCACCGGGTGAACCTGAACAATGGCTATTAACTATTTCAAGCTGAAGTATTCTTCTAATTTTACTGTATTTGTTTTATGCTGTCTAGGCCAAGAACCGAGCCATTCATTATTTGTACTACATTGAGCGGTACAACAATCACACTAGTAAGTAAACTCATTTGTTTGTTATTTAACGAATGTAACTAATACATAGCCTGCTTCCTTTAAAGCTAGACATAAGTGCAGCTTTGCTAAGAAGTCTTCTGAAAATTTTAAAGGGTACAGTCGTATTGCCAATGTTTGTTGTGTATTAATTTGTTGGCGTGGTGCTCTGTGTCTCTTGTTGGTATTCTACCACCATCACTTTATCTAGCTATCCATCCATTCATCCATCCTGTCCTACAGTATATAGCCTGAAGTCTGTGGACACCCCTCCAAATAATTGAGTTCTTAACAGGTTTGTCAAATCACATACAGTAACATAGCCATCCAATCTCCATTAACAATCATCGGGTCATACTGAAGAACGCAATGGCCCTGCCATAGCATGCTACATTTGCCACAAGTCAGTCCAAGAATTATTTTTTTTTACTCTGGTAGGTCTGCCACTGTCATCTCTATTATTGTGAAGTAAAAGCGCCAAGGAGTAACGAGAACAGCTCAGCCATGAAGTGGTAGATCATGCACACTCACAGAGCAGGGCTGCTGAGTGCTGAAGCTTGTAAAAACCGCCTCTCCTCTGCTGCGTCCTTCACAACAAGAGTTCCAGACTGCCTCTGGAAGCAACACCAGCACAAAAACTGTGTGTCAGAAGCTTCGTGAAATGGGTTTCCATGGCCGAGCCTTTTAATCACTCTGCTCAGTGCCAAGCTTCTGCTGGAGTGGTGTGAAGCACGACACCATCGGAGTCAGGAGCAGTGCAAACGTGTTCTCTGGTGTGATGAATCACACTTCCATTTCTGGTATTCTGACAGTCAAATATAGATGTTGTTGGATGTCAAGAGAAAGCTACCTCCTGGATGACATAGTGCCTTCTGTATAGTTTGGCATGGTTTAGGCTGGACCCCTTGGTTCCTGTGAAAGGTACTGTTAATGCTACAGCAAACCATTGACATTTTAGACAATCATGAGCTTCCACCTTTGTGGCGACAGTTGTGAGAAGACCCTTTTCTGTTCCAGCCTGACTGTACCCCTGTACACAAAGCCAGCTCCATAGACATGGAGGAAGTCGTTTGGACTGTGCTAGCCCCTGACCTCAACCCTCTTGAACACCTTTTGGATGAATTGGAACACTGATGGCTTCCTCACAAATGCTTATTTGGCTGTTAGGACACACACTTGCACAGACACACTCCCAAAATCTTGTGGAAAGCAGAGTGGATGCTGTTATAGGGGGGCAGCTCCATATTAATGCCCTTGGCTTTGGAATGGAATGTCCGACAAGCTTATATAGATGTGATGGCCAGGTGTCCACAAACTTTTGGCCGTGAAGTGCATCTGTCTGCCTGCTATAAATCAATTATTTCAAACAGTAATAACCATTTGCAACATTCATAATGTCTTTGTTATGTTTTTAACTTAATTTAATGGTACCTTGATATAAAAAAGTATACATGTCTGTGAAATACGTGAGTTTTAAACCCTAGTGTACGTTAGACACAGTTTTAAAGCAAGGTTTTTACTTTCTCGATTACAAAGTATGTGGATAGTATTGGAATTACCCAAAAATTTGATTTCAAGATTTTGATGAATCTCGACGTTTTACACCTCCCTGAGTCCGAAAATACCATTTTTGAATTATGTCTGTGTGTAAACACGATAACTTAAGTGCACTTTCACTTAGGTAAACCAAATTTTGGATACAAATATTAGATACAAAATGTAGATTTCTATTAACTTTTGAGCGATTTCCGCTAACCGGAAGTGGTACTTTTTTATTCATGCAGCTGCAGAGTCCGATTTATTCAACTTTTATAATAATTGTTCAATATATTATTACCGTATATACTCGCGTTTAAGTTCTCCCGCGGATAAGTCAGGACTTGATTTCACCGTATAATTTCCGGTATTTAATAATGTCGGTCGCATAAGTCGAATGCGGAAAACTCACGCTATTGGTCCAAGAGATTATAATATGCTAACGCCAACCTGAGAGAGTAACCACAGAGCACACGGCCTTTTCTTTCTATGTATTGTGCCTACGTGACCACACGGTAATACCCGAACTATTCCGAAGCGATGTTTGTACCATTTTGTGTTTTTTGAAAATATGAAGCTGGTTTTAAGTTGTTGAAGTAGCGAAAGAAATTGGTAGCTGCCCTGCTGCAACAAAATTTGATGTGTCTGAGAAACTGGGGCGTGATTGGAGAAGGCAAAAAATTAAGTTTCGTATTTTTGAACAGGCGTATAAGTCGGGGTTTGATTTTATGATCGATTTTTCGGGTTTCAAGACTCGACTTATATGCGAGTATATACGGTAATTTGATTTGATTTGTTGTTGATGGTACTTTAAATAATTTAAAAATATAATCATTGTCTTGCGGTTTACTCCTCAAATATCCATCCCCATATCTGAGTATATGAGAAAGTCTAGGAGAGACCACTCCTGATTTTTTTTTTTTTTAATGCAATTTTAACTGAAATTCAGTTCAATAAAGTTATCTATTTACATTTACTTATTTATTCATGGCGAATTACCACATTTGAGATATACTTGGTTTCATTTTCTGTTTTTTTTTTTTTCTTTCTTCATTTGGAGCCCAGGCCGATGAAGTGACTTGCTCGTGGTCACACAGTGTCAGTAGCTGAATTTGAACCCACAATATCAGGGCTTTAAAATTCAAAAGCCTTAAGCACTTCGTCCCACTGCATGCCATTGTGAGCATCATGTCAGCTACACAAAAGTTTATTTATTTCAATAAAGCTTTGTACTAATTGAATCATTCCCACAGAAACCCTACCCCTACTGTTACATTCTACCGATGTGTTTCTTATTTGGTGAGACTCAGGATATTTTGATTACCCCTTATTCATTAAGCTCCATTTGTCACTAATGACTTCTTTCAGCTATTTTTTTTCTTCATTTCATATACAGTATATCATGACGTGACATCAACATTCAAGAAAACAACAATCCGAATGAAGAAGCAAAACCCAGGTAAATGTGATCATCATTACAGTGAAGATATGACAGCAGTTTGGTGAAACTATTTTTGAAAAGAACGACTAGCCTTTTTCAATTCTGTCCCATGATGCTTTTGTTCAGTTTGCTGACATAGATGCATGTGTACCCTTTAGCTGCCTCTGTGTCTAAGACCAAATAAAATGACACTTAATCTCTTGTATTATTACACTGGAGGAGTTCAGATTACAAAAGCATCACCTTGGCGCAGGCATCGCATTGTCTGATGCGTTAGTAACTGTTCCGCTAAGGTTTTTGAGTGTCACAATAGTGTGATGCCACATTAATTGCTGCCATTGTATTTGATTTTAAAACACGGCTGCCACTTCTGTATTTGTTACCTTGGACATTAGGTGAGTCCTTTAGAGAGCCTCCAGCAACGCCTAAGAACAGCACTCTGAAGACTGAGTGTCATATGTCTTATAAGGATTACATAAAGTCGTAGTGACTGAATCTAAGTCCTGGGGGACTACTATACATGCTGGATTTTTCTTCCAATCAGTTTATTGATTAAACAGAACATTTTTTTTTTCTTAATTAAACATGCAGTCTAATTAGTTGGTCTTTTCCTGCCTTTCTGCTCACCGTCTGTAATCTTGGAATATTAATATTATAGTTTATTACTTCTCTATGAATTGAAAATGGTGCTTATTGCGGTTTAGTCTCCAACACACTTAAGGCAGTGATGATCCCCATCAGTATATTCTGTATGATTTCAGTGTTTGGCCAACCCTTATTAACGCAGGACATTTCACACACTGGACAATATTTGCCTAAAATTAATCAGTACAAAATAAGACACAGGCTCATTGTAACATCATTGAAATATGACAAAAAACCAGATTAATGTTGTGATTTCAGGTTCTACTTCAGTTATACATCATGTCTCCAGGAATAAAAAAGTTGAAACTTCAGTTACATTGCAGCTTGTGGCATTTTGTTTATTGGTGTTGTGCTCTGTCCTGATTCAGCAGAAAAACAGCTAACTCATTTCTAGGGTTTAACCAAGAGATGCATGCAAAAGGCAAAGCAAACCAAAATAAAATAAAACTTGACTGAAACCAATGTGAGAGGCACAAATAGTATTGACAAAGAGAATACACTAAAGGTTTCTGAAGGATATATCCGTAGATCGGATCAAACTTAGTTGACAAACACTGACCATTTATCCCCTTCTGCTGATGAACTCGAGGTCACGCTGCCAGAAACATACAATGTGACCCTGACAACGGCACTCAAAATGGCCTCCACTATAGGAAAACGCTAAAAGACCCCAAAGTTCAGCCCGGATCATGACATGACCCCTTATCAAAGACGTCTACACCTCCAGACTCCTCCATCTGGTTTCAAGGAAAACCATTATGAAACCAAGCCAGAAGGCGAGAGGTGTGAAGGACATTAAACTTGACCCAGGTGTGGTCCTCTGGACAATATCCCTTCCAATGCACCAAATATTCCATTGTTGACTCTCACCTTCCAGAATTCACCAGGTATTGTTCGTCATATTCCTCAGTACTGTCTATAGAAACAGTTTTGCATATGAAGTGTTCAATATGGGCTGCTACATACTGGTCTTAACCGTGAAACAGATTGTCATGCATTTACTTGTATTGACCCCTGCTTTGTTTTGACGGTACCATTTCTATTTTTTTTTTCCATCCTTGGATTTGTTTACTTTAGGCAAATCCTATTTTTGCCGCCTTCCCTTTTTTGACCTTAACATAGGGATGGACTGTGAATAATTATATGCTGTGTTTTCTATATTTTAGCATGTATTGACTAAACACATAATAGTAATACAAATGTACTAGATAAACATAGGAACCTTTTGGGATGATTGATCTTTGTCTAGCAATTACAGTTATAAAATTTGCTTTGCTAATTGGCTTGCCGCATGACCATCTAGGGACGGTAAAGAGGGGTCTTTGAGGTCACCGTGGGCTCAAGATGTAAAAGCATGAGTCGTGTCCTGTCAGACTGTTGTCATGGGTAAAACATTGACTAATAGAAGAATTGGGAAGAATGATGGAACCTGGACGGTGTTGTTCGAGGGGGTCAGAGGGTGCCATCCCATACTCTTCAATGCCCCATTGGCCCAACAATGCCACAAGGAAGTGTGAAAAAAGACGTAAGCACCAAGGCAAACAGACATTCTGAGTTCCACCCCAAGGACTGTAGATGGAGGCTCATTGTGTAACATAAGAAGGCCTTCCACACTTTGCACTACACACTTTGAGTATCTATAGCCTTCAACAAGAGCTGCTACTATCCATCCAGGTTGTATTTTGGGGTAAATGCCACACCCGTGTGCAGGGCTGTGGAGTTCGAAACATTTATTTGGTTAATAGAATTGGGGTCGGTAAAAATGTAATGACTCTTGACACCGACTAAATGTAAATTATAATTTAATGTGTTAAAATCTCCAATTTCACTAATACTAATTAAATTAACAATTTTTCTTCTAGCCTTTTAGTAAAAATATAGCCTCTTTTTAATTTTGCAAGTATTATTTAATAAGTAATATAAAAAAAGCCAAAGCAGCATCACTGCAGCCTTTAAACCCAAACTTTAACAGGTTATGGTGCTAAAAGGTAGCCTGATGATTCATGATGACGGTATCTTCTATATTATGTGTGCGTTCAATCAACCTAGTAAATATGTAAGTCAGATTACAAAGAGAAGATCTGGAGTCGATGGTACCATAAATTGAGACGTCAGAATTGGAGCTGAAGGTTTAGTGTGTCGTCTCTACGGCCCTGCCAGTGTGTAATAGCTTTGCTTCAACTTCAGGCACTTTTTAGGAATTAAGAACATTTATTGTTAGGATTTATAAATATAACATTGTGTCCACTGCCCTGCCCTAATTGTTGTATACTTCATTTACTGTCACTGAGTAAGTTAATGGCGACTGACATGTGTAGTCAATCCTGGTTTGGTCTGACCATGGTCAGTCAGTGAAAGATGCCCAAGCCTGCTACCTAACTAATATTTAAACAGATGGAGGTTAAATTGGGGATATTATAGATAAACTGGGGTCCTTCTGTGACACCCCCAAGACAAAAACAGTGCACCGTTACTTTTTTTATTCTACAGTAAATATCTTTAAAAAATAAAATAATTTTTGGTTTTGGTGCCCTGAGAACTGAGGTTTTCAAGTTTCCCTCTCCTCCATTCTTGACATTTTTGAAAGTCCAGCCAGCTGAACTTATCACCAAGCTCACTGTTAAAGACTTACATTAAGATATTGTATATAAGGACGCTACCTTTCTACTAATTGTGTCTGTCTGTCTGTCTGTCCTGCCCTGCCCGGAAGTGCAAGGCTACAGCATGAAGCGCAAAGAAAGTAACTCTGTCGCAAAAGTGAAACTGCCGAGAAAAGAGTAACTTGCTTAGCCACTAATACATAAGCGAGGCGAGCACATCGGCAAAACGAAACCTCCAAGGAGAGAGAAACTCACTTAGCCACTGATAGACAACAGAGGCGAGCATGTCAGCAAAACAAAACCACCGAGGAAAGAGAAGCTCGCTTAGCTGCTAATGCACAACCGATGCGATTGATTGATTGAAGTGCCGGAATCCATGGTTTCTAGCAGCACAGGCTTACACAGCTAGTATTCAATAATAGTCTTACCTAATCTTATTTGCTTTTTCTTTTCTTCTAACTTTCTCTTTGACATCTTGTAAAGCACTTTGAGCTATGATCTTTGTCTGAAAATGTGCTATAGAAATAATTGTTTTATGCCTTAGCCCCATTTTTGGGCCTGTGCAGGCTGGTAGTCTACCTGTTGAATTTGGGGATAGGCTGTCTGGGGTGAGCCCTATGCAGTAGGCCAAGACCTATTAGCAGGGCAGGTCCGGGTTTTTATTTACAGGCTGAGTCAAAATTATGTTAACACTAATGGATTATTTTTATCTTGACCACACCTTTCCAGGTCGATGAATAGGTCCTTGTGAACCATTGCCATGGCCTCCACACTCCCCTGATTTGACACCCTGTGATTTCTGGTTATGGGGTATGGTGTAGGAGGAAAGTTTGTCATAGCAATGACCTGAAGCACAGAATATGGACTGTGATATCATCTATTCCCTGTGAAATGTGTGTCTGGGCTTTAAATGGTACTGTTGCTCATTGGTTTTTGTGTGTTGAACATGACGGTGAACAGGTTGAGACATTCCTCTAAATCGTCTTGCACATATGAAATATGTTTTGTGAATAAATTGTTTCTTCTATTCAAATGTTAACATTATTTTGACTCTCCCTGTATTTGTTTATTTATGTTCTGTTTAAGGCCTGTACTTAACAGAAGCTAGCCAGCATGAGAGTGGCAATCTGGTAACGTTGGCATTCTTTTTTAGTGTGTTTAGTGTTTGGCTAGATCATGGTATGGCTGGAAACTTTTACATCTAGTTATATGAACAGGTTTTTACCTAATTAGCTTTACGTTGTGTGTTCTTGTTGTAAATTTTACTTTTTCAGTCCTCCTCCTCTTTAGTGCAGGGGGCTGATAGAAGTTGTACCTGTTCCTTTGAACAGACTGAAGACATTTTTAGGTTAACCATTAAAGGATTATTCCAATCAAACATATTTTTTTTCATAGTACTTATTCCAATAAGTTTATAGTGATGATCGAGAAATCTCATGTTGACATGGCGTAAGTAACATATTTAAAGGCTATCATTTTTGGGTGGAGTATTTCTTTAAGTCAGTGAGTGCTAGGGATTTTGAGGTCATTACAGTCCAGGCACACATGCTGATTAAGGAATGTGTCCATACACCGTCAGAACAGTGTCCCATTCAGAAACTAGATCTATCAAGTCCTTGTAATTATAGTTTAGTAATAAGCTTGTCTGGCTGGATACTCGTAGTCTTTACTAAGCAAATGTTTTTGTGGTGTTTTGTTTATTTTAGGTTATGGATTGCACTGCCACAGAGCCATCATTACAATGTGCAAACTGATTGGCGTTCAGGACATGTATGCCAAGGTGTCTGGCTCCACAAATCTACTGAATATCACTAGAGCTTTATTTCAAGGGCTGGGCAAGCAGGTACTGTAAATTCATAAATATATTTTCTACTCTTCTTTTCTGTTCTTTAATTAATGAGACAAAAGCGAAACCTTAAACATACATACTGTAAATATTTACATATCCATTATGTAACCTGTGACAGGAGACACATCTGTGTGCTTACAATAACCTGGAACAAGGAACTCTAAATTTCAAAATATTATCAAACCATAACTATTTTATTATACAAAATACACAAAGGGATGAAAGTGGAGAGTAGAAATACATCAAATCAATAAAAGACAAAAGAAATCTTAGGTGCTCCTGCAAAGGTCTCACTATACAGGTTTGATTCCCTGTCAGACAGGACAGGTGGCTTACTCAAAGTTCAACTCACAGTGCAGAAATCATACAAGTCACGCCTATCCTACTTCCCAACTCTCTGCTAATCCCTTCTCATCTCTCAAACCTCTGTGCCCACTGCCAACTGAACCTTTGCCTTCTATATCTCTCGACTCAAAGCTCCTTGAACCACTGGCAGCGAACACCACTTTAAACACCACCCAGGCAGCAGGAACACCCTTTGAAAATCACAGGCCTTCATACTACAATAAAGACAAGATGGCACTAGAGAAGGTGTAGAGCAGAGCAACCAGGTTAAGGAGAGGATTGAACTATAAAGAAAGATTCACTTTAATCCTGTGATTTACATTTTCATTTATTTTCTTGGCAGATGCTTTTATCCAAAGCGACTTACAAAAGTGGTAAACCTAAGTAACATGAGGCTAGGTAGGGCCTCTTTGTTCATCAAGTGTAATAGGACAGGTAACAAAAGTTGATTGCCACAAGTGAAGAGATGTAATAACTAATAATTTACAATCCTAGGTTACAATCAATACTGAAATTAAACAAATTAACCGACAATATAAAATATCTCCAAGCAAAGGTTTTTCTCTTTTCATTTCGACAGATATTCACAGAACAGATAGGTCTTCAGTTGTTTATTAAATACATTGAGGGAGCCAGCAGTTCGGATGGAGGTGGGCAGCCCATTCCACCAGGTGGTAACTACACAGAAAAAGAGTCTGAGTTGAAAATTGATACCACATAGAGGTCATCACCAGACGTTGTTCTCTGGCAGACCTGAGTGGGCGAGCAGGCGTATAGCACTTCACCAGTGTCTCCATGTATTCAGGTGTTGACCCATTGACTATTCTGTAGGCAAGCATCAGGGATTTGAACTTGATGTGTGCTGCTCTAGGGAGCCAATAAAGTAGTGACTTGAAGAGAGGAGTGACGTGCCCATCTCAGGTGGTTGAATACAAGATGGGCCTCTGCATTCTGGATCATCTGCAGTGGCTTGATAGCACATGCAAGAGTACTACTGCAGGAGCAAGTTGCAGTAGTCCAGACATAACAAGACCAAAGAGTCAATGATGGCGTCAGAGTCATGGAGTTGGCTTTGTTTGGTTGGAGTCACTCCAGACTTCCACTCAAGCGCTGGAGTCTCAAGTGCTTTAATAATCAGAAACCCTGCTTTTGAAAACTCCAACTCCTCCACCTTCATTCACCCAAATTCTCTATAAGCTGAGGGTGTGCACTGGGATTTGCAATATTCTAAATTAATGATTACCAACCAATTAGAATCATGATATCTCCAATAAAACTACCTTTAGAAACTTGGTGTGGGCATGGGAGTTGTTTTTAATGTAACCAAAGTGGATATTAAGAATGTTGTGACTCACTGACCGAGTGTCAAGGATTGTTATAAAAATTGTTATATTTAATAAATGAAAAACTGTGGTCAAATAATAGGCAAGGGATCAGAATTCTGGAGGAGTCGATATAAGATCAAGTAACCAGAATCAAAGGGTAAAACAAAAATCTAATGTCAGAATCAGAAAAGGGGCAGAACCAGAACTCAAAATCCTCACGCTAGAGTCGACAAACAATAGCTATGAAGATCAAAAGTTTTTACATCCACACGGGATTAATGCATAGTGCGATCATCGTCTTATTTAATCGGTATAATGTTGGAGTGACTATCGAGGTTACATGACATTCAGAATGTTGTCACATAAATAAAAAAAAAACTAATGCCTTACTGAAAGTCAACTTTTAAACTTCAAAGCTGTCACAGGTGGTGCACTGGTAGTGCTGCTGCTTTGCAGTAAGGAGACTGTGGAAGATTGTGAGTTCGCTTCCCAGTTCCTCCCTGTGTGGATAGCGCTTTGAGTACTGAGAAAAGCGCTATATAAATGTAATGAATTATTATTATTATTATTAAAGCAAAATGTGAAAATAATATCAGAATTGAATTCCTCTTGATTAAAAACCCACATTCTTCTTCTTTCAGCTGTTCCCGTTAGGGGTTGCCACAGCAGATCATCTTGTTCCATCTCTTCCTGTCCTCTCCATCTTGCTCTGTCACTCTCATCATCACCTTCATGTCCTCTCTCACCACATCCATAAACCTCCTTTTAGGCCTTCCTCTTCTCCTCTTACCTGGCAGCTCTATCCTTACCACCTATCTCCCAATATACCCAGCATCTCTCCTCTGCACATGTCCAAACCAACACAATCTCGCCTCTCTGAGTTTGTCTCCCAACCGCCCAACCTGAGCTGACCCTCTATTGTCCTCATTTCTAATCCTGTCCATCCTCGTCACCCCCAGTGCAAATCTTAACATCTTTAACTCTGCCACCTCCAGCTCTGTCTCCTGTGCCACCGTCTCCAGCCCATATAACATAGCTAGCTGGTCTCACTACCATCCTGTAGACCTTCCCTTTCACTCTTGCTGATACCCGTCTGTCACAAATCACTCCTGGCACTCTTCTCCACCCATTCCACCCTGCCTGCACTCTCTTTTTCACCTCTCTTCTTGATTAAAAACCCATAATAGATAAGAATATACAGTACATGTTAATAAATGTTAACAATAAAAAAGGTGACAATTGAACTGCTTAAAATTACGAAAGGGAATTAGTAAAGTGGATCTCAGGCTGTTCATTTAAAATGAATTCTTCAACAAGAACACAGGAACACAGCTGGAAAGTTATTAAGGGCAAATTTTCCACCGACATTAGGAAGTTTTTCTTTACATGAAGAAACACAGACACGTGGCATGAGTGACCAGAGAGACTTGTGGACCTTCAGTCTTGCCTCCATGTTATTTTGGAGAATCTTGGTGAATAGGATTGGGGTTACTGAGAGGTATGAGGAATGACTGAAGGTTGGCCTAAATTGCCTGCTCTCATCAATGTTGTTCTGCTATTCTGAAGTGACTCTCACAGTACTCTGTAATTAATGCAGAATGATGAGGATAGTGACGTTTAAAATGAGCACAAATGAACACAGGCAGGGGATTTGAAAAACTCACAGGGAACAAACTTTCTGCAAGGTTGAGCCTGAGTGAACATTTGCACACTAGTGTCTAAATAGTTCCCCCAATGTAACACCACCTGCTTCATTCAACTCCGTTTTCTTCCAGGAAACACACCAGCAATTGGCTGACAGAAAGGAGCTACACGTTATAGAATTTCAGGATGCTTACGGCTCCCTGCCAATTGTCGTGGCTTCCCCCAAAGGTGGCGTAAGGAGTGATCCGGAACCTGAGGATGAAATCCCAGATACAAAGCTGGACTGGAATGAAGTTAAAGTGTCTCAGGGAGTGACGCGTTCTGCCTGGGCTAACCTTAAAAGAACCATCTGGTGATCGTTGTCACTAAAAGGTGGACTTGCAACCTCCCTATGAATTCTGCATGAAATGTCTGTACACTTCTGATTTTTTTTTTTCTCCAGTTTTTGCTGCTCAATTGGAAAATAAATCAAACATTTTTGTAAGTAGTTTTTGAGTTGTTTTCATGGTTTGAAAAACATTAGCATTTAAGACTGTCAGCTTTAGTAAAACATCTGCCTGCAGTTTCTTTTGTCACTTTCTGCTTGGCGTGTCTGTCTTCAATTCAATTCAGTAACATCATTGTGAACACCTTATGGTGGATTCCGGCTGTGACTTAGAAATGAATTCTTTAACTAAAACAAGGTGACAATACCAGGCAGTTTTCACACAAACATTAGGAATTTTGTCATTCATACTGTGAACAGTAGACACATGGAATAAGTGACCAAAATAGTGTTGTAGAGAATAGGACTTTGGAGATCTTTAAATCTTAACTTGAGGTTATTTTGGACCAGTTAGGTGGGTGGGATGAACGGGTTTATTGGACTGAATGTCCTTTTCTTGTCAAAATGGTCCTAATGTTTAGTCTCCCCTGAAGTGCCATAGTGTGGCACCTGCAAAGGGAGGATAAGCTGGGGCCAGGAATGATGTGCCCTGTAAGAAGAAGTGACCTGGAGTGTGCACATTTATTTTCATGCGGGCAGCAAGTTCTTAAAATTAACAGTTTTTGAGTGCCAGTATTAGCAATGCATTTCTGTATATAGGACAAAAAAATCACACACATGATTATTTACTGTATTGGGTATTTAAAAATTAACTGAAGTGATATAGCAATGTTTATTTCTAATCAAAATGTCACTAAATATTCAAACAAGTTC
Organism: Polypterus bichir lapradei; assembly: GCA_026402145.1. Lineage (NCBI taxonomy): Eukaryota > Metazoa > Chordata > Cladistia > Polypteriformes > Polypteridae > Polypterus > Polypterus bichir. The sequence continues at coordinate 7,591,228 of JANRMT010062824.1, read as the reverse complement.
TCTTCTGACCCTTTCTATCTATCATCTCTGTACATATAAAATCCAACGCCTGTCTGTCTGTCCACTTTTCACGAGAGAACTACTTAACGGATTTAGATCAGGTTTTCTTCTATAATTTGGAACGTTCCAGGTGATTTTACAACTTCTCTTATCGCGCTAAGTATCATAGTTCACTTACGGTAGCGACTTATTTCTGCAAATCTGAGAGACACACAATGGGCTGAGGGGAGGGTGGCAGGGCCCTCCTCACTCGCCCCAGCCTCGGGGCGCTCCTTACCTCTGCTTAGCTAGCAAACGAGAGAACTACTTATGGATTTAAAGCAGGTTTTTTTTCTAGAATTTGCTTGAAACTTCTCTCATTGTGCTAAGAATCATAACTTGCTTGCAAGAGACAGAGGCTGCAGACCAAGGGGAGGGGGAAGCGTGACGTCAGGAATGGGGAGCCGGGCAGGGCCCTCCTCACTGTCCTGTTTCACTCCTACGTGGGCGGAGCTATGGGGGACGCCTAGTAGGATATAAACTCTACCAGCACTAATCGTCTGTCCAAAATTTTGCAAAGAATTTAATTCCCATCAAGTTTTCCAAATGCTCTGCATCTTAAGCAATTTCAAGATTTTGTTTTTTATTGCTCATTAGCCCAAATCTTCTTTCTCGGTCTGCACTTGAGGCCTGGAATGTGCCACAAATGTGATCCTGTTGTTAGGTAAACATATTTAAAAATGTCTTTACAGTGCCAGTTTCTAATTTTTCCTTAATCAGTATTCTGAATGCTGCATACTGGTTACAAAGATTCCTTTCAATAGAATTTTAGTCTTCCTTTAACAGAACACAGGATTAAATGGCAAGTCTGCCCCTCTGCTCAAATCCAAATGAAAAATTTGTCCAGTGTAGAGAAACATTCTGTCATTCTGTATTGACAAACCAATCAGTTTGCTGCGTAAATTATTTCCTGTCTTCATGTTCTTGTTTAAATTCTGTTAATATTTTTTTTTTTCAGCAAACCCTTCGTTGTGTTAAGTTTTCTGACTGAATCGCTATGAGATTTCTGGTTCAAAGGTCATTTGAGATGGTCCACTTTCCAGTCACTCCATGTTTTCGCTGAGGCCCATTTGTTAAAAGATCCTGTTACATTCAAGCTAATTTCGCAAATAACTCCATCTATCTCCAGGAAGTTAAAAAAAATATTCCCAGAAGTACATGCTGTCCAGTGTTATTTTGCAAGTCTGTTTTAACCGAGCATTCAGTCAACAGTTTTATCTTGAACACCTGATGTATTGTGTACTCAATGTACTGCTTGAAATCTCTTTAGCTTTGCGCTTAGATTTGGGTAAAGTGACAAGGAAATAACCGCTTAGGCCAGATGTTCCCAAACTCGGTCTTAGGGACCCCCAGTGGCTGCAGGTTTTTGTTCCGGCCAACGTCTGTTTTTAATTGGTCTCCTAGCCGAGTTAAGTGAGCTGTTGTTTCCCAATTTCTGTGTTTTATGGTCAATGAAGAAATTATTAAAATGTACTCAGCACATATATGGGGATTTTTTTTTTTTTACTTTTCAACATTATTTTCATTCTAATTTTCCAGATGTTCTGGTTATTTCATTCATTATTTAGTCATTAGTGGGTCTGATGCTGAAGTAATTGCAGCCTTTCTTCATTCAGTGTTGTTTGGCCAGGTGTCTGCTCTGCTTGTTGTTAATTGTCATTATTAGGACACAACGAAGGGAGCAAACAGCACAGAAAAAGGGCCAAATAATATGAAAACAACAAAGGGAGTTAAACATTTAAAGATGTCACAAACATCAAAATATTTCTGCCGTTTATACTCGTGCATAAGTTGTGTCTTGAAACCTGAAAAATCGATCATAAAATCAGACCCCGACTTATATGCCCGTTCAAAAATACGACACTTAAAATTTTTTTTTCCACATCTTCTTGCCTCCTCCAATCTCGCACCAGTTATCTCAGACACATCGAATTTTGTTGCAGCAGTACAGTTACCAATTTCTTTCACTACTTCAACAACGTTTAATTTTAAACCAGCTTCATATTTTCTTCATATGCTCTTACGATAAAGGTGAATGAGGGTGTGAGATACAAAAAACACAAAACAGTGCAAACGTCACTTCAGAACACTTTGGGTATTACTGTGTGGTCACGTAGGTGGGGTTAGGGGCACACGCTGATACAGCGCATTGCCACACCCACAAAGAAATAAAGGCCGTGTGCTCCGTGGTTACTCTCTCAGGTGGACGTTAGCATATCAGAATCTCTTGTATCAATAGCGTGAGTTTTCTACATTTGACTTATACAACCGACATTAGAAAATATCAGAAATTATACAATAAAATCAAGTCCCGACTTATCCACGAGTATATACGGTCAATACCTTGTAAATGTGAAAATCGTACTCTACGTACGCAGAATAAGAGAAGAGAAAAGAAAGACCAGCTGATTAAATGAGATCAATTATTATCATTTACCAGTTATGACGGACTGGACGATAATGTGCAGTGAATACACTTGACTTGAGCTTTCCTAGTTCTCATCCTCTTTCTCTGTACGTTTATCATTCGTCTGCTCAGAGGTTGATGCGCTTGCTGCTTTTTGAACAGCTCTTCTTTTCTCCAGCCTAGCTGCTTGCTTCTTCTCTTGCTTCGTCGGCATGTTTTCACGTTAAAACTGATTAAGTCAGTGTTTGTGCTGTAATTACTTATTACGTTTTCCTTAATTTTTCACTTAAGCCTTTAATCTGCCTCAAGAATGATTTAACATATGAAGAGGTAGAGGAAGTGATGGCAAATGTGGTAGAGATGAGAACTGCGCCCGTACGCATACGCTGACCAGTGTTGATTCTACAATAAAATAAAATAAGAATTAAAAATGGAATAACCTTTAAGGTCAATCATGACCCCTGAAAGCGGATAGTAGAGGTCACGTAGTAAGTGAGTACCAAATGTCAGGTCAATAGTTCAAGCGGTTTGCGAGTGACAGGTGATTTAAAATCCTGGACAGACAAACGGACCCCCACGGTAGCGTATTATATATAAAGATTATCACTAATTGTAACTTTGGTTGAAACAAAAACCTGCAGCCACATCAGGTCCCCAGAGACAAGTTTGGGAACCACTGGTGTTTCGTATAACATAATTTTGTTTCAAGCTCGTTTAAATCAGGTTGATAATGGATATTCAGGGTGAGTCAAAATTATGTTAATGTTTGAATTGTGGAAACAATTTATTCACAAAACATACTTCATGCTTTATGTGCAAGATTATTTAGAGTAATGACTCCACCTGTTCGCCATCATGTTCAACACGTAACATATGTGGCACATAAATTGTATATTATAAGTCTGTACATAGCAGTACCATTAGTGTTAAGATCATTTTGACTCACCCTGTAGTTTGATTAATTTTTATAGTTTAATTTTGTTTGAAAGTCGGGGCTTTCTGTGAGCGACGCTCATAAAATGTCTTGGTAGTCTGGAGATTTCATTGTTCCCTGCACAGACTCGAGGCACCCTGTGCCAAACGCAGCAAAGCAGCTCCATGACGTAAGTGAGCCTCCTCCATGTTTCACAGTAGCTCTGGTGTTCTGTTCTTTGAAAGCTTCATTTTTCTGTATGTAGACATTGAGCTGATGTGACTTGTCAAAAAACTCCACAGTTTTGTGTCATCTTTCCAAAGGACCTTCTCCTCGTGGCATTGTGGCTTGTCAATGTTCATTTTAGAAAATTCCTGTCTGGCTTTTTTATGTTTTTCTTTCAACAGTGGAGTTCTGGGTCAAATGAGAAACACAATAACAATAATAATTTATTTTTTTAAAGCCCAAAATTACACAAGAAGTGCCACAATGGGCTTTGACAGACCCCCAGCCTTGACTCCCTAACAAGCCAAGAAAAAACTCCCAAAAACAAAACGATCTTGGGAAAGGCAATTCGGAGAGAGACCCCTTTCCAGGTAGATTGGGCATGCAATGGATGTCAAAAAATGGGGTCATTACGATACACAACACAGAACACACTTAATCCTCTTCACAGATCTAGAATGCCAATATGGCCACCTCAGGAATACAATACAATACAATAGTAACCGTACAAGTATAGAGCAAAATACAGGGGTAGATGAAATTACATAAGAGGATTCCGATTTGTTCAGAGTCCTGGAAACCTCAGACAACAAGCCGCCTCCCACCTACTTGCCCTTCCACAGCTGAGTCAGTGCTGGGCCAGCCAATCAGGTCAAAGGACTCCTGTACTCGATGATACCAGTGCCTCCTCCATCAGAGATGACTTTTCCATAGGCAGGCAAACAACTTGGCAGGTGGGCCGTGGCATCAAGTGCCTCATTTGAGTACTGAGAAGAGAAACAGAATAGGTGAGGGTTAGTAACAGATTCTGACTATCATATTACTCTTGTTTTAGTGCTAATGACTAATAACAGACATGCAGTCTGCACAGTTAATCAGCAGCTCTATTCAGGGTGTGCTAAACTGAAGGTGTGAGTCTTCAGCCAGGATTTGAAAGCTGAGACTGAAGGGGCATCTCTTATAGTAGCCGACAGACTGTTACGCATCATTGGGGCTTGTAACTAAAAGCTTAATCTCCCACTGTTATTTTATTAATCCTTGGAATCATAAGCAGACTGGCATCTTGAGATCTTAATGTGTGCTCTGGTTTGTAAATCATGATAAGTTCAGACAAGTAAGCCGGACCTCGGCCATTTAAGGCTTTATATGTTAAAAGGAGGATTTTGAAATCTGCCCTAAATTTAACTGGGAGCGAGTGTAAGGATTTAAGAACTGGAGTTATGTGTTCATATTGTCTTGTTCTTGTAATAATTCTTGCAGTAGCATTTTAGCTTAACTGAAAGCTGCATAATTAATAACTTGAACATCCTGTGAACAATGCAAACTAAAAAATCGTGAGTGGTCTCCCTTACACTTTCTTGTATACTCAGACATGGGGATGGATATTTGAGGAGTAAACCACAAGACAATGATTATATTTTCATATTACATACATTAAAAAACCATCAACAACAAATCAAATTAATAATATATTGAACAATTATTATAAAAGTAAAGTTGAACGAATCGGACTAAATGGTAAAGTACCACTTCCAGTTAGTGGAAATAGCCCAAAAGTTAATAGAAATCTGTGTTTTGTACCTAATACTTGTGTACAAAATTTGGTTAACCTAAGTGACCGCTTCCCCAGGTTATCGTGTTTACATACTGTAATAGACGGCCAGGAGCTCTGCCCCACCGGGATGCCGGGACGAAGGATGAACCGGGAGAGCGGTGCCTCTTTTCCCTGGGTACCTGACTGGTCCTTGATCCCTGGGGGACAGCACTTCCGGGACACCAGGACGTGCTGACAGACCAGGGATGGTTTATGCCCAGAGTGCTTCCGGGTGCAAGGGCAGCACTTCCGCCACACTGGGGAGTGCTGCTGGAAGTCGGTCATCAGGCACCTGGAGCACATCCAGGGGTGTATAAAAGGGGCTGCCTCTCTCCATTCAAGGGCTGCAGTCGGGAGGAAGAGGACAGAGCTCCGTGGAGAGGAGTGGAGGCGGTGAAGGACCTTGTAAAGGACTGAGAAGAAGGGTGATTGGTGCAGGGGCACTGTGTGCTGTGGACCTTCATTATAAATAAATGTGTGCTTTTCGAGACATGGAGGTGTCTGTCTGTCTGTGTCCGGGGCTAGCTTCCACAATACATACACAGACAAACACACAGACATAATTGCAAAAATGGTATTTTCAGGCTCGTGGAGGTCTAAAACATTGAGATTCATCAAAATCTCAACATCAAATTTTTGGGTGATTCCAATACTTTCCCTATTCTTCATATTCGAGAAAGTAAAGATAATGGCATGAATTAATTTCTCAGTATCCCACATATTTAGCAAATGCCTTAATTTTAAGTTGGTGGTAATAATAATAATAATAATAATAATAATAAGCAATGCGAGAGTGCAAAGGCAGAAGCAAAACCAAAGAATGATGACCGTAAGAGCCAATCTTAGAAATTTAATGATTTAAGTTAAGTTAAATTATCCCAAGGTTTCTTCTGTTTTGTTCCCTACAAGGATTTGTTTTTTGTCTTCTTAGAGAGTCAAGGCTGGGGGGCTGTCAAGAGGCTGGTCTGTTAAAGCCCATTGCGGCACTTCTTGTGTGATTTTGGGCTATACAGTAATAAATTGTATTGTATTGTAAATTCGTATTTGTGTTTGCTTAGTCATAGCCATAGACAAAGGTATAGCCCTTTACCCCCTGTAAGTTAATAAGAGTTGGACTTTTCTTACTACAACTAAGTTGCATGTGTGTTAATTGAGTCAATTGTTTTCCTTTAAGAAGAATATCAAGGAGGCTAAAAGACAGTTGGAGAGGAATATAGCAAATAAGGCTATACCCTTGGTAGTAAAAGAACAGTCAAGGAGGAGGTGAAGTGCATCAGAAATAGCAAAGGGGAATTAAAAGATACCGACAATGAAATAGCGAGTGCCATAAGCTTACATTTTTTTTCTTCACAAGTGAACAAGTGGATAACCTCAGAGCAGTAACAGGGACTACTAAGGAGATACTGAGGAATTTGGAAAATGTAGAGGGAGAAGAGCTGCTCAGATTAAATAGGCTGAAATCAAACAAATCACCAGGACCAGATAATATTTCCCCTCGAGTTGTTAAGGATGCCAGCGAGTACATATACAGTATAAACCCTTGATACATATTTTTAAGAACATTAGAACATTAGAACATTCTAGACGAGAACAGGCCATTCAGCCCAACAAAGCTCGCCAGTCCTATCCACTTGTTTCCTCCAAGAAAACATCAAGTCGAGTTTTGAAAGTCCCTAACGTCTTACTGTCTACCACACTACTTGGTAGCTTATTCCAAGTGTCTATCGTTCTTTGTGTAAAGAAAAACTTCCTAATGTTTGTGCGAAATTTACCCTTAACAAGTTTCCAACTGTGTCCCCGTGTTCTTGATGAACTCATTTTAAAATACAAGTCTCGATCCACCGTACTAATTCCCTTCATAATTTTAAACACTTCAATCATGTCACCTCTTAATCTTCTTTTGCTTAAACTGTAAAGGCTCAGCTCTTTTAATCTTTCCTCATAATTCAACCCCTGTAGTCCTGGAATCAGCCTAGTCGCTCTTCTCTGGACCTTTTCTAGTGCTGCTATGTCCTTTTTGTAGCCTGGAGACCAAAACTGCACACAATACTCAAGATGAGGCCTCACTAGTGCATTATAAAGGTTGAGCATAACCTCCTTGGACTTGTACTCCACACATCGTGCTATATAACCTAACATTCTGTTAGCCTTCTTAATGGCTTCTGAACACTGTCGGGAAGTTGATAGCTTAGAGTCCACTATGACTCCTAAATCCTTCTCATAAGGTGTGCTCTCGATTTTCCGACCGCCCATTGTGTATTCAAACCCAATATTTTTACTTCCTATGTGTAATACTTTACATTTACTGACATTAAATTTCATCTGCCACAAATCTGCCCAAGCCTGTATGCTATCCAAGTCCTTCTGTAATGATATAACGGATTCCAAATTATCTGCTAATCCACCTATCTTGGTATCATCTGCAAACTTAACCAGCTTGTTAC
>JANRMT010062824.1:7550249-7568606 GCA_026402145.1 Polypterus bichir lapradei | reverse complement strand
GTCATTTTGCTTGGCTTTTCTCTACATTCATAATGGCTAACACAGTACAACACTCTAGTACTCGTACAGTAATACATGTAGTAAGAAAATACATTGCATGTGTCATTCCAACTTAAAATGCTTTACAACAAAAGTTTTTTTGATGTGCCATCTGTTGGAATGAAAAATGCAATGCATTTTTTACTACAAGTCTTTGTGATGCACTATCTGTTGGAATGACCACGGCATTGCAGCCAAAAGGACACACAGATACTTATTCTTTTATTATTATATTATATTATAATCCATTTATTTTCAAGCCTGCTTATCCTGTGCACCATAGTGGTGAAGCTGGAGCATATCCAAGCAAACTTAAGGAACAGGAACAATCTTTGGACAGGACGCCAGCCCATCATAGGGTGAAATCCCCCACAGACACACCCTAGAGAATATTATATTAAATTATATTATATTAGCTCTGCTCCCTGTCTAAGATGGGTTGAAATTTAACAAACCAGCAAAGATCTTAGTGTTAACATTTGCAGCGTGCCATCTGTTAGAATGTATTTTGTAATACATGTAGTAAGAAAATGCATTGCATGTGTCATTCCAACTTAAAAGACTTTACTACAAAATGATGTGCCATCTGTTGGAATGAGAAATGCAATGCATTTTCTTACCACAAATCTTTGTGTGCACCATCTGTTGGAATGGCTGCAGCATTGCAACATGTGGGACACACAGATGCTTATTCTTATATTATATTATATTATATATTATATTATATTATATTATATTATATTTTCTGTCTTTTCATTTTCAAACCTGTGCAGTGTCATGATGATAAAGAAGGTGACTCAAGTTGTGCACGGTGGGTGTGACTTAAAGACCAGCGGTATTAAAAATAGCTCCTCCCCTTGAGGTAGAAAAAAGCTTGACTTCCAAATAAGGGTGTCCATCATGACAACAAAAGGGGCGTGGCCAAAATGATACCGGTAGGTGCCTGTCAAAGTAAGGTAGGAACAATCCTTGGACAGGGAGCCAGGGTGAAAAACACAGACACATACAAACACACACTACTGCATATTATATTATATTATATTATATTATATTATATTATATTATATTATTATATTATATTATGCCATAAAATGCGTTCCTGTATGGCCCTGAATTATATTAAGTGGATTATCCAATGACATGAGATGAAATGCACCCACATCTCCTCCAGCACAGGGTCCTGCCGTGTGCCCGTGTTGCCAGGTGCGGCTCTTGCTGCTTTCCAGACTGGATACCTCCATGCTTGTGCTGACAGGATGCCAGCTTTCTAAATGGACAAAGGTGAACGCTCACAGAGGGTGCTAGCTGTGCACCCGCTCAGTGTTGGTCAGAGAGGAGATCTGAAGAAGACCCTGGAAATGTTGGCTGTCACTGAAACTCTTTGAGTGTGTTACCCACACTCAGTAAGTGCTGCATAGAAGTGAACAGCCTGCGAATGTGCTGAGAAGGTGATAAAGCTGCGGGCGCAGACTTGGCCTCCAGGTAGTAAAGCAGTAGGTGAGAGGTGGCAGCAAAGAAGAACGAGCTCCACTGCCCTAAACAATGGAGAGGCCAGAAGAAATGTGAGCCGCCAGCAGCTCTTTAACACTCTGATCGCCGTTCCCCTCTGAAAGCGACTTCCTTGTAGATCAGCTCAGCCCGGGCGTCTTTCTCTTTCATTCAGACTCAGCCTTATATATCGTGCTAAATATATCAATGGCGCAGGTATGCGGGAGGGCGGCCCACGACACTCCTCAGAAGTGCTGCTCCTCCTCACAGCTCAGCTCAGTTGTTGTAAGAATAAAGAAATGAGTCAAGGATGGGGAACCTCAGTGCAGACAGGTGAGCCACAGCCATACCACAGGTAGGACATTGGTTGGCACAGCAGGTCACACATGACTGCTGTCACCGTCCTGCTCCACTGACAGACTGAGGAGACCCCACACTATGCGACTCTTCAATTCCACCCGGGGGGGGTAAACGTTAATATTATACAAAGTTATTGTCTATTATACCTGCATTGTAATCACTCTTTAATTGAATATTGTTTATTATCAGAATGCTGCTGCTGGAGTATGGGAATCTCCCCTTGGGATTAATAAAGTATCTATCTATCTATCTATCTATCTCAAGTTAATGCTAAGCCTTCTATGTGTTTTTTGCGTGTTATCCACACAATGTCTCCCGAAGCCAAGCTGGCAGCTGGGTTGGCCTGATTTAAGCTGGCATGCCATCCATGGTTGGGTCTGGCCCCAACACTGCTATGGTACTCAGAATTAAGTAAATTGGATATGGATATGGTTATGGATAACCAAATGAATATGGGAGCATGTACTAATAGCGCACCCACCACACGACACACCACCTGGATTGGGACCCGAGTGCGGCGGCTTTAAATTAATGAAGAGCCAAGCTGGAACATAAAATGAAAAATTAAAAAAATGACGTTCTGAATACCCTGTGAAGGCGCTATATACAGCATGTCTTTACCTGGCGTTCACCTCAAAAGCTTTCTCTACCTCAAGGGGAGGGGCTATCTCTATACTGGTGTCCTATCACCACCTACCCAGTATTGTTTTGGTCACTCCCCCTTTTTGATGTGTGCCCTTATTTGGAAGTCACCTAAAAACCTTTTTAGTCAACCTCAGGGGGCGGAGCTCTTTTTAATACCGCCTGTCTTTTAGACACGCCCACCATGCATCACTTCAGCCGCCTTCTCTGTCCGTGTAATGGCTGACAATTCCATGGTAGCCAGGAGCACACCAGACTAGCAGGTTTTGTGCACTCTGGTGATTAAACTGAAGTTGTGTATTTTAATGTGTTTGTGTCTATCATGTCGCTGAGCGGTGATGATGTGTTCCATGTTGGTCGGACATGCAAGGTAGAATTTCACTGCAATCTTTCCATGGGACAACATGGCTACAGCTACTACTGTACTGCTAATAATATTGTTATCATCACCACAGGGTGAATGCAGGTGGTCCATCCGCTGACCCCAAGTGAGTTGTGTGAGGCTGAGCTGTCGGTGGGAATGTGTAGGCAGAGAAAAGAAGACTGGAGACGTGGAAGGTCAGCAACAGTGACGAGGAAACGACGCCATCAAGAATCGCACAAGAACTTCGCCACACGCTCTGCGCCATTTTAATATTTCAGTCAGCTTAGAAAATATGAAAGCCATGTGATATTTAATAATTCAATGTCTTAGAAAAGCCCACAGAAAATCAGAAATGTCCAGCAGTGCACGTTGTCCTGAGTGGCTGTTGGTTTAGTGACAGATTACGGTCTCTGACATCCCGATGAAATGGCCACACATACCTCGATCTCTGACGTCACCTCAGCAGCCAGCCACCCTACTGTCCAGAATTAACTAAATATACAAGTTATTATTATTATTATTATTATTATTATTATTATTATTATGCCAGATTAACTAAATATATAATTATTATTACTATTATTAGTATTATTATAATACAAGAATTAACTAAATATACAAATTATGATGATGATTATTATTATAATACTAGATTAATTAAATATATAAATTATTATTGCTGTTATTACTTTTATTATTATTGTTATAATACAAGAATTAACTAAATATACAACTTATTATAATTGTCATTATTATTATTATGCCAGAATTAACTTAATATATAAATTATGACTATTATTATTATTTTAATACAAGAATGAACTAAATATTCAAATTGATGATGATGACTATGATTATTATTATTATACCAGAATTAACTAAATATACAAGTTATTATTATTATTATCATTATTATTATGCCAGAATTAACTAAATATATAAATGATAATGATGATGATGATTATTATTATACCAGAATTAACCAATATATAAATTATTTTTACAATTATGATTATTAATACAAGAATTAACTAAATCTACAAATTATGATGATGACGATGATTATGATTGTCATTATTATTATGCCAGATTTAACTAAATATACAGGTTATTATTATCATTATTGTTATTATTATTCCAGCATTCACTAATTATACTAATGATAATGATGATGATGATGATGATTTTTTATCATATTTAGTATTTGACTGAGTAGTTTCTTTACCTCGGCCTTTCCATCAAGTGTCCCCATAGCCGCGCCCCCCCCCCCCCCCCACAGTGTCCGCCTGTAATCGAAGTCCTGACTGTCGGCCATTTTGTTTCCCTCCTCCAGTCTCGATGTTTAGGGCGATGCTGTGCACAAAGGAAGTCTCCAGGCCCCTTCACGTTGTCCAGACTTTGCTGTGCTGTTGGTTTCATTTTAAAAGGACGAAGCTGCCATTTATGCCCATCAATCTACACTCAATAACCCAAAGTGACGACATACAACCAGAAAGGCTTTCAATTTTATTAAAAATCAAAAACTGCAGTCTCTCCCTCCCTTTCTGTGCACCCCCCCCCTCCCCCTCCCTTTTGCTTTAATCCTCCTTGAGATGTTTCTAGAACTTGACTGGAGTCCACCGGTGGTGACCGCGAATTGATTGGTCATCGTTTAGAAAGGTGCCCGTGTACCTGGGTATAGAACACCCCACAATGCACATTGCATGGTTGCTCAAAAACCGACACATGAAGTCCGAGGTGCTCTCCGTAGACCTCTGTGATCAAATTGTGGGGAGCCAAAGATGAGGACGAGGGGATCAAACCATCTCTAAAGCTTTGAGAGCTCCCAGGAGTGCAATGGCCTCAAGAACTGTGAACTGGAAGAAGTTTGGAATCACCAGGACTCTTCCTAGAGTTGGACATCCAGCCAAACTGAGTAACTGGGCAAGAAGGGCCTTAGTCAGGTCAGGTTGGGGGGCCTGCACTGGTCCAGCACGTTGGCGCACCCACCACACGTCAAAATAGCTCGAGATCCCAGTTGGCAACTGGCATTCTCTCTGCAGACACACCCCCTGCTGATATACCCAAGAGGTTATTAAAGGCCTGGCTCTTTGGTTTTTATCAGACCCCTCACTCAGACTCTTGAGACCCCCAATCAGAGCCTCCATTGCCTCTGTGAAGATCAGAGTCAAGACCAGTGATTCTCACTTCCCCAATTTAAAGATCAAGCCCCCCGTGTAGAACACAAACTCCACATGGCTGCTGACCGAGCTGGTGGTCTGAACCAAGAGGCGGCAGCTCTGAGCTCCAGACCACCGTTCATGAGAAAGAGAAGCGAGACCAGCACAGCCACCTCAAGAACAGTTAACGGCTTCCACAGCCTGCCCTTGGACCCGTTGATTTTAAGGAGACGTCTTATAGAAGACACTTATGGCCTCGCTGATCTCAGCACCAGGAATGGGTCATTCAGACCAGAAGGGGGGGGGGGGGTGGTCACTTTCCATTGCAAAGACCTCCTCAAGAAGCCATCAGTAAGGGTTCAAGTGGCCCCCCTGCTAATGAGAGACGAATGGACCAACTGGTACAAAGTCACTTCTTTCTCCTGTGAGCGCCACTGGTGTACCAGGAAGAGCCTCTGTGGCACACCCACCATCTTTAATATGAACGTCTTCAGAAACTCCCCCTCCATGTATGGTGGGCACTCTTATGTCACCATCCCACTTCCTCCTGTAGCTCATGCCAGCACCACAAAGGAGTGCCCAGTAGCATGTAAAGCACAAGGAAATTTGGCAACATCTGATTATTTCCCTGTGATGTAAGAGTGAGCCAACACCCTGTGCCACCCAAACATTTAAAACAAAAGAGTGACGACACACATGGGAGTCCAATGGCCCACCTGTAGGAGAAGCCAGGGGCTTAAAATCCACAGCAGGTTGGTGGCTGCATGAACGTGCTTTAAACCCAGAGAAGGTGGCACTGGAAGTTAGTCAGATAATCTGGCACTAGACCACCACCAGGGGGTACACTGCCAACTTGGGTAGCACCTGCTTAGATGGCTCACTGGATTAACTGGTGTGCCCACTGCTGGTTTGAAAGCTACATTAATTCAACTTCCACTTTCATGGGAGCAGGGCTTATGAGCTGCACTACTGAATATAGCGCCTTTCAGTATAAAGGCAGGAGGCTCCTGGTGTAGGAAGCAGAAAAACCTCAAACCGAAGCCCAAGTAGGTGGGGCAGAACAGATGGACTAGGCCTGCAATTTCAACTTTAACCACTAGGGGGCTTAGCTACCACTCAGGGTGATGAAAGGGCCACCTGTGAAGATTCCAGTGGTGGGGATGGGGAGCTTCAAAGCTAAAACTGAGGTAGCCCCATGACATCACCTCAAGGGCCACAGGTTTTCATTCTAACTCTTTTCACTGCTCTAACTCCTCCCCCTTTTTAATAACCCCCCATTAAGGAGTCAGGCCTCTAAATTTGTTTTATTAAATGGCAGCCAATCAGAAATGAGATGTGAAACCAGCTGACAGATGACCAGCTAACCAGGGATTTCAAACTGCAGTTTCTTAATGAGAAGCCAACTCTTGCTCTTAAAGCCCATTATTGAATAATCAGGACTTGTTGCTGCCCACCTTCTGCCACAGTAGATGGTTTTAATACCACCGTCAGGATGTTTTAGGGACCCTCACAGACCAATGTGACCAAGACCTTCACCTTTAGTTTCAGGTTAGCTGGTTGTGTGGTGGATTAAGGAAAAAAGCCAACTAGAGGGGTCTGTGTCACTTCAATTAAAACAAAGGCAACACAAGTTAACCAGCAGCTAAAATGGCTCACTGATTAAGAAGATGGTTAGAATGAAACCCTGCAGCACCCTCTAGTGGTGAACTTCTGACCTGCAGCTTTAGTTTCCATTGTGTGTGGCAGCAGAGGGCTCTACTGAAAGGTTGCTAGCTTCCTGCAGGGCAGAGGTGGCCACCCAGGGTGCTTACTGCCACTTGGGTTAGTGAAAGGACCACCACTGTAGCCCAGAGGCACTAGTTCAGAGATATCCAGCTCCAGTACTGCTGGGCCACAGGTTTTCATTCTAACCATCTTCTTAATCCGTGAGACTTTTTGCTGCCGATTAACTGGTCACCTTCATTTTAATTGATGTGACCCCTTACTGGTTTCTTTCCTTAATGAGCAGAAAAAGATTGGGGCTAACCCCCCCCCCCCCTGTAAAAAACCTGATTAGGGAAAGGGATAGAATGAAATCCTGCAGCCCACCAGAGCCAGACACTCTGGGGACACCGCTGAAAGCCAGCAGTCCTCTGACAGGGGTGCCCTCTAGTTGCCAACTTCTGACCTGTGACAATAGAGCCCCCCACCACTCAGGGGGCTCGATTGCCCAGGTGACAGAAGCCTGGGCTTTCCAAACCTGCTCATCCAGTTTCTGCTCAGCCCCATTTGTCTAAAATAACTTCACTTAACAGTCAGAGCCTAAAAGACAAGCAGATCATTGAAGATGTCAGGTTCAAGCAACTCTTCTGTAGCCAGCAGGACGAGAGGTTCACCTGTGGCAACTACTTAAACAGCCCAGTGCCAGCGTTGAGGTCAGGACCAGCAAGGATGACAAAGGCCTTGTAGTACAAAAGCTACCTTTATTAAAAGTCTAATCTCTATTAAAACATGTAGATAGAAAAACCTCAATAGGAAATCTGCACAGTTACACAGAACTCAAATCTGGGGAGTCAAAACCCTCACACATCTTAAATAAGTCAGTAGAACATTCCAGAAATCGGGGGGGTTGAAGGAAGAGAATTTACACAAGCGCTGTTTCAGAGTTCTTGATGCTTAAGCCTTTTTCCATCGGATGGCGGAGAACACGACGTGAATCACATACAGGAGGGTGGCGATGTAGGAGAAGACCTACAGGAGAAAAGAGAAATAGTTAAAAATCAGACCACCATGGCAACGGGCAGACAAAGCAAGGCAGCTTAGCGCTGAGCTAAACAAGCCTGGACTGAAGGGTCTCCAAGTTTGTTAAATGTGTTCAGGTGGTGACTGGGGGGGGTTGAGGGTGGCACTGGCAACTGTTCTAGTGCCTTTAAAAGGTTATACAAGGCTCAGGATGGGATTGAGCTGGCATCTTAATTCCAGTCCAGCACCTTAACCACTAGGATGGTAGTAGAAAACCCCAAGTGGTCTGAAGAGTCCCACAGGACAGATGTTGAGCCGCAATACCACTTTTACACTGGGCATATACAAAGCCTCACTGGTAACCCAGACTGGCATCAATTCTGCCCAGTTAATAGCAGCACACAACTTGCTAGGGGGAAGGGTGGTCTGTCACTACATAAACTGGCCAGGATCCTCCTTACAGCCTGGTCTGGCTCCCTCCATTAAAACATAAGGAGGGGTTTAATAAATCAGATTGCATAGGACTGGAACCACCAAGGGACCCCCAGTGACTCAGGGTCCACTCTCCTGGTGGAGCTCCATAGACTAACAGGATCCTCAAATCAGTCCTCACTCCCCCCCAGCCAAGATCCACTCACCACTGCGGCGATGTCCTCTTGGTACTCCTTGAAGCCCGGCCCCGTGTAGGGGTTGGTGGTGGAGTTGGTCGCCGGATTAATCAGAATTGTGGCGTATGCTTGAGCCACAGATGCACTAAGGTAGAACAAAGCTGCCGTCCCGTGGTACAGCACATCCTGAAAGAGAGATCCCAACTGTAATCCAGTTCAACCATCTTAAAGATCTCCACAGGGTGGTGGTGGTGGAGACCCAGGTAGACCTGGATGTCCAGACACCCAAACAGATCCACAGCAGGAGATCAGGATTGTCTGGTTTAACCATTACAAGGCAGTTCAGATTTGTCCATCCAGCCACCCCCCACAAAATACTTCACAGGTCAGGGACTAAAGTAATCAAAACCCATTCAACATGGGCAGAGGGCACCAGATTTACAGCTTCTGTGGATGCTGGTCAGTGTCAGACCCCAACAGGACCCAATTCCTAAAATGATCTATTACTGGTAGTAACAGCCACACCCCAGTCCCAACTTACCAATCCAGGCCAAAATGAGCTCTGGTTTGCACCCAGGAGGAAGAGGAAGAGCCAAATGAATGTGAAGACAAAGCAGAAGACCGACACAAACATGACCCATCCTTGAGGGTTGGCATAAAACACCTTTGTGGAGGCCACCAGGATCCAGACAAGGCCACCAAAAATCTGCAAGACAAGGACAAAGACCATGGAAATTACTGAATGGAACAAACATCTGGAGTTGGCCACCAGAAAGATGACCAGAATTATGGGGCCCATACAAAAAGTTAAGGATACAAGTGGAGACCTGACTGAAGGGGTCCATCACCAGCTTGATATCCAAGCTGGGGGGTTGGGGAGGGGGGTTGCCCCCCCCCTAAAAACACACCAGGGTCCCCTTCCTACCAAAAAGGTAGTCAGTGTTACCAGTCTCCACAGCACCTCCTTTAGGAGACAAGCAGTCCAACTCCAGTCCAGTGGTAAACAGAGCAGCCATTAGGGGGCCCACCCAACATACAAGCCAGACCCCTTATGGCCATCACAAGGAGGTTCTAGCTGCTAAACAGCCAATTAGATTTCACATTTGTGTCACATGATTTGAGAGTCAGTGCAATCAGCTAAACATCACACCATATCCTGACAGAACACCAGACAAACACAAAGCCACAGCTCAGGTATGGAGCCCTGGCTGCACAGATAGTGAAGGACAATCGAGATGCTCCTGGCATCAAATCTGAGGGGACAGCAAAGTCTGTACGAGATTAGCAGAATCGTCTCGGTCCAGCAATCAGACTTCCTATAATGCAAAGTAATCTCCTGCCGGTCAGCTGGCCGCAGAACTCGTTTTTCAAGCTCTCAAGTGGAAGCCATCAGTCTTGGGACCAGACTGGGCAGCTCCAACAATCCAGAGAGATGCAAACAATGGAGTGGGCACTTTAAAAATCCAGTGCCTTCACCACATTAAGAAAAGCCATGAGTCTCAAGGTCACAACTTCACTTACACCCCAGAACCAGAGGACGACCCCCCCTTTGGTTTACAAGCTGAATTTGAGGCAGAACCATCCCAACACAGCCATACGTGGATAACATTCAGCCCACCACAAACTCCTCATCTCAGGCAGCCCCTCCAATATAAACCCAAGTGTCCGAGAGCCCAGCAGACATTCATACGTCAGCAGCATCGAGTTACAGCATACCACCACACCTTCCCACCCTGAAGGCCAGCAGTAATGAGGCACTTTAAATGCCATGCCATGTTTTCAGGCATGGGCAACTTTAGATAAATACAAGGGACCCTTCAATAATTAAAAGCACCCACATCCCAGAAGAGGAGGAGGATGCCCATCAATGCCAGTCCTGAGGCCACATTATGTTCATCCTACCAGAAGACTCCCTACCACCACCCAGTCGTGTATTCACCACAGAGTGAAGTTTTAAAGTCGGTGCCAGCAGCCCAGTACAGCTAGTGGGTGCCAGTATACCTGGTGTAGGCAGAAGGAGGTCCGAGCTACTGGCTTGGATTAAACGGCGAGTGCAATCACGGAGCAAGCAAACCCTTCAGGTGAAGTGGGGTCGGTAGACACTTAGGCACACCCTTAGAGGGGGCAGCGCGGTGCCGTTGGCGCGTCCTGGGAAGAGTTCGGCCCTGCTTGCCCATATTCCTTAAATCTGCATTGCGTTTTACACGGTCGATTGCGGCGGTGCCAAGGGTTAAGGAATACCCGGGCGGGCACGGCTCATTACTCCGCCACAAGGAGGAATGTGAAAAACGCGACGCCGTCAAGGCTCAGGTGCGTTACACCCTCCTCAGCGGATCAAAACGTAAAGCTACACCTGCACCTGTGCACACCCCTTTAACTCCGCGTGTGCAGGGGGTTTACATTCCCCCTTTCCAAGCGCTCCCGAGCAAGAGGACGAATTACACTTAAAGTTACCGTCCACTTTAACGGAACCGCGCAATCCACAAGGCGGCTCAGAGCACGCAAAAGAATGCAAACGCCCACCACCCAAACACAACAACTCAGTTAACTTACAAGCTCTGGAAGAAACAAGACGTCCGGCATGGTGGTACACACACCGAGACCGCTCGGTAACTCGCCTCCGGGCGTGGGAGATGCCGACATCTTCACCTACTGCTAATAATCACCTGCAACTGCGAAAAGGTAGCGAACTCCGCTCTTTGTAGGTGCGCGCAAAGCCAGGTACCCTCGTGACCACGCCCCAAAGACTCAGGACACGCCCATGAGGACGATTAGCGCGCGCTGCCCTTAATCAAATAATTGGGTCCGAGCGCACAAGCTGAAGCCCCTCTGCTAATCACAACGAGGGGGAGGAGCTGTCCTGATGGGAGACCCCCCCCCCAAGCCAAAAGTGTTGTATGGACGTGGGAATGGCACGTCCACCTGTGGCGCGGTGGGAGGAGAGGGGGCGAGACAAGACGTTGCGACTGCTTTGTCATTTACAGATCAATAACACGCACACTTCAGCTGCAATTCACGTCCAGCGAGCAACGCCTCAGTTATGATGCCATTCAAGGGCGGAGGCGACACCACAAGTGGCAAAAGTCGCAGCTGAGAAAAATCACTCGCGCCTTGGGTTACCTCCCAGATTTGACGACGCTTGGGGTTTGCGACACAGCAGAGTAAAGTTTCAGGTGAAGCCCAAGGGGGTCGTGCAGCCTGTTGTACAGCTTTAGCTTACCTGGGCAGGACAGGTGAATACACCAATGGAAATTAAGTAACTTTTAATCATAAAGTGTACCCTGGCCAGACATTCCATCCCATCCAACCTTGGATCAGATCCACCTCACGTAGCCATCAGCTGCCGGACTCGCGTATACGATGAGGCGGAATAGACAACAATAATAATAATAATAAAAATAATTAATAATAATAATAATGCATTTTATTTATAGGGCACTTTACATTAGCAGTAAATCTCAAAGTGCAACATAAAAAGATTAAACAAATGTAAGGCAAGATAAAAACAGAGATAAAACAACAATAATTATAGCATTCTTGTTAATAAGCTTTCCTAAAGAGAAGAGTCTTCAGCTGTTTTTTAAAAGAGCCCCCAATCTGCTGTGTTCTCAGGCTCTCTGGTAGGACATTCCAGAGCCGTGGAGCAGCGACTGCAAAGACTCGGTCACCCATTGTACGAAGTTTGGTCACAGGGGGGCGAAGGCGGTCGGTATTTGCAAAACGGAGGTTTCTTGTAGTGGATTGTATAATATAAGGAGTTCCTTAAGATATTGTGGAGCATTTCTATGGATACACTGGTGAGTAAGCAGACAGAGTTTGTATTCAATACGGAGGTGAATAAGGAGCCAATGAAGTGACCGAAGGATTGGTGAAATGTGGTCATATTTCCGCACGGCCACTTCAGGGGCCTTTCGTTTTCGGTGACGTCAATTCATTGCTCAATGTATCAAAATATTCATCTGTTCAGCCGGCCAAATATTAGAAGCGAGTGTGTGTGTGTGAGTGGACATTCACGGGGAAATGTTCAGACACTTATGACGTATGTGCATATCTGTGACATTAGATGGCGAACCATGGCATTGTCTTCATTCTCCATACATTTGTTTTGCACCTTTCGACGTTACTGAACAACAGAAATAACTCAATGTGCGTGTTACAGTCACAGACGCGTCTCAGTTACTCTGTCCATCTAAGTGTCTGTCTGTCTATATAGTGCCTTTTATATCCATCTGTCATTACCATCTATTATATAGTGCCTTTCAGATCTATCTATCTATCTATCTATCTATCTATCTATCTATCTATCTATCTATCTATCATATAGTGTCATATCTATCCATCGTATATCTATACATCCAGCTGGAAACTGAATAGGAGATAGATATGAAAGGCGCTATATAATAGATAGATAGATATACAGTATAGCAAAAACGTTGCTGCTTCGTTCCTAAAAGCTTTGCGAGCATGCGCACTGGAGGAGTGGGGAACCAGCGGGACTGTACCGATAAACAGCGCCTCACGGTGGGAAGACGTGATAACGTGTACACCTGCAAATAAGAATTTGGACACCTGAAAGTATTAAGTCGGTAATCTTATGGTATCTACTATATAGTGCCTTTCATATTATCTATCTATCTATCTATCTATCTATCTATCTATCTATCTATCTATATACTGCCTTTCATATTATCTATCTATCTATCTATCTATCTATCTATCTATCTATCTATCTATAATAAAACGCTTTTCATATCTATCTTTCTATCTATCTATTTATCATATTGTGCCATATCTATCCATCCAGCTGGAAACTGCATAGAAGATAAATATGAAAGGCGCTATATAATGTCCAGTTCAGACTGTAAAGCCCCGTGTTTTTGGTCCATTCACCAGCTCTGACTCTTTGTACTAGCTCTGCTGTGGCTGTTCACCATTTTGGGTGGTGTTCAAAGTGCAAAGGCGCTATATAATATAAAGTATGGCCCGTACCTCACCAGGGTTTGAGTTCCGTTTCCAGCTCTGACTTGCTGCTTAATCCTAACTGAACACAACACTGGAGCAAAAAGGGAACCAAGTGTGCCAAATTTAAAGAGCACCTTGGCCTGAAGTTCAAACTGGAAAGGCGCTATATTATTACAATTTGGATGAGTGGTCATAAGGGGCCGGTGGTCTGCTCACAGAGTCGGGACTCCACTTACGACACCGATGACAGAGTCTCCCACCAAGCCCTCGGTTTCCAAGCTGTGTCCAGGGCTGTGGTGGCCTGGTATTGGGTCACCACCAAATGACCCACGATGACACCGGTACACACTCCATCATGATGGCTGCTGTCTTTACCCAGCTGTGGTTTCTTGGGGACGGTTTGGCTACACAATGACATGTCAAGGAAGTCACACCAACCGTCATGCAGTTTGTCTTGACAGGCCAGCCCGTCTAGCAGGACAATGGCTCATCATGACAATGACAGCCACGCCCTGCCTTGTCTCCACTGGAGACGCTGACAGTGTTTGGCCTCACACCTTTCCTGGATCCCCTGCACCCCTGGAGCTCCACTTGGTGGTCTCCATGCCATGACCCATTATCACCTGCATTGACCAATGCTGATGACCCTCACGTGTTGCCCACGACTGGTCAAGTAAGCGTCCCCACAGCATTCCTTTGGTGGTCACTTGTTTTCCGCTCTGGTTTCCTTGAATACTCGTCTGCAGCTTCAGGCTGTCACCACATTTGGTGACAATGTGGCCGGCGTGTATTCTTACATATAAGACAAGGCCAGCCTAAACACGGGGGTGGACAGCCATAGTGGGGGCCTTCAGCTCTGGACCTGAGGGCTTTTGGCAGACATTATTTATACAGCATGGATGGGCCATGTCCTTGTCCAGATTGTCCATCTGCTGTCACAGCTCTGATTGTAATTAATGGAAGGGGTTCGGAGTCTTCAGGGTGGGCAGATTGGGAGAGTCAACTGAGTCGGGGACTGAGCTTAAACAGGACTCACACCAGCCTGATCAGAGAACACCCACAGTGACAAGGGGACAAGAGACACACTGTGATTGGGACAGTGACCAGGCCGGGAATTGAGCTGGGATCCATGAGGCAGCAGCACTAACTGCTGAGCCACCATGCCATCCATACTTCATGCTATGCAAGGGGTGGCATCTGTAATGGTGGCCAGATGACTCTCTGCTGGACAGGACACACTCACGCACATGCAGGGCTTTGGTCACCCACTCACTTTACACCCCTCCATAATGGAGAAGCCCCTGAAATGATCTCTGGAACAACTGCTGCACCACTGCGCCACCCACATACCCCCCTAACACAGAGTACACTGCACGATGATTAGAGCCTGGGGGGTCAGGGGAGTGTTTGATACCACCACACTGCTGAGCCACCAGGCTGCCCACACACTGCACAAAAGCTGGCACAGCCGAGCTATGATTTTATAAAGTGCCTTGCCATTCAGAAAGTTATCACAAAAAGTGCTTTGCAAATACACCCCAAGGGTCTAAGCATCACTCAGGGAATCAATGAATAAGCACTGACCTTATATAGCGCCTTTCCAGATTGTTGTGAACTGCATGCAAACAAACAGAAAGAAGGCCAACTTAGAAGATGGAGACGTGAAGGCAGCTGAGAGGGAAGGAACTACGAGGAATGTGGAAAAGAGTGCCAGGGGACGGGCACTTGGCACCTAGTCAACCGATGGCCAACATTTTATATGTCCATATGAAATTAAGTACTCCGTACTTCTGAAAATTTTATTTTTATACTGTATTGAGTATTTGTTCTGTTCTGTTCTGTGTATTGTATTGACCCCCCCTTTTCTTTTTGACACCCACTGCACGCCTAGCCTTCCTGGAAAGGGGTCTCTCTCTGAACTGCCTTTACTGAGGTTTCTTCCATTTTTTTCCTACAAGGGTTTTTTTTTTGGCGCCGAGGGGTTTGGGGCATCAAGAGCCTGGGCCTGTTAAAGCCCATTGCGGCACTTCTTGTGTGATTTTGGGCTTTACAAAAAATAAATTGTATTGTATATGGAAAGCACTCTATGATAGAGATATAGCGCCTTTCATATCTATCTAAGAGACAGATAAAGAGTTATGAAAGACATGATAGATAGATATGAAAGGCACTATATAATGGACAGATATGAAAGGCGCTATATAGATAGATAGATAGATATGAAAGGCACTATATAATGGATAGATATGAAAGGCGCTATAAAGATAGATAGATAGATATGAAAGGCACTATATAATAGCTAGATATGAAAGGCACTATATAATAGATAGATATGAAAGGCGCTATATAGATAGATAGATAGATATGAAAGGCGATATATAGTAGATAGATATGAAAGGCGCTATAAAGATAGATAGATAGATAGATATGAAAGGCGCTATATAGTAGATACCATAAGATTACCGAGTTAATACTTTCAGGTGTCCAAATTCTTATTTGCAGGTGTACACGTTATCACGTCTTCCCACCGTGTGGCGCTGTTTATCGGTACAGTCCCGCTAGTTCCCTACTCCCCCAGTGCGCATGCTCGCACAGCTCTTAGTCACGAAGCAGCAACGGTTTTGCATTCCAGCCTAAGCTTTATAATTTAAAGCGCCTTTGCACTGTAAGTGGACCCCTGTATGTTTTTGCAATGAGAGCGCAGGCCCGCCGAGTGACTCCCTCGAGATCTCCGAAGGTATCCGAGCCGAGCCGAGGATAGACCAGCGCCTCCTCCGCTAAGCCACCCTGCTTCGGCATCTCTTGCAGAGCGATCACACAGCGAGGTGACAAAACACCTGAAGTGTCGCGCCCGCTCACCTGTCCGGGCTAAGCAACAGGTCGGGCAGGTTTAGGCAGGACGTTCCGTCGCTGATCCCGGACTGACTTCAGTGTGGTTTGTTGTTTGAGGAGCAGGTAAAGAAAACATCGTGGAGAGACACATTGACATGGAATTCATTAAAAGACGAGGAGGAAACGGGCCGCACCCGGCATGACATCGCAGCCTTTGACGGCGTGACCCCGACGTGACATGAATGACTGGCATCCCGCATGTGTGACACGGCAGACGCCTGCACGCCCAGCCATTCTGCTTATCTCAGTGCGGGCTGCTGCGGAGCGCCGTTAGTTCACACCTAACAGTCCGTACGTGTTCACTCACAGTCATGCACTGGCCAGTGAGACATTTGTAACATAAGTGTCACTGAGGGGACGACAGAAACGCCACCGTTTTGAAGTTAAAGAACCGCAGAAAAGCAGCGTGGACGCGCATGGAAGAGTGCCCGGGTACGAGCGCGATAATTTTATACGGTAAATAAATAAATAATACAGTGAAAATAGGACAATAAATATATAAATAATTAATAACAATATGGAATATGAGTATAAATAATTAAATGTGCCAGGAAATGTATTTGTTGTGGCTTATTTCTCTCTGAGTTTATTTATATTCATTTTAATAACACTGCACGGGACGTGAATTGTAAACTGGCACATTCACTCGTCAAAGCCGAAAGAGTTAAGTTTTTGGAAGGAGAGACCCCCGTTCCTAGTCGCTCTTCGGAATGCACAGTGGACCCATAGGGATGTTGGGTGCCTCTGGCCTTGTGACATCAGAGCCACCGTCCCTTTTTAGCTGTCTTAGTGTTGGTGACTGCGTAGGCGTATCTGGGGAAGATGAAGGTCCTTACAGTTACTGGCTCGTGTTGCTCTCATTCTCCACTCTCTTGTGATTGAGTTAGGACCTGTTCATGGAGTCTCTTTGGCTCAGGTGCGTCCCGTTGTATTGATCATCTTTGCGATGTTTCTACACCTGGTTTGGAGTCCACCTGTGCTCAATTCACCTGACTGGACCGACTAGGAGAGTCACACCACACAGATGTCTCTAGAAGGTCCAGCAGTGCGCAAAAGCCAAGTCGCGAGATCTGAGGAATGACACACAGAGCTTAGAGACAGGACAGTGTCGATCTACAGAAGGCTACAGCACTGAAGGTTCTAAAAGGCACAGTGGCCTCCATAATTTTTGGAAAAGTGGGCTCTCCACTGGGAAAGTGGCACTGGGGGCACAACAAGGCAAGAGGTGAAGGAGTCCGTCTGAACAACGCGGCCAATGAGGCGGGAGGACTGAAATGAAGAGGAGTGGGCGGGGCCCAGGGGGCGGGGTCACTTCTGGGACGCTACTGGCTTGCTCATGTGACTTATTCTGTATGAGAGAAATGGGGGGGGGGGCCCCCCCCCAT
Organism: Polypterus bichir lapradei; assembly: GCA_026402145.1. NCBI lineage: Eukaryota > Metazoa > Chordata > Cladistia > Polypteriformes > Polypteridae > Polypterus > Polypterus bichir. The sequence continues at coordinate 7,550,986 of JANRMT010062824.1, read as the reverse complement.
TAGGAGCCCCCTGTGCCGAGTCGAGGTGGGTTTAACTTGAACATCTCCGTATTTAATTTGATTTGATTTGATTACCTCAGCCTCGTTCTCCATCCTGCTCCAAGTCAGGGAATGTTGTTTTCCTTGGCAGCGGCTCCCTCATTCCCAATTCATTTGGCCTGGCGATGTAGGGGTTAGTGACGCGCCCTCAGCCCCTTATGCTGTTGTTTCACATCCCCGCCTTCTCCCCAGCTTTGTGCAGTTTGCACATTCATCCTAAATGACGGCTGCACCTCGGCGTGTGGGCGCCATGGCGGGTGGCCGGCTTCCAATGGGATTACTGCTTTGCACCTGGATGGGACAGGACCCCTAGCAAACACCCCTCTTGGAAATTAAAAAAAATGTTTACTTAAAATAAAAAAAGATTCAAACAGTATGAAAGTTATTCAGAGACAATAATTCAATAACAGCAAAATTACATCATTTAAAGTATATGAATGAAGTAATAACAGCAGAAATCACTTAAATGAACAATGCGTCCTGTGGGAGGTAAAGGCACAAAGACTGGGCATCTGATCGGGCATCTGCAAGCCAGCTGGGCATTTAGCCGCTTGTTAGAAAGTTCACGGGCCATTGTACTCCACGGTAGGCAGTTACACAAAGTTAAGAGCAAAGTCTGAGAAAAAGGGAGCCGTACAACCATTCATTCATTCACTCACTCACTCACTCACTCACTCACTCACTCACTCACTCACTCA
>JANRMT010062824.1:7531027-7548702 GCA_026402145.1 Polypterus bichir lapradei | reverse complement strand
TGACCCTCTTCCTATTGAAAAAACAAAAGTTGGATCCAAAATGGCCGACTTCAAAATGGCCACCATGGTCACCACCCATCTTGAAAAGTTTCCCCCCTCACATATACTAATGTGCCACAAACAGGAAGTTAATATCACCAACCATTCCCATTTTATTAAGGTGTATCCATATAAATGGCCCACCCTGTAGATAGATAGATAGATGTGAAAGGCACTATATAATAGATAGATATTAAGTGCACTATATAACAGATAGGCAGATCTTCATTTGTTTGTTTGTTTGTCCCAAGGGGGATATTTTGATTTTTTAAAAGCTAAGCTCAAGAAGCACAGAAGTAACAACAAGAACCCCTTCAACTACACAGCAGATTTCCAAAAGAAGAGTATCTGTCTAAAGGTTAAAGATGCATCCTTGTAAGGCGCTATACAGGAATATTGTTGTCGATATGAAGCCCCCCAGGCTTATTTTTGTTGAGTGCTGCTTTGGCTGGAAGTCCTCAGTGTTGGTGGGTGAGGGAGTGGACGTGTAGCGTCGTTCATAACGGCTGTTAGTTTGGGATTCATTCTCAGCTCCACCAAGACCGCCAGCAGGTCCAGAGGGCGTCCCATAGCTGAGTCTGCCTTCTTAGCCAGCTTTTCGATTCAGTGGGCTGCCCTTGAAATGACGTTACTGGTCCAGCGCACCACCGACTGGCCTTTATGGAGTTCTAGGAGATGTAAAGGACATCATTAAAGGTGCGCCGTCTGCTGTGCCCTCTCTTCGGTGGTCCTCTGTATCAGTAATATGAAGGGTGAGATGTTTTTCAGTCTCTTTTAATGGCATGTCACGTGTTTGTTTGTTTGTTGAGGGTCCAGAGCCAGCCATCGGACCCTGCACAGATCATTTAGTTTTGTATGCTCGGTCTGGATGTCCGGTGGGCGGGTCAGAGTGGACTCATGACATCTTGTCCTTTGGTTTGTGGAGCACCCCCTAGTGCTTGAGAATTATTTATGGCCCTTCGAGGGCTGGATTGTCGCTCCAGCCTTGCTCTTTAACTCGTTTACCTTGAGAAGGCCGCCTTCTGTTTGTCCCCCTGACCCACAGACACGTATCTTAGAGTACGTGATCACGTAGTGAGATAAAGCGGAGACGTTATCTGGCAGATCTTTTGCTGTTGTAGACTTTCTCATCATTTGGTGAGCGCATTTCTGCAGCGTTTTGTGACTTCTTGACACATTCATCGCATTCCTTTACAAACCTCTGTTTATGGAATCCCCTCCACGTTCTGTTCTGAAGTTACAGTAAGTGTTTCATTCAGGGGAAAGAATCTCGTCAGACGTCCGGAACGATGAGCGCTTTCTGCAACGTGTTAATAAGATTTACATCTGAGCGCCTGGTATCCGCTTTGGTTTGTTTGGTCGGACGTCTCCTGACTCATCCCACATATCATGTGCCGTTCCACTCATCTTGATGTCTAATGATTCGTGGTGTTGATCTTTTTGAGGTTGCCCCCCTAGGGCCTAAAAGCCCCTCATTTTTACTCCATTGTAGCACCTATTTTATGCAGGAAATGACACCCTTATCTTGTTCTTCTTGTTTCGGCTGCCCCCATTCAGGGCTCCCCACAGCGGATCCTCTTATATATCCTCAAATATCATTTTCTGCCGTCATCTCCTCCCTCATCACGTCCATGACGCCCAAAGGGGCCTATCAGGCGGCTTCCCGATCTTCGACTCATCACGTGCCCAGACCATCTCAATTCCGTCTCTGTCACCTTTGTCACCAAACTGTCATCCCTGTGTTGACCCTTTAATGTCCTCATCCCTAATCCTGCCTACCCTCATTACTCCGAGTGACAATTGTAGCATCTTCGGAAGTAACGAGGGTAGGCAGGATTAGGAATGAAATAACACCCTGATGATAAAGAGTAAACCAACAGGTGTCATCAGTGAAAAACGATCAGGAGTGCTTGGAATTCTGTGGGCCACGTCAGCCGACCCCAGGGGTTCACCCCCTAAAGGAGGCACAAAACTTCAAAAAAAAAAAATTGGGGCCGATGATATGACATGCAGAGTTGTCGTTTAATGTCCTTTTCAGGTTGCTGATCACAAATATGATCATTGATTTCCTTATCGGTGGTCCCGGAAACCAACCCCCCCCCCCTAGGTACCTCTCCAACTTGACGAGTTTCAGACATAAGCATGTGGGGTATCGTTTTAGACTATTTCAAGGTCACTGATTCCGAAAATGATGTTATTTCTGATTTTCGACCCTTCACTAAGGGTGTCTAGCCCACTAAAGAAGGGTGTAAAATGACAAATCTCTTATTACGATCGAGAATATTTAGACTTTAATCACTTCAACTGAAGCACGCATTTTAATATTCTAAATATCTGATGCAACCATTCTTGTTTATTATGCACCGTGACTTCATGAAGTAAATCTTAGCATTTCTTACAGATGCCTTACGTTAATTCCGACTTTTTTATTTATTATCTGACTGACGCCTTACAGCATTTCAGATGCCATCGCTCAGGCAGGTGAAGAGACCTGCTTAGGGTCACACGGTAGCCCGGGTTATGTGCCTTGTGGTTTATGGGTGGGTCCCCGAGAGGCGGGGCCACCTGCCAGTCACTCCCAGGGACCGCCCTCCACCCTATAAATCCAGGGGGCCTCCCACATTTCGGAGATGTCTGCAAGTGGCGGTGAGTTTACTTGTGGTCGTTTTCTGTGCTTTCCTGAATTACTGGATTTTCGTCCCATTTGCCCCGTTTTGTTGGACTTTGGGACTTACTGGCCTGAATCGTCTTCTCTTTTTGGTGACTCCATGTTGCCGTTCGTGCTCTACAGAGTCTGCTGTTCTTTTAAAGCTTTTGTGTGGAAATAAACCCTTTTACTTTATAAACGTTAAGTGTTTGCTGAGGTTACTAAGCCAGGGTTTGATGGTTCCCCCTCTAGTGGTCATTTGTAGAAGTGCATTTTAGGGACTTGGGTACTTTGGGACTCCTGGTCCATTTTCTTTTTATCGTACATTGAATCCCATTGGATTACATCTTTACTTTTTGACTCTTGAATATCAAAGTTCTAACAGATCTCGTCAGAGTTATTATAATAACTGATATTCAGTTCTGAGGCCCGCTAGTGGATGAGCTGCTGGAGTGACAAGATCAAAGTGTTCTGGTTTGGCCGCGCGGTGTGCGCATCACTTAACTGCCTGTAGAAATTTGAGAAACCGGCTGCGGTGCATTTGTGTGCGGCGTTCACCAAGGAGAGGTGCTTCATTAAATGAAGTGTTTTATGACGAGAAGCAAACCCCAAGGCAGGACTCCATCGAAGGCATGTAATTCATACTTATCATATCACATTGCTACGAGTATACTGTAACACCCATGGGTGAAAGGAATTTTGAAATCACACCCATCTGGCATGTGCGGCCATTATGAGCAGACTCAAAAAGCTCACAGGGCACAATCGGAGATGCCCATCTTACTTGCTGCAAATGAATTGGGTGCAGTGGGCACAAGTGAGTGGCATGATGGCAGGCAGCTGTAATCAGAAACAGGACAGGGCTGGGGAGTGATGGCGGTGGCTCGATATCGAATGGGACGGCAGATTCTGATTTCCCTGAAGTTGTCAGGCAGGGTCTGTGGGGTTCTGTCTCTGCAGATTCAGCAGGATTTTGATCTCATGAGGTTTGCCTGCCATGTTAACAGCAGAAGTTGGGTGACCCACCCCAGCATGGTTACATTGGAATAACTGCGATAACGTTCATGCTGTCCAAACTCACATCGAGACAAAATGTGAAGGTCCCCAAAGTCCAAATGACACCACTCTACTTGGTCACTTAGTCCACATGTGTCTGTCGTTCTTCGTGTTTAGAAAAGCCTTCTGACATTTCTGTGAAATCATCTGCCCTCAAGACATCCCCAGCTTTGTCCCCATGTGGATTCACACAATATGGACCAAAGTCTGTGGACACTCCTCAGATGATCCTGTTAACAAGTCAAGCCCATGGCCATACAGTCTCCATTAACATTTATTGGGTCATCCCGAAAAGCTCAGTGACTTTGAACGTGGCACTGTTACAGGACACCACCGGTGCCACAAGTCAGGACGTGAAACTTCTACTCTGCTAGATCTGCCCTGGTCAACTGGAAGTGGTGTAACAACGGCTCAGCCATGAAGTGGTAGACCACTCAGCCTCAAAGAGGACCACAGAGTGCTGAATATCCTGAAAATGGCGTGTCCTCTGTGGCATTACTCACAAATGAGCTCTAAGTGCCCCATCAGGAGCTTCATTACATGGGTTTCCAGGTCTCTATGCAACATGCCAAGCATCGTTAGAGTGGAGGATGCCAGCCATTGGGCTCTGGAGCAGCGGAGACGTGGAGTGAGGAATCCCACCTCACCATCTGGCAGTCTGTCTACTGATTGACCGCTCTGGGTTTGGTGACTGTCAGGAGACCAGTACCCCCTAGACTGTGAAGTCTGATGGAGAATGAAGGTATGATGGGCCATTGACTAGAGTTAATGCTATGTTATTCAAGGACATTGTAGAAAGGCCACCATTGGACTCTGGAGCAGTGGAAACATGGAGTGAGGAATCCCACCTCACCATCTGGCAATCTGATGGACCAGTCTGGGTTTGGTGGGTGCCAGGAGACCACTACCCACTTAACTGTGAAGTCCGGTGAAGGAGAAAGGATGGCAGGGTTTGGGCCAGGCCCAGTGCTTTCACTTGATGCTACAGCATACGTACAAGGACATTTTCGATACAGAAGTTGTGCACTTGCAGCTTTGTGACAACAATCTGGAGAAGGTCATTTTGTGTTCCAGCATGACATGATGTCTGACCACCAGTGGACCACCCTTTGAGAACCACTGCTATAAAGTACACCACTGGAAAACTCTAGAGCCGTATTGTCCGGAGTGAAGAATCCCACCATTATGGACCAATCTGAGTTTGGTGGGTGTCAGGAGACCACTCCCTACTGGACTGTGAAGTGTGATGGAGAAGAGATAATGGCAAGGGTTCATCTGGGCCCAGTGGCTCCAGTTAATATGACATCAACTTGGTGACAACAGTCTGGAGAAGGTCCTTTTGTGTTCCAGCATGACATGATGTCTGACCATTAGTGGACCACCCTTTGAGAACCACTGATGTGAAGTACACCAGCGGTGAACTCTGGAGCGGTACAAAAAGGGAGTGAGGAATCCCATCTCACCATCTGGCAGTCTGATGGACCAGTCTGGGCTTGGTGGGTGTCAGGAGACCATTATCTACTGGACTGTGAAGTCTGGTGAAGGAGGGTGATGGCCCGTTGGCTTCAGTTAATGCTACACTATTCAAGGACATTGTAGAAAGGCCACTATTGGACTCTGGAGCAGCGGAGACATGGAGTGAGGATTCCCACCTCACCATCTGGCAGTCTGTCTATTGATGGATCACTCTGGGTTTGGTGACTGTCAGGAGACCAGTACCCCCTAGACTGTGAAGTCTGATGGAGAATGAAGGTATGATAGCCCATTGACTAGAGTTCATGCTATGCTATTCAAGGACATTGTAGAAAGGCCACTATTGGGCTCTGGAGCAGCGGAGACATGGAGTGAGGAATCCCATCTCACCACTGGCAGTCTGATGGACCAGTCTGGGTTTGGTGAATGTCAGGAGACCACTGCCTACTTAACTGTGAAGTTTGGTGAAGGAGGGATAATGGCAGGGTTTGAGACAGGCCCAGTGGTTCCATTAATGCCACAGCATACAAGGACATTTTCAATACAGCAGTTGTTCACTTGCAGCTTTGTGACAACAGTCTGGAGAAAGTCCTTTTGTGTTCCAGCATGACATGATCTCTGACCACCAGCGGACCACACTTTGAGAACCACTGCTGTAAAGTACACCACCAGTGAACTCTAGAGTGGTTGAAACGTATTCTCTGGAGTGAGGAATCCCACCATTATGGATCAATCTGAGTTTGGTGGGTGTCAGGAGACCACTCCCTACTGGACTGTGAAGTGTGATGGAGAAGAGATAATGGCAAGGGTTGGGCTGGGCCCAGTGGCTCCAGTTAATGTGACATCAACTTCGTGACAACACTCTGGAGAAGGTCCTTTTGTGTTCCAGCATGACATGATGTCTGACCACCAGTGGACCACCCTTTGAGAACCACTGATGTGAAGTACACCACCAGAGAACTCTAGAGGGGTATTCTCTGGAGTGAGGAATCCCACCATTATGGACCAATCTGAGTTTGGTGGGTGTCAGGAGACCACTCCCTACTGGACTGTGAAGTCTGGTGGAGGAGGGTGATGGCCCAGTGGCTCCAGTTAATGCTACACTATTCAAGGACATTTTAGATAGACCGCCATTAGGCTTTGGAGCAGTGGAAACATGGAGTGAAGAAAACCACCTCACCATCTGGTAGTCTGATGGTGAAATATGGGGTTTGGTCTGGTGGACCACATAGTGCCTTCTGGACAGTTTGGTGGGTTTTGGCCTGGACTCTTGGTTCCAGTAAAGGGTACTGTTAAAGCTACAGCATACTAAAGTCACTTTAGACAGATCCGACTTTGTGGCCACAGTTTGTGGAAGCCCCTTTTATGTTCCAGGCTGACTGACTGTCCCCCACTGCACAATACCAATGTCCTGAAAGACATGGAGGAGATCGGGTGGCCCGCACTGAGCCCTGACCTCCACCCTACTGAACATCTTTGGGATGGATTGGAATGCCAGGTCTTCTTGTCCAACACCACAAATGCTGTTTTGGTTGAGCAGGTCCCACCGACGCACTCCAAAATGTTGTGGAAAGGTTAGTGGAGGGACGTTGATGCGTCCGTTTTTTTTTAACAAACTCGTGTAGGTGTGATGGTCAGGCGTCCACGTGGTGTGTCAAAAAGATTCTTTGGCATAAGAGGTGACGTGGATGCCAAATGCCAAAGCCCGGGTTGGCCTTCGTTGTTCTCGCCATATTTTGAGCAATCCAGGTTTTATGTTCACATGTTTTGCATTGCAGTACTGTTGTGAAGTTTCATTGTCTCTATGTTTGGAATTAAAAATCAAGAACATTGCAGCCTGACAGTTTCTGGCACATTGTTGTGTGCTGTGAAGGGGTGGCAGTCTAATTTTGTAATGGAATGTAGTTTAACAGAATAACAAAATCAAAGATGGTAACCTTGTGGCGCTGCCCGATGTCAGCATTTTGAAGATTGTTGGGTTTTGAGCGGCAGGGCATTCCTCTTGTTACTGTTATGTTAGGCATGAGTTGGCATTGAGACCTGAATGAAGTGCCAGCCTTGGCAGTCTGTGATGTCCAATGTTGTGCCAGGCTGTGTGTCGGTGAAAGGAATTTGGTAAAAGTGAAGTCAGCAGCGACAAAAGGTAAGCCAGCAGTCTGGAGGAGGGTTTGGGGTGAAGGCTCGATGGCAAGAGAGACAGAAGCGGGCAAGCGGGCGAGCCACTCCACCATTTAGTATTACGTGCTGATCCCTGCCATGCGGGTTTAATTTTTTTTATAAGAAATGCACCTTTTCTTGAATTCTTTTTGGTTAATTTGCATTATCCCCAGCGGCGCCCCCTACTGGTGATGTACCCTATGTGGTTTTAATATTTCCTTCCATACAGAAGCCCCACAACTGACTCCCGTCCACTGGATGTATCTGCTCTGTGCAGAGAATATCAGATGTCACCCGTTAACAAATCCTAAAGAGAGCTCGGAATTAACCTCGCGTTGCCCTCTTGATCCTTCGAGAGGATTTGTTTTCTGAGCACATAATTCTTCCCACGTATTGCACCTTCAGATACGGGCACAGCTCAGGGAGTTGGAGAGGTTTACATGCTGTCAGCCTTCCGTCTTTCTTTCTTTTACTTTCATTCAGTCTCCTTCTTCAGAAAGCACATTCTGTTGTCATGAAACAATTGATGAAACTGCAGAGGAATCCCGCAGAACCTGAACGACGGAGTGCTTAGGTGTCTGCAACTCATCACCTTACACAGCTTCCGCTCTTTGTGTGGCAACACGTAAACAAGCCCAGGGAAACCAGGGAGCTCGTGGTTATAATCGAGATGGGCAGGAAAAAGAAAAGGCACACAGACTTGGAAGGGGAAAACATTGTATATAGCGCCTTTCACACTTGAAACCAGCAAGTAAACGAAGTCGGATTCATTCCAATGGAAGAAATTCCACAAAGAAGTCTGGGTGGCTACAGTTGCCTTAAAAGTGGAATTTCACCTTTCAGTGTGGGTGTGTCGGGGCGGGCGAGCGAGCGAGTCTGGCAAGGGTCTGGCGCCCTCTGGAGGGCTGTCTGCTGCCTTACAGCCAGTGCTGCTGGGATAGGCCCTGGCCCTCACTACCAGGGTTAAGTACAGTAGGTTATAAAAATATCACACAGTGTGTCATGTTGTGTTATGTTATACTCGGCTACATTACAGTGTGTGTGATATTAAACAGAGCAACATTATCATGTCATGAGTTATGGTATGTTACCTTACATTATCTTATGTTACACTGTAATAAAAGGATGAGTGTCATTTTAACAAACACCAGTCTATAACTTATGGCAACATTTACAACTTTCAGGCTAGTCAAGTCACATATCACTACTAGAAATTGAGTTTCTGTAATACACAGAGCACCATCTTTAACCCAGATCCTCCAGAATATTCTCCATTGATTAATGAATCCACCTTAAAACAAAGACAAGTGTCTGTGTTTCTGTGCATGTCTGGTTGCTCTGGCTGTCATTCCAACAGGTGGCGCATCACAAACATTAACGCCAAATGGCATAAAACTGAGACATTGGCATTGTGTGGTGCACTGCAGATGATAAACCTGAGGTCTCTGCAGATTTTTTGGATTTCAACCCGTCTTACAACAAGAACAACAACATTTATTTATATAGCACATTTTCATACAAAAAGTAGCTCAAAGTGTTTTACATAATGCAGAATAGAAAAATAAAAGACACAGTAAGAAAATAAAATAAGTCAACATTAATTAACACAGAATAAGAGTAAGGTCCGATGGCCAGGGTGGACAGAAAAAACAAAAAAAAAATTCCAGACGGCTGGAGAGAAAAAAATAAAATCTGCACGAGACCACCCAGTCCCCTCTGGGCATTCTGCCTCACATAAATGAAACAGTCCTCTTTGGATTTAGGGTTCTCACGGAAGGACTTGATGATGACGGTCATGCAGACTTCTTAGACAGGTGGGCAGCACTTGAATTGTGTTACATTATAGAGCAGTATGTGTTACGCACCATTACATCACGTTACGTTATGTGCCATCATAGAGTGTGTGTTCTGTTAAATAATGTTACGTTATTGTCTGTTATCATTATATTATATTGTGTTATGTTACGTTACATTATAGTGTGTTATGTTCATGTTGTGTTATAGTATATTACACTACATTATGTTAAATTATTTGTTAAAAAATGTTACATTGTAGTACATTATGTGTTATGTTACATTATGTAGTGTGTTCTATTAAATAATGTTACATTATTGTATGTTATGTGTTATGATTTCATTATATTATATTATATTGTATTATGTTATAGTATATTATGCTACATTATGTTAAATTATAGTGTGTTATGTTATATTAAATATTATGTTATGTTGTCATCATGTTATATTATATTGTATCATTTTATAGTATATTATACTACATTATGTTAAATTATAGTGTGTTTTGTTTTGATAAATTGTGATATGTTTTAATGTGTTATGTTAACTTATGTTATATTAAAAAAGCTACATTATAGTATGTTATGTGTTATATTACATTACATTATTTCACATTATTTAGTGCAGCGTTTCTCAACCTTTACATATTTGCGACCCGAGTTTTCATTACAGTTTTAATCGCGCTCCCCTAACATTTTTTTGAAAGGAGCCCACTAATACCAATTTGTTCTTTTTTAATGATATATCATAGATGCATATTTTATTACACCAACTTAACTTTTATCGACATTTATCTAACTCTATATTTATTTTTCTAGTATCAGAATGTAGTTTACGTTAATTGGTTTTGGTTTCAATAGATTCTTGTTCTCTTTTTTTTCACATCTTCGCGTCCCCTTAGGGGGGCCCGTCCCACAGTTTGAGAACCACCGATATAGTGTGTTCTATTAAATAATGTTATATTATTGTGTGTTATGTTATAGTATATTACATTACATTATGTTAAATTATGTGTTATGTTTTGCTAAATTATATGTTTTAATGTATTTTGTTATATTAAACAATGTTGCATTATAGTACGTTATGTGTTACATTATGTCACATTATATACTGTAGTGTGTTCTATTAAATAATGTTACATTATTGTGTGTTATTTGTTATGTTATCATTATGTTATATTACATTGTATTATGTTACATTAGGGGGCACAGTGGCGCAGTGGGTAGCGGTGCTGCCTTACAGTTAGGAGGACCCGGGTTCGCTTCCCGGGTCCTCCTTGTGTGGAGTTTGCATGTTCTCCCCGTGTCTGCGTGGGTTTCCTCCCAAAGACATGCAGGTTAGGTGCATTGGCGATTCTGAACTGTCCCTAGTGTGTGCTTGGTGTTGGGTGTGTGTGTGTGCCCTGTGGTGGGCTGGCGCCCTGCCCGGGGTTTGTTTCCTGCTTTGAGCCCTGTGCTGGCTGTGATTGGCTCCAGCAGACCCCCATGACCCTGTAGTTAGGATATAGCGGGTTGGATGATGGATGGATGTTATGTTATAGTATATTGCACTACATTATGTTAAATTATAATGTGTTATGTTATCTTATATTAAATAATGTTACATTATTAGATGTCATGTGTTACGTTATAGTGTGTTACACTGTATTATGTTATATTGTGTCATGTTATGTTTTGTAAATTCTGTTATATTATAATGTTGCCTTATTGTGTGTTATATTAAATGATGTTTGTCATAATATATTATGTGTTTTGTTACGTTCCATTATATTAGTGTGTTACATTATTGTATGTTAAGTGTTATGTTGTGTTATTTTATGTTACATTAACTTACGGTGTATTCTAGTATGTTGCCGTGTTGTCTTTTGTCACACGTAGAGTGTTATATTACATTGCAGTATGGTGTGTTGTGCACAAGGCCACTTTTCCTGCCCAGACCCCCTTGTGAGTGAGCAGCAGACACCTTTATGTTCCTTAAACTTTTTTTTTTATTTTTATAGCGAGGTCTTGGCGTTTTCCCGGGTGCGGCCCTTCCAGATGTCACGGTGCCCACTTGTCGTTGTTCTGCTCACACTGTGCCTGCCATTTTCTTTCGGTTCTTCCTGACCTGACTTTTTCGTTGTCCATCGTGACATCTCGGGCTTGGCATTGTCAGACCACTGAAGGAGGGCTGCAGCTTGTCATTGTGCCCATGTATGGTGGTCACTTATGTCCCATTAAGGACAAACTTAGGTATTTTTGTGGCAGTCTCCCAGTCGCCCTGAGTACAGTCCTGTGAAAAAGTAAGTCCACCCCTGGGAAACTGTTGACTTATTCCCCATATTTGAACAGTCAAGCAGTAGATCTTCATGCAGACTTGGCCTACAGGTAAAGGTGATGGACGTCAGGGCCATCTTAACAGCGTCATAGGCCGCCAGTCAAAGTAGCGTACTGGGGCCCCTGTGTTGATAGCAAAACAGCGCAGCTGGAAAGTATTCACAGCGCATCACTTTTTCCACATTTTGTTATGTTACAGCCTTATTCCAAAATGGATTAAATTCATTTTTTTCCTCAGAATTCTACACACAACACTCCATAATGACAACGTGAAAAAAGTTTACTTGAGATTTTTGCAAATTTATTAAAAATAAAAAATTGAGAAAGCACATGTACATAAGTATTCCCAGCCTTTGCCATGAAGCTCCAAATTGAGCTCCAGTGCATCCTGTTTCCCCTGATCATCCTTGAGATGTTTAATTGGAGTCCACCTGTGGTAAATTCAGTTGATGGCACATGATTTGGAAAGGCACACACCAGTCTATAGAAGGTCCCACAGTCGACAGTTCATGTCAGAGCACAAACCAAGCATGAAGTCAAAGGAATTGTCTGTAGACCTCCGAGACAGGATTGTCTCAAAGCACAAATCAGGGGAAGGTTACAGAAACATTTCTGCTGCTTTGAAGGTCCCAATGAGCACAGTGGCCTCCATCATCTGTAAGTAGAAGAAGTTCGAAACCACCAGGACTCTTCCTAGAGCTGGCCGGCCATCTAAACAGAGCCATCGGGGGAGAAGGGCCTTAGTCAGGGAGGTGACCAAGAACCAGATGGTCACTCTGTCAGAGCTCCAGAGGTCCTCTGTGGAGGGAGGAGAACCTTCCAGAAGGACAACCATCTCTGCAGCAATCCACCAATCAGGCCTGTATGGTAGAGTGGCCAGACGGAAGCCACTCCTTAGTAAAAGGCACATGGCAGCCCGCCTGGAGTTTGCCAAAAGGCACCTGAATGACTCTCAGACCATGAGAAACAAAATTCTCTGGTCTGATGAGACAAAGATTGAACTCTTCTGTGTGAATGCCAGGTGTCACGTTTGGAGGAAACCAGGCACTGCTCATCACCAGGCCAATACCATCCCTACAGTGAAGCATGGTGGTGGCAGCATCATGCTGTGGGGATGGAACTGGGAGACTAGTCAGGATAAAGGGAAAGAGGACTGCAGCAATGCACAGAGACATCCTGGATGAAAACCTGCTCCAGAGCGCTCCTGACCTCAGACTGGGGCGACGGTTCATCTTTCAGCAGGTCAACGACCCTAAGCACACAGCCAAGATATCAAAGGAGTGGCTTCAGGACAACTCTGTGAATGTCCTTGAGTGGCCCAGACTTGAATCCGATTGAACATCTCTGGAGAGATCTTAAAATGGCTGTGCACCGACGCTTCCCATCCAACCTGATGGAGCTTGAGAGGTGCTGCAAAGAGGAATGGGCGAAACTGGCCAAGGATAGGTGTGCCAAGCTTGTGGCATCATATTCATAAAGACTTGAGGCTGGAATTGCTGCCAAAGGTGCATCGACAAAGTATTGAGCAAAGGCTGTTAATACTTATGTACATGGGATTTCTCAGTTTTTTTATTTTTAATAAATTTACAAAAACCTCAAGTAAACTTTTTTCACGTTGTCATTATGGGGTGTTGTGTGTAGAATTCTGAGGAAAAAAATGAATTGAATCCATTTTGGAATAAGGCTGTGACATAATAAAATGTGGAAAAAGTGATGCGCTGTCAATACTTTCCGGATGCACTGTAGGCATCAGAAACATTGGGGGCCCCTGGCCAGTGCCCATTGTGCCCATACGTTACGACAGCCCTGATGGACGTGAATAAAAAACACAAGGGAAATTGTAAAATATCAATATTTATCTATAACAAATTTGGCCAAGAGAGATTCAGTGGTGTCACTCTAGATATGTAATCTCGAAAACGTCAGCTTTAAGTAATCAAACAAACTGAACATACAGGCCCCTCCCCTTCTGGGTGGGCGTGTCTCCCTAAGCAGAGGCCACATCCCCAACACCAGCAGACACAGCCGACATGGCACTTTAATACGGAGGTCCTGCTTCATGTAACGTCCCCCCACATGCACGTCAAGGTCAGCTTTCTCCGTTAATGAGCCATTTTTTATAAGCAGAGATTTAAGAGATGTGAACAGAATTGGACAAAAAGACACAGCATTTTCATCGTGAAATTTCTCGATTTTTTACATCTACGCAGTGGGACATCATTGTTTCCAGAAATGACGGAAACTTCTGTTCTCATTTTTTTGTATTATTACCGTGTAATTTAATTCCTCTTCCTGCTTCCTGTTTTGGGCAAAAAAGAAATGAAGAGTTGCGTCGGGCTGAAGAGCTGACATTGGCCAGGCGTCCTTTAGGGTTGTCTTGATGCATTTCTTCCTTTATGAATCTCGGTACAAAGCAGAGTCTCATTGCAGATCTAAATAAAAAATTAAACAAACTGATGTTTTTCCATGGGTGCGTTTCAGCGTTGGCTTCTTTCCTGATCCCTGGGTATTCCTCATTTTGCTCTTTGGAAAGAAAGTGCGGCATGGACAACGTAAATCAGCGTGACGGTGAAGGAGAGCACCTGCAGACACACAAAAAAACGAGGGTTCAGGCAATGGGAGTTACTCATAAAGGGAAGCCGCTAAATAAAATATATATATAGAGAGAGAGAGAGAGATAGAGAGAGAGAGAGAGAGAGAGAGAGAGAGTGGCCTGTAGGGGGAGTCGCAGCACCCTAAACCCCTAACGCTACTTCATGTCAGTCCCGGGTTCAACAAAAGGCGTTTTATTCGCCGGGTTTCCAGTTTCCTTACTCCAGTATATACAACAGGCATTAAGCGTCTCCTCCTTCATCTCCCATGAAGTCTCATCATCTCCGTCCCGATTCTGACCCCGAGTGGTGTGGAGGGCTCGGTTTAAAGTCCAGACCCAGGAGTGATCAATCTATTACCCCCGGGAAGCACTTCCAGGTCTGGCAGGACCCCAAACTGTCTTTATGCTGTCAGTATTCCAGAGCTCCCCCTGCTGCCCCCCAGAGAACCCATTAGGGCAGACCCCTGGGACCACAACTCCCATGTTACCGTATTGGAGTCCATACTGGGGTCCTCCAGATGGGATGCTGCCACCCCATGTAAAGGGGGACGTACTGCCCATAGTAGGCCATCACCCATTGTGCGGTCCTTCCCCGTTTCTCAGAATGCCAACCTCCTCCTGCAGCCTTGTCCTGGCACAGCAGGAGAATATCACAGCTCCCTAGCTGTGCTTCGTACCCGCTGGGCCAGGTAAGGGAGCAGTGCCCATCCTGGCAGGGACGTCTGTTGGTCCCTCACAACATATATATACTGTACTAACATTTATATAATATACAGTATACAGGGGTGGGCAAAAGGAGGTTTGCAGACATGCAGGTTATGATTATGACAATATCTTTATTAAATTAATAGCTTTAAGAAGAAGAAGACAAACAATACAAATAAATAATACTTTAATTACACAATAAATAATAAAACAAAAGTAAACTCTGTGTTTCGCGTACTCACAACTGTAAATCTACTTTTGCCCACCTCTGTTATATACATTTGTGATGGACAGCTGGGTCCTCTCCCTGCCAGGACATCACCATATTGGAAGGACTGGGGAGAAGTAAGATAAATGGAACCCCCCCCCATAGTGCAAAACCCCTAAACAGTCACAAAGAGGGGTGAAAACACACTAAATCAATGCTATGAAACATTCAAAATAAATGGAGTCCCAATACCGAGCCCCTTCTGTATTCCTTGTTAAAAGTTCCACCTGCGGTATGCAGTTATGGAGGACAAAAAATCAACCCGAAGACCCCCTAGCAGTCAGTTTTACTCTTTTTGTGAACTTGGAGAGGCGACTCTTAAGAATGACCCAGTGTGGAGGACGTGGACCCTCCTGTGCTTGCTGCCCCACTGGCACTCATAAGAAGACACTGGCGATGCCACACCTTAGCCGTCCTATGAATCTTTTTCTTGAGAAAACCCCTCCAAATGGACGATGTCTTTAGTGAAAACTTCCAGGCTTGCCCTCCATTGCTGTGGCGTTTCACTTGCACGTTTGCTTTGTTTCGGCGCTGTGTCTCTTCATCTGGGTCATTAGCGCCACGTCGTTGTTGCAGGGCGGTCTTTCGTAGTGAGACGTGAGGTGCATTCAAGCGCCATCTAGTGGCTGTGGTTGAGCGTGAGCAGACACACACACACACACACAAGTCTTTCGCTTATTTATGTCTAATTATTTGTGCCAAAATGAAATGCAATCCAGCGTGTTAACGACATTGCCCTGCCATCATGCCTGGTCATGTGGTGCGTTTCATTTTGCCACCGGTTTTCATTGCCTAATTACAAACATAACAACCAACTGATCGATGGCTTTTTCCCTACAGCACGCGGTTTTCACGTCAGTTTAAAACGCAATGCAAAAGCGTGTTGTATTTTAAATCATGTCCACGGATCGCGTGTTGTAACTGAAAGTAAAGCAGAAATATTGCAACATATTGGACTGCTTTTAATTTTGGTGCAAATAATCTTCCATATACAGTAAGAGGTGTGCACAGGTCCTACCTGAAAAATCCCCAAAAGTCGTCAGTGTCGCAATGCAGACAGTGCCCAAGCAATGCCATCCGTTTTTATTTCTGCTGCCCCTTCATGCGAGTGCTGATTAGTAAGCATTGCATAGCAACAAACAGAGATAGGAGGGGCTAGAGAGCATGAATAAAGAAGGACGAGGGGCGGGGCTGAGACAGGACAAGGGGCGGGGCTGAGACAATTGGGATAAACTGACAAAAGTCCGAACTCGGCCACCCGATAAAGAAGGAAGTTGAACTTACTGTGGCGGCGACATTGAGCTTATATTCAGGAGTACTAGCCGCTCCGCTATATTGATAAAGCACTGTAGCGTTCGCCTGAAGGACAGCAACACTGAAATATATGCCAGCAGCAATGGCGTGATAAATCACATCCTATAGGGAAAAAAAAAATGGATAAAGTCAATCTTTATTAGTCTGCTTTTAATAAATAAATCACTTGACTTAGGCTATCGAGTTAATAATGTCAGAGAGAAGCAACTTCACCTCCACTTCCAGTTTATTCATACAAATAAATTGATGGCATCATTCATTTTTGATTGACAGTCTCTGAAGACCAATCATCATGCTTTGCTGGAAGTTATGGTGCCCAGTGAACTACAAGACTTCAGTTCCTCAAGCTGACCCCACAAACTCAAACAGTGATGTCAGTTTACTGCAATGGCCTGCACAGCCCCCCAATCCAGTGGTGTGGTGTGGTCTCCCCGCAAGGTGGGTGGCGCAGTCAGTCCTTCCAAAACACAATCTGTGCCTGGTTATTTTGCTTATTAAACCTTAAAATTATGGATTTTCAAACAGTATGTGAAATACCTTGTGATAGTTAGGAGAGCCCATAACTACTCACTTGGGTGAGCACTGAAATCTTACGCTGGTACTGTGGGATATGCAATAAGTCAGCCATGAAGAACTTTATTACTTAGGATAATAAGCGTATCTTAAAAAGGAGAATCGCATCATAACGGAGAGGGGCTCTGCAAAAAAAAAAAAAGGACACCCCTGGTGTTGTACAAACGTTGAGCAGAGCGCCCACTTTGTGGGACCCACACACACTCTGAAGTGGGACAGAAAGATAGGTGGGGAAAAGGCGCTATATAGATAGATAGATAGATAGATAGATAGATAGATAGATAGATAGATAGATAGATAGATATGAAAGGCACTATATAATGATAGATAGATAGATAGATAGATATGAAAGGCACTATATAATAGATAGATAGATAGATAGATATGAAAGGCACTATATAATGATAGATAGATAGATAGATAGATAGATAGATAGATAGATAGATAGATAGATATGAAAGGCACTATATAATGATAGATAGATAGATAGATAGATAGATAGATAGATAGATGTGAGAGGCACTATATAATAGATAGATAGATAGATAGATAGATAGATAGATAGATAGATAGATAGATAGATAGATATGAAAGGCACTATATAATGATAGATAGATAGATAGATAGATAGATAGATAGATATGAAAGGCACTATATAATAGATAGATAGATATGAGAGGCACTATATAATGATAGATAGATAAATAGATATGAAAGGCACTATATAATGATAGATAG
>JANRMT010062824.1:7505603-7530927 GCA_026402145.1 Polypterus bichir lapradei | reverse complement strand
AGATAGATAGATAGATAGATAGATAGATAGATAGATAGATATGAAAGACACTATATAATAGATAGATACTCTCACACACACCATAGTCTGAACACACACCAGAATGACTAAAATGGAAGAAATGTAAAAAGAAAGAGAACTTCTGACTTGGCAGTCCCAGACACTACAAGGCGCTATACAGCCATATTGCTGTTGGTTTAAAGGACCCCCAGTCATGTTTCTTCACCCGCTTCTGCTAAATAATTTGTTAGCTGAAAGTCCTCAGTGTTGATGTGTCACAGAGAGGATGTGCAGCTTTGTTCATACTGGCACTCAGTTTTGGATGGATGGCCGCCCTGCCTGGAGTTGTGCTCACCACAACCACAATGGGCTTTGGGGTTCAGGAGGTCCAGGACATGACAGGCCTGTGCTAAGAGCTTTGTTTCTGCCTAATGGATTAGAGTAGAAAATCTCTGTGAGGACATCGTCCATATCATGGACCATCACCAAAATGACACAGCACATCATTACACTGAGCGAACTGAAAGCTGTGCCTGTATTTTTTCATTTTGCCATCTTTTTTTTACTCTTTTTAATTTTATTTTCTCATTTTCCATGATGAACATGACAATACCTACCAGGACTTTCCAAAAGTGTGCCCCCTTCTGAAATCCGATGAGCAGGCCAATCAAAAACAGCAGGGAGAAGAAAAAAAGAAAAATTGAGGCAAACATCACCCAGCCTTGGTTGATCTGAATGCTTACTTTAGTGATGGCCACCAGGATCCAAACAATACATCCGATAATCTAAAAGAAATAAATAAATAAAGAGGTGTGAACAGCCACTGTGGATCAGACACTGAAGTCATGCAGTGAATACAAATCTGCTGTTCTATCCGATGAAATACTCGCTGTCTGCCTTTAAAGTGCCTTACCTGCCGTCTGTCTGTCTTATATAAAGCCTGAAAGGCAAAACCTTCTAGTAAACAATTTCAAGAGTCAGCAAACCAATCCCAGCAATTCAACAGCGTAGTCCAGTGTTTTAAGGCAATTTTTAAGTACCATTTTATTCAATTTCTATATTTTTACTGCATATTGAGGATATCATTTCGGTGGTTTGTTTTATTTTGACTTAATTTGAAAAGGTTTATTCTTATTAACGTCTCGTTTTCATTGTTTTCGCGACTCTCCGAGCGGTGACCAGTTCATGTGTGTCAATGATGTCTTGATGTCGTGTTGTAAAGTGGATTTTTTTCCCCTTAATTGGGGGCATGCGGGGTGTGATAAATCGGCCTGTTTATGACATTCACGCATGCGTAAATCAGATCAGGCCGCACCCTAAAGTGTGCGACTCAGTAGGGTTTCACTCCGCATGCGCGCGCATCGGGTCTGACATTCTTAACAAATCTGTCAACAGTTTAACTAACCCCTAAGTGTTCGGTTTTCTAAAATCCTTTTTTGTTCCTTGACATTGATTTTGTTCCCTTTTCCTCTTTTGGGCAGTTGCAGCGTTAGTCCCATTAACGAAAACTAAAACTAAATATGTCGTTGTGGGAAAAAAAAAGATCACTTCATTAACTAAAACTAAAATAAAAATCACAAATAGTCTGAAAACTAGAACTAAACGAAAATAAACACGAAAAGGAAACTATTTCTGTCATTTTAATTTTGATTTGAACCACACTAGTCTTTGTGCATAATGTACATAGCGAGTTGTTTTCGTCGCCGGCATATTTATTATTTTTTATTACCATTTATATATTATATTATTACAAAACAAATAATAAAATATGCATAATACAAAATATTCAAAGAATAATATAATGCCAGGGGAATATTGTCATGCATAACATATTTAAACTGTATATGTACATATTAAATACATTTATATTTGGATACCAGCTACTATTTTTAATATTTTGATAGAGTATAAAAAAGAATTAAGGTTATCAATGAATAAATAATAGTTTGGAAGTCTTTTACTAACTCTCATTTTGTGGATAAACTGTTCCGCAAATAAAACGCAGATATTTTTAAATGTTATTTAAAACCGCGCGGTTGTGAATTTGGGTGGAACGCCCATGGATTAGTGCGCATGTGTAAGTGCCGCTCCCCGCCGGCGGCTGAATCTGTGGATTTCATTGGTCGTTTATTCCATCAGTCAGCGTTCCCTTCTAGAACTGAGAGCGAATGCCAAAGCCCCATCCTTGTCAGTGACTTATTCTGTGGATTTCATTGGCCAGAATTTGCTGTCATTCATTGACAGTCCGTAGTCCACGAATGGAAGGCAGCTAAACTTCATTGAAAAGGCGCTTACATTAAAACAGGTGACTTCGTAATATACAGTTAAATAATTCAAAAAGTAGAACCATAGCGGGTTTGCCAAGATCGAATATCTACCCCCCTCCCCGCTTCAAATTCATCCAGCATCTAGAGTGTGTTATGTGCAGAGCAGGGTAAAATAATTAGCCAGCCATGGATTACTCAGAACATTAACTTCTTTATTTTACGACAGGCACGCACGATCACCAATCAAGAAGCCTTTCTTTTATTCTAGACTCCTTTGCTATCCCTTCAACAGGTAACACATTTTATAAGAACTCCCCCTAGCGTTCTGGTAAAAACTACAACTGAACACAACAGAGTGGAAGAAAATGTCATCTTAATAAGCCAAAGAAGGTAGGAATATCAGCCATTTAGCTTTACTTCACATATGTATGTCTGTAGTACTAAGGTGTTGTACCGTATTAGCCATTATGAATGTAGTGAAAGTCAAGCAAAATGACGCCTTTTATTGGCCAACTAAAAAGATTACAATATGTAAGCTTTCGAGGCGACTCGGGCTCCTTCTTCAGGGGTTGAATTGATTACATCTCGCCTGAAGGGGCCTGAGTTCCCTCGAAAGCTTACATATTGTAATCTTTTTAGTTAGCCAATAAAAGGCGTCATTTTGCTTGACTTTTCACTTCACATATGTATTAATTTTTTTCTTGACTACACTTTTGCAGTGTCAGATTAAGCCGATGAGTAGCGACGTTACTACGCGTACACGTTTGGTTTTAATCGGGTTATCAGCGTTGATCAAAGCGGCTCGACTCCTTCTGCTCTTCTTGACTTCGCAGCACCGTGGAGGGCCGACGTGAAGTTAACTTGACGTTTGATATTCTTTGACTTTGAGACTTCACAGCCCCGAAACAAAACTAGCAATGTCATTAAAACCAACTATGGAAAAGAAATCACATTTCCCCGCAATCTCTACGCAAAATGTCCCTGATTTTGTAAAAATCAAAAAGTAGCTCTCAAAGCGCCATAAAAGTCCGAAATGGGTGCAAAATACACATAAAGTCAGCACCAATATAAAGATCATTACTTGTGAATTTTGCAACGGCCTTTTAATTTGTAAGAATATTACTGATTATTTTTATTTCCTTTTTTAAGTAACACCTATCTTACCCCAATGTAAAGCCCATCCATTAATCCAGTACCCAACCCGCTATATCCTAATTACAGGGTCACGGGGGTCTGCTGGAGCCAATTCCAGCCAACACAGGGCGCAAGGCAGGAAACAAACCCCGGGGAGGGTGCCAGCCCACCGCAGGGCACAAACACACACTAGGGCCAATTTAGAATCGCCAATGCTGATAACCTGAATGTCTTTGGACTGTGGGAGGAAACCCACGCAGACACGGGGAGATCATGCAAACTCCACGCAGGGAGGACCCGGGAAGCGAACTATCACTGCGCCACCGTGCCGCCCCCAATGTAAAGTCAAATGCATAAAAAAACTAAAACAGACATCAATCAAAAATTGATTTATTTTAAGGTCAGTCTGTATTTTATAACCGACATTTTACCTTTTTATGCAGTCGAAGACGCTTAAAATGATATGTAAAAGACTCCGCAATTCTGCAGCCTGGCGCTACGGTCTCGCTTCTCAAGCGGTAGGTATGCATTTCAAAATAAAAGACCCCCCAGTGATAACCTGACAGAATTACATGTCATTTTAAGGGTCTCTGTTATGCCGAATTTAAATTTTAAATCGAGGACGTGGTGTGATTAAGATTACCAGATACCCGCGTAACCCAAAGGAGGATACTCGAAGGTGATAAAGGAGGACAAAGGAGAACGCACCCCGTTCTATTCACAAAACACACGGTGAACCGAATGTTAGAATGAAAAAATTAAAAACTACTCATTTGACAGGTCACAAAACAAGTCATCAGAATTAAAAGTTATAAGTATAACTACGCAGTTTCCTATTTTTTCAGTCGACTCGACTTTTCGCAGCAGTTCATCGTTCCCGGCATCATAGATGTGGAACTCCAGACAAGAAACGTATTTAAAATGGACAGACTCGACAGGCAGTCTATTTCTTTCTTTAGTCCACTGGGCATTGATCACGGAAAATGCTCTTTCGTTGTGCCCAGGAGTAGATGACAGCGTGCAGTTTCAGCCAATAACACGCTCAAGTCAGTGACTGATGAAAGGCGGACATTTTCATCTTTTTAGGCAATGCCTGTGGGACGGAGGACACAACGCTGAAAAGGAGGACCTGCCGGAGATCTGGTACCCCTATATTGGTGTGACTCGTTTTGAGATTGTCACCAACGCACACCCCGATGTACCATTTGTGACATGTGTGTTTCTTTATGCGCTTTTTTTCAGTTAGAAGGTAGGATGCCAGTGCTTCACCCGCATGATCGACGCACCCCTTGTGTTATTGTGGGCTACCACAGCACGAGGCTTTGTGATTTCTGCATTTCCCCGACGCGAACAATGGCCATTCGCCTCATTGTGAGCCCCGCTTACAACATCTTGCTTGTTCTTGCACTCAATTACAATTATCTGGCCTCTGTGCCCTGCAGCGACTGCCACACCATATCATGGTGGCGCAGTGCCGTATGACGCACCCATGGCCATTCTTAGCAGTTTGGGGGCCCTATGCGGTTCAGAAATGTGCAGGCCCCGGATTGGGGGGGTCCGAGTGGGTGGTTCCCCAAGACACACACACCCCCTCCGGGCTCAGGAAGGCGTTCTATTAAAACGTCCGGAAAAGAACAGTAAAATTTAGGATGAGGAGGGTATCGTGACATACAACATGAGGGACTGGCACAGACGGCTGCCGTACCAGGGGCATGACAGGGGCCCCAGGCCCACAGCCCAACAAAAAAAAAAAATTATAAGTCGGGGCCCTGGCCAGGGGCCACACGCGGATGTATAGTTCACATGCCTAAGAAAGTCCCTGACGCACCCATTTCACTCTCTGTGTCGACCTCTGATGACCAATTCACATCATCATCATCATCGCTTAATCTGAGCAAAGGTCCTGCTTCAGTGTCTCCTGAAACTGCCTTTATGGCTTCTTGTCTGCCATTGTGTTTTTAGTGGAGGTGATGCCCCACCCATGAAGATTAAAGATTTACCTTAGAGAGGCAAAATGCATTGGAATACTGTACTGTATTCCTGATTTGTGTTGTAGCACAATTGTATTTTATCCACTAGATGGCAGCAGAGTACTATCCCAGGCGTAAAGATTCTGGCTTAAAAATGAATAGGAGATCATTACATGTCACCCCAGGTGTGACTCATGGTTGACAGTAAGTGCACTGAATTACTCTCTGGGTTAATGCCAAGGAGGTTAATCTGATGTGTTATGGGGCAATCAAAAAAAAAAAAAACAGAATCCCAAGGGTCCAGATCTTTGGTCCTAGAGTAGTCAACCTTGTCCATGTGGTTCTAGAGAGCAACTATAATAATAATAATAATAATGATTCTTTATATTTATGTAGCGCTTCTCTCACTACGCCAAGTGTTTCAGTGAATGGGGAGTCACCTCAGCCACCACTAATGTGCAGCGCCCACCCGGGTGACGTGACGGCGGCCATTTTTGTTCCAGTATGCTCACCACACATTAACTGTTAGGGGGATGAGAGAGCCGATTAGAGACAGGGGGTGATTAAGGGGGCCAGAATGACCAGGCTGTGGGACATCGGGTTACACCCAACTCTTTTCAAAGGATGCCCAGGGATCTTTTATGGCCACAGAGAGTCCGGACCTCAGGTTGACATCTCATTCGAATGACGCCCCCAATTTTCACAGCACATTGTCCCTCCTGTCACTGCACTGGGGGGCATTGGGACCCACACACAGACCACAGGGTAAGCGCCCCCTGCTGGCCTCCAGTAGCAACCCAAGCTTTACCTAGATGGTCTCCCATCCAAGTGCTAGCCAGGCCTGAACATGACACGGGTTAGGCAAAGGGATTGTAGGATTGTGAAAGAAATAGAAAGACAGATGGACCGTCATTACAGTATATACTGCTGAAACAAATGAAAGGAGCCCTTTGTAATGAGAGTACAGCATCGAGTCAGTGACACTTGTGGGCTGTTGATCTGATCAGTTGAATAGCAGAGGGGCTTGTTCATCAGTTTCAGCTGCTTTGGTGCACTGGGGGGCGGGGGGGGGTGGCGCAACAATGAGATGACCCCCAAAACAGGCACGAATGGGTTAACAGGTGGAGGGAGGCCACTGACATTTGTCCCTCCTCATCTGTTTTGTCACTCGTTTTGCATTTGGCTACAGTCAGTGTCACTACTGGTGTTACATGAGGCGATACCTGGACCCTACAGAGCTGACACAGGTAGTCCAACATCTCCAGGATGGCATTTGCCATAGAATACCAGAATTGGCAGGTCCACCACTGGCAGGTGCCCTGTGCTTTTCACAAGATGAGAGTAGGTCCACCCTGAGCACATGTGACAGACGTGAAAGGGTCTAGAGAAGCTGTGGAGAACGTTATGCTGCCTGTGACATCGTTTAGCCTGACCGGTTTGGTGGGGGGGTCAGTGCTGGTCAGTCTGGGGAGGGGGTGGCATATCCATGGAGGGACACACAGACCTCTACAGGCTAGACAACGATGGGCACCTTCACTGCCATTAGGTATCGGGATGAAATCCTTGGACCCATTGTCAGACCCTGTGCTCGTTCCTCCTGGTGCATGACAATGCCCGGCCTCATGTGGCGAGAGGATGAAGGAATTGATACCATTGACTGCCCCCCGCTCACTCGCCTGACCTCCATCCAATAGACCACCTCTGGGTGGGACATTATGTTTGGGTCCATCCGACACCTCAGACTTTCCAGGAGCTCAGTGATGCCCTGGTCCAGATCTGGGAGGAGATCCCTGAGGACACCATCTGTCATCTCATTAGAATGTTGTCAGGCATACAAACTACTGAGTTGCTCCAATGAAATTTTGGCAAAAATGGACTCGCCTGCCTGCCTACCACCTCACTTTTTCCCTTTGATTTTCGGGGTGTCCCTCTGTAGGTTCATCATCTTCATTTCCATCCTCTCGTTCCTCACACATCACCATGTCAGTCTACAGCAGTTGAGATGGGCACCAGGAGTTTTTGAGATCTCCTGTGTTTTTAAAGTGGTCCTTTCATTTTTTTGAGCAGTTTATTTTATTTATGCAGTATGCGGATATTCTTTAGGAATGTCAGTCAAGTAGCATTTCTTCCAAAGAAAACCAAACACTAAAGCGAGGACCCCGGCAGCTCCTATTTCTATGATGTCACTATGGTGTGGTTATTGGTTTAGATTTATTAATTTCACACATAAAACACATTCATTTAAACTGAGATGTGAAGCAGGAGGAGGCTAAATACTTGACGTTCCAACGGGCTGCGACTGGCGAGCTTTGTGAGTCACACGAGGAATGAAACTGGAGCCACTCGAGCAGTAAAACGGGTTTTTTTATCCAGTCGGTTTAGTTTGAGATAAGAGAATCCAAACAAAAAATTAAAAAAGGCTTGGGAGTCATCCCTGGAGGGCATTGGAGACCTGCCAGCCACCAAACTCTTATTTCACCCGTCCTGCTGAAGAGGACGTGGCCGCTGCCTTCTTTTCCATGAAATTCTTTCAGCTGTCTCATATTGCAGACGGAAGACCGTCAGCTGGGTGAATTTTCTTTCTATCGTCGCGTCTTCCTTTCTTCTTTTGTTGGCTGCATCACCGGAAGGCAAAAGTTAAGACTCAATCAAAACTTTCATCAACTTGTATAACTCAGGAAATTGAATGTCCAGGGAGTAGCCCCCCTGAACCCTCCGCTGGACACGGTGAGCTAAGAACAGACATCTTGATCATAATCGGGCTTCATGAGGGGCCATTAAACCGAGATGGCGGTACCCACCATTGCAGACTTGGCTACAACTAAGTGACGTGTCATCTGTTCTGCCTTCACGGTCAACCACCAGATCCTCTTTGCCACCCTCTCTGACCCTGGCATCACTTGGACTGCCCTCCGCGTGGTTTGAGTCATACCTCTTGGGCAGATCCTACCATGAAGTCAAAGGTGCAACACGTAAGTATGGAGGTTCCCCAAGGATGAGTGCTGAGTCCTCTCCAGGCCCCATTATCGAGTCTCGTTGTCTCTAATATCAGTTCTAACTGTCGGTGCCTCCAGAGGACCGTGTGACGTCAGCTCGAATCTCTGCATGTCTCACTGATATTGCAACCTGGATGAAGGAGCGCCACCTTCAGCTCAACCTGGCAAAGACAGACCTCTATGACATCGCTGTTCAGCCTGGCTCATTATCACTAACCGGTCAGTGTCACCCTCGGTACAGTGATCAATGACCAGCTGTCCTCCACTGACCATGTTGAAGCTGTCTCTCGCTCTTGCAGGGTCTTGTCACAACAGGACCGCTGCAACTCCCTGCTGACAGGAGCCACCGGCATGTGTCACCAAGTAAGTGCAGATGATTCAAGCCGTGTTCAGCTAGCCGAGACAGGCACATGTCACTCCTCAGTTCAGAACCGTATATTACTGGCAGATATGTGGCTTTATATAGCGCCTTTCACTTGTGAACAGTCAATTACTGGCATATTTGTGGATTTTTAAAGCAGCGTTAACAATGTGAACAATAAATGACTGGCAGATTTGTGGTTTTATACAGCGCCTTTCACTTATGAAAAATAAATAACTGGCAGATTTTTTTTTTTTATTTTGTTCTTTATTTTGCCTTATACAATTTCTCGTATTAGGAATTTGTTTGTTTTCGCATACCCCTTGGGGTCAGAGTGCAGGGTCCGCCATTGTACAGCGAGCGCCCCTGGAGCAATTAAAGGTTAAGGGGTTTGCTCAAGGGCCCAGCAGAGTAGGATCTCTTTTAGGGCATTCGAACCGCCAACCTTTGGGATACCAGTGCAGATCTTTAGCCTCAGAGACACCACTCCGCCCTAATTAAGATTTGTGGTTTTATATAGCGCCTTAAACTTGTGAACAGTAAATTACTGGCATATTACTGGCATACTATAAATACCTGGGAGTGCAGCTGGATGATAAACTGGACTGGACTGCCAATACTGATGCTCTGTGCAAGAGAGGACAGAGCCGACTATACTTCCTTAGAAGGCTGGCGTCCTTCAACATCTCTAATAAGATGCTGCAGATGTTCTATCAGACAGTTGTGGCGAGTGCCCTCTTCTACATGGTGGTGTGCCGGGGAGGCAGTATAAAGAAGAGGGACGCCCCACACCTGGACAAACTGGTGAGGAAGGCAGGCTCTATTGTAGGCACGGAGCTGGACAGTTTGACATCCATGGCAGAGCGACGGGCGCTGAGCAGGCTCCTGTCAATCATGGAGAATCCACTGAACAGGATCATCTCCAGACAGAGGAGCAGCTTCAGCGACAGACTGCTGTCACCGTCCTGCTCCACTGACAGACTGAGGAGACCCCACACTATGCGACTCGGGGGGTAAACGTTAACATTGCACAAAGTTATTGTCTGTTATACCTGCATTGGTATCACTCTTTAATTTAATATTGTTCTTTATCAGTATGCTGCTGCTGGAGTATGGGAATTTCCCCTTGGGATTAATGAAGTGTCTGTCTGTCTGTTTGTCTGTCTGTCTGTGGCTTTATATAGGGCCTTTCACTTCTTAACAATAGACTATCTCAATTTAGAGGCAATAATAAGATCATTTTTTGTTTATATAGCGCCTCATCATAAACTCACGGTCATTTTATACAACACAAGCATAACAATGTTAAAATAACACAGAATACTGTGAAACAAGTTCAAATATTTAGCGTCACGCTTTGTATTATTGTACAGGATGAACTGATGAGTCAGGGCGGTCAGATTTGAATAAGGGGACGATGACGTGGAACAAGCGAATGTGTGCTACGGTTAAGGAGATGCTGTGGTTGATTGCTACACAGTGTGGGAGCAGCAGCCCTGAAAGATCAGTCTAATCCAGTGTTGATCCATCTTTTTGGTGTTGTGTTTTCGTGGTCCATTATTGGTCAGGTCAGGTTGGGGAGCAGGCACTGGTACAGCGTGTCACCACATGACAAAACAGCTCAGGATCCCGATTGGCAACCTCCCAGGCAGAGACGTGGTCCTGTCCCACCCACCGGAAATGACCCTCTATCTGCCTCAGTCAGGTGTTATGTGGGCGACCCCTTGGCCTGTTTCAGCCACTCAGGTCCACAACAGTGAGGGTCCTACAAGCTGGATCATCCTCTGGTAATCGTGCCACATGGTTGTCGTGCCGTAACTGACTCTCCCTCACAATGCAGGTCATGTGCCTCATTCGGGACTCCGTGAGCAACACAAAGTCAAACCAGCGGGACCCAAGGATTCTCCAAAGAGACACACGTGAAGGAGTCCAGTCTTCATCTCAGGTTACTTGATAGCGTCCATGTCTCACAATATGTCTTGCTATATGGTCCATTATGGTCCATCAGTGTTATATCTCAGCCAGGGATCCTCACCCAGCTGGTGTTCAAAGTATTGTTTTTTGTCTTTTTGTTCAGTTTTTAGTCATTGGTGAAAAGTGTCGAGCATGAAAGCAGGAGGCTGATCAAGCACACACGTCAAAACGGCAACCCAGCGCAATCCACCTTGTGACACCCTGAAACCCACTACCAATGTAAACAATTGCAACTTGCGACCCACGGGTGGCGGCCTGTGGCCCAAAAGTGGGCTGTGACTGACCCAGGGGTAGACGGACGTGTAGCAGGAATGGAAGGGAGACCAGAGCCTGAGGATCTCGGTAAGCGCAAGGGGTTGTAGGGATAGAGAAGTTCAGAAGAGTAAGCAGGAGCAAAGCCATTGAGAGCTTTAAATGGCAGGACCAGTAGTTTACATTCTATAGGAAGGCAGTGCCGCTGAAATTGGGCAGCTGTGACACGGGCAGACCTATTAGTGTGGGCAGGTCGCCTGCCCACAGAGTCTTGTGTGTATGGCAGCTTATTAAGAGATTTGCTAACAGTATAGAAGATCCACTGACAGTTTCTAAAACGTCCGCACAGATGTGGAAAATGAGCTGGTCAGGGTCAGCATTGCTGCTGTGGACTGAATTGGCAACCCCATGTGACTCTTTATAGCGCCTTCCCTTACCATTCGAGCACACGTTACATTTGTTAGAATTTGAGCTTGGATATTCAAAACGATTTGGTCAGGATCAACACTGCTGTGGTCTGACTCTGCATATGTGGGGTGTTATATAGTGCCTTTCACTTGTGAACAACACGCTCACTCCCTCTAAATGAGAGATTTCCATTTTTGATTTGAAATACGTCTGCAGACCTCTTTGAAAACACGTTGTCACTTTTGTCATTGAATGTAGATAAGGGGCGAAACAAACGTCAAATTGACCCATTTCAAATGCAATCCACAACACAATAAAGTGGGCAGAAAGTGAGGGGGCTTGTGACAGTGCGGGTTAGGGGTGTGCGGTAAAAACGTTACACTTGTGCTCTTTTATGAGTGTGTTGCGGTAGTGTAGCCGAGTGGCCCAAGGGGGCTGATGGGAAATATGGCTGGTCATGCATTCCAGTGGTGTCACTACAGGTGTGATAACCACGGCTGGATTAAGACCCCCGTGGGCGCCTGGGTGACGTGATGACTACAGCTCCTTAGCAAAGAGTCGATGACATTTTAAACAAAGCAGCGGGTGGATACCCGGCAGTTCATACTATCAGTGGTGGGCAGACACTCGATTGTTTTATCAAGTGGGGTGAGTGTAGAGGTGGTGAGGGGTCCACCTTGGTGATTTCAGCCTGTAACACCTGTAAATGCCACATGGGTTGGACGGGCATCCTGACCAGAAAAGAGGATGGCTCCATACCCAGATGGGAGGTTCCCTAGTAGGCAGATGGGCATCCCAGCCAGGAAGAAAGAAAGAGCCAGACCGAGGAGGGATGGATGGACAACCCACGGGAAGAAGATAATAATAATAATTCTTTGCATTTATATAGCGCTTTTCTCACTACTCAAAGCGTTTAGCAATTGCAGGTTAAGGGCCCAACAGAGCAGAGTCCCTTTTGGCATTTACGGGAGTTGAACCAGCAGCCTTCCGATTGCCAGTGCAGATCCCGAGCCTCAGAGCTGGGGACTCTTTATTCCCCCAGGCCGCTAGCCCTATGTATCGGTGCCCATTTGGGAAGCAGCAGGGAATGCTGGGAGATGTAGTCCGGCAACAAAGCCCTGCTGGGGACCATGGGTGCCTCAAGGGGGTACTGTCAGGAGATGTGCTTCCCAATCTCTGGGACTTCCATATAACACAGAAATACTTCCAATGGGCACTGGCCCTGGCACCGGAAGTACTCTGCAGCTGCATGAATAAAGAATTTGCCATGATAATTTTATTTTTCCAAACAATTCCGGTAAATTACCACTTTCAGTCAGCGGAAGTGGGTCAAACATTGCAAGAGACTTTAGTAAAGTGTGTAATGTAATACTTGGACACAAAATTTCGTTTACATAAAGCAAAAGCGTTTTCAAAAATGGACGGATCTGAACATCAAACGGAAAATTGTGATCATCTCGAAAAAATGCAAAGAGACAAAAAATGCTTAGAATGTGGTGCTTTACCATAATATGATGTGAAATTATCACATTTTTAACATTTTTGGGGAAACGCTTCAGGTTAAGTACCACTTCTAGTTAGCAGAAATAGCTCAAAAGCTGATAGAGATCTCCGTTTTGTACTTAATACTTTTATGCAAAATTTGGATGACTTAGTGAAAGCGGACTCAAGTTAACGTGTTCACACACACAGACATAAATCCAGAAATGGTATTTTCGGATTCAGGGAGGCCTAAAACGTTGAGATTCGTCAAAATCTCGAGGTTGCATTTTTGGACGATTACAATACTTTCCTTATACTTCATATATGAGAAAGTAAGAAGAAAGACTGGCGGTAAAATCAATGGAGAGAGAAAAAGGGAGAAGAGTCGGGATTGCCGGTTTTGCCGAGAGGGGGCAGGCATTTAGGGACAATGACCCGTTCGGAGTAGGGTCATTTGTGCTCAGCGACCAACCTCTGCAGAAGATGTCAAGGATGCTGAGGTCTGGCAGGGACCCCCGCAGACACGGAGTTCCATGTGTCCACCATCTTGTCTCTGCACGTACAGCCTACGAGTGTCAGCCTTTGGAATGGCAGAACCCCAAGCATTGCAGGAAGCTTTCGTGTTTTACTGTCGCGGTTCACAGCCTCTTCTCTCCTCCGGTTGATGATGCCATCCCTCCACATCGGCGCTGGGACTGCTGGGCTGTTGATCGCAGTCATCTAATTATACCGTAGGTGCTGAGCTCAGATTTCAGGATCGGGTAAACTCGCCGTAGATATTCCTTTGTTACAGTTTTTTTCATCCTGGTATGCTGGATATTGTGTTGGATTGGTATAACAATTCCGACTTTAGTATCTATACCATCTTTCTGACCCCGCTACTGGTACCAAAACAGATAACTAAGCAAATAACGGATAACTCCGAAACTTCTCATCTTACTGCAGCCTCTTTGGTGCTTCACACTACACCACACTGATGATAGAGCTGAAGAAAGGAATATGCATGGGGGGGCATAAAGTACAATAGTGCGAGGGTGGGGTGGAAGATTGAGTGGAAAGTGGATGGTAACTTCCAATACAGAAGATCCCAAAATGCTGGTTCCGTACCGTTTTTTTTTAATTTGTGTTTTTCGGTACTTTTGCAATCCTGTTATAACACGCAGCCCTACCCGGGTACCCTCACTCTTGTCAACGCTTAGGTACTTGTATACCTGGTCGGAGTCAGGGTCCTTCAAGACGGTCTCTTTGTCCAGCTGGATGTTCTCTCTTTATATTATTATTATCTCTCTATTATAAAAAAAAAAATCTTGGAAGGAGACGA
Source organism: Polypterus bichir lapradei (assembly GCA_026402145.1). Taxonomy (NCBI): domain Eukaryota; kingdom Metazoa; phylum Chordata; class Cladistia; order Polypteriformes; family Polypteridae; genus Polypterus; species Polypterus bichir. The sequence goes on along the minus strand of JANRMT010062824.1, from coordinate 7,516,762 downwards.
GACGTGATTTTCTCAGAGAGACACCTTCACGTCCCGCGAGACGAGACTTTGAGATTTAACCAACGCCCGGGGCCGGAAATAAAAGACAAAGAGTAGATGATAAAGTAGAACGTCATAAAGAGGTTCAAAAACGTTGGGGCGATACACATACAGAGCAGGTTAGAGATAATGGAAGTACGAAAATTCAAAAGTCTCAAAAAAAGGATAGGAAAGATCGCATTAGTGCAAACAAATGGAAATCATTACTCGGTGAAATAACGGGACAGCGAAAAGAGATCGAAATATATTGTTTGGATTTAAACTTTAAGTCGGAGACTTGTAGATCGTCTAATTCGTGTTGCCATCAGGGGGAAAAAAAAAGTAGTGTTGCCTCCCAATGAAGAGGCGTATCCACGAGAAATAAAAGATTTGTTGTTTTGTGAAAGTGAAATCCCGCAAGACAAGACTTGCAAAAAGATTTGGAAAAGTCCTGCCCACATAACCGCGCACACGGTTCAATCATTTCTCATTTGTGTGAAAGCTATTGTCAGACAAAGTTCGTGTAGAGAGAAAGAAACGAGATTCACTCACGGGCAGTTCTACGTGGCGTTGTTACCATGTAATTCCAGACACGGAATCAAAATTCAATGTGATATTGATGAAAAGGTAAAAGTGAAAAGAGATCGAATATATGGACGACGGTGATATGACAGAAGTGTGGAGATATTGTTTGGCTTTAAACTTTAAGTAGGAGACTTGTAGATCGGCTAATTCGTGTTGCCATCAGGGAGAAGTAGAGTTTCTTCCCAATGAAGAGGCGTATCCGCGAGAAATTAAAGATTTTTTGTTTGGTGAAAGTGAAATCCAAATATGTGAGCGGCAGAGCTGGCGCAAACAGCAGGTGGGGGGGTTGGTGAGCAAAGTGAGCAGGGGGTGAAGCTCCCTAGTTATTATTATTATCAGGCATAGTGACTTCCACAGCGGCCCATGCTGTTGGGGCCTCAACTAGCAGTTCTAAGTTGTATCCACTAGGGGGCCACACTGTGCATCTCTGTAAAGTTGCCATCACTTGCATTGGTAATACTTACAATTTCTGGAATCATCAGGACATCTGGGATGGACCTGAATAACTGACGCCCTGAAGGCAAAGTACTGCCAGAATTCTGAGTGTCCGCCATTGTGTCGTTTTGATAGTGATGGGCCTGGAAAATAAAAAAAAAAATAAATAAAATAAAAATGAATACGCTTGGAAGTAAATATTAAGAAACACCAGAGGCAAGGCCACTGTTTAGACAAGCCGGCAAATTACATAAAACAACACGGAAGGGAGCGGAAGTGTCAATAAAAGTAACGGCACATGCTGTGTACACCGTGGCACGCGGATTACCCAACTTACCGACACGGTCGCTCGACGTGCAAACGGCACTGACGTGGGTACGTTTGAAAACGCCGCCTTCTGGTTTCCACCCACGCTAACATTTTCAGGTTCACATTTTTTGTCATGTGTGCCAAGTACAATGAAAGTCTTAATCAGAGCAACACCTTCAAGAACTGGAATGTAATGGATAATATACGGTTATTTTCAATGTGCTCTATATCGTATACTATCTGCTAGTACTATATATGTGTGTGTGTGTGTGTATTGTGACGGATGGCCAGGACCATCACCCTCCTGAAACACCGGACGGGTGGATGGACCGAGGTAGAGAACCTCTTTGGGACAGTATCCTCCCCCAGAAGCTACAGGGTATCCCCCTGGGTTGCCACTGCACCACAGGGCATGCTGGGAGTGGCAGCTTGGAGCAGCCCTGTTGGGTGCCACTACAACTGAACCCTTTGGGGTGCCACTTCTACCACACTTGGCAGTGCAGCCGGAAGAAGGTCAAGAAACACCTGGGGCACGTCCAGGGTGCCCTATAAAAGGAGCCGCCTCACCATCAGTTAGTGAGGCAGAGTCGGCAGGTGGACGAGAAGGTTTGCAAGGAGGAGTGGAGGTGACAGAGGAAGAGGAAGAAAAGGAGTGCGATATATTAGTTGGAGCTTGTGTGCCGTGCTGTGAAGTGGGCAGCAAGAGAAAAAAAAAAACGCTTCCCCACCTGAATAAAACGAGTGCTACTGGGAAAGACTTGGGTCTCAGCCTGACTGTGTCGAGGTTTGGGGAGCAGTACGCCCCCTGGTGGTCTACACTATATATATATAAGTGTGTGTGTGTGTGTGTGTGTGTGTATATATTGTCACAAAGGTGCACTTCGGAGTCAACCAAAGGGACCAGGAAACACCAATTCCCCACCAGGCCAGGGGGCGGCAAGGGGGCACTAAACCTCTCTCTCTTCTCTCTGCAGACCAAACACAAGAAATCCTTCTTGTCCCGACCCTGAGGACGCCATTTCCTGTGAACCACCTATAAAAACCCCTCATCCGCCACACCTAGACAGTTCTGTATTGGACTCTAACCTGTACACATTGTATGATACTTTAAAGCCTTTTGCAGCCAAGGAAATAATTAAATAAATAAATAAATAACAAATTCTAACTCTCTTATTACTTCTGTTTTAGTGCTAATGATTAACAACAGAGATGCAGTCTGCACAGTTAATCAGCAGCTCTAGTCAGGGTGTGCTAAACTGAAGTAGTGAGATTTAAAAGCTGAGACCGAAGGGGCATCTCTTATAGAAGCAGGAAGACCACTCCACAGTTTAGGGGCCCTGTAACTAAAAGCTCGACCTCCCACTGTTATTTTATTAATCCTTGGAATCAGAAGCAGACCGACTGGCATCTTGAGATCTTAATGTGCGCTCAGGTTTGTAAGTCATGATAAGTTCAGACAAGTAAGTCGGACCTCAGCCATTTAATGCTTTATATGTTAAAAGGAGGATTTTGAAATCTGCCCTAAAGTTAACAAGGAGCCAGTTCAAGGATTTAAAAACTGTAGTTATGTGTTCGTATTGTCTTGTTCTTGTATTAATTCTTGCAGCAGCATTTTAGCTTAACTGAACGCTGCATAAAGAACAACTTGAACATCCCATGAACAACGCAAACTAAAAAATCGTGAGTGGTCTCCCTTAGACTTTCACTCAGTCTACTCAGACATGGAGATGAATATTTGAGGAGTAAACCACAAGACAATTATATTTTCATATTACGTACATTAAAAAACCATCAACAACAAATCAAATCAAATTAATAATATATTGAACAATTATTATAAAAGTAAAGTTGAACGAATCGGACTAAATGGTAAAGTACCACTTCCAGTTAGCGGAAACAGCCCAAAAGTTATTAGAAAGCTGCGTTTTGTACCAAATACTTGAGTGCAAAATTTGGTTGACCTAAGTGACCGCGTCCTCAGGTTATCGTGTTTACACATACAGGGAGGTGCAGATCTAATAATGCAGATCACGATCGTCTGATGACTTTGATTTATGCAGAGACGATTCCAGTTTGGCGCGAAGGCGATTCTTCATGTTGTCAGTTCGCACACTTCTCAATGGTCTGGGATTTTTTGGGTGATTTTCTATGTAATAAACTTAATAAGTTATAGAGTGATGAAAATTGCATAATTAGATCTGGACCACCCTATACAGACAGACATACTGTAATTCCAAAAATTGTATTTTTGGACTTGGGGAGGTCTAAAACATCAAGATTCATCAAAATCTCGACATCAAATTTTTGGACGATTCCAATACTTTCCCTATACTTTGTATATGAGAAAGTAAAAATAAATGCATGATTTAATTTCTCAGTATCCTGAATATTTAGAAAACACCTTCATTTTAAGATTGTGGTAGTAATAATAATAATAACAAGCAAAGGATTTAAGAACTGGAGATAGATAGAGAGATAGAGAGATAGATGAAAGGCACTATATGATAGAGTGAGTGAAAGGCACTATATGATAGATAGATAGATGGATAGAGTGAGTGAAAGGCACTATATGATAGATGGATAGAGTGAGTGAAAGGCGCTGTATAATAGATAGATGAAAGGCACTATATAATAGATAGATGAAAGGCACTATATAATAGATAGAGTGAGAGAAAGGTGCTATATGATAGATAGATAGATAGATAGATGAAAGGCACTATATAATAGATAGATAGATAGATGGAAGGCACTATATAATAGATAGAGTGAGTGAAAGGCACTATATGATAGATAGATAGATAGAGAGATAGATGAAAGGCACTATATGATAGATAGATAGATGGATGGAAGGCACTATATAATAGAGTGAGTGAAAGGTGCTATATGATAGATAGATAGATAGATAGATGGAAGGCACTATATAATAGATAGAGTGAGTGAAAGGTGCTATATGATAGATAGATAGATGAAAGGCACTATATGATAGAGTGAGTGAAAGGCACTATAGAATAGATAGATAGATAAATAGAGTGAGAGAAAGGCGCTATATGATAGATAGATAGATGAAAGGCACTATATAATAGAGTGAGTGAGTGAAAGGTGCTATATGATAGAGAGATAGATGAAAGGCACTATATGATAGAGTGAGTGAAAGGCACAATATAATAGATAGATAGATGAAAGGCACTATATGATAGACAGAGTGAGTGAAAGGTACTATATGATAGATAGATAGATACTTTATTAATCCCAAGGGTAAATTCACAAATTCAAAAGCTTTGGAGTGATGTGTTCGTATTTTCTAGTTCTTGTAATAATTCTTGCCGCAGCATTTTGGATGAACTGGAGGCTGAATAAAGAACAGTTTGAACAGCCAGTGAACTCCGCATTGCAGTAGTCAATCCTACTAGAAATAAACGAATGATTTAATTTCTCAGAATCCTGTTTATTTAGAAAGCGCCTTAATTTCCCAACATTTTTAAGATGAAAGAAACCTGATTTGGACAAGTTTGTAATGTGCGCTTTAAATGATCTGCTAGAGTCAGAGAGAACTCTGAGATTGCGGGCTGATTCAGTAAAATGAATGGAGACTCCACCTGAGTTAAATGAAGACAGAATGCTGTTGTGATCGGCGTCATTCTCTCCAGTAATTAACATCTCTGTCTTATCGTTGTGTTTAAAGACAAGTCGTTCTCATTCATCCACTCCTGTAATTCACTAACACAACTAATTAAAGACAACATCGGAGAAACTTCATTTGATCTAAAAGAAAGGTAGAACTGGGTGTCATCAGCGTACGACTGAATATTATCAGGGTGCTTCCTAATGAGAGATCCCAGTGGGAGCCTGTAAAGTGAAAGCAGTAAAGGGGTCCGAGTACTGAGCCCGGCGGGACACCATATCTCACATTAGAACACTCTGGGCGAGATCAGGCCACTCAGCCCCACAGAGATCGCCAGTCCCATCCACTTACTTCTCCCAAAATCACATTGAGTCGAGTTTTGAGGGTCCCTAAAGTCCTCCTGCCCACCACACTACCTGGTCGCTTATTCCAAGCGTCTATCGTTCTTTGTGTAAAGAAAAACTTCCTAATGTTTGTGCGACGTTTCCCCTTCACAAGATGTACCCCTAACCTCTGTGTATAATGGTGGTGTGATGATGAAGACTTTTCAGAGGCCCTGCTCCTGCTTTGCGTCACGTTTCTAATCCTAGCTGGGGTGACATGATCCCCCCGTGTGCCTGTGCCAAATCCTCTCTACTCCACACTAACAAGTCGAAACGGGTCTGCTGGGTGGCCTGGTGGTCCCGTTGACACCTTTACTGCACTTGCCTCTGGAGTCGGGGTCCCTTCTCTTTTTGGGGGGCTCTATATGTTCTCCCAAAGTTCAGAAATTCAGAAGGCGCCACTTCTGTCTTTTTTCAAAAGCTTTCCCAGTGTGCACTTCTTCCTTACAATTTTTCAAAATGGACTCCACTGTCTCCTCTCCCCTCCAGTGGCGGCCTGAAGAAGAGATGTCGGGCACATTTTCTCTCAGGTGGCATAACTGAAATCTGGGCAAAAAAGAAAAATGAACCCCCCTTCCCATGTGAAATTAAATAAAATCCAATTTTAAAAAAATGAGTGCCGTCAATGAGATACGTCAAGTGTATGAGATCAGTGTATGTATAAGGTGAGTGGTCCTAACTTCAGAGCTGTGGGAATGACAGGCCCCCCCGCCCCGCCATGCCCCCTTAGCCTTGTCATTCCATTGTAGAGGGACACGCTGCTGTATTTCTTAATAATGAAGCCTTGTAAAGCGCCACACAAGCAGCCACTGTGGGACCCCCCGGACCCCAGTCCATCTGCTCCAGTGGTGTCACCCAACCTCACCAGCAATCTTTTATTTATTTTTTTATTATGGTGTCTTCCGGCCAAATTGGACGAGCAGGCTGAGACCAGACATGCGCAGACTGCACTCACTCACACACCTACACGTGTTAGGCAACAAGTTTTAAATGTAAAGGGAAGTCGATAAGAAGTATTTGCTGCTCCCACTTCACTAGTTATGATGCCAAAGAATTAGGCAACACGCCTCTCTAACCAACCAGACCATCCACCTCAGCAGCAGTGGGTGCAAGTCAGGAGCCATCTTGGCAACCGTCAGTGGAAACTCGGGTACTCGTGCCTACCGGATGAACTTACAGCCATTCAGTCAGACAGATAAACACAGAGAGAGAGACCACTGACTAGAAATTTAATGGTCACTTACAGAAATGAACTTATGGGGGCTACTGATAAGGGGGATGAGACAAAGGAGAGGAGTCAGGGGGAGAACTTGGAGAATTGTCTGCAACTCAACATCAGCAGAACGAAAGAACTGCTAAGAACCTCCACGTCTGGTCACTACAGCAAGTGGATTTAGAGGTGGTGCACTGCTACCAGTACTAGGGGGTCCACATCAATGACAGGCTGGACTGGTCTCAGAAGGAACTCAGAGGAACTAGAGAAGGGAGGGCACAGCAGACACTTTTGTTTTAGGAAATGTGGGAAGTGACAACCCTACAGCTCTGTGATGGCCACTGTGGTAACATCACAGGACCACCAAACCGACAAGCTAATTAGAAGAGCAGGAAAAGTTATGGGACACACTCTGGACCCCCTGGAGGGAGTTGTGAAGGAAGGAATGAAAACACAACTCAGTGCCATTATAAACAACGCTGCACATCCTCTTTGGGACACTCTGAGGACTTTCAGCCAATGAATTGTTCGGTAGTCGGGTGTCAAGAAACGCGAGTGGGGGGTCCTTCATGCCAACAGCAATACACCTGTATAGCGCCTCACCAAGACTGTGACAGACAAGTCAGAGCTTTTCTTTCTTTTTAATTTTCTTGCTTTACAGTCATTCTGACGTGTGTTCAGAGCAACATGTGTATTTATATATTTACTCACTTACTTACATATCTATGTATATAGGTGTTTGTGTATTTAAAGAGCTACTGTAAAAAGACAAATGTCACCCTGGAGACAAATAAAATCCTATCTATCTATCTATCTATCTATCTATCTATCTATCTATCATATAGTGCCTTTCATCTATCTACTGTATCTATCATATATATAGTGTCTTTCATATGTCTATCTATCTATTATATAGCACCTTTCACCTACAGTATCTATTATATAGTGTCTTTCATATCTATTATCCATCTATCCATCCATTATCCAACCCGCTATATCCTAACTACAGGGTGACGGGGGTCTGCTGGAGCCAATCCCAGCCAACACAGGGTGAAGGCAGGAAACAAACCTCGGGCAGGGCGCCAGCCCACCGCAGGGCACAAACACACACCCACACACCAGTGACAATTTAGGATTGCCAATGCAGCTAACCTGCATGTCTTTGGACTGTGGAAGGAAACCCACGCAGACACGGGAAGAACATGCAAACTCCATGCAGGGAGGACCCGGGAAGCCAACCCGGGTCTCCTAACTGCGAGGCAGCAGCACTAACCACTGCACCACCGTGCCACCCTCATATCTATTAGTGTCTTTCATATCTATCTGTTATATATCCCCTTTCGCCTACAGTATCTATTATATAGTGTCTTTCATAACTATCTATTTATTATATAGTGCCTTTAATCTATCTATCTATTATGTAATGTGTTTCATATCTGTCTATTTTATAGCGCCTTTCACCTACAGTATCTATTATATAGTGTCTTTCATATCTATTTATCTGTTGTATAGTGCCTTTCATCTATCTATCTATCTATCTATCGAGAGGAAAGACACCTACGTAATAGATAGAGGAGGTGATAAATTATATGTATGATAGGAAAAGCACTATATAATAGAGAAGGTGGTATATGATAGAGATAGATATATAGAAAAAAATACTATGTAATAGTTAGGGAAGGTGATAAAGTATTTGACAGATAGAAAAGACACAACACAATAGGGAATGTGTTATATGATAGCGATAGACAGAAAGACATTCTAATAGATTGAGAAGGTGTTATATGCTAGGTAGACAACAAAGACATATAACAGAAAAGGCGTTATAAATAGTTGGGTAGATAGGAACGACAATATGATAAACAGATAGGGAAGACACCATATATTACAGAAGAGTTTATACGATAGAGAGAGGTATATATATATAGATATTGACCGAAAAGACGCCATATAGCCGAGAAGATGCGGCGGTACGTGACAGATGTGCTTCACTCACTTGTGCTGTCGCTCCCTTTGCTTCTTCTTCGAAATGTACAAACTTCAGACGGCACGGATGCACTCGGATGTCCGCTGTTTAAGGTTCGTGTCTTAAATTTTGTTTTCGTTTCCTTCTTTCGTTTTTTATATATTCGTTTTTACTTTTTTACTTTTTTTTTTTTATTCGTCAGTGGGTGGGTCTGCTCCGCCCTCTCTGCGCCTTTTTTTTTTTAATTTGCACTCCCAGGTGTTCTTCTGGTTTTTCCAGTGGGTTGGACGTACAGTGCAGGTTGTGTTTCTTCGTTTTTTTTTGTGTGTCTCTGCCCTGTTCTCAGTGTCTTTTTTTTTTTAAATGTGCCTCAGACGTCCCCTCGCATCGCTGACGTGAACTTTTTCTTCGTCCATGAAGTGATTTGGAAGTAACTTTGGAGTCCGAATTACTGAGCAGGTGTAATTCGACACGAAGCGGCCGACCAGGGAGGCGCCGACTGCAGTTGGATGTTTCACAGGACGCCTGCCCACTCCCGGGGACCTGAGGAGGATCAGACTACGGTGGCCTTCCGTGATCACTGAATTGAGGAGCTCTAAGTCATTTAGAAAAGTGTCGCAAGGTGTCTCCGCTCCTCTCTTGAGACTTTCACACTTGTGACCTCGTTCAGGCAAGTGACACTGTCACTAAGTAAACGGCCTAGGATGCGATGATTATTCGACGATTGTCAATTTTGTAAAACACACTGATGTCGGTTACGACTGACTGGCCATTTTTAACGAGCGTAAACTAAAGCCGAATTATCACACGAAAGTCCCAAACCCTGCATGGCTTTACCTGCGCGCACGTGATCGGCTTCGCGTATCGTATGTTCCAGATGAGATCGGCTCACGGCGAAGAGTTTGAGGAAACTGAATTATTTGACAAAGAGGTAGCTATATTATTGGAGATTCTCAACCCAGTTGGCATAGGAGGCTGGAGCCTGAGCGGACAGCGCTGGACACAAGGCAGGAAATAACCCTGAGCTGCAACAGGGCACCAGCCACTGCACGAAGTAAAATGAATTTTGACAGTCCCAAAAACAGAAGAAGAAAAAAGAATATATATATAGGTGCTGGTCATAAAATTAGAATATCATGACAAAGTTGATTTATTTCAGTAATTCCATTCAAAAAGTGAAACTTGTATTTTAGATTCATTCATTACACACAGACTGATGTATTTCAAATGTTTATTTCTTTTAATTTTGATGAATATAACTGACAATTATATATAACTATTTTATGACCAGCACCTGTATATATATATATATATATATATATATATATATATATACTGTGGCGAAGTTAGTAGCGCTGCTGCCTCGCAGTTAGGAGACCTGGATTCGCTTCCCGGGTCCTCCCTGTGTGGAGTTTGCATGTTCTCACCGTATCTGCGTGGGTTTCCTCCAGCAGTCCAAAAACATGCAGGTTAGGTGCATTGGTGATCCTAAATTGTCCCTAGTGTGTGCTTGGTGTGTAGGTGTGTGCCCTGCAGTGGGCTGGTGCCCTGCCTGGGGTTTGTTTCCTGCCTTGCGCCCTGTGTTGGCTGGGATTGGCTCCAGCAGACCCCCGTGACCCTGAAGTTAGGATATAGCGGGTTGGATAATGGATGGGTATATATATGTGCTTCGTTTATATATAAATGAACCACATGCGTTACCTGGTAGGTAACCACCCATACAATCATATATATACAGTATATAGAGAGAGAGAGAGAGAGGAGTTTGGCAGAATGCACTGATTACAGCACGTTGGCACAGCCACCACATGGCAAACCACCCGGATTGCAACGGGTGACACCTTAGCACCACACTGAAGAGTGTGTGGTTTTTTACAGGGGCTGGAGTGCCAGTTCTGCCACCAACCCCCAAGTTTTCCCTACAATTTGGAGGACCATATATACTGTATAGAGATATATAGGTATAGATATGTAGATGTAGATATGTATATAAATAGATATGTAAGCTGCTATATTTAACATGGACACATAAAAAGACTGTCATCAAATACTCTGTATAATACATAATTATGAGAGGCACAATATCATAAACAGATAGAGGGATAGGGCTTTATATAAGAGACAGATATTTAAATTAGATATGTTCGACAGATATACAGATATCAAACACACCATGCAATATATGGCTGCATAGATAGACAGATAGGAAAGGCAAAATGTAACAAACAGACGAACAGAACAGGCATTATGTGTAATAGATATGAAAACAGCGATATACAGTAAGATGGAATGCTAGATAGCAAAGGCACAATATACACTAGGCAGACATGACAGACAAATAGATGGGGGACTACATAAGAAACAGATATTGTAAGGCACTATATTTAAAATAGATAATGTAAGACAGATAGGCATCAAATACACAATATAATACAGATAGATGGGAAGGGCACTATATAATAAATAGATATGAAGGGTACTATATAATAGGCAGATAGATAGGAATGGCACTCTATACAATAGATAAGAAAGTTGCTATATAATATAAATAAATAGATATGAAAGGCACTGTATAATAGACAGCTAGGTACTGTTTACTTTTCTAAATATATAACATAGAAAGATAGA
>JANRMT010062824.1:7462727-7505593 GCA_026402145.1 Polypterus bichir lapradei | reverse complement strand
GAGTGCGTTTCTTCGTGATATCCAGCGGACTGTTATGTTTCCCTCATGCCTTACGGTAGGAACTGAAGGGCAGGTTTTCTTCTCAGTATATATGGACTACTTGAAAACTTTCCTTCTGCTTTCTCTGAGAACAGTTTTTTTTTATTTTTCTTTATAGTCTGTGTCAAACCGGGGGATAATAATAATAATAAAATAAATAATAATAATAATTCATCACATTTATATAGCGCTTTTCTCAGTACTCAAAGCGCTATCCACACAGGGAGGATTTGGCCGCAGGGGAGGGCGTCAGGGGAAGTGGGATCACAAATGTGCACTCAGGCACCGGGCAAGGAAATGTAATCAGCAGTTTTCAATATATTTATCAGTCCCGCTTTTTTCTGATTTTGACTTTTTTTTCCCAGGTATTTAAGGGCGTTCATAGGGGACAAGAGGGACCGAATATAGGAATGCTATTTTATCCTTCAAATATCGTCCACTTCCCTCTCGGGTGGTGAAGTGTAGGAATCGCGTCCCCGTATCGGGCGATCGCTACAACTTGATACCAAATTGTGCCCACTCGGATGTGACGACAGCCTTCCCTTGTACCCCATGAGACTTCAGTCAATATCTATGTCACGATCGGGACCTTAACACCTTCTGCATATTTGTGACGTCCCGCCGTTTGTACGGTTGGTTGGCCGGCGTCATCATAGTCATCGATATTAGTGTAGTGCATGGCCGGATTAAAACCTTTAGAGTCCCTAAGCACTTAAACGTTTTTGGTGCCCAAACCCCCAATATATATGTAATTCCAAATATGAACCCCATAAAATAAACTGTTTTGCACCAAATGGTCCAAAGTAAATCCGGCAATGGAGAATGTCTGTGGTGCCCCTCGAACCCAATCCCCACCCTTCATGCCCTAATCACGTGTTTATTTGCATTAATGGTCAATGCAGGTTTAAAATAAGAGAAAGACACTCATCGTAACTTCACCGAAAATTGCACTCAGAAAATGTACAGTAGACCAGTACCATCTCTAGACTGGTTTACCCACCATGCCCTGCACTGTCAGTAGGCTGAAAAAAAGACCCCCATGTCGTCCGCAGCGATGCTCCTGTGACTTTTCCAACACCGCGCAGAGGAGCGGTTTGTTTCAACGCCTGTTTTCTCCGCCAGCCTTGCATCAACAAATCGTAAATCGTTCAGATGATCAACTGACATCTTTAGATTACCTGTAAGTGGGCACCAAAGAGGTGCAGGATTGTCAGGACTAATATGAGGCCGACACCAAACACGAACATCACCGAAACTTGACAGGTCAGAATCTACCAATCAGGTGTCAGTTTCAGTGTCCACGTCAACATCTGATGACCAATTGACATCTCCGTCTCCGTCACGGCACAGCTGCAGCACCAGGCGTCTCCACACTTTCTGGACAGATGTTTGCAGGTTTTCGACAGCAGTGTGCCACCTTGCGTCTTCGTGGGCTGCATTATGCGCCTTACTTTTAATCTCTTCATTTTATATTTTTTAAGTAGATCATTCCCCAAAACATAAAAGTTCTACCAAACGCTAAAGTTTGAAAATGACGTGAACTTGACCTGTGCCCACCTGTAAACGACCATCCGATAACCGCTGCCCTACAGTACCACCTGTGGTGACGTCTGCCGCTGCGGTCTGCAAATGGATGCACCTCTGAGAAAGGCTGCCAGTCCGCCAGCAGATGGCGCTGATCTACAAAAATTAAACTACTGTAGCAAATTCACCCCACCTCACCTCTCTGTGTGTAAAACTGGGGCGAGGTGACCCCTAGTAGGGCAGGTGCTTTCTTCTGCGGCAGGACCCACTGTTTCCTTCATCACTCCCAGCTGCTTCATTTCTGACGCCTTCTCACCTCACCGTGGTCACCCTGCTCGGTCAGCCAGGGTCCAAACTAAAGACTCGCCAGGAGACATGCTGATAGAGTTTAGCAGTAGGAGACCCCGACCCTCCCACCTCCTTTCAAGTGGCCGCTTTTATCGCCGACCTATCCAGGTAGGCCCGCCCCTTGTGACAGTCCTTGGCCACCTAAGGTCGCGTGTCCGCCTCCGAGGTCCGGAACATTACATTGTGTGTGTGTGTGTGTGTGTGTGTGTGTGTGTGTTGCTCCCTCTCAGAGTAGGCAGCCAAAAGATCGGCACCAGCAGATGAGGGGTCGCACTGCCACTGGAAGCTTTGACATTACAGACCCCGTGTCTCCCTGTTGGTCATCATCTCGGTTAGATGGATAGAGAGGTAGGAAAGGCACTATATAATAGAGACAGATATCAAAGTCACTATATTATAGATATGAAAAACACCATAGAAGTACCAGATAGGAAAGGCACTATAAAATAGACAGATAGGAAAGACAATAAAAGTGGTAAATAGAAATATATGAAGGACACTACGAGCAGAGTAGAAACAAAGAAAAGTTCTTTCTTATGTGACAGTCGAGCCGCAGGCATAACAGACTAATCTAAGCATCTGATCAAATGCAGAGCCAATCGTGTATCAAATGCAAATCAGACGCCCTCGGATTCATTGGTAGCTTTTATAAGAAAACCTTTTCTGAACTTTACCGATAATGCACATTTAGCTTAGTAGGGTGACGCAGTGGTTAGCACTGCCTGCCTGGTGGTCCCAGCCATCCGAAGCGAGCATCCCAAAGACTTGTATGCCACATGAAGTGTCCCAGTGGCACTACAACGGACTGGCACCCTTTTCCTAGGCCGCTTTCATGCCCTGCGCTCCACTTTGTCATTATGCCCAGAGGGGGCTGGGTGGTCTCGTGACCTCAGAACCCCTGCAGATTTTATTTTTTCTCTCCAGCCGTCTGGAGTTTTTTTTTGGTTTTTTTTTCTGGCCTCCCTGGCCATCGGACTTTACTCTTATTCTTTGTTAATTAGTGTTGTCTTATTTCTCTTTTCTTCATCATGTAAAGCACTTTGAGCTCCATTATTTGTATGAAAATGTGCTATAGAAATAAATATTGCTGTTGTACTGTGACTCTGAAGTGAATCGAGCCGATCCGAGAATGCTACGTTCTTAAGTTTTGAGGTGTCGAAGCCATCCTGCGCTCTGCCGCACTTTAAATGGACAACCAGCAGATGGCAGCACAGCCTCAGTTTCGAACACTCGGCAGCGCGCTGAGCAGTTTATGCCGAGTGACGATTTTGCTTCGCGGTCACAAGAAGCGCGTCCGTCGTTTGTCCTTCCTGTCATAGATAAGGATGGTAAGAACCTTTCAGTTAAATCCCTAACGGGCCCCACAGATGGCCTGGAGTAGACCGATTTGTCAAACACCAGTGGGTTGCTGATTTTAAAGGGTTTCCTGCCGCGAAAAACCACACTGTAATGAGAGTATAGCATCAAGTCAATGACACTTGTGGGCTGTTGATCTGCTCAGTGAAGCAGCAGAGGGCTTGTTAATCAGTTTCGGCTGCTTTGGCGCACTAGAGGGACAACAATGAGACGACCCCCAAAACAAGAATGAATGGGTTAACAGCTGGAGGGAGGCCACTGACATTTTTCCCTCCTCATCTGTTCGTTTCTCATTTGACTGCAGTCAGCGTCACTACTGGTAGCATGAGGCCATACCTGGACCCTACAGAGCTGGCACAGGTAATCCAACTTCTCCAGGATGGCAGGCACATCAATACGTGGCATTGCCAGAAGGTTTGCTGTGTCTCCCAGCACAATTTCAAGGGCATCAACTGCAGTCCGTGGTTCTGACATACCCTTCAGCTAGAAGTCACGTAATGCATCATCAGCTTTAGTTGTTTCATGTTAGGTGATTCGATAACACGGACAATCTCGATGAGCAGGATTGATGAGCTTGTTGGACTGAATGACTTGCTTTTGCTGTGGAAGCAGCCACCCCACCCGCACTTCAGAAGAGCTCACCCACCTGAAGCTCAGCCTGTTCGGGCCAGGCCAGTACTTGGATGGGAGACCATCTACAAAAAGCTTGGTGTGATGCTGGATGCCAGCAGGGGGCGCTTACCCCATGGTCTGAATGTGGATCCCAATGCCTCCAAGTCCTCCTTTGGATGAGACGTAAACCCCCAAGTCCTGACTCTCTGTGGTCATTAAAGATCCCTTGGCATCCTTCTAGTTGGGTGTATCCTGATATCCTGGCTAAACTGCCCACCATGGCCGAGTCATTCTGGCCCCCTAATCTATTGAATTGGTCTCGCCACTCACTTAAAGCACTTTGATTAGTGAGAAAAATGCTACATAAATGTAAACTATTATTATGATGATGACTACTTACCATGTGTGGACCACCAAGGCGGGCACCGCCACCCCAACCTGACACAGACCAGCGTGGGACACAAGTTCAAGGCACACATATTTGATTTTATTCTTCTTTTTCTCGTGGGAAACACCTTCCCCGTTTCCCACATGCCCAGCAGAGTGTCACAAGCACAAACACAATCCAAATTTCTCTCCTTCTTTCTTCTCCTCCACTCCTCCTGGCCCCTTTTATATGGCTCCGAGAAATGCTCCAGGTGCTCGTTATTCCACTTCCAGGTGTGGCTCAGCAGCTACTACGGCACCCCCTGGTGGCGCCCACAGAACCCCACAGGGCTGTAAGCACACCAACTCCAACTCCCATGGAGTCCAAGGCACCGCTGCAACCCGGGGGTGGGGGGGCTGCCACCTAGCGCTCCAGGGGAAGGTAATGCTCTGGATACGCTCCCTCAACCCGGCATCCCGGCCAGGCAGGGGTCACATGATATCCTTCACCCTGCATAGCTACACCTTCATTTTAGCTGCTAGTCCCGGGGTCGCGTCGATCCCACCGAGATGTCAGTTAACGCGGTGACGGATAATAAAGCAGGAAACTGAAGTGACACAGAAGGCCTTCGTTTATTTCAACACCAACTGTAAATCTTTTAACAATGATTAGTTCAAGTCCATAACCGGCCTGCACAAGAAATCAATACTTAAAAAAAAATTAAAAAACAAAAAAGCAGCTCTGCCGAATTTCTCGTTCTTCATAGACACCACAGCTAACAAACAGGAAAACAGAAATAAGGAATGGAAACAAAAAAAAGGAGGAATTTTGAGGCAATCTCAACAACGAAAAGAAAAAACAAAATGGAGCAGACTGTCGACATTTTTCGATCAAAACTTTTAAACAAAAACATCAACATGTAATCACGTAACAGGATTAGAGCTGTAAAAAGAAACAAAACGATTAAAAAGGCAAAAACAGAAACAGCTCCAAAAACCCTTCCAGATATCACAGGTAAAGCACGTCTCATAAAAACTGACTGTCCACCCCACTTACGAACCCCCCTCACTTATAAAAGTCCACTTTGGCTCAGAAACAGGAAAACTCTGGAAGGACTGGCCCACTTAACCCGCCTGCACTTCTCCTCTGTTCTTATTACACGTGTCTGGCCTGGTGAACACCTTCAGATGGCGGGTTCGTCGCCGCCACCATCGAGACACGGCAGCCTCTCGCCAATTACAGCCTTCCTGGCATTTTTTTTTCCTTCCGTGTCACTTTTCCATTATGTGAAATGTGCCTGTCTACCTGCACTTCCTTCTGTGTTTATTTCCAACTGGCAAGACGGCAGCCCGAGTTACAATTCCATAATCTTAAAGCCTCAACAGAAGGAGACGGATGGCGTTCAGGGTACAATGTAAAGAAGAGGCCGAGTTTGGTGAAACTTCCAATTTCTACACCGCTAAACTATATTAAAAAAAAAAAAAAAAAAAATCACACCGACGCCAACCGAGCTTTTTGCCTTTGGAGGACTTCGCTATCCCAGGGAGAAATGGTGAGTCAGCTTAGATGAGATCCCACCAGTGGGGGGCAAGCAGCTCAGATCATAAAACTGACTGCACAGATTTAGGCAACTTAACCGGAACAAGTTCAATCAACTAAGAACGCTAACACCCCGCACGACATGCGTCTCCAACGCGCTAAACGTGTTTGGCGATCCTCATTTTTTGTGGGGTTTGCTACATCCATTCATACGTCTTGTGAAACTTTTTCACCATAAAATAAATAGCATTTGCTTCTTCTGAAGGATTCTTATCTCACCAAAGCTACCAACGGCTGTAGATTCGACAAATCGACAAGTGCTCAGGGTTAACACTGCATTTACACGCTCAGTCCTGCTTTATAATGTCACAAACAAACAGAAAGGGCTTCATTATCCAGATGAATACAAAAAATATATACAAAGATATTAGGCAATAGGAACTTTGCTATTAAAATAATTTGTCACTCATAAAAATCTGATATTATATACAAATTCGATAAGAAATCTCAGTCAAGTACTTGTCTTCAGTCATTTCAAGGGGGCACAGTGACTCTACCACAGCAGCTCCTTTTCCTTGTGCAACAAAATGTATTTGGTCTTGACACCATGCAAAAGGGGGGGGCACACGTCACAGTAACTAAGAGACATTCCTACTTTAGTAGTTACGCAACTCAAAAAACACATTGCATCGGCCAAACGCAGTGCAAACTTCGACCTGATTAGGCTCGACTGACGGGCTCCCCGATAAGCTCCGGACACCGGCGTGTTCCCTTGGCTATCTCATCACACGTCACGATGAAGTCGTAATTGATTCTGTCCGTCACGACGCTATCCTGCTTGTATTCTGGGTGCTTGGCAACAAACTCGCGCATCCAACGTGCCATCGTCATCAGCTCCCCTGAAACGACAGTGCAAGAGAGTTTGTTAGCAAAGCAGTTTACGGGACTCCACGTCTTGAGGATTCTGCCGTCGTCGATAGCTAAAACTTGGCTCTGCTGACTAAACGGTGGATTTTAAAGGACTTTACTAAACAAGTTCAAGCAACTTCACATTCTTCAACACACTTCATCCAGTCCAGGGCCACAGGATGCCAGGGCTTTCCCAGACTGCTTTAGGTGCAAAGTCGGGACAAAACCTGAACGGGGGACCAGCCCATCTCAGACAGTCTCAACAACGTTGAGCAAAACATCAAAATTCTCAAACCTGCTTAATCTAATTCAGGGTCATAGGACACCCCCGGGGGGGGGGGGGGGACCACCCAGAGAACATTCAAAGCAAATTAAGAAAGGCAATCTGCTCATCTTACAATGCAAATAAATCATAAAATACGGTGGACTCCAAAAGTATTCACTTTCTGCACACTTCATTTTACATGGTGTCATGTATGTGCGCCAGAGGGTCACCTGCCAGGTTCATCTACAGTATGTAGTACCACCCTGGCACAAGAGGGGGCATTGTCACTAACAGTCTGGTTTCCTTTTCCCCTTCAGAGCCTCGAGAATACACCTCTTTAGGGCAGTGAGGCCAAGGAAGTCCCACCCCTTGAGGGCAGTGAAGGCAATGAAGTCCCGCCCCTTGAGGGCAGTGAAGGCAATGAAGTCCTGCCCCTTGAGGGCGGTGAAGGCAATTAAGTGAAGGCAATTAAGTCCCGCCCCTTGAGGGCAGTGAAGGCAATGAAGTCCCGCCCCTTGAGGACAGTGAAGCCAATGAAGCCCCAGCCCTTGGGGACAGTGAGGCCAAGGAAGCCCTGCTACTTGAGGGCAGTGAAGCCAAGGAAGCACCACCCCTTGGGGAGAGTGACACCAAGGAAGCCCCACCCTTTGAGGGCAGTGAAGCCAAGGATGCCCATTTACCAATCACCAACTGAGCCAGTTAAAGTGAAAAATCAGCTGATCCATCAGAGCTCCACTCTCATGATGTACGTTTTATTTGTACTTAGTGTTTATTTTAAATTGGAGGAAGCTGATTTGTGTTTCCATGAATTAAGATGACGCTCTTAACACTTCCTTGTTTATCACAGTCTGTGAGGCTCAGCATGTTACGATAACCTGCGACTTTAAATCTGGTCTCTGAGCTATAAGTAAGGGTGAGGGTGAGGGTGAGGAGGTCACGAGTGGGCCCTGCCATAAACCGAAGGCCTGTCCAGGGTTGCCTTCCTTCCCTGCACTCAATGATGCTTCTGTGACACTGAACCAGATTAAGCGGGTATGAGAATATCAGATTTTTTTTTATAAAGCATAAAAAAAGAATAATAGACTTACCTGAAGCTCTCATTTTAATAAGTTTAAGGTACTTTAAGATAGTACATCTTGTTTCTACATCCACTTCCATGTTTTCCAGGTAGCTGTTCAGGATTTTGATTAAACCATCAAAGACGCCTTCCTGAAAAGAAGAAACAACCCAGTTAAAACAAGCGCCCCCTAGTGTCCATGGGATACTAGAATTCAAAAGCACACTCACCTGAGACTAATAATAATTCTTTACATTTAAAGAGCGCTACTCTCACTACTCAAAGCACTTCAAACAGTGAGTGGGGAGCCATTTCTACCTCCACTAACATGCAGCAGCCCCCCTCGATGATGCTACAGCTGCCATTTTGTGCCAGTGTGCTCACCACACATGAGCTGTTAAGTGGTGACGGGGTCAGAGAGAGAGAGAGAGAGAGAGAGACAGCCCGAGACAGAGACGGGGGGGGGGGGGGGGTGACTCGGGGCCAGAATGACCAGGCCATGGTGGGCAATTTAGCCAGGACATCGGGACACACCCTGCTCTTTATGAAGGATACCCAGGGATCTTATATGACCACAGAGGGACAGGACCTCAGTTTTACATCTCATCAGAAGGACGGCGCCATTTTTACAGCGTAGAGATACACATACAGAGCACAGCCTCATCAACACCTCGTCCAGCAGCAACACAAGCTTTTCCTAGATGGTCTCCCATTCAAATACTAACACAGAGTGATTTCAACTCTAATGGAAATTATGATTAAAGCAGTGTATATTTTTGTTGCTCGTTACCTTTTTACTTACACCATCCTTGTATTCTATCTATTTAAATGAAATGTTATCTCATTTTTATGTATGTAAATTCATAGACTGCAGTGGGCTGGCGTCCTGCCCAAGGTTTGTTCCTGCCTTGCACCCTATGCTGACCTGGATTGGCTCCAGCAGACGCCCACCATGACCCTGTGTTAGGATATAGCAGGTTGGACAAGGACTGACAGATTGTTTTCTTCAAGGATAAGTTTATTCGTCAGATTTGTTACCGGGTTGGTCTACTGTTGCACTTTTAAGATTAACACACGCATACATAGCTATATGCTGACACATAGATCCTAATCACAACAGTGCCCCATGAGACAAACACACAGCTGGTTAATCTCTGGTACTTTAAACCACACAAGTGCCTTAGGAATAACACAGCCTGTCACTCTCTCTGCACTTTAAAAGACTTACTTATTGTCGGCACGAACAACATACAATGTTTTAAAGATATCTCAGACCTAAATATTACTTTTGGTCTACAAGAATACATTTAAACATACAAAGGCTCAGTATCCTTGACTAGAGGCCATTTACAGTATCAGCCAAGAATGCCTTACTTTACGTCCTGTTCTCTACTATTGGGTGGAGCTCTCACCCTCCGCCATAATAAACCTTGAAGCACGGAGCGTATGGCAAACCTCCAGCTGCACCAGGTGCTCAAAGAAATCTACCTTATTACCTCAATCACTGAAGACATGAAGACAAAGCATAGAAAGTTAAAAGCAGTGTGGCATTTATTACAGGAATAATAATGATACCAGTGGAAAAAAGAATAATAGAAAATAAATAAAATACTTAAATACAGTAATAGATAGATAGATAGATAGATCCCTTGCTATATCGCGCTTCGACTTTCGCGGATTCACTCTATCGCGGATTTTAAATGTAAGCATATCTAAATATATATCACGGATTTTTCGCTGGTTCGCGGATTTCTGCGGACAATGGGTCTTTTAATTTATGGTACATGCTTCTTCAGTTTGTTTGCCCAGTTGATTTCATACAAGGGACGCTATTGGCGGATGGCTTAGAAGCTACCCAATCAGAGCATGTATTACATATTAACTAAAACTCCTCAATGATATAAGATATGCATCCCGTGCGGTGCTTGATTGTTTGCTTGTCTCTGCCTCTATCTCACCCTCTCTGATATTCTCTGCACCTGACGGAGGGGTTGTGAGCAGAGGGGCTGTTTACACAGAGGCTGTTTGCTTAGAAGATACTGACACTCCTCTAAAAAATGCCGCTTTATCGCGGTGCTTGGCATATTTAAAAGCACAAAAGCACACGTATTGATTTTTTGATTGTTTGCTTTAATCTCGTGCTCCCTCTCTCTCTCTCTGACGTTCTCTGCGCCTGACGGAGGAGATGTGAGCACAGAGGCTGTTTGCTTAGAAGATACCGACGCTCCTCTAAAAAATGCCGCTTTTTTTTTTTTTGATTGTTTGCTTTTCTTTGCGAGCGCTCTCTCTTTCTCTCTCACTCTGAAATTCTCTTCTCCTGATGCGGGCACTCCTTTGAAGAGAAGATATATTTGCATTCTTTTAATTGTGAGAAAAAAAAAAAGATGATCTCTGTCTTGTCATGGAGCACAGTTTAAACTTTTGACTAAAGGGTGTTATTTCATGTCTAGAGGGCTCTAATAATGTTAACAGTGTGGGAGAGTTTATAAGGGCTTAAAATATATAAAAATAACCATACAAACATATAGTTTCTACTTCGCGGATTTTCACCTATCGCGGGGGGGACTGGAATGCAACCCCCGCGATCGAGGAGGGATTACTGTAAATAACTAAATTCATAAAAGTGACTATTAAGGGAAAAATCAATCTATTTTTTATTTTGATTGTTCATTTTCAGGTGATACCAATAACCTTTACATTTACAGAAGGAAGGAGTCCAAAGCTGGGTGACTCCAAACCTCGATCCATTCCTACATGAGTGACTTGTGCCCTATGGGTAATCTAAATCATTACTCATGGGTCCCATTGAAGGGTTCGTTTTGGACTGAGAGGTAGCTGGAACTTGACAGGGGTGACACATACAGCGGTACAAAGCATCTGCTTCTCCTGTACAATTTTTTCTTTGAAAAGGGGGCTCCGCCCCCTGCCCGCTTCGCTTGCCCACCCCCGGGTTTGGTTAACTGGATATATAATTTTAAGAGATTGTTATTTTCATGGGAATTGTTACATATGCATTATTTTCACTTTTACTTTAAAACTTTAGTAAAAACAATATTTGGAATGAACTTTTCTTCAAGGTCGCATTGAACTTTAATTCCGTGTTTGGACTTGCATCATGACAACGCAACGTATAACTGCCTGTGAGTGAATATATTTCTTTCTCTCTAATAAATAAAACTACTTTTTCGAATGTTTGTCCACGCTCTTTCTTCTTTACTTAGTCATTGATGTGTCATCTAGAACGTATAAAAGTATTGTCCTGATAACATTTATAAGAGCTGAGAGCGCAGGAAGTGTGTCTGACAAAAGCATTCACACGACTGAGGTTAGAGGACCGTGGTCTTGTTTGAAAATAGTTGTAAGTATGGCGAGACTTGAAAGAATCTCATGTTAAACGTCTCCGTCTTATGGGACTTCATACTGCAACATCGTTTTTGGAATCTTTTCATTCTCGCTGGCAACACAAATTAGACGATCTACAAGTCTCCGGCTTAAAGTTTAAATCCAAACAATATATTCAATCTCCTTTCGCTGTTCCGCTCTTTCACAGAGTAATAATTTCCGTTTGTTTGTGCTAATGCGATCTTTCCTATCCTTTTTTTGAGACTTTCAAATTTTCGTACTTCCATTATCTCTAAACTGCTCTGCATGTGTACCGTGCCAACATTTTAGAATCTTTTACGATGTTCTACTTTGTCATCTACTCTTTGTCCTTTATTTCCGGCACCGGGCGTGGACTCGTCTCATGGGATGTGTAAGTGTCTCTCTGAGAAAATCACATCTCGTCTCCTTCCAAGATTTTTGTTTTATAATAGAGAGATATTCAATTATAGGGCATGTTTCCTCACTGAATTTCTAAAAAGACTTGTGCATTTAGGGACATAAACAATGTTTAAACTGTGTCCCCTATCATATCTCACTGAAGGTGCTGTAAGATTGGGAAGTCCTGCTTCTGTGTGCCACTCTGTCACTACACTGTGTGGCTCTGGGCTGTCACATCACCCAAAAGTTAAGGTTAGATAAATCGTCCATATTAGACATAAGCACATATTCCACTATAGTCAAGCACAGGTTAACCATTCAGGGTTCCACACGTATGTTTGTACTTTGCGTTTTTAAATTGTTTTTATTTTTTTGTTGGTGCTACTTCTGCAACGTATGAGGCTCTCTTGACAAACGCACGTGGAAACTGCGGCCTTCAAATGAAATCGACACTTGAAAATACTAAACTGTGAAAAGAGAGTGCAGAGCTGGCCTGCTGGCCACACTTCACGCTGCCTGTTCTGCACACGCCAAACTCGGACAAAATCACTAACGCAACACAGAACATGCTCTCCTTGTTTTATTTCCCCCTCATCTACGTGGCTTTTAGATTGCTGGAGTCCAGAAGACGTAAGCTCCCCGCCAGACAAACTTGGGCACAAATGTGGTAACTGAATCCATTAAATACAGTATGAGAAGGTCGTGATTATGTTGATCGCCGCAAGCAGATGAGAACTTCATTGCGCCCTGCACAAGTGACAATACCGACTTTCTCATTATAAAGATTTATTTCACGGATGCTTTTCTTCACAAGAACTTCAAACGTCTGTAAGAATGCCGGCGCCTCTCATCTTTGTTTCTGGAGTTTGTGAACTTTCTTTTATGTCTGTTTGCAGCCCTCGTCGCTGCGGTGGTCTCTTCATACCTCTGCTCAGGTGTGTGCAGGTGCAGCCTTAACTTTTCAGATTCCACCTTGGGGGGTTGAAGGCTGAGCTCTTTAAGTGACCCAGTGGGTGATTTTTGTGACACCATTTTAAGGGCTGTGTCAACTCGCACATTTTGGAGTCGTCGTCATTATTATCACGACTCACATACGATTCAGTGTTGTGCCCACAGAGTAAAACTTAGAAATGTATTAAGATTAAGATTTTAAGAAATGTTTTTTGAATGTTGATTGATGGAAAGCGTCCACGCTTTTATTTTACAAGTGATGTATGACAGACTTATTTTTTTACTTTTTAGTATACTTTTTAACTTAACACAAGTGTGGTTTTTAAAAAGTATTTTTATATGAAAATTTCATTTCTTAATTAACATGGATTCATTGATCAATTAGTAAAACTGATTACTGATTCACGTATTGTCATCGGAAGTGAGTAAGTGTGCAACATTTCCAGTCATTTGGACAATAGGAAGTGGGTTAAATATTGATTACAAGATTTGTACCAGACAACAAACAGATGAAGTTAAAAGAAGCGTGGAAATAATAATAAAAAGAAGTGACTTTTGTGATCAGCGTTTTATTCTATTTTTCATTTTCAGCACTGACAATGTAGTGTAGGATTTCACGTAATGCTTTTGATTCAGGACAGCGTGTTATCACTGACACTTCTACTTTTCAAGTTTTCACATACTGTCACACAAAACTCCACTCAATAGTCTGTGCGTTGACATTACACATAAATAAAGCGAGGCAGCACCAACTGACTGGACTGAGTCATCTGAATTATGGGTAGCGCCCACAACATTTAACAGACGGCATTAATGTGTTTGACGGTGACATTAAAAAAAAAAGGCAGACTCCAATATTTACCTTCCCATTAATAATGGTGTCAATGCTCATCAGCGTATACTCCTCAGTCTCACCGTCTAGGCCATTCTGAGCAGTCGCACATCCATCAGCCACTGGATTACAACCTACATTTGAGCCAAAAAGAAAGAAAGAAAGAGAAAAATACTAAAATGTTTGATCTTAAACACAACACTTCTTGGTAAACGTGTTTCATAGCAAAAATGTGAGGAGTGAACACCACAGGAAATACTTTTCACACATTTTTAATAATCTTCATATATAATACGCTACCGTGGCTGTCTGTTTGTCTGTCCAGGATTTTAAATCACCTGTAGCTCGCAAACCGTTTGAACTATTAACCTGAAATTTGGTACTCATATATTACGTGACGTCTACTATCCGCTTTCGGGGTGATGATTGACCTCAAAGGTTATTCTTCTTTTTATTTTATTTTATTGTAGAATCAACTCTCGGCTGTGGCCAGCAGGACGGCTGTGTGGACCATGTGTACAGGTGCCGTCCTCATCGCTACCACCTTCGCCATCACTTCCCCTACCTCTTCATATCTTAAACCATTCTTGAGGAAGATTGAATGAAACATTAAAGAAAATATTAAGTAATTGCAACACAAACACTGACTTCAGTTTTAAAGCGAAAAGATGCCGACGGAAGAACAGAAGCAGCGGGCTGCTAGGGTGGAGAGAAGAAGAGCAGCTCAGGAAAACAGCAAGTGCATCAACATCTGAGTAAACGAATGATAAATGTTCAGAGAAAGAGGATGAACACTAGGAATGCTCAAGTCAAGTGGATTCACTGTAT
Source organism: Polypterus bichir lapradei (assembly GCA_026402145.1). Taxonomy (NCBI): domain Eukaryota; kingdom Metazoa; phylum Chordata; class Cladistia; order Polypteriformes; family Polypteridae; genus Polypterus; species Polypterus bichir. The sequence goes on along the minus strand of JANRMT010062824.1, from coordinate 7,491,204 downwards.
ATTATCACGCAGTGCACCGTTACTGGTATTAATAATAACTTTACTTATATAGCACCCTATCATACATTTTTATACTAAGTTACCGTATTTACATACAATTTTTGAGAATGGAAAAAAAAAGTGACTTAAAGAATTGAAATCAAACACTATATACAAACAAGATATGGGAAAATTAAGAATCTTTAAAGACGACCACTAAACAATCACATTTACCTCCTGATTGCTAGTTGCACATTTTTGTCCCTGCCAATTACCGCTGCTAATTAGTTCACTCCGTTCTTAAGATTTAGAACTTTTAGGTTTCTTTCACTCTTAAAATAAAATCAGCACTCACAGACTTTCTTCATTTCTGTCTTTATAGGTGTGCCCACCATGTCTGGCTGTCTGTATCAAACAAGTTGGCTCCCAGTGGATTCAGTCAGTCAGTCTGTCACAGGGTCACAGGGGTCTGCTGGAGCCAATCCCAGCCAGAACAGGGCGCAAGGCAAGAAAAAATCCCAGGCAGGGCGCTAGCCCACCACAGGGCGCACACACACACACACACACTAGGGACAATTTCAGATCGCCGATGCACCTAACCTGCATGTCTTTGGACTGTCGGAGGAAACCCACGCAGACACGGGGAGAACATGCAAACTCCACGCAGGGAGGACCCAGGAAGCGAACCCAGGTCTCCTTACTGCGAGGCAGCAGTGCTACCACTGCGCCACTGTGCCGCCCTCCCAGTGGATTTATTTTGTTAAAATCTTGCATGCTTAAAACATTTGTTAACTTTCTGGAAATATCTCTAAATAGAGTGTGCTGTAAAAATTTCTGAAATTTCAAAATCTCCCACTGAAAAGCACCGGTGTATTTGTAAATTTGTCAATCAAAAAAAAAAAAAAAAAAAAAAAAACAACGTTCTGGGCGACTTCAACCACGGATTAGTTTAGTGTTTCAAAATTACCTTCGAAGGGGTCGCTTCAAATTGTGTGTTTTGTATATTTTAACATGTTCAATTGTGGCTCCTGACAACGAAATGGGTGCAGTGCAGTGCAGACATGTCCTCTGGAGTTACGAATCACACAATCTGATGGACGAGTCTGGGTTTGACGGTGGCCAACAGAATGGTACTCGCCTGACTGCATTGTGCCAAGTGTAACGTTTGGTGCAGGGGGATTGGGCTTGGTTGGTTCCTTAGTTCCAGTGAAAGGATCTCTTAAAGCTTCAGCATATAAAGCCATTTTGGATAATTTCATGCTCCCAACTTTGTAGGAACAGTTTGGGGATGGCAACATGACTGCGCACACACCAGGGCACAAAGCAAGGTCTATAAAGAAATGGAGGAGTGAGTTTGGTGTGGCTGCACAGAGCCCTGACCTCAACCCGACAGAACACCTTTGGGTTGAATTGGAGTGGAGACTGCGAGCGAGCCAGGCCTTCTCATCCAACATCAGGGCCTGACCTCATAAATGCTCTCTTGGTCACAAATTCCCATAAACACACTCGGTCCTACACTTTGTGGAAAGCCTTCCCAGAAGAGCTGAAGCTGTTAGAGCTGCAAAGGGTGGGCCAACCCCATATTAAAGCTTATGTATTAAGAATGGGCTGTCGTTAAAGTTCATGTGTGTGTAAAGGCTGGTGTTGCAATACTTTTGGCAATTCAGTGTATCATTCAGAACTGTTTTCAGAAATTTGAACTACAAGTAGTCGCAGACCCTCCACAAGTAACAGCTAACAACAGCCCACCTACTGATACCATTTTTCTGTCACTTGACCTGGACTCTTGCAATCTATGAAAGCCCGTCTGGGCAGCATTTTAAACTACAGTATGTGATATTGTGAAGTGCTCTTGAAAAGTCTGAATTTAAGGCTCTCAACACATACAAGAGCATTCTATTATTGTAAGAGACGGCTGGTAGCCCAACCCGGCCAGGACAACCAAGAGATTGAAGGATAGGGGAAGGTAGCTTCTTTAGGGCACTACCTCCCCCAGAACACTAGATGGCAGCGGTGCCCCTGATTCCCACAGGGCACCATGGGACCTGTTGGGTGCTATGAAAGTGGAGGAGCCATACGACATGTGGTTTCCCCTTAACCCGGAAGTGCTTGCAGACTTTTCCTGGTTTGCCAATATAAGAGGACTTGAGCAACTCACAGGGAGGAGCCAGAGTCGGGTGGAAGGTGGACGAAGCAGAGAAAGAAAAACAGTTGTGTGCTGAGCTTGTTGTTTACTTGTGGTTGTGGTGATGGGAAACACTTGCTGAAGAGTTTGCCTAAAAAGAAATAAGCTCTTTGTGCTTTTAACTTGTGCCCTGAGCCTGTTGTGTTGGGTTTAAAGAGCAACAGTGTGGCAGTGCTACCATCAGAAGAACTCCATTTCCTAGCAAAGGGGATTACCCTCATTGGATGACTCAAGCGAGAGCAGGGGCTGCTGGGGATGAGGAGGGCCAGCGGGAAAACCAAAAAGGAGGCCCAGTGGAGAAACGAGAGAGACGTGTTTTCAGAAAAGTCAATTGTTGCCCTGGATTGTTTCCCGTTAGGATGAGTGGACCGTCTCATGCCTGCCTGTCGTGTGTATAGCGGTGGATTAGTCGTAGTGCGTCTTCAAAATGAGCGCTCCTGCAAATCTCACCCCTCAGGACTAACAGTAGGACTGGTTCACTCATTTATTACAGAAGCTGTTCTTGGGATTGTCATCTTAACAAAAAACCATTTCACCCGCTTTTGTCACATTAGACTGTATAAAGACGTTGTCGTGAGTGTTTACTGTTGTGGTTCATTATTGTGTTAAAATTGAATCGCCATAGGGAAAAGGGGAGGGTTGTCTGATTTTTTTTTGTTGCTTTGTATTGGGTTTTCCATCTAATATATTATTTATTAATTTGTTGTTTTCGTGTCTCTTCCTACGCAGTGTGTGTGGGTCGGGCCGGGGATGTCCCTGGAATCCCCACACCGAAAAATTAAATAAATCTCCGTCGATAAGATGGTGTGAATCTTAGCTAAGTTTTAGTCTGCTACAACAGTGCCCTCTAGTGTCCACACTGTTACTTCTGAATATGATGCACTGTTGCAAAAAATATTTAAGAAACACAATTTAACTGACTCTTTAAAGTAACTAAAAAATAAAAAATACTCTACTACTTTCAAATGAGTTTAGTTGCTGGACATACCTGAATGGTTACTCTGTCCTTACATTTTCTATCATAAGTAATTTTTTTCTGACAATTAACCGCAAGGGACAAATAAAATGTTACAATTTATCAGTTTGGCTCCATTTGCACCTGCATTTCTTCCTCATTAAAGGACCGTGCGCTGTGATGATGTCATTTGAAAAGAAGAATCCAGAGCATTAGAAATGGTAGAACGAGAGCAGCAAGAGGCCATGTAATGAAATAATTAACAATTAATTAGTTGTAGCAAAGGTCGTTGCCTTTATTAAGTGTCTTCTATTTCCTTTCCCTTCCCGGTGTCCGTTGTGACACTTTAGTGTGCTCCGCAGTGGACATGTCATCACTTCTGAGGTATCCGTTTCCAGACGTCTGCTCTCCAAAGTGATCTTCTGTCTCTTTTTCAGAGGGCAGCCAGCTGACCAGGGACAGTTGCAGTTTGGACTTCAAACCCCCTCAATCTGAGGTACATCTTTCTTTCTGTGTGTTATGATGTTCAGCACTGGTTTAGATTAAGGTGGCACTTGTTTTTGTAGATTTCTCCAAGTGTAGCCCACTGAGCTCATAAAGTGGAAATGTATTTAATAGAATAAACTGAATTGAGTTCATTAACGGCACGAATCGGCTTCCTGTTTAGTAATTGGTTAAAGCAAAACACTGCCGCTGTGGCAGCTCTCCAGGAACTGAGTAATGCGCATTAAATCTCCGGACATCCATCATCAGAGGCAGAATGAAAACGCTCTTTGGCAAGCGCCATCTGTCCATTTTCTATTTAGTGTACAATGGAGATTAAGCGAGCTTACCAACCATTAATTGTATTATCAGCGGGAATGTCGTTATTTGAATGAGGCGAAGAGACTGTGAGCATGTAATCAGTTGAGCACTTACCTTTAAAAATGTCCTTCCTAAAGTAAAACAGGCCTTCACGTACTGCGTTTCGCTTCTGGGCGACTTTCATATTTTCATCAACCTAACGAGATATAAATGCGCAGTTCATAAAACTTCAAATGCATATTCAGAATACACTACAGCTTGATTTCCATTTATTCTTTGGCAAGTGCTATTGATCTTCAGTCAATTTGACACACATTAAACGTGACTTGCACTCTAAGCGACTGAATTAATGCAACAAGCTGTACTGATCAAAACTGACCAAAAATATTTAACAATCCATGCTGAGCAGAACGGGTGTCTTCCAATAACCTGAAAAATGAGACCTTCGCTTCTGTTGAACTGCGACTGTTGTTTTTTTGTACACTCCAGTTATGATTATGAGGTTGATAAAAAGCGAACAACTACAGATGAGCCTTACTTGCTTCTCTCACTCTGTCACTGGACCTTAGGGGAGCGTACACTCCCAACATATAGCTCCTTAACCTACACTTTATAAATGTCAGCCATAACTGGGGTCTTCAGCAACTAAGGTACCACCTGTGGCGGCCACGGCTAGGACACCTCTTTTATATATGGTCCAGGGGACTGAACAGTACCTCCCCCGGGACGCTAGATGGCAGCCCCCCATGGGTGGTTGTGGTGCCTCGGATTCCCGCAGGGCTCCATGGGAGATGGGAGCTGTTGGAATCCAGTGGGTGACACCAGGGGGCGCTGCAGTGGTTCCTGAGCCCATGTGGGCGGTTCTTATGCCACACCCGGAATTGCATCATCAAAGACCTGGAGCACTTCCGGGTGGGCCATAAAAGGAGCCAGCAGCCACTACTCCGGGAGCCAGGGTTGGGAGGTGGGAGACGAAGCTTGCCAGAGAGGAGTGGAGGAGAAAGAATAAGACAAGTATTGTGTGCTACTGTGCTTGTGGGAAACGGGAGGAAGAAAAAGAGAAATAAAAACATTTATTTGTTTCCATCAGTGTGCCTCCCATGTCTGTCTGTGTCGGGTTGAGCGCTGGTATAGCGCCTTTGTCACACACATTATCCAAAGTTCTGTTTCTTCCAAGCCTCCATTATGCACCTGTGTCTTTCAGCTTACCAGACTCAGGGGCTGTTAACCGTGTTGTGCCCAACAGGCAGCTGGCACTTTGGCCCATCACTCATACAGTGCGCCATGCCACCCAACACTACACTATGTGGAGGCCCCTCTACTGGGAATGTCTTCTCTTCCCTCGACTGGCCTGATAATGAGCTCTCAATTCCAGGGTGGGAAACGACAGGCAGAACAGCAACGAAGGCAAACGGTTCTTCTGCTCTGTGTCCTCTAAGTGTAACACCAGAAGCTGAAGCCAAAGTACTCCGTAAAGTACTGAACCTGCACTACTCTGCAACCGTCCACCCCGGGTGGTGCAATTCTTCACTACAGAGCCTCTCATGAGGAAGACTCCCTGCAGCGTTTGTCATTCTCAGATATACAGAAGAACGACGCTGGGTTTGTTTTTCATTAGGCAGGCCCATCCTGAGAGAGCCGAGTCGTGCCTCCCTTATTAGCCCGTAAAACCACTCAGTAAATAATTAGGCAAATTAAACGATTTAGATGGATTTCTCATCATACTTGTTAGCTGAATACATCAACATGCAATACCTTAACCAAATCAAATAAGAAAACTAAGATAAAAGACAAATTGTTCAGCATTAACCAAGTCAAGCAATTCCAGTAACGTCAGTTCAGCAGGTCAGTCTGCACAACAAAGCCCTCCAGTGGGCGCACCTCCATCACCAGAAAGGCACAAATTATGAAAACTTCTAAATTTTCACATATCAATTACAAACATTAAAACTATGAAACACCTACAGTGGGTATAAAAAAAGAATCCCCCCCCCCGCTTGAAATATTGCCATTTTTGTTTGCTTTACAGCCTTAAATGAAAACACACACAAACCAATATTTCTTCCATCTTTACTTACTCAATGCACCCTATAACATCCAAGTGAAAGATATCACAGCTACAGTTCAGAAAAACCGTAACAAAAAATCAAAAACAAGAAATCCTGAGATTAATAAATGTCAGTGTCATTTTGTTGACCCCCCTTTTGCTTTAATGACAGCCTTGAGTCTGTTGATTCTTCTCTATCAGCTTTGCACACCTAAATTGAGTAATATTTGCCCCCCTCTCTTCTTTACAGTTTAACTGTTCAAGTTCACTCAAACTGGATGGTGAGCATTGGTGGTCTGCTATCTTCAAATCTTTCCTCAGATTTTCAGTGGGATTTCGGTCTGGGCTCTGACTCGGCCACATCAGGACATTCACTTTTTTTTCTCCTTCAGCCACTGGGTGGTCCATTCTGCTGTGTGCTTCGGGTCATCGTCGTGTTGAAAGATGAACATTCTGCCCATCTTCAACTTTCTGGCAGAGGGTAGCAGGTCTTCCTCAAGAATTTGAGGGTACTTTGCCCCATCCATTTTTCCTTCTGCCCTAATGGGAGCCCTAGGCCCCCCCACAACAGGATGCTGCCACCTCCATGCTTTACTGTAGGTATGGTGCGTTGTGGATGGTGAGCTGCATTGGTGTACCGTTTGGTATTGAGGCCAAATAATTTGATTTTGGGCTCCTCTGACCATAAGACCTTTTTCCATTTGGCATCAGAATCTTCAAGGTGCAGTCTGGCAAAGCTCAAACGAGCCTTAATGTGGCCTTTCTTATGAAGTGGCTTTTCCCTTGCGACCCTCCTGAACAAGCCATATTGTGGAGCGCTTGTGAAATTGTTGTCACATTCACATCATTAATGACCACTCTGTGCCATCAAATCCTGTAACTCCTCCAAAGTGGCCATTTGCCTCTCGGTAGCCTCTCTTACCAGTTTCCTCCATCCAGGGAGGGTCCTAGTAGTACCAAACACTTCTTTATGATGGACTTTACTGGGCTCCTTGGGATTGATAAATCCATTTTTCCTTCTGGCCATTGGCCTCTTGGTAGCCTCCCTTTCCAGTTTTCTCGTTGCTCTTCCATCCAGTTCGGAGGATCCAGGGAGGGTCCTAGTAGCACCAAACACTTCTTTATTATGGACTTTACTGGGCTCCTAGGGATTGATAAAGCCTTTGAGATTTGTTTGTCTCCATCTCCTGCCTTATGTCAGTCCACAACTCTATCCCTGAGAACTTCTGAAAGCGGCTTGCCACCCATAGTCAGTTTGCTGTCAGTTGCACTACCAAGCAAGAGAATGAATGCTCCAGGAACAGCTTCACTAATCACACCGCTTACAACTGATCACAGGTGGAAGGAAGCCAATAAGCGCAATGGGAATGGTGGGCACTGACACCTGAGTGAGTTTTCTTGGAGGTCCTTGATACATCTCAGTATTTCTCGTTTTTGATTTTTTAAAATTCTTCTGAACTGTATCTGTGATATCTTTCACTTGGATGTTAGAGATTGCATTCAGTAAGTAAAGCAGGAAAAAATGTTGGTTTGTGTGTGTTTTCATTTAAGTCTGTAAAGCAAAAAAAAAAAAGGAACATTTCGAAGGGAGGGATTCTTTTGTATACCCACTGTATACAAATATTAATCCTAAACATAAAGAAAACATAATGTATATAAAACGTTCTGCTTAGCAACTACAGTATCATTACCAAATAAAGTTCCCCAAGCAAATGAAAATTATTAAGTAAAACAGACGAATACTGAAGCATAATTCACAGATGTGTAAATTGTGTTTAATTAAATTCATTCATTCACGTCCCCCCCACCCAACTGAAGCCATACAGGTAATACAGGAATGCTTTTTCATTAGGCCGGGGTCGTCTCACCTTTGACAGAGGAATAAGAAAGTCAAGTTTGTATGAAAGAATCACTCGGGTGAGCAGAACAACAAACACGACGTACGCCGAGTTTTCAAAGTCCGTCAGCTGCACCTGCACAAAGAATTAAAACATCAATGGCCTTGTCCAGGACCTGCCATGAGAAACCCTCAAACTGCAATGCAACAACTCCACACGTGACTAGAGTTTGGTTAATCGGGCAAATAATTCACATTCACTTGTGATGTAGTTTCATGAATGGCAAAGTCGTAAGCAGATCTTTAATACTGAAGGCTCACAGCTCCACCGGATGATAAATGACAAGTTATCGTGAAGATGATGATGTACACACACTCGACAAGTGATAGAGTCGTGTGGTTTTTCTTTTATTTATTATGTGGCAGAAGACTACAAATCTTTGCTCAAAGTTGTCTACCCGTTTTATACAGCGAGGGAAAAATAAGTATAGAAGACATCAACGTTTTTCTCAGTAAATATATTTCTAATGGGGCTATCCAACTTGAAATTTTCACCAGATGTCGGTAAAAACCCAAGTAATCCATGCATACAAAGAAATCAAAATAAGTAAGTCCATAAATGAAGTTATGTGTAATAAAGTGGAATGACACAGGGAATAAGCATTGAACACATGAAGAAAAGGAGGTGCAAAAAGACCTGGAAAGCTGAGACACCAGCGGACATCGGTCAATCCTGATAGCCTCCTATCAGTGCCAGTGAATACCAGCTGGTTTAGTCCTAATTGATGGCCTATCGTTACCAAGGTGTCACACAAGAAGCATCTCATGATGGGTAAAAGCAAAGAGCTCTCAAGACCGTCACAAAACATACTGATGCCGTTGGTGACAGACGTATTTCTGAACTGGAATGTTCCAGTGAGCACTGTTCTGGCCGTAATCCGCAATTGGAAAGAACATCATAAACCGGCCACAACCAGGTGCTTCTCACAAGATTTCTGAGTCAAAAGAATAATCAGAAGAGTTGTCCAAGAGCCAAGGACCACTCGCCGAGAGCTTCAGAAAGACCTGCAATTAGCAGAAAACAATAAGAAATCCACTCCACCGCCAAGGCCTCTGTGCACACTCACCGCGCAAGACTCCACTGCTAAAGAACAAGCACGTTGAAGCTCGTTGAAAGTTTGCTGCACAACATTTAGACAAGTGAATGAAATACTGGGGAGAATAGAGTCGGGTCAGAGGAGAGCAAAATTCAACTCTTTGGATGTCATTGGAGGAGAAATGGCGCTGCACATTACCCCAAAAACACCACACCAACAGTGAAGTTTGGAGGTGGGAACATCATGGTGAGGGGCTGGCAGACTTCATAGAATTGAAGGAAGGATGAATGGAGAAATGTAGCGGGACATTCTTGATAAAAACCTGCTGCCATCTATTGTACCAGGATGCTGAAGATGAAATGAGGGGGAACATTTCAGCAAGACAAGGATCTCAAACACACAGCCAAGGAAAGTCTCAATTGGTTTCAGAGAATAAAGAAAATAAAGAAGCTGCTCGAATGGCCCAGTCAATCACCCAACTTGAATTCAATTGAAAATCTATGGAAAAAACTGAAGGTCAGAGTTCACAGACGAGGCCCCCGGAACCTTCCAGATAGTTTGAATAGAAGAATGGGCCAAAATCCCAAATGAGCAATGCACACGACTCGTTTCTCCATACAGGATGTGTCTTGAAGTTGTCATCACCAACAAAGGCTTTTCTACTAAGGATTGTGTCATTCCACTTTATTACACATTATTTATGGACTTACTTGTTTTGATTTCTTTGTATGTGTGGATTACTTGTGTTGTTACTGACATCGGGTGAAAATGTCATGTCAACAGCCACATTAAAGAAAAACGTTGATGTGTTCCAATACTTATTCTCCCCGCTATAAATTCTCCTTAACAAACACAGTCATCACTACAGAATCCTGACACAAAACCAAACACGAGATGAACGAACCTCCATTGGGCGAAACTCGACTCTCCATCCAATGTCCGAGTTGGGAGGGGGCGGCTTAAACCTCATCGTCTGCCAGTTGGTGGATTGAATGTTCTGAAAGATGAATCATTTTTGTGAGTAACTAAAATCTTACACTCTGCTTATCCTGACATCTGATGGATATTATGATCCACTATCATATTTGACCCTTGGATTAATGTTAAAAATAAATTTAATTCTTCAAGTGAGTCCTGTCTTTAACTCAGTTAATGACACATTTCTATAATATCGGTGCCCACCACAATGTTTGAGGATCAAAGATAATACAGTATTCCTTCATTTTCCTTGCTGCTTACACATCAAACAATTCACGTCGCAGGCTTTCATTTAGGGGGATCTGCACACATTTTGCTCACTCGGCACTTTGTCTAGCTCAGAGATGTCCAACTCCGGTTCTGGAGGGTCGCAGTGGCTGCAGGTTTTCATTCTAACCATCTTCTTAATTAGTGACCAGTTTTTGCTGCTAATTAACTTCTTTTGCTTTAGTTTTAATTAACTTGACTCAGGCCCATTAGCTGTTTCTTTTAATAAGACACAAAACGACCCGCCACATGACCAGCTCATCTGTGAAGATCTCAGTAAGACTGGTCTGCTCAGGTCACCAAAACATTTTGATGGTGTTCTTAAAAAAAAAAAAAAAAACAGTTCTGGAAATGTCTGCTATAGCAGAATGAGAGCAGCAACAAGCTGTGGAATTAAATAATGTCTTTAACTAACAGCAAGAATCAGCTTCTCATTAACAGAAGACCCACAGTAAGAGAAGACCCAATTTAGCTTGTCATCTGTTGGCTCGTTTCACGTCTCACTTCTTTAACAAAGGAAAGAATCAATTCAGAAGACTGCATCCTTAAAAACAGGGCTATTAAAATGAAGGGAAAAGAAATTAATCAGCAGTGTAAACTGGTCACTGATTAGGAAAAGGGTTAGAATGAAAACCTGGAGCCCCTGTGGCCCTCCAGGCCTGGAGTTTGACACCCCTGGTCTAGATGATTCCCCCCATTTCAGGGCACCATTAATGGCAGGTCTATTAAAGCCATTATCATATTTAGGATTAAGCATTTAAATTGAGGAAGTGAATTCTCTCCCCTCTTTTTCTATTCTATCTATCAATCTTTATTTATTTACTTATTTTTCCTGTTATTAAAGTGCTACTCTGCTGGCCTAGCTCTCTTTCTCTTGGTTGGCAGTCGATTTGTTTCAAACCAGTTTTGTTAAATTTGACTTGTGTGTATGGAATATTTTTTGATTTTAATAAAATAAAATAGGGTGGCATGGTGGCGCAGTGGTAGCACTGCTGCCTCGCAGTAAAGAGACCCGGGTTCACTTCCTGGGTCCTCCCTGCGTGGAGTTTGCATGTTCTCCCCGTGTCTGCGTGGGTTTCCTCCCACAGTCCAAAGACATGCAGGTTAGGTGCATTGGCGATTCTAAATTGTCCCTAGTGTGTGCTCGGTGTGTGTGTGCCCTGCAGTGGGCTGGCGCCCTGCCCGGGGTTTGTTCCTGCCTTGTGCCCTGTGTTGGCTGGGATTGGCTCCAGCAGACCCCGTGACCCTGTAGTTAGGATATAGCGGGTTGGACAATGACTGACTAAAATAAAATATAAAAGAAATTTGTCGCTTATCACTGGCATGCAATGACTGCTTGAAGTCTGCGATTCACAGAGGGTCTTCTCTGGTGGTGCTGTGCCAAGCCTCTTGTGCGGCCATCTTCAGCTCCTGCTTGTTTTTGGTAACTCAACTTGTCCCAAACACTTATTTTCAAATAAGAGCGTCAACAGTGTGCCTATTTTTAATTGACCCACATCCTTGAGTTTTAGACAGGCATGTTATACATAAAATCTCCTTATTGAGGTCAACTTCTTTCAAGTTAATATGAGCCTTGGACAGTCTGTAAGAAAAAAAGCCTAACATGGACACATATATAAAATAGAGTGATGTACTGTGTTAGCCATTATGGATGCAATGAGAAGTAAAATGAAACGACACCTTTTATTGGCTAACCTGCCTGAACAAGTGGGCCTGTGTCACCTCGAAAGCCTGCATATTGTAATCTGTTCAATTAGCCAATAACAGAGGGTCATTTTGTTTATATTTCTCATCACATTACTTTTGAAATATTTCATAAAATTATAAAGTCCAGAAAAACGCTCAAACGTTTACAAGTGCCATTTTCACTGTAAAATGGTAATTTGACAGTAATTGGGCATTATAAAGTCACGTCAAGTGTGTACCCTGAAGATGTTGTCTTGTCTCGGATGCCCAAACGTTTGCTCACAACTGTCTGTCATTGGGCTCTTCAGCCATTTAAAACTGTCCACGGTGCTAATAAACAGAGGGCTAAACTTTACCTCAAAATGGTCCGATTCATTTGCATCATCAAGATTAATTTTTTCCTCAAAGAGCTGCAAAGGATCTCGTATAAAAAGATGTGCAATATGCTGCGCCAAAAGTTTATCAATTCCTAAAAAGGAAAGAACATAAGCAAATGACACATAAAAAAGGACAATTCTGCAGTTAAAAAAGGGCTACAGCTTTCTTTTTAACCACTGCAGAGATTTATACAGAAAACACCACAGAGTTCTTGAACCGGCCTAATCCAGTTCTGGCAGCAGGGCCATCTTCACAGCATTATAGACCCCCGGGGCAAAGCAGTGCACTGGGACCCCTACCTACACAACCACTCACAGGAATAAAAATGTAAATAGTCGATAAAATTAAACATATTTAATGTATTGGTACTTCCAACAAAATCCGTGTTTAAACATTAAAAAACATGCTGTGCAGCAAAGATGAATCAACACAAACGTTAGAACAATAAAACATGAGCCTTGAAAAGCACAAACATTTCAACATATAAATGATACTCAATTGGTAAGCCATACAAATAGAGATGGCACAGTAGGAAATTACTATGAATTTATTATTATTTATTATTAATCAACTGTTCAACACAAACATTTGCAAAATTTCTTTGCAGAGGATTGAGTTGAAGTGACGTTAACAGATACGCTTTTACGTGATGTCATGTGTGAGACCCGTACACAGACAGGCATGTGAGGTGGAAGAGGTGACCGTGGTACTAAATCAGAGGTGAATACCAATGTCCACTTGTAACACAATAACAAATATTTATAGTTTTAGTATATAGTATACCAGCTTTGTTACATGGGCAGGAGACGGTGGCACTGACCAGAAAGCAGGAGACAGAGCTGGGGGTGGCAGAGTTAAAGATGATAAGGTTTGCATTGGGTGTGACAAGGATGGACAGGATTAGAAATGAGGACATTACAGGGTCAGCTCAGGTGGGACGGTTTAAAGACAAAGTCGGAGAGGCGAGATTGTGTTGGTTTGGACATGTGCAGAGGAGAGATGAGGGGTATACTGGGAGAAGGATGCTAAGGATAGAGCTGACAGGTAAGAGGAGAAGAGGAAGGCCTAAGAGAAGTTTTATGGATGTGGCGAGAGAGGACATGCAGGTGATGGGTGTGACAGAGCAAGATGGAGAGGACAGGAAGAGATGGAAGAAGATGACCGCTGTGGTGACCCCTAACGGAAGCAGCCCAAAGAAGAAGAAGAAGGTAGTATTTATTTATTGATAGCAAGTTACAACATACACAGATTGGCGTGGGGCCCCCTGGCAACTGCCCAATGTGCCAATGCGTTAAGAGGGCCCTGTCTGGCAGCCCTGGCTATAAGGAAGCAACCAACTGTTAATGGGACATCAATGCACTGCAGGGCCCACACACACACACACACTGAGGCCCATTTATAATCAGCAAATTACATGTTAAGAGGAGGAGGAGTGTAGGAGCACGCACTGATACAGTTCATTGCTGCATCCACCACACAACAAACCAACTTAAGAACAACTTTGTTAATACAACATGAAACTGGGGCACTTGAAGGAAAACCCACACACACTTGGTGAGAACCGCAAAGGAACAGCAAATATTTTATCACTGAGCAGTTACAAAAAATAAGGTCGACAACTTAATAACATACCAGCGTCCAAAAGCTGCTTATTAATTTCTTCATCAATCGTCAGGTCAATATCATTGTATTTTTCACCACATACGGAAAGGTAACTATCAATGGAGTCGTATCTTGACTTGTTTATTCGATATTTGCTGTTTTTTAAGGGCTATAATATAAAAAAGAAAATAAAATGAATACGTTTTAAAAGCATACATTGCACTGTTTAGGAAAGAGAAAAAGAGAAAGAAAATTCCACAAGTTCTATTATGTAGCAAAATGTACAACAGGAAAGGTTAAACAAGTCACGTCAAACAAGGCAGCATAAAGATGAAAGACGCCTCACGCCTGGACAAACTTGTTAAGAAGGCAGGCTCTATTGTAGGAGTAAAGTTGGACAGTTTAACATCTGTGGCAGAGCGACGGGCATTAAGCAAACTCCTGTCAATCATGAAGAATCCACTGCATCCACTGAACAGTGTCATCTCCAGGCAGAGGAGTAGCTTCAGTGACAGACTGAGGAGATCATTCCTCCCCCACACTATGCGACTCTTAAATTCCACCCGGGGGAGTAAATGCTAACATTTTTTTTTTTTTTTTCATTTTTTTCATTTTTATTAATATTTAATTTAATATTGTTTCCTTGTATCAGTATGCTGCTGCTGGATTATGTGAATTTCCCCTTGGGATTAATAAAGTATCTATCTATCTATCTACACTTTAAAGGGACCCATTTTAGAATGTTAAAAATTCACATTTCAAATACAGCTTGTCAGATACACTCAGTGCATTACAGCTTAACAGTCTGTGCAAGAATTCAGGGTTGTGTGAGAGTGACGTCTAGCGGAGGTGTTATACCAGTTATTCCATCCATTTTTTTAAACCTGGGCTTCTTCAGAGCTCTGGTGAAGCAGATCATTTCCCTCCAGAGAGTTAGGTGGCACTGTTTCTAACAACCTCTCACCTTTCGCTGCCAGAGCAGAAAGTCCCAGACAGGAAGATTACTGAGGCCCACACCTCCATATTGGGAGACCTGCCTCTTCTACTTTAGATTCCATGTAAGAATCGTTGACCCTAGAAGTTGGTGTTTATTTGAGAACACACGCTTGGCAGGGACACCATTGACCATAGTGGTCACCTTGGGTTTAATTTTTGTTTCGTGGAACAATAGACGTGCTGATTAAGCCAGGATTACCACATAAGGAACCCCGACCCCCTCATCCTGTCCTATTGAATGTTTATTACAATATACATCCATTTAAAGGCTACTCATCCCAACGGCACTGGCCAATTTTTTGGTAAATTTGATTTTCACAACACTTGTTTATCTGCATAATGTACATGGATAACTGGTGGTATACATTTTGTGGATTTAATATTATCTTCAAAAAGAATGTCAATTTATGTGTGTGTGCGTGCGTGACCCACCAATGATCAGCCTTTACACTGTGCCCCCACATACACAGGCGTCTCGACTGGCATCAGATCACTGATCCTCTGTGACATCCTCATTGGCCAAAATAAATCAGTTCATCACCTGTGAGCTTGGTGGCCAAGCGCCGCCCGGGAAGACCTGCCTACACTGAATGGAATCACACAAGTGGAAGTGCAGGTGTCTGCGAAATTAAACCGCTGTTTGCTTACACCTACTGCATGGTAAAGAAATAAGGGACAACAGAACATGCTACTCGTTTGACTCCGGCATTTATTAATTACCACTAAGCTGTCAAATGATCACGAGGAAATTATGCTCTTTCGCAGATTATTAAATTGTATATTTCATCTACTCATGCATTAAGTGGACCAGCATGATAAACAAAGACAAAGAAAACGGTCTAAAACAGTGCCATCAATTAAGCCAACTTTTTTTTTTTTTTGTTCAGTAAAATGAAACTAACAAAAAAGTGACAAAAAAACCCACAAATTTTGCTAAAACTAAATAAAAAAAATATGTATATTGGAACATTAGAACAATCTGGAGGAGAACAGGCCATTCAGCCCAACAAAGCTCGCCAGTCCAGTCCAATTAATTCTTTTAAAAAAACACAAAGTCAGGTTTTGAAAGTCCCTAAAGTCTTACTGTCCACCACACTACTTGGTCACCAAGTGTCTACAATCTTTATATATAATACGCTACCGTGGATGTCCATTTGTCTGTCCAGGATTTTAAATCACCTGTAGCTTGCAAACCGTTTGAACTATTAACCTGAAATTTGGTACTCATATATTACGTGTTGTCTACTATCCGGTGATGATTTTTATTCCTCTTTTTATTTTACATTATTGTAGAATCAACTCTTGGCAGCGGCCAGCAGATCGGCTGTGTGGCACATGTGTACGGGCGCCGTTCACGCTCCTACCACCTTCACCGTCCTCATCCCTACCTCTTCATATGTTAAATCATTTCTGAGGCAGACTGAAGACTTAAGTGCCAGCTTAAGTGAAAAATTAAGGAAAACGTACCAAGTAATTGCAACACAAACACTGACTAAAGTTTTAACGCAAAAAGATGCCGTCGGAAAAAGAGAAGAAGCGGGCCACTAGGGTGGAGGAAAGAAGAGCTGCTCAGGAAGCAGCAAGCACATCAACATCTGAGCAAACGAATGCTAAACGTACAGAGAAAGAGAATGAAGCCTAAAAGTCAAGTGTATTCACTGCACGTTATCATGCAGCCCACCGTTACTGCTCTGTCTATATATTATATATATATTACATATATAAAAAAGCCAAACACCACTGACTCACTCATCACGAAATCTCCCAAACTATAAGGACTTGAAATTTGGAATGTAGGTTACCCTTGGCCCATAGGTGCTCGCTAAGAAACGGTTTTAAAAATTTCGGTCCAAGCGCATTCTGCCTGTCTGTCTGTCCGCATTTGACGAGAGAATTAATTAACGGATTTAGATCTTCTTATTTTCTATAATTTGCTTGAACTTTCCGGTTGACTATGCGACTTCCCTCGTCACGCTAAGTACCAGAGTTCACTTGCGGTACCAATGTATTCATGCAAATCCAACAGAGTGGCTGTGGGCCGAGCGCAGGAGGGTGGGGCCTTCCACTTTCACTTGCCAGCCTCTGTTCGAGTTGGTCTACGTCTCGCCACGTGCTGGAGCGCACCTTGCCTCTGCTTTGCCAGCGATACCCATTTGCTCAACAGACATTATCTACAGATTGTTAAGGAGTAATGTTTGACATTTTTGAGAGAGAGATCAGAGCTTTGTGTGTTTCAAAGGGTAGCTGCTGACTGCCACAGATATCACCGCCATTTGCTTTTCTCTCCACGCAGGGAACGCTCTCCCGTCAGAGCTGAACATGATCAGATACAGTGCCAGCGTCTATTGATTTTTAAAAGTTTGTCCTGTTTCATTACTATGTGGCAACAGCCACAGGGTACAGATAGTAAAAGATAAAACTAAAAAAATCTTAAAACTAGACTTTTATTGCCCAGAGGCAGATAATGTTTAGGTTTGTTTCCAAAAAGAGAAAGAATCACACCAAGAATTATTTGTGAAAGAGAAGCCATTATGGTCACCACAGTTGTGGCTTCTCTTAATCTCAAATTATTGAAAAGTCATTGCAAAAATGAAATTAAACCAAAAGGTAATCAGGTGATTTGATGTCGGACTGATAGTACAAATCAGAAGTAAAAAGAGTGAACATACTTCTAGACCCCTTTCTTCTCTTGTGCGGTCGTCAACGGAGGCCGATATCACCCCCCAGCGGCAGTCAATGTCAGAAATGTAGCCTCTGTAGAATGGAGATGCAGCACTGAGAGCCATCTGTAAACCAAAAGATAAGCAAACATGTCAGAAATGCAAACTTTTACTCCTTTAGGCATGGGACCAACAAGGATCACTCCAAAAGCTAGGGATGCATTGTTCCAGGGGGTCCCAAAGACCTGCTGGGTAACATCTAAGGATTTAAAGGCCTCCCTTGCATTTGCTCATGTTATTGTTCACGAGTCCACCCTACGGAGAACACTGAACAACAATGGTGTGCATGGCAGGGTGACAAGGAGAAGGCCACGACTCTCCTAGATGTACACTGCTGCCCGTCTAAACAAAAAGATCACATGGATAAGCCTGAAGGCTATTGGAAGAATGTGCTGTGGACAGACGAGTCCAAAATACAACATTTTGGCTTGAAAGAGAAGCATGTTAGTTGGCAAAAAGCAATGCTGTATTCCAACATAAGAACCTTATCCCATCTGTGAAACCTGCTGGTGACAGTGCCACGGTTTGGGCCCGTTTTGCTGCCTCTGGACCAGGACAACTCGATGAATTCTGAATTGTAAAAGCAAATTCTACATGAAAATGTCAAAAGTGGGTCCTGCCACAAGACAAAGAATGGTTAAAGCAGGGGTCTCAAACTCCAGTCCTGGATGGCTGCAGGTTTTCATTCTAACCCTTCTTTAACCCAACTTCTTTAACAGGTTTGGCCACCCTAACCCACTCTCACCTCAAAGTACTGCACCCTCCACCCATCCTTCTGCTGATACCAGCACAGGAGAGACATCCCCACCCACAATTACAGCAGCCCAGGTAAGCACAGAGCTGAGGAGACTTCGTGCCAACAAAGCAGTGGGTCCAGATGGAGTATCGCCACAACTGCTGAAGGCCTGTGTGCTGGAGCTGGGGAGTCCTCTACAGAGCATATTCAACCTGAGCCTGGAACAAGAGAGAGTCCTGAGGCTTTGGAAAACATCTTGCATCACCCCAGTCCCAAAGGTATCACGTCCTAGTGAGCTGAATGACTTCCGGCCTGTCGCTCCGACGTCACATGTGATGAAGACCATGAAGCGGCTGCTGCTTTACCACCTGAGGCCACGGTCCGCCACACCCTCGACCCTCTGCAGTTCGCATACCAGGAGAAGGTAGGAGCGGAGGATGCCATCATCTACATGCTACACCGATTCCTCTCCCACTTGGACAGAGGCAGTGGTGGTGTAAGAATTATGTTTCTGGATTTCTCTAGCTCCTTCAACACCATCCAACCTCGGCTCTTTAGGGACAAGCTGACAGAGATGGGAGTAGATTCACACCTGGTGCCATGGATCGTGGACTATCTTACAGACAGACCTCAGTATGTGCATCTCGGGAACTGCAGGTCTGACATGGTGGTCAGCCAACATACATCAGACTTCCAATACAACTCGGAGTCCTGCCACCTGCAAAAGTTCGCTGATGACACTGCTATCGTGGGCTGCATCAGGAGTGGGCAGGAGGAGGAGTATAGGGACCTAATCAAGGACTTTGTTTAATCGATGCGACTCAAACCACCTACACCTGAACACCAGCAAAACCAAGGAGTTGGTGGTGGATTTTAGGAGGCCCAGGCCCCTCATGGACCCCATGATCATCAGAGGTGACTGTGTGCAGAGAGTGCAGACCTATAACTACCTGGGAGTGCAGCTGGAGGATAAATTGGACTGGACTGCAAATACTGATGCTCTGTGCAAGAGAGGACAGAGCCGACTATACTTCCTTAGATGGCTGGTGTCCTTCAACATCTGCAATAAGATGCTGCAGATGTTCTATCAGATGGTTGTGGCGAGCGCCCTCTTCTACGCAGTGGTGTGCCGGGGAGGCAGCATAAAGAAGAGGGACACCTCACACCTGGACAAACTGGTGAGGAAGGCAGGCTCTATTGTAGGCACGGAGCTAGCCAGTTTGACATCCGTGGCAGAGCGACGGGTGCTGAGCAGGCTCCTGTCAATCATGGAGAATCCAATGAACAGGATCATCTCCAGACAGAGGAGCAGCTTCAGCGACAGACTGCTGTCACCGTCCTGCTCCACTGACAGACTGAGGAGACCCCACACTATGCGACTCTTCAATTCCACCCGGGGGGTAAACGTTAACACTACACAAGATTATTGACTGTTACACCTGCCTGGCACTCTCCACCTTGCATTTTTTAACTTGCACTGCACTTTTATTGCTCTTTAATTTAATATTATTTTTATCAGTTTGTTGCTGCTGGAGTATGTGAATTTCCCCTTGGGGATTAATAAAGTATTATTATTATTATAAAGTATCAATCAATCTATCTATCTTTTAATGAGTGCCCCGTTTGTGCTGCTAATTAACTTCATTTGAATTCATTTTTAATTGAGTTGTTTTTTTAAGATTTGCTCCCCTGAATATTTTCATCGTTCCTCTGAATTGAATCATTTCTTTCCTTAAATGGCACCCAAACAGAAATGAAATGTGAAGTGAGTGAGCCAACAGAAGACCACCTAAGTCAGGGCCTCAAACTCCAAACAATTTCACTCCAACCAGATGCTCAATTAGGCACCAATTCTTATTGTTAATTAAACTCATTCTCTAATTCCATGGCTTGTTGCTGCTCTCATTGTGCAACAGAAGACATTTCTGAGATTGTTGATCTTCTCTTTTCTAAGAGCTCTGCTAAAATGTTTTGGGGGTCCTGAGAAGATTGACATTCCTGAGACCACCGTCTTTCTTTATTTTCAGACATTGTATGATGGTCACAGTTTGCTGGTCCTGTTTTGGCTTATTTTGTATCTCATTATTGTTTGGGTGCTAATTACGGAAAAAGAAACAATTAAGGTGCCCGAGTCTTCAAGAGCCTGTCAATTAAAATTAATTCAAAAGAAGTGAATTAGCAGCACAAACTGGTCACTAATTAAGAAAAGGGCTGGAATGAAAACCTGCAGCCACTGTGGGCCTCCAGGACCAGAGTTTGAGACCACTGGGTTATACTTTAGCTTAGGGGTCACAAACTCCAGTCCTGGCGCACCTCCGTGGCGGCAGGTTTTAATACTAACCCTCTTCTTAATTAGTAACCAGTTTGTGCTGCTAATTAACGTCTTGTGAATTCATTTTAATTGAATTGCTTTTTTAAGATTTGTACCCCTGAATTTTTTCATCGTTCCTCTGAGTTGCTCCATTTCTTTCCTTAAATGAACCCAAACAGAAATGAAATGTGGAGTGAGCCAACAGAAGACCAACTAAGTCAGGGCCTCAAATGCCAACCAATTTCACTCCAACCAGTTGTTCAATGAGGCGCCAATTCTTATTGTTAATTAAACTCGTTCTTTAATTCCGTGGCTTGTTGCTGCTCTCATTGTCCAATGGCAGACATTTCTGAAATTGTTGATTTTCTCTTTTCTAAGAGCTCTGGTAGAATGTTTTGGGGGTCCTGAGCAGATCAGCATTCCTGAGACCTCCACCATTGATACTGTATGATGGACACCAGTTGTTTTGGCTCAATTTGTATCTTATTATTGTTTGGCTGCTGATTAATGAAACAAGAAAACAGGGGGTCTGAGTCTTCAAGATCAAGTCAATTACAATTATTTCACAAGAAGTTAATTAGCAGCACAAACAGGGCACTCATTAAGAAAAGGGTTAGAATGAAAACCTGCAGCCACTGTGGCCATCCAGGACTGGAGTTTGAGACCCCTGAGTTAAAGCAAGTCTTAAAAATGGCCGAGCCGAAGTCCAGACCTTAAAACCCTATAGAAATCTTGTAGAAGCAGCTCATGCATGGAAGCCCACCAAATTCCTGAGTTCAAGCAGTCCTGCAGGACTAAAGTTCCTCCAAGAGGAAGTGCAAGCCTGATCAAACACTACCTGAAATGCCTACCTGACGTTACTACTGCACAAGGGATGGGGAGGTCACACCAGTTACTGAAAAGCAAAACTCCCCACGCTGGATTTGTGTCTCCTCTGTATTTGTGTCGTTTGTTAATCTAGTGTAAGGAGTTCTGTATAAACCTGTTCACGTTTTAAGTTACATTTATGAAGAAATAGAATAAAACACTGAAGGGTTCACAAAGTTTCTAGCACTACTGTTTCTATTTTCATGCAAAGACCAAAGAGATGAAAGGATTCAGTGTCCGCGTCCCGACCAATATGCAAAGCGCAGCACCACAGACCCGCCATATTTACATCTGTTGTTCTCTTTGAAGTTAAAGCAAGGCTAAAAATACTTACCACAATCGGACATATTGTAGCCAGCTGGTCATACAGATATCGAGCTTCACTGATGCTACATGCCTGGAATGTCACCTGTTAAAACAAGAGAAATACAAATATGGTAACAGCGTGGTATGAAGTCAGGCCTGGACAAGACTTGAAATGCAGCCTAATTCAAGGCATCAAGGACAAGAGATGGGCCATCAGACACCCTGGTGAGAAGTACATTCAGGTAGTCAAGTCTGTGTAACGTTAATAGGCGTATCTACTATCACAATGTTATCAGCAGTGTGGTGTAGTGGTTAAGGCTTTGGACTTCAGACCCTGAGGTTGTGGGTTCAAATCCCACTACTGACACCACTTTGTGACCCTGACCTGCCTGTGCTCCAATTGGAAAAAACAAAATTATGTATCATAATGTGGGATAAAGGTATCAGCCAAATAAGTAAATACACAATACAAGACGTTGTATGAAGCCACGGAAGAAGATCTTCTGGGAATACAAAAATAAAGGACAAGACAGTGGGGGACTTTACTTAAAAGTAGGAGTCTGCCATGCTAGTAAATGACAGCGGGGAGGATCCCTTGATTAGGCGGCAAGGCCTCCTCTGTGGATTGGTGACATCTGGAGTCCCAGGTGGCATTCATGATCCAGAAGTGGTCTGGAAGCTCATTTCAGTCATTATTGTGCTTGAAATTGGGAGAGATGTGTGACGGTAAGACTAGATTAATCTCTCCATTATAAAAAGACTTTTTTCTGGCGATGAGAAGTGAGACAGAGAGACACTTTCACATCCCACGAGACGGTCAAGTCACGTCATACTTACAACCTTTGGAAGCAAGTACCATGATGCACGTGCAGAGCGGGTTAGAGATAATGGCTGTAGGAAAATTCAAAAGTCTCAAAAAATGAGAGGAAAGATCGCATTAGTGCAAACAAACGGAAATTGTTACTCAGTGAAATACCGGAACGGTGAAAACAGATCGGATAGTGTTTGAGGATAGTGTTTGAGGATGTCTGGGGGCAAGAGGGGCGGCACGGTGTCGCAGTGGGTAGCGCTGCTGCCTCGCAGTAAGGAGACCCGGGTTCGTTTCCCAGGTCCTCCCTGCGTGGAGTTTGCATGTTCTCCCTGTGTCTTCGTGGGTTTCCTCCCACAGACCAAAGACATGCAGGTTAGGTGCATTGGCGATTCTAAATTGACCCTAGTGTGTGCTGGGTGTGTGTGCATGCCCTGTGGTGGGCTGGCACCCTGCGTGGGGTTTGTTTCCTGCCTTGCACCCTGTGTTGGTTGGGATTGGCTCTAGCAGGCCCCCGTGATCCTGTAGTTAGGATATAGCGGGTTGGATAATGGATGGATGGATGGGGGACAAGAGAGACAAGAGGACAGCTGCTGAACAGGCTTTTAAATGTTCAAAGCGCTACACAAGATGCAGATCACATGGCAAGCAGCAGCAGCAAGCAGCTGATCAAGCAAAGAGGAGGTAAATGTATTTGTTTCCCATTGTATCACCATTTAAGAGGGGGTTTCGGAGGAGCGACCACGTCTCCTTGGGGTGCGTTCAGCCCCCCTCTTCACAACGGCACGTAGCGCTGGTGTGTGTGTGTGTGTGTTTGGGGGGTGATGGCGAGCGAAGCCACCTAGTATTCAAGATAATAATTCTGTACATTTATAAGGTGCTTTTCTCACAACTCCTACTGCTTTATACAGAAAGTGAGGAGCAAATCAACCACCACCAATGTGCAGCATCCGCTTGGGTGATGTGATGCAATGGCAGCCATTGCTGTGCCAGTACGCTCACCAGACATTAGCTATTAGGTGCTCAAGGGGTGACAGAGGTAGTTAGCCAATTAGGGACAGGGGATGATTACGGGGCCAGAATGAGCAGGCCATGGACATCATGAGACACCCTACTCTTTATGAAGGATGCCCAGGGATCTTCTAAGACCACAGAAAGTTAGGACCTCAGTTTTACATCTCATCAGAAGTTACAGCACAGTGGCCCCGTCACGCCACTCAAGCATTGGGATCCACAGTCAGACCCGAAGCGCCCCCTGCTGGCCTCACCAACACCTCTTCCAGCAGCCACCCATGCTTTTCCCAGATGATCTCCCATCCAAGTACTGGCCAGGCCTCAACACGCCTGCCTAGCTGCAGGTGGGTGACCTCTTCTGAAGTGCAGGTGGTGTGGCTGCTGGTTTAGCCACAGGAGGGGGTGGAAAATGGTGTGGTGGGAGGATTGGGGTCACTAGTGACGAAGAGTTCATGGGACCACATGGGTGGGTGTGAGACAAATCCTGTGCAGGGTCATAATGAAACCACCCATTTGTAGTTTTTGCTCTTTTGTCCCGTAAAGAAAAAAAGGTCAGAGGCACAACTTTGAGATGTGTAGCTCTCATCGAGTGGCACGCCTGACACAGAGTCACAACATTTGTCACTTTAACCTTTTTATCTTTCTTCAGCACGGGAGTAACCTTTTAAGGATTTTTTTCTTTTGTAAATACAGCTTGACACAGTCCCCTCAACTAACTCCTCTGGTCCCTCTCTGGGCCCAGGATCAGAGCAGGAATGCCATCTACTGGAGAAAGTCCATTCAGAACACGATACAAATGAACAAATGTGCGTCTGTTTTTATATTTAAGTAGAAAACAGAGACTGCAGATAAACAAAGTCAAACTTCACAGTTGGAATATACCTGAAGGCAGCAGTTCCCCATTCCGAATCCCATGGCATCCATATATATGTGGTCTGGTAAAGCTGCTCTGGCGGCTTCGCCATCATCAGAAGGGAATCTCTCAATGAAAGGACTTGGAGTATTTTTATCTTTAAAGACTATAAAAGAAAAAAAGGAGAAATAGAATTAGTAGCTACAAGCTGTTAAGTGCTTACCGTATATACTCGAGGATAAGTCAGGACTTGATTTTATTGTATAATTTATGGTATTTTATAATGTCGGTCGTATAGGTCAAATGCAGAAAATTCACGCTATTGGTCCAAGAGATTATGATATACTAACACCCACCTGAGAGAGTAACCACAGAGCACACGGCCTTTTCTTTCTATGTATTGTGCCTACGTAACCACACGGTGATACCCGCACTATTCTGAAGCAATGTCTGCACTGTTTTGTGTTTTTTGTACCTCACACCCTCATACACCTTTATCGTAAGAGCATCCCTTATCTACAATGGAGCGTTCGATCAGAAGAAAATACGAAGCTGGATTTAAATTAAAAATCGTTGAAGTGGCAAAAAAAATTGGTAACTGCGCTGCTGTCTAAGAAACTGGTGCGAGATTGGAGGAAGCAATTTAAGGGTCACATTTTTGAATGAGCGTATAAGTCAGGGTCTGATTTTATGATCGATTTTTCGGGTTTCAAGACCCAACTAATATACGGTATATAAGGCAAGCCGAATTAACATTTAACAGTAATAACACATTTTATTTATATAGCGCCTTTCCCATGCTCAAGGCACTCCACAGAGTTTAAGATAGAACGGCAGGGTATACAGTACATAGCATTATACAAACCAGATAAATATATAAAGAAGATTAAGACAGTAAATTAAGAGAAAAGCCTAACAGACAACATAATTGATGGTTTAGCACACACACATACAGGTTACATGAGCATCTTGACAGAGAGGTAAACTGAGAGGAGGGTAATAAAGTCAAATAGAGCTAAAAGCCTTCCTGAAAAGAGAAGTTTTGAGTTGTTTTTTTAAAAGAATTCATGGAGTCAGCTGATCTAATTAAATAAAATGAATTTCAGATATTTTACAATGTAATTTACTTTTTAAGATAGCTGAAACTTACTTTGAGATATCTTAAAATAATGTCCTTCACATTTTAAGATATCTGTAATACATTTCAAGATATCTCAAAATAATTATGTCTGCATTTCAAGATATCTTAAAATCATTTCCTGTAAAACTGCCTATTATTTCAATGGGACTTCTTGTTTATTATAAGATATCTTAAAATATACTTGAGATATCTTGAAATGAGCAGGGAGTGATGTTGAGATATCTGAAAACGCTATTGAGATATTTTGAAATAAACGCGTGTCCTTTTAAAGATATCTTAAAATGCATTTTAGATATCTTGAAATACAATTTGAGGTATCTTGAAATACCTTGTTAGATATCTGAAAATCTGAAATTCATTTTAGATATCTAAAAATGTATTTTCAATATCTCAAACAACAGTGAATTTTATGTTATCTTAAATGCTTTTTGAGATATCTTAATTATATTTCAAGATATCCTAAAATACCTTCCCACTCATTTTAAGATATCTCAAATTCATTTTAAGATATCTTAAAATAACTTCCTGTGCATTTCAAGGTATCTCAAATACACTGTGAGATATCTTAAAATAGACAGGAAGTCCCACTGAAAGAATGGGAAATTTTACAGGAAGTGATTTCGAGATATCTCAAAATGCACAGGAACCTATGTAGAGATATTTCGAATTGCATTTAAGATATCTCAGATATTTCAAAATGTACAGCATATCATTTCAAGATATCTTGAAATCTATTTGAGATATCATAAAATGCTTTTAAGATATCTTAAAAGAGATGCATTTTTAGATATCTGTAATTCAATTTGAGATATCTTAAAATTAATTTTGAGATATCTGTAAATGTTAATTCGGCTTGCCATACGGTATATGGATTTTTCATTTAGTGATCAAATCTGCATGGCATTATGGTTAAAAGCATCTGCCACAAAAATAAGCACACGCTTCAAGTATGCAAATGTGTCTGAAACGGCTAATAAACGAGATCAATTCTAAGCAAGTAATAAACTGAACTCGTCCACTCAACTCGATGGTTAGTGCTGCCACTCAGTTCCAGTGCCCAGGATTTAAACCCAAGCCTCAGTGATATTTAAGAAACGTTCTTCCAAAGTCCTGACAGGTGTATCTTCACAGGTACACTGGTGTCACTCACACGTCCTTTTAACTGCCAACATCCCACCAGTGTATGTATGTGGCTGTGAATACGCCCTGTGTTTGACTGCACCCCCCCAGTGTTGGGTCCTGATTTTGTCAGTAAAGACTCCGGACCCTGAAACTCTTAAACTGGAATAAAAAGCTCCAGCGATGGGGTGTATTCAGTTTCAATACATATTTAAAAAATACGTTTGGGGTGTTAATTTCATTTCTTCTTTACTGTTTTTTCATTTGTAAAATATGTGAAGAACCAGCAGGACGCTTTGCCTAAATTTCACCAGAATGGTTTATTTTGGCCTTTAGCCACAGCTTTCAGTTTCTAGGCTCAGCATTTACTGCAATCTGCATTGCTGCCACTGCCAAGCCTTTTTAATTTACTTTAAAAACTGAATATTAGAATACAAAGGTGCCAAGTGGACTTTGCTACTGCCTATACGAGAGAGAGGTTGGGAGTATCTGCTGATTACTGATTACAGCATGTCACTGCACCCACCACCAAGGATTGAGATCGGAGTGTAGCGGGTGATGCCTCAGCACCACACTCAACACTGGGAGGTTAGCCACAATGGCTGGAGTGCCAGTCCTGCCACCAACCCTCAAGTTTGCCCAACAGAGTGGAGTCACGTCTGGCGTTTATGGGATTCGGACCGGCAGCACAGACTCCTTGCCTCAGAGCCACCACTACTGCCTGTATGCCACTGTATAAATACCAGTCTCTGAATGCCCTGTTGGTTAATAAACCCTTTTGGGTTCATGGCTTAAAAAAAAAAAACAACACATTATAAGTGTAACTTCACAAATGTTTTTGAAGGCAAACATGTACACATACTTGTGGGGATCAGACTGAACTGTGCATTTTCTTTATCTGGTATTAGATAAATAAAAATGAAAATTTGCATTCTGACAGTTCAATACATAATGCCATTCAGCACAGCAACACTTCACTCAACCACTACTTACTTGGCACATTTATTGCTACCTTCTCTCCTCTTCGGTGTCGAATATTTCTGGTCAAAGTGCTATAAAGATTAAAAAAAAAAAAAAAGAAAGTTATAGGACTTAAAATACTGTAATGTCACCAAGTAACCTTACCTAAAGCCTCCAATGTTATCTGACTAACATATACCTTGGAATGTATTTTATTATTTTTAAAGATGCAAATTATGACATTAAATGAGGAAAACAATTCCAAACTACTGTTCAAAAGTAATAATAATTGGATGGCGCAGTAGAGCTTTGTACATTAGATGACCGAAACTATCCAAAATGAGGGGTAGGGTGCCAATGGGATGAAAACACCCACAACTGACTAGCATGTGGATGAGGGTCCAACTAAGAGACTCCAGGAGACCCCCACAGATACATCAGCAGTTTCAAATACTGAAAAGCAAGGTTAACAAACAGATGGATGTTTAAAACATATCATAGGTCAGAAACTATTTTGAGTATTTCTATAATATAAGACACGGAAACATCAGGATGAGAACACATTGTGTATCTTACCTAAATCTGGGATGTTTATGAATTGCTTCATCAGGAAAAAACAAGGATTTCGATGCTCCTTTTTCAATGGGTCTTGGTTCAAATTTTGGAAAAGTGAAGCCGGGACAACCCAATCTGGGGAGAAATAAATAAATAGATTGATTAATCAATAGACAGAGTGAAAGGCACTATAAGATAGATAGATAGATATGAAAGGCACTATATGATTGATAGATAGATAGATAGATAGATAGATAGATAGATAGATAGATAGAT
>JANRMT010062824.1:7444486-7462426 GCA_026402145.1 Polypterus bichir lapradei | reverse complement strand
AGATAGATAGATAGATAGATAGATAGATAGATAGATAGATAGATAGAAACATGGTAACATTTTTGGAATCGATGAAGATGAATGTTGTCCAAGGCCTGCAGCGATTTTTCTTTGACTTCCTCCGCGGTACAAAAACGCTTTCCCTTGAGTTCTTTTTTCATATGCGGGAACAAGAAAAAGTCGCACGTCGCAAAGATCAGGCGAGTAGGGAGGGTGACAAGAACTTCCAAGACACACAAGTTAGAAATCTCTTCAATAATTCGCCGACGATCTTAATAAATTGCATTGCAAACTTTTTCACAATTTTCGTCATTCCTAATTGTGGAAGGTTGGCCAGATGTTGGTGAGTATTCCAGTGGCATTTCCTCTCGTTTAAAACACGAAAACCCCTCGTAGACCTGTGTTTTACTTCACGCTTCCTCTTTAAAAGCAGTTTCAAGCATCACTACAGTTTCAGCAGCCGTTTTCCCTAAGAGAACACAAAATTGAACGAAGACTCGCTGTTCTTTATGATCACCCATCACAAAAATCGCAGAACATGTTTAATAAGCGCTAAGAAAAACCAACAAGGAATGAATGGCATACGAACAACATAGGCAGACTGCCACAGAATACTGTAAGTGTGCCACACCTAGCGGCAAAATTCACAACTAAGTCGAGATTGTGTACCAGGTACAGATTCTGGTTATTTTTGGACCCCCTGTATTGTGTGTTATTCTTTTTTAAGCTTTCTATATCCTGCATTTATTTGTTTAGTGTTTTATGCAGAAAATACTTGTATTCAATGTTACACGTACCCTTCTGAGACTCTGTGAGGCACCCTGAGCACGGGAATGGCGGCATATAAATAAAGATACATTATTATTATTATTATTATTATTAAAGAGGAATGCTCTGCCTACAAGCTTGTCTCTTAATTTAACCCTGACTATTGGTCATATCAGTAGGACTCCATTTTCAGTAGGACTTCACTCGATCTGTGAATTTTGACGGATTCAACGACATGGCCGCCAACATTGTCATCTACCTCACAGTGGATGTTATCCTGTTATCTTCTTATTAAAAAACAGATGATCTAACAACGAATGCAGACCTTGCTAACGTAGAGGCCAACAGAGTAAAACTTTAATAGTAGGAAAAGTAAAGAAATAAATAGAACAAAAAAGGGAAGAAAATCTGCTTCCTCAATTTAAATGCTTATTTTAAAATGTTATTGATCAGATCCTGCCAGGTTTTTAAAAAGTTTTGCACAGATCCTCTAAGTGAGAGTTTGATTTTTTCAAATTTCAAAAATTGTATATAACATCAGTTGACCACTGACTTAGGAGCAGTGGCTTAGGATTCTTCCAGTTGAGCAAGACAAGTCTATGTGCCAATAGTGAAGTGAAGGCCATTCCAGTATGCATGTCCTTCTCTACTTTAAGCCCCTCTGTGAACCCACCAAACACAGCTGTTAATGGATTAGGAGGGATTGTGACCCCAAGGCTGTATGATAAGGCTTTATAAATTTTGGTCCAGTAAGATGTTAATTTGGTAAATGCCCAGAACATGTGGCCCAGTGAGGCTGGAGTTGGATTGCAATGTTCTTGCCCTGGAAACACTTTGGACAGTTTTAAACTACATAAAAGATTTTAAGTTGAATAACTGAATGCCTGAGGTGGGCTGGTGCTCTGCTCCGGGGTTTGTTTCCTGCCTTGCGCCCTGTGTTGGCTGGGATTGGCTCCAGCAGACCCCGGTGACCCTGTAGTTAGGATACAGCGGGTTGGATAATGGATGGATGGATAACTGAATGCTTTGCCCATATGGGGCTCGAGTGAATTCTGGGCCTGTGGCTGCCTTCCACTCCATCTCTGAAATGCTGAGATCCTTTACCCACTGTACTCTGGGATTTTTGAAAAGGAGGGACTTTAAAAAGTTTTTATATATTATAGAAATGCTGTCCGAGTTCTCAAGACTGATCAATATCATTAAAATTATTACCATTTTTATGTACAGTATATTAAAAATAGCAGTGGCTCTATCACGGACCGCTGAGGGACCCCACTCTTAGCATTGTCCTATTCTGAAAAGGTTCCTCGCACCATAACCCTCTGCTTCCTGAGTTTGAGCCAACTGTGTACCCACCTACAGCCCATGCCTTAGATTTCCATTTGTTTAAGTCTGACGCCCAGCCTCTCATGCGAGACCCTCGTATGCACCTCTCTGAGCGTCTGCTTTGGTTGCATATTAGTGAAACATGGCCTGCCCCTTCTGAACCCACCCATGTCGACTGATCGCCAGAACTCCTGTTCTTGACATGTGCAGCTCATCTCTTTCTTAACAACTCCTTTCATTGATTTACCTGGGATGCACATTAAGATTGTTGGCCTACAGTTACGTGGATCGGCCAAGTCTCCCTTTTTATATAACCAAGAGAGGCAGAGGATTACATTAAGCGTCACCTGTAAGAGCCATTTTCCTAGTTCTATGAGATTCATGAATATTTTACTAGATGACAACGCATAATCTATGGGAAGTTCCTATAACCCCACGTAAATAGAACTGTATTGATATATTCCTGCCATTTCTAACAGCTTTGAGTAAACAATATTCTTCAGTTAGTCACAGCCTTGCCATGAGTAAGGTATGGAAGGCATAAGGTTTTAAACCGTGCCAACCAGCCTATGGGCCTTTTGAGTGTGAAGTAACTCGTAAAACAGCACTTATTTAAGTGTTGAACTGTATGCTTAAGGCATACAGAAGAAGAAATTAAGAACCTTTAAGTACAGAAAGAAGAAGCTAAGAATCTTTTATATAAGAAATTAAGAACCTTTAAGTATAGACAGAAGATGTAAAGAATTTTTAAGTATAGAAATAACTAAAGTTTCTCAAGAAAAGCTAAGTTTATAGAAGATACATTTTTTCTTTTTTTTGCCTTTTATTCTACGTGTGTAACTATTTTTTCTTTTATTCTTGTGTGGATTATTTGCTTTTAACTTTCACTAAATATTTTAAAAACAAATTTTTGGACTTTTGAGATTTCTTTCGACACGCGTTTACCCGTGCTTGACAACGCCTTACGCCACGGGAGTTACATCACCTTTGATTTTGGGGTCTGCTCACAGGGTCACCTACTGTGCAATATTATGTACATATAACTACATAGTCTACAAACTCTGGTAGGACCACTGCATGAAAGTCTATCAGTTTTGACCTGAAAATAAAATTGGAGCCATTAAAGAGTGGGGGAAAAAAATAGCATACTGAGAGCAACGAAACACAGACAAGTAGGTTAATTAATTTAAATCTTCAGAGACGAGAGTATTCTTAGCTGCTGGATTCACTAGCAGTTATCAAGCGATGGAAATAACATAAAACCTACTTAATCTTCTTCTTCTTCATTTGGCTGCTCCTGTTAGGGGTTGCCACAGCGGATCATCTTGTTCCATCTCTTCCTGTCCTCGTCATCTTGCTCTGTCACCCCCCATCACCCTCATGTCCTCTCTCACCACATCCATAAACCTTCTCTTCAGCCTTCCTTTTCTCCCCTTACCTGGCAGCTCTATCCTTATCACCCTTCTCCCAATATACCCAGCATCTCTCCTCTGCACATGTCCAAACCAACACAATTACAGATACAAAACACTAAACACAAAATGATAAACGGCACACACAAACACTCATAACGCAGTCCAGTTGCGCAGATGGAGATGATGGGGGTGCTGAATTTGATGCACATTTAAGTGAAGATCTGTAGAAGCTGGGAACGCTTCCCCGATGAAGTTGATTTCCAATCCAGACCAAAAAAAAAAAAAAAATCACACAAAAATGCGGGCACAGGACAAGAAAGTAAATCCTGAGAAAACCGCAATCCAATTGTGCAGTGAAGCACTGAAAGAAAAAGACCCGCCAATTGCAATCCTGACAGATTCTTACAGCTCACTTTTAAAACTAGCGCCTCATCTCTCACCCAGCAGCCCTCATGGAAGCCAAAGCTGCCTAATGATGCAATTTTCCCAGGGGCTGCTGGGATTTGCAGTCCATTTAAGTAGTGCTCTAACCGCATGGTCTGTCAGCCATACACGTAAAATTTCCATTTAAATATTGAAGAGAAACCTGCAAATAGTAAACCTGCAAATCATCATGGCCAACCCTGTATATGTACACAGACATTTGACAAATAAATAGAATAATAAATAAATGTATCAAACAACAACCACCACCCTTAAAATACACACTAGAGTTACAAAAAACAGAAGAAAGAAAACTTCTGGCTTGGCTAAAAATGAGAGAGAAGTCCCAGTAAGGAATTACTAAGGCGAATGAAGGAGCCTTTCCAAATACAGTGGTGCCTTGGTTTGTGAGCATAATTCGTTCCGCAAATGAGTTTATAATCCAAAGCACTCGTATATCAAAGTGAATTTCCCCATAAGAAATGCACTGGTGAGGCCTCATCTGTAGTCCTGTGTCCAGTATTGGTCTCCAGGCTACAAAAAGGACATAGCAGCACTGGAAAAGGTCCAGAGGAGAGCGACTAGGCTGATTCAGGGCTACAAATGATGAATTATGAGGAAAGATTAAAAGAGCTGAGCCTTTACAGATTAGGATTATGAGGTGACATGACTGAAGTGTTTAAAATGATAAGGGAATTAGTCCAGTGGATTGAGACGGTGACATTAAAATGAGTTCAGCAAGAACACGGGGACACAGTTGGAAACTTGTGAAGGGGAAATTTCGCACAAACATTAGGAAGTTTTTCTTTACATAAAGATCGACTCTTGGAATAAGCGACCAAGGAGTGTGGTAGACAGTAAGACTTTAGGGACTTTCAAAACTCGACTTGATGTTTGTTTGGAAGAAATAAGTGGAAGACATTATTGAGCTGAATGGCCTGTTCTCATCTTGAGTGTTCTAAAATAATGGAAACTCAGATGATTCGATCCACAACCCAAAAATATTCATATAAAAATGATTGATTAACACAAAATGTAAAGTAAAAATACATCAAACAAATTAACCTGCACTTTACCTTTGAAAAGAATCATGGCTGGTGTGAGGGAGACGAGAGAGAGGGGAGACGAGGAGGAGGACGAGGGGTATTGCGTAGGACGACTTTCACCATAACTAACAGAATCCCTGCTATCTGTTGGCTCACTGGAATCTTTTTCTTTGTTTGGCAACTTTAACAAGGAACGTATTCAATGAGAGTTGCTTTTGCGGAAATGTGACATTGCATTGTCATTAAACAGATTCATCGCTCGTACTGGTACAGTCTTATTCAGGTGGTGCTTTTCGACAAAATTTTGCCCTCTTTCCCACATTTTGTCCACACGAGAAGCAACTTTTTTACATCTTCCAGAACACTTGGCCACTGCTTTGATATCCTTGTGACTCCTTTTGCTGCATCTGGCCCTTCTTATGTCTTCTTTCTTCTTTAACATTGTGCAAATCGTCGATGTAAACTTGTTATAAAATATTGCAATGTCGGCCACTCGCACACCTCATTTGTGTTTCTCGATGATTTCCTTCTTAACTTCCACCGTAATCATCTCCTTCTTCTTACCGCCTTTCTTTTCAAACTTTTTTTTCATGGGGTCCATTGTTGCGGTACATTACTAAAGAACAGCCACTACCCTTGGACACAAAATTAAAACATGCTTTACGCACATACATGTGGTTACAATGCTATAGTAAAACAGTCTACACTCGTACGGATGTTGACTATATGAGTGAGGCATGCCAACTGAGACCGAGCATGGGAGACAATTACCCACAATCCCGCAGAGATAGAGAGAGAGAACCAACATTGGCTCACAGTTGTGGTCACATGATGCTCAGCAGACAAAGCATTATATGTACTACTCGTATTGCAAGGCCTCACTCATTTATCAAGTTAAAATTTATTAAAAGTTTAGCTTGTCTTGCAAAACACTCATAGACCAAGTTACTCACAATCCAAGGTTTTACTGTACACTGGTTTTAAGTCGGAATATATACATAGAATCTCAAAATTTGTCTTTTAAATGTAATATTGTTTTATGTAAGGGAAAAAAAACACAAGAGCAAGTAAAGAATCCAAAGAGCAATAAAAACAATTAACAAATACAAATAAAAGTGTCCCAGTAGTGTAAAGAGGCAGGTTCAAGCACCAGGAACGTTCGTATGCAGAATGAAAAGATGGGAGATGGAAACAGCAATCTCTGGGTCAGAGATTAAGAACTGTAGGGTCTAATTACACACCAAGGTCTCCAAGATAACAAAAGGCCCTTGTCAAAAAACGATCTGGAAAGGTCATTACAGGAAAGTCTTCATCCACCTGCAGCCATGCCTGTTCAAGCCCAGGCCAGTACTTGGATGGGAGATAAATCTAGGAAAAGCTTGGGTTACAGTTGGAAGAGGTGCTGGTGAGGTCCTTTGGAGACAGTAGGGTGTACCCTGATGTCCAGGCTAAAATTTCCCACCACAGCCTGATCATTCAGGCCCCCTAATCGTCCCCTGTCTGTAACTGGCTAACTGTTTCTCACCCCTTCAAAAGCTAACAGTCAATGTGTGGTACTGACACAAAATGGCTGCCATCATATCATCCAAGTGGGTGCTACACTTTAGTGGTGGCTGATGTGGGTCCCCAGTTCAGTGAGAAAAGTGCTACATAAATGTAAAGAATTATTATTTCTTATTAAAACACAAAACAAAACAAAAGTAGGTAGAATTGACCAAACCCCCTCAGTCAGATGACACTAAAGTTGGACTCTTTGGCTCTTCACAGGATCAGTTTACTTAACATGAGAAGAGGAAAGCATACAAAGAAAAGAATCTCCAAATCTTTGTAAAATACAGCAGTGGACTGGTGACGCTGTTGGGGATGTTTTTATTGGCACCCATCATAATACACAACACTTCAAGTGATTCTCGGTGGTAGCATTTATTCACATGATCTTGACATGTGGTGTGACGGTCGCATGGTGTGCCAGCCATGGCTGATGGTCATATGGTATGACGGTGATGTGTGGTGCGACAGTCGTGTGGTATGACGGTGATGTGTGGTGTGCCAGCCGTGGCTGATGGTCATATGGTATGACGTTGATGTGTGGTGCGACAGTCGTGTGGTATGACGTTGATGTGTGGTGCGACAGTTGTGTGGTATGACGGTGATGTGTGGTGTGACAGTCACGTGGTGTGCGACGTTCGTGTGGTATGACGGTGATGTGTGGTGCGACAGTCATGTGGTATGACGGTGATGTGTGGTATGACAGTCGTGTGGGGCGACGTACCCAGCAACTAAATAATAAACAATCTCTTAACCTCAGTCCAAACTCCATCTGAACTAGCATGGGTGCTGAGATGTCACCCATCGCATGGCAGCACTCGGGTCCTAATCTGGGTTCCTAAGGTGGTTTGTTGTGTGGTGGGTGTGGCAACGTACTGTATCAGCGCCTGCTCCTAACCTCCTCTTAAACCAGCAGACAGTAAGAGGGCAGCTGCACCCAAAGCTTACCTAGGATGACCACACTCTCACAGTATTCCACACAGAAATTATATATTTTTTTTATTTTACTTACCCACCATAATTTGTAGTGGTGGCCAAGAATAATGTATCTGATGTTTTAATGGAGAAATAACAAATCAAAACTTCCTAACTGAACACGACTCGGTGGTACAACAGCAAAACAGCAAATGATGTGAAAAATGGGAATGGGAAAAATCTCATATAACTCGTGTTACATAATCCAAACGTGTTATCAATTCTTATGCCCAGAACGTACACAATCCTTGCATTTTTTTGCTAAAATAAATAATACTTCACAAATATTAAGCAAAAATGCTGAACTTTAAAGACGCCTTTGCTGGAATCCTGTCCTTCTGAACCTGCACTTCAGCGTCGCTGTCCATACTGCATACAAGCGGAGGTAGCCAGTCGAGATGTGTCGTCCAATCCGAGGCTGTCAAGCTGTGCCGAGTTTTTAAACTCCACTTACTTAAGCTGCGTTGCTTTGTGTGCCAATTCAGTTCGTCCTGCCGCTGTCCCTCTTCCTCCTCCCTTCTCTTGTCCATTAGTAGAATTCCTCACAGGAGGTCACAACACCTGCCACTCCCTGCTGTAAACTAACCAATACAATCTTTTAAAGATGGTGGAGTCCACACCCCATAATGCAATGCAGTGCGACATTTGGCTCATTCCCTATAGAAATTGCCCTTTAAAAGCAAAATCCTTATCCAGCTGAGCAGATCAACAGAAGCAGCATCACATATTCAGCCAAAAAAAAAAAAAAAAAAAAAAAAATTGGTGTTCTGGTTCATTTGGTCAAATATCAAACGGGGCGTTTTCTGCAGTTTTGCTCACATATTTTCGGTGGCTGAAAATTCAGTGCATTGAAATGATTAAAGGAGGGAGAGGAAGGAAGAAGATACTGCAGTAGGAGCTTTGAAGCGTCACACTGTAAATAATTTTTCAAATGGCTGTAAACACAAAACATTTCAGGCTCTTTTGTTCTGCGTGCTTACCGACAACTTTGTTTGAAATGAGAGCCAGAAAAAAACAAAAGTCTTTTAGAGCCAAACGTTTAGGTAGCGCATAATTGTAGACTACTTTTTATTTGGTAACTTGATGCCAAAAAGGATGTACGGAATGTTAAAGCTTTACTAGAAACAAAGACACTGTGACTGGCAGAGGTTTGTGGTGATCGAGATGTGCAGTGGGACGATGGGGGGCCGAGAGGGAGAGATCAGTGGACGCCACTAGGAGGCGCACTGCTCACAGGGTGCGGAGATGGGCACCGTGCGGCCGATTAAAAGAGGAAGAGGCCTTTACAAAATGGAATGAGAAATAAACAGAGCACATCACGTAAGTGTAAGAACTTAAAACAGAAAAAAAACAGTTAATATCAAGAGCACAGCAACAAGCCCTGTGTGTCCATTAAGTAAGCAGTACAATTAAAGCTTATAATGTACTATTGTGTGTTTACTAGAAAGAAAATTACACACCAGCAGTAAGACAGATGTATAAACATAATTACAGTCCATTAACATCAGCCGTAAACTCCTAAAATACTGCAGCCAATACAAGAGAAAAGAGAGCTAAACGTCACACAGTGACCCACAGGATGTCCAGCAAGGCACATTTGCTGCCACTGGACTTATTTATTGTTACTTATTCATTTTTATTACCACCTAATTTAATTGGTTTTACTTTTCTTGGAGCTATTTCCCAGACATCTTAGATTAGATTATACTTTCAATTATCCCCAAGGGAAAATTAAAATTCTACAGAAGTGGCAAAAAAATAAATCAATAAATAAATAGAACCATCACGAAAACATAAAAACCTCCAGGTTGGATAACAGAGGGCTGCTACTGTCACCAACAGGCCTGTAGGTGGCAGCAGGATGAGGTCACAGTTGCCACAGGTTTATATTTAAAAAGTCGTTCAGATTTGGAGAGAGCAGGTCCATAAATGGAACGTGTCTAATGGACACCTGACGCCTGGTAAATCCTGGAAAGCGCTTTGAGCTACGTTCTTCATCTAATAATAATGTGCTATAGAAATAAATGTTGTTAATAGTAATAATAGATAACAATACATTTATATAGTGCCTTTCCCATGGCTCAAGGTGCTTGTTGCCAGAGTTGTAAACCAGTTTTTATTTATATCAATACCAGTGGAATTTCATGATACTCAATGCCAATGCTGCACATCCCCTCTCTGACACACGAACACTGAGGACTCTCAGCCAATGAATCGTTTAGCAAACAGGGGCTCAGCAAATGTCCAGGCACCCTGTGGCAGTGGCCACAGGCCACAGCAGGCTTGAGCATCTATGCGCCAAACCCATGACCCTGCAGTAAACCAAGGGCGGGGGGGCTGCCCTCCAGCGTTCTGGGGGAGACAGTGTCCAAAACAAGCTCTCTCCTTCTGTTATCGAGGAGTGTATATATATACTCTGTCACCCCCATCACCTGCATGTCCTCTCTCACCACATCCATAAACCTTCTCTTAGGCATTCCTCTTTTCCTCCTCCCTGGCAGCTCTATCCTTAGCACCCTTCTCCCAGTATACCCGGCATCTCTCCTCTGCACGTGTCCAAACCAACACAATCTCACTTCTCTGACTTTGTCTCTCAACCATCCCAACTGAGCTGACCCTCTAATGTCCTCATTTCTAATCCTGTCCATCCTCATCACACCCAATGCAAATCTTAGTATCTTTAACTCTGCCACCTCCAGCTGTGTCTCCTGTGCCACCATCTCCTGCCCATATAACATAGCTGGTCTCACTACCGTCCTGCAGACCTTCCCTTTCACTCTTGCTGATTCCCGTCTGTCACCAATCACTCCTGACACTCTTCTCCACCCACTCCACCCTGCCTGCACTCTCTTCTTCACTTCTCTTCCACACTTCCCATTACTCTGTACTGTTGATCCCAAGTATTTAAACTCATCCATTCACCTTCACCAACTCTCCTCCCATCATCCTCACCACTCCACTGACCTCCCTCTCATTCACACACGTATTCTGTCTTGGTGCTCCTACTGACCTTTATTCCTCTCCTCTCGTATCCCCACCTCTCCAGGGTCTCCTCGACCTGCATGTCACAATGTCATCAGCAACATCACAGTCCACAGGGACTCCTGTCTAATCTCGTCTGTCAGCCTGTCCATATATAAATATATATACACACGCACACACAAAAGGTGTTTATGCATTTATTTAAAGAGCTTCTGTAAAAAGCCAAATGTCCCCCGGAGACAAATAAACTTCTATAACTTAAGTGAACAACAGTATGCCTTCATCTGTAATAGAATACATGAAAACTAAAAGTAAGAACAGCTTAAAAATACCAGTATAACCATCAAGTAAATACCCGATATCAAAATACAATGCTGGCCTTGACTTTTAATGAGTGACAGACCTGGGGATTCTACTTGTGCTTTGCCAAATGCCGTATTAGGGTTCGGCACCACCCTTGACGTGTCTGCAGCACACGTACTGTATGCTCGTTTAGTAAGAGCGCCCTGTAGGTGGATGGAGGGCAGCCTCATCAGTGTGTCCCACAGAAAGTTTGAATGGGAAGGGCGCAGATTCTGTATACTTGTAGTGTCGTGGTGCTCATGGTTTCTCACTTTTTGTAGCAGATCAATCTCCCTGTCTTTGTGACTTGGCAGGTTTGGCCCTTATTTAAAATGTCGCTTAAAGCTGCTCATTTGCATGATGGAATGCCAGCAAACACTGTGGGTGATTTAAACTGATTTAATAACAAGCGCCCCCAGCAGTGTGTAGACACCTTCCACAATACATGGGCAGAGCAGCTTATTATTCATAATCAACACGCTATTCTTCAAGCTTAAATCCAATCCCTCATATTGATGGTATCATGAATCATCAATGTAATGTGAATTTTTAAGACACTGCAGAGTCCTTCCTCATACCCATTTTACCTTTGTGGGAGACTCTCTTTCATAACAACT
Organism: Polypterus bichir lapradei; assembly: GCA_026402145.1. Classification (NCBI taxonomy): domain Eukaryota; kingdom Metazoa; phylum Chordata; class Cladistia; order Polypteriformes; family Polypteridae; genus Polypterus; species Polypterus bichir. Next base: position 7,450,984 of record JANRMT010062824.1, on the reverse strand, counting down.
AAGGAGTAACTCTCCAGGGAAGCTGTAGTTACAGGGAAACTGTGTTACACCTGAACACCAGCAAGACCAAGGAGCTGGTGGTGGATTTTAGGAGGCCCAGGCCCCTCATGGACCCCGTGATCATCAGAGGTGACTGTGGGCAGAGGGTGCAGACCTATAAATACCTGGGAGTGCAGCTGGATGATAAATTGGACTGGACTGCCAATACTGATGCTCTGTGTAAGAGAGGACAGAACCGACTATACTTCATTAGAAAGCTGGCGTACTTCAACATCAAGATCAACAATAAGATGCTGCAGATGTTCTATCAGACGGTTGTGGCGAGTGCCCTCTTCTACGCGGTGGTGTGCAACATAAAGAAGAGGGACGCCTCACACCTGGACGGACTGGTGAGGAAGGCAGGCTCTATTGTAGGCACGGAGCTGGACAGTTTGACATCCGTGGCAGAGCGACGGGCACTGAGCAGGCTCCTGTCAATCATGGAGAATCCACTGCATCCACTAAACAGGATCATCTCCAGACAGAGGAGCAGCTTCAGTGACAGACTTTTGTCACTGTCTTGCTCCACTGACAGACTCAGGAGACCCCACACTATGCGACTCTTCAATTCCACCTGGGGGAGTAAATGCTAACATTACTCAAAGCTATTGTCTGCTCTTGAATGCATTTTCATTACTATTTAATTTAATATTGTTTTTTGTATCAGTATACTGCTGCTGGATTATGTGAATTTCCCCTTGGGATTAATAAAGTATCTATCTATCTAGTTAATTCAAGATGTCCTCAGGGTTTAAAAAAAAAAAAAAAAAAAAAAAAAACCAACGACTTTTCCCACAGTTCCAAGAAGTTATTTAGAACGTGAGGCGAGACTCCTGCTGGTGTTTGAACGTTGAAGTTGAGTGTCAGTCAGTCGGTACCAACACTCTCCTGCGAGGAGCACAACTACTGCACAAGCCGGCTGGACTTCCCATTGAGATATTGAAGATGAAACCGCTGGAAATGTGAAAAGTAAAAGTTCATCAGGCTAAGGAAGTCTTGTGTATCACAATTTGAACATCCTTGGAGGGACGGAGAGAAAAGCTGACATCATGATGGCTTTGAAGACTGTAGCTAATTTTGACATAGCCGGAAAAAACAAATTTTTAAGCTTCTTTGTTCACTGACCCTACTGAAAGCTTTGTTTGGCACAAGAACAAAGAAAAATGCCCGGCTTATCACAGCGGATTAGTTTATGTAGGAATTAACAGCAGACTACTTTTGTGGTTTTATACGTTTTATTTTTTAAAATTCATAGCCTGATCCGGGAAGGAGGCCTACGCCATTAACGCTTTATCATAAATGGAGATATACGGTTACAAAGAGTGTTGTGGTGATCAAAGAATGGGTATGAGAGGAAAACCCTGAGGATGTCTGAACTCAAATTGGTAATACCAGTAGGGCACAGATCTGGGCAAAGTGACCAAACCATTTTTGAAGCAACTGATGGTCCCCAAGAACAAGTGGCTCTTTATAATTACTAAACGAACGAAGGGTGAAACAATCACAACTCTCCCTGGAGGAGTTTAAGTAAGAGTATGGGCGTTGTGGGCGCATGACTGGATCATCCAGCAAATGGATTACTAGGGGCTCCGCCCCCTACTCGCTTCGCTCGCCAAACCCCGGGTTTGATTTACTGGATATACAATTTAAAGACTGCGGTGGGCTGGCACCCTGCCCGGGTTTGTTTCCTGCCTTGCGCCCTGTGTTGGCTGGGATTGGCTCCAGCAGACCCCCGTGACCCTGTAGTTAGGATATAGCGGGTTGGATAATAGATGGATGGATGGACAATTTAAAGAGAATGTTATTTCCATGGGAATTGTTACCTATGCATTATTTTCACTTTTACTTTAAAACTTTTGTAAAAACAATATTTGGAATTAACTTTTCTTCACGATTGCAATGAATTTAAATTCTGTGTTTGGAGTTACATCATGACAACGCAATGTATAACTGCCCGTGAGTGAATTTCATTTCTTTCTCTCTAATAAATAAACCAACTTTTTTGAAAGTTTGTCCCTGTGATTTGTTAATTGTAATAGCAAAAGCTATTCTAATGGGAAACTGTAAACATTTTAATACGAATGGCACATCAAGATCTCCTTTGGTGTCTAATAATAATAAGTTTTATTTCTGTAGCACCTTTCATACACTCAAGGGCACTTTACGATTCAATACACACATTAACAAGACAGTAGAAATTACATACACGAAAAAGAATACTACTCATTGAAGAGATGTGTTTTTAACAGATGTTTGAAATTAATAATAGATTTTATCTCATGAAGGCTGAGAGGGAGAGAATTCCAAATTTTAGGGGCTATCACTGTGAAAGCTCTGCCACCCATAGTTACTAACCTGTATTTAGGTATGGTGAGTAACTTAGCGTCCGATGATCGTAACGCACGGGCAGGAGTGTAAGGAAGCAGCAGCTCTGACAGATAATGAGGGCTTTAAAGGTGAGAGTGATAATTTGATATTTGATTCTTGAAGAAACTGGTAACCAATGTAAATCACAGAGGACAGGAGTGATGTGAGCAGATTTTTTAGTGTATGCAAGTAAACGAGCAGCAGAATTCTGAACATATTGTAATCTGTTAATATATTTAGTCAGGAGGACATAAAACAAAGCATTACAATAGTCCAGATAAGTAGTGATGATGAAAGTGTGAATGAGTGTCTCAGTATCCTTCACACTGAGATAAGCGATGTTGTGAAGATGAAGAAAGGCCGTCTGTACTATTGAGCTAATGTGTGATTGAAAAGTAAGAAGCTGATCAAAGATGACACCCAAATTACAGACTGATGCTGAGGGTTGAACCAGGATCCTATTAATGTCAATTTTTATCCCACGAAGGGTAGAGAAGACAGATTTGGTACCAACTAATAAGATTTCTGTTTTATCAGGGTTGAGTTGTAAAAAATGATCTGTCATCCAATGATTGATTTCCCAAAAGCAGTCAGTCAGCGCGGCAGGTGAAGATGTTGCCGTTGCATCAACACTTACACAAAGTTGTGTGTCATCAGCATAGCAGTGGAAGCTCAGATGTTGTCCCCTGAAGATGTACTACATTACCTTTCTTGTCGCTTGTTAAAAGTTTACATGTTAGAATTGTTCAACCAATTTTTAACATGACTAATTTTGTCCCATTGCATAGCCCATCACTCAGATATAAATTGCGCAATAACATTACGATACATCCTTCTTTCAACAGTATTTTGGCCGGACGGTGTTAACGGTTGTAGTTATTCTTCGGGATATTGTAAGTTGATGTTTTCATCTTCCGCATCATCACCACCAACTGCTTCAGCAGAGTCTAGTGATACGCATTTAATCAATCTGCCGTGTAACCCATCGACAATTTTCACGTTAATTTGTTTGACTTCATCGTTTCTTGCTGCCATATTTAGATGAGTGGGTGATTCTAAACTGGATCTTAAGTGTGTGTGTCTGTGTTGTCATAAGTAAGCCCTTTAATGGATTGCTGTCTGTCCAGGTTAAGTGCCGGAAGGCACCTGATGACCGTGAAAATAGTTGTAAGTAGGGTGTGACTTGAAAGAATCTCATGGTAAGTGTCTCCATCTCGCGGGACTTCCTTCCAAAAAGTCTCTTTCAAAAGTCACGTCTCGTCCCAAGATTTTTTTTATTATAATAGAGAGATGTGACGGGAGTAATAGATTTCTTCATAAAGGCTTTCATATTGTTTGCCGCTGTTTAGCATTCGTCAATATAAACATCTGGCAAGAAACTCTGCCATCTCTGTTCTGCATGAAAACACAAGACTAAACATTTTTCTCAGCTGTCACTAGAAACTACTTGGGTCTAACGTATAAAACAAATAGTCATTTCTGGATGGAGTGTTCATTTAAGTTCTGTCATTCCTGCTGTGTCTAATAAGTGGACAGGACTGGCGAGCTTTGTTGGGCTGAATGGCCTGTTCTCGTCTAGAGTGTTCTGATGTTCTAATACAGCTAGAACTGGTGACCAGATTGCTGCAATGCTGAATTGGATCAAGCAGGCTGGAGACTGATAAACATGACGTCTCACTGCTCGAGGGGATACGCTGATGTACTTATTACCAATCAAACTGCTCCTTGTCTTGTCAAAAGAGACAAATTTTGACCAATCAGAGGTCGAGCAATTGCAAACCTCACAAGATGAGCACAGCACAAGCCCTTTATCAATGGGCACACTTGTCTTGTTGCCTTGCTTTGGCCAGGCGTCCAGCATTCCAAAGATCACTTAACATGAAAAGCTGGGCCCTTAGACCGAGGATGACAAGCCCTGCCACCCCAGTAGTGTTTTTGATTAGTGATTCTTGTCCAAATGGGTTGTATGCCATTGTTTTTTGGGTCACTGCCAGTTTGATGTGTAGACTATGTTGTCCACACATACAATTGTAACACACCCTGAAATACCTTAGGATGGGTCACAATAATTTAAAATCTTTACACTTTCAAATATTTATTTCAGGGCAAAGGCTAAATACAAATCCCTTAGTTTCTAAAGCAGATACAGGACAATGACAATAAAGGACAATACAGTTCAGTTGCAGAGGGGTCACTTCATGATACAGTTATATGAAAAAGCTTGGGAACCCCTCTCAGCCTGCATAATAATTGACTCTCCTTTCAACAATAAAGATAGCAGTGGTATGTCTTTCATTTCCTAGGAACACCCGAGTACTGGGGTGTTTTCCGAATGAAGATTTTTAGTGAAGCAGTATTTACTTGTATGAAATTAAATCAAATGTGAAAAACAGGCTGTGCACAAATGGGGGTCCCTTGTCATTTTACTGATTTGAATGCCTGTCACTGCTCAATGCTGATGACTTGGTTGGATGAGCTTGTTAAGCCTTGAACTTCATAGACAGGAGTGTCCAATCATGAGTGGTAAAAGGTATTTAAGGCGGTCAATTGCAAGTTGTGCTTCCCTTTGATTCTCCTCTGAAGAATGAAAGACAGCATGGGATCCTCAAAGCAACTTTCAAAAGATCTGATAACAAAGATTGTTGAGTCTCATGGTTTAGGGAAAGGCTACAAAAAGCCATCTCAGAGGTTTAAACTGTCAGCTTCAACTTTAAGGAATGGAATCAGGAAATGGAAGGCCACAGGCACAGTTGCTGTTAAACCAACTCAGCAGGTTTGGCAGGCCAAGAAAAATACAGGAGCGGCATATGAGCAGGATTGTGAGAATGGATACAGACAACCCACAGATCACCTCTAAAGACCTGCAAGAACATCTCGCTGCAGATGGTGTATCTGTACATCGTTCTACAATTCAGCGCAATTTGCACAAATAACATCTGTATGGCAGGGTGATGAGAAAGAGCCCTTTCTGCACTCACGCCACAAACAGAGTCGCTTGTTGTATGCCAATGCTCATTTAGACAAGCCAGATTCATTTTGGAGCAAAGCGCTTTGGACTGATGACACAAAAATGGAGTTATTTGGTCAGAACAAAAACCGCTTTGCATGGCGGAAGAAGAACACCGCATTCCAAGAAAAACACCTGCTACCTACAAAGCTGAGCACTTCGAGTAGTGAGGAAAGCACTATATAAATGCAAAGAATTATTAAGAATTATATCGTAATCTCTTGGACCAATAGCATGAGTTTTCCGCATTCGACTTGTAAAACCGACATTATAAAATACCAGAAATTATACGTTAAAATCAAGTCCTGACTTATCCGCAGGAGAACTTAAATGAGAGTATATACAGTACATATTTTTCCTAATTTCATACTGCTGCATATTTATTAACATTCATTGCTACTGTATTTGCCCACTGCTATGATTAGGGATCTGTCCAGCTGCACTATGCCACCGTTCTATCTACAGTACTGCCAGTGCATGTCAAGGGCAAGTACATTTTTGTATATTGCCCAACACGGTCTAGTCATCCTGACCCCCTAATCGTCCCCCATCTGTAATTGGCGCACTCTCTCCCTCTCTCACTGCTTCACCTAACAGCTAATGTGTGCACTGACATAAAAATGGCTGCTGTAGCATCATCCAGGTGGATGCTACACATAGTGAAAGTTGAAGTGGCACTTTTGAGTTGTGGTAAAATCATTATATAAATGTAAAGAATTATTTTTATTATAGTAATTAGGGGGGCAAGCCCTCCTGGCGCCTTCAGCGCCCAACCTCCCTGGTGCCTTTGGCGCACAACCCCCAGTTGGGGCGAGAATATTAGTAAAATCTGTAAATGTACAATAGAGAAATTATTATTTATTGGAGTCAAAAAAATCACAAAATTCTATAAATATGTAAAAGAAAAATTAATTATTATTTAACGGAGTAAAAATCACGAAATGAAAATAACGTATTTACTCTCTTACCAATTGGAGTATTCCTGTTAAACTGAGGTCCACTATGCTCAATGAGTATTTATAAGAGACTAATGATCCATTCGTTTTAACTGACATTCTTATCAATAAAATTTTTTTTTTTTTTTT
>JANRMT010062824.1:7410347-7444086 GCA_026402145.1 Polypterus bichir lapradei | reverse complement strand
TAGGTTTTTAAAATAAGCCTGATTTAAAGCGTGACAAAACAGTTACATAAAGCTTCACATAAAATTGTTGCACTTTAAGGCATTAGATAGATAGATAGATAGTGTGGCGAAAGGCCAGGACCCATGCCCGGCCAGGATGCCTGGAAGGACCGGGAGAGGGACAATACCCCCCCTGGACCACAGGAGGGCCACTGCCAGAGGTCCCTGGACAATTGTGGAACACTGGAGCCCAGCACTTCTGCCACACCCAGAGGTGCTGGGGGGAAGGAATTCCAGGGACACCCGGAGTGCTTCCGGGTGCTCATGCAAAACTTCCGCCACACCAGGAAGTGCAGTCGAAAATTCATCGGAGAGCACCTGGAGCACGTCTGGGTGATTATAAAAGAGACTGCCTCTCTCGAAAGAGTGAGAGCTGAGCCGAGAGGAGAGGTGGAAATGGCAGAAGGAGAAGTCTGGAGAGGAGAGAAAGGGACTAACAAAAGTGTTAGGTGCAGGGGCGCTGTGTTGTGTGTTGGACTTTATAAAGTAAAGAGTGTGTTTTTTGGAACACTGTGTCCGTGTCCGTCTGTGTCGAGACTGAACTATCACAATAGATATAAATATATATATATCCACAAAGGGAGAAAAAAATGAATCACGTATCATAAAGTAGTTTTTATTCATGAGCTTTCAGCCCCTGCCAGGGGCCTTCATCAGAAGATAATGCTTAGACTTACAAGAATCAAAGACAAAATATAGCAAAAAATTACATGTGTGTTAGGTGGCTAATTCAGTGTAATTGGGGTGGTGGGGGTTATTGGGTATAAGGTTTTGTTTATTATGAACATGTTCTTCTTAAGTTTACATATGCTGGATTTATGTCCAAGTGTCTGTTGATGACGTTCTCATTTAATAGCCAAGACTCAGCCAGCTCTCTGGCACTTTTAGTACTGGCCTTAAACCTTACTTGCACATTGTCCCAGTTAAATGTATGTCCTGTTGATTTAATACGCGTATAGATCAGTGATTGTGAGTCCTTTCTTCTGACAGCGTTGAGATGTTCCTGTATACGTGTTGCAACTCTTTTTGATGTTTGTCCCATGTATACCGCTGGACAAGAACTGCATGGAATACTATAAACTGCATTTCGTGTTTCTGCTGTCGATTTCTTGTTTTTAGCATTAAACAGGACCATACGCAGATTGTTCGTGGGTTTCTGTGCTATTTTGACGCCTGACTAGGCCAGGATTCGTGCTGCATCTTCAGACACCTTGTGGTGATAAGGGAGTGAATGCCAGGTGGGGTGGGGGTTCTGATTCAAGTCGATTGTTTGCCGAGTTTTATGGCATCTTCTGTGTAAGCTTCGATTAATTAATGTTTTTGAGTATCTGTTTGAAGTGAAAAGACGGAAGTGATAGTGTCTTTCATTCATTTTTGTTTCCTTCATATTACAATGGGTGTGGACTCTTCTGAATAGAGTTTTAACACAGCTCCATTTATGAGATACCGGGTGGTTGCTGGCAAAGTTTAATATCTTGTCTGCGTAGCATTCTTTACGGTAAACACTTGTGGTCAGGGTGGCATCATTATTTCTTTCAATGTTGACGTCCAGGAAGTTGATGTGTCTGTTCATTTCTTTTTCCATGGTGTATTGGATTGCAGGGAATATTGTGTTGATGTGGTTGTAGAATTCATTCAGCTGATCATTTTTTAGTATGACGAATGTGTCATCTACGTAGCGTATCCAAATTTTGGGTGTGAACTGGGATAGAGCCACGTTTTCAAACTGCTGCATTACCAGGTCCGCTATCAGTCCTGATAACAGCGATCCCATTGGCATGCCTTCTTTTTGAATGTAGTATTTGCCATTAAAATGAAAGTGAGTTTTTTGGCAAAGTGATATCAGGTGCATTATGTCTTTAGTGGACAGTTTGGTTCTTGTTTCTATGGTGGGGTCACTAGTCTCATTAATAGCGTTTCTGTGGCCAGATGAATATAGCAACACAACATCAAATGAGACCATGATCTCATCCTCGGCGATGGATACATCTTTCAAGCGTTGTAATGCCAACTCGGCGCTGTTCACCGAATATTCCAAGTTAAAGCCAGTACTAAAAGTGCCAGAGAGCTGGCTGAATCTTGGTTATCAAATGAGAACGCCATCAACAGACACTTGAACATAAATCCAGCATATGTAAACTTAAGAAGAACATGTTCGTAATAAATAAAACTTTACACCTGATAGCCACATCCCCGGCCCCCACCGCCAAGTAATTTTCTGCTATATATTGCCTTTGATTCTTGTAAGTCTAAGCATTATCCTCTGATGAAGGCCCCTGACAGGGGTTGAAAGCTCAGGAATTAAAAACTACTTTATGATATGTGATTCATTTTTTCTCCCTTTGTGGATCTCCAGCTGCAAATATGCAAACCGTATCACAGACCTTCTCTTCCATATATATATTGTAATGGATGGGCGGCCGTTTATCCCGGCCAATACCCCCAAGCCGCCAGGTGGAGCCCTCCTTGCAGTATGGAGGTCCCCAGAAGACCAGCAGGGCATCATGGACATTGTAGTTTTTATATGCAGCCCTGCTGGATGCCATGGGGGCCACTAGGGGATGCTGCAGGGAGGAATAACAGGTATTTTCCCTACGACCCGGAAGCACACGTGGACAAGATGAATGACGTACCTCCGGGGTGAAGAAAAGGACTTGTACCTGACCCGGAAGTGATTGAGAGTCACATGGACTGGGGACTGGGTACACTTCCGGGTCAGGGAATATAAAAAGACTGTGAGAGCTCCCAGGCGGCAAGCTGAGCTGGGTGGTAGGAGGGCAACGCGTCTGGGAGTGGAGGATTGTTTATTAGTGATTATTATTAGTTTGTGATTGATTTATATGAGTATAGTGGAGGAGAGGGTGTTTTGTACACTATGGCATTTGAATAAAGTCAATTTGAGGACTTTTACCTGGTGTCTGGAGTCGTGGACAGGGGTTCAAGGGAGCGATTGCGGCCCCTATCTGTCACAATATATATATATATATATATATATATATATATATATATATATACACACACACAGTACAGGCCAAATGTTTGGACACACCTCCTCATTCAATGTGTTTTCTTTATTTTCATGACTGAAGGCATCCAAACTATGAATGAACACATGTGGAGTTATGTACTTAACAAAAAAAGGTGAAATAACTGAAAACATGTTTTATATTCTAGTTTCTTCAAAATAGCCACCCTTTGCTCTGATTACTGCTTTGCACACTCTTGGCATTCTCTCGATGAGCTTCAACAGGTAGTCACCTGAAATGGTTTTCACTTCACAGGTGTGCCTTATCAGGGTTATTTAGTGGAATTTCTTGCTTTATCAATGGGGTTGGGACCAGCAGTTGTGTTGTGCAGAAGTCAGGTTAGTTGGACGATCATTTATTTTTCAACAGGACAATGACCCCAAACACACCTCCAGGCTGGGTAAGGGCTATTTGATAAGTATAATTGAATACTAACCCTCACCTATTCTGTTTCTGTTCTCGGTACTCAAATGTGGCAATTGGTGCCACGGCCCACCTGCCAAGTTGTTTGCCTACCTATGGTAAAGTCATCCCTGGTGGAGGATCACAGGAATCATGGGAAAGAGGGGCCCTTTCATCGGATTGGCTGGCCGAGCAACGTTTCAGCCGTGGAATGGCCAAATGGGGAGGCAGCTTGACGGATGAGGTCTCCAGCACTCTAAAAATATCAAAATCTTATTATATGATATCATCTACTGTTAAATTCTGCTCTGTACTTCTAAAATTTTTATTATTATGCTTTATTAAGGATTTGTTCTGTTCTGTGTATTGTATTGTATTGAACCCCTTCTTTTGACACCCACTGCACGCCCAACCTACCTGGAAAGGGGTCTCTCTTTGAACTGCCTTTCCCGAGGTTTCTTCCATTTTTCCCTACAAGGTTTTTTTTGGGAGTTTTTCCTTGTCTTCTTAGAGAGTCAAGGCTGGGGGGTTGTCAAGAGGCAGGGCCTGTTAAAGCCCATTGTGGCACTTCCTGTGTGATTTTGGGCTATACAAAAATAAACTGTATTGTATTGTATTGTATTTGACCAAGAAGGAGAGTGATGGAGTGCTGTAAATGGTCATGAAAATAAAGAAAACACATTGAATGAGGAGGTGTCGCCAAACTTTTGGCCTGTACTGTATATATAAAATAAGGAGAATTAAATTGAACTGATAAAAGCAAAAATATGTACCTGGGGAATGATGTAATAGTGATGATAGTCTCAGAGTCTTTGAGCACAGAGGACGCTTCTCTCCTTCGCTTCTTCATGTTGGCTTCCACAGTGTTGAAGTCAGACATCGCTCCTCCATAAGGCTGCCCTGGAGTGCCTTCAATCATATAGATGCCATATTCCGGCCTCCAGAGTGTGGGATGGCTGAAAGGAAAAACAGCGCTCCAGTTGAGACAACGAGAATTAGTACATTAATTACACAATTCCTTTTATTTCATCTGCTTCTCCCAATTCACTGTTTAAAGGCAGCTCAGCAGCAATTAAAACCAAAAGCTCAGAGAACAGCAAATACAATAAGCACTCACTGTATTACAAGCAGTTTATAAATCAAGTCACCGATTCCCCTAATTATTTAGTATAAAATTCCCAGACACAAATTACCAAAGTGAAGTATCATTTCATTTAATGAACGTTTAGCCAAGGCCTGGTGGATGGCACAGCATCAAATGAAAACTCCTCTCAGAGACGTTAAGGCAAACCCCATCTCATTTTAAAATGAAAAGCAACTATTCTACTAAGAACTGCCTGATCCCTTGGGGGTCCTTTATAAAAGAATTGCTGCACAATAAAAAAAAAAAAAAAAAAAAAACAGATATCCTGGGAGCCTCAAACCTCCAGATGACCACCAAGTCTGAGTCTCAACACAGTTGCTGCCCATGTGGAGTTTGCATGATCTTCTCGTGTCTGTTCTCTGGGTGCTATCAGTGTCCAAAAAGCCAAATTAAATCCACTGGGATTCAATGTTGTGTGACAATAAAATGTGAAAACTCCCTAGGGGATGAGCACAATTTGTAGGCCCTGCAATAGTTAAGAACAACGTGCTCATTGAGATACTGGATGGAATAAAACCAAAACCCCCCAGGGCTGAAATTGAGATCCACTGGGTTAGGATTTAACAGACTGGGGAGTGGTAACCTATATTATTATATTGCCTTTTATTTCCACTTGAATGTATTTGGCCATATTACTCCATTGTGCAATGTATCTGTACTTCTAAAGTGGCACAGGAGGGCGTTTGTTACAGAAAGGTCAGTCAGTCATTTTCTAACCCGCTTAATCCTCTAATAGAGTCACGGGGGTCTGATGGAGCATATCTGACCTAAGATAGGGCGTAGGGCAGGAACAAACCCTGGACAGGATGCCAGCCCATCACAGGGCACACACACATACAGGCTAGTTTAGCTTTGCTAATTTACCTAACCTCCATATCTTTGGACTGGGGGAGGAGAACGGAGCGCCAGGAGAAAACTCATCCAGACACAGGGAGAACAAGCCAACCCCGCACAGGGAGGGCCCGGGATGCAAACCCCGGTCTCTTCACTAAAGAGCGGCGCTACCACACATGGTGCTACACAAACTAATGACTGCTGTCAATCCGTATAGACCCTTCACTTTTCCAAAAAACCCAGAAATTCACACCAGATGGATAAAAGTGTTTGTTGCTTAAACTGCTGAAACATACAACTTACTTGGGATTGGTCTTCTCGCCTTTGTCTTGCAGAATATCTAAAACCTCCACTCCACTGAGCAAAACTTGTGCTTTTTGCTCCTCGTGATCCACGTGCACCAACATGTACTCAACCTGAAAGACCAAAATGATAGTCAAGAACTGCAATACGTGTCCTTCATCACAACGCACCACATGGGATAAGCAACAAATACAAAATAAAATGTAGTTTTATGGGTGGAGTGATCCTTTAAGACCAAAACTATTTTGATGACCTGCACCATACTGTTAGTACATCACCTTGTTTTGTTCGTTTAATCTTATTTATTCAATACTTGCTGTCCCCCTGTGGCTCTGCCCATGTATTAGTGAAACGGGACACATTTTAAAAATCAATTTAAAAAAAAAATAATTTGTATTGAGAATAATTTCTATTGATAGCTTTTGTATCCGAGGGCCTCTTGATATACAATATTTTTGGTTTTGCTATCAGGGGTGAGAATGTAGCTGTGATCTCTTTGCCAAAAATGGAAAAAGTTGGCAAGGTATCTCTGGCCAAGCGGACTCCAATGACACACGTTGGCACTCTATCTGATGGTGTTCAGCTCTGACAGGAGAGCGTCCCCCGCGTGGAGTGAAGAGCACATGGCCGTGAGATCTCTGCCAATGAGCAGCTACCCTCTAAAACACACATAGCCCTGATCTCTCTGTGAAAAACGTCAAATGTTACTCCTTAACAATCTCTACATGATAATGTCTGCTGAAACAAACAGGTGCCGCTAGCTAAGAGGAGACAACACGTGGCGAAAGGAAGAGCGACTCGAACAGAGGCGGGCGTGTGAGTGAAGAAGGCCCCGCCCAGCTCCCTACTCCTGAGGCCCCGCCTCCCCATCCTCCAGGCCCTCAGCCTCTCTCTTGGATTAGTGTGAATAAATCGGTACTGCTAGTGAACTATGATACTTCGAGAGAAGTCACAAAATCAACCAGAATGTTCAAGCAAATTCTAGAAAAGAAAAAAAAAAAAAAAAAGCCTGCTCTAAATCCGTTAAGCAGTCCTCTCGTTCTCTAGCTAAACAGATGTAAGATATGCTCAGAGGCTGGCGCGTGAGTGAGGAGGGCCCCGTCCCCCCTCCCCTCAACCCGCTGCATCTCTCTCAGATTCACGCAAATAAACGGATACCACAAGTGAACTGTGATACTTAGTGTGATGAGAGAAGTCGCAAAACCAACTGGAATGTTTAAGCAAATTCTAGTAAAAAAAACCCGATCTAAATCCATGAAGTAGTTCTCTCATGAAAAGCAGGCAGACAGACAGTTGTTGGATTTTACAGATAGATAGAGAGATAGACAGAGATATAGATAGATAGATATTTTAGTATAGTCGGCAGGATAGATAGATAGATATTTTAGTATAGTCGGCAGGATAGATAGATATTTTAGTATAGTCGGCAGGATAGATAGATAGATAGGCACTATATGATAGATAGATAGATCGATAGATCGATCTACTTCAGGAAACAACTAATGAGTTACAACCTAGAGCTGTTTGCAGCAATTCAATTAAATGAAGCCTTGAAAAGTTGAAGCAAACAATTTGCAAAGGTGTCCCAACTCCTGTTGATTACTTAAAAGCCCTCTGTCTGCCTTGAAGCAGAGTTGGCACAGACTGTATTACTACACCCTCCAAAGTACAACTTGGACAACAGTGTAGTGATTCTAGCAAGAATTAACAATTAAAATGAAACAGAGCATTACTACCCTTAGAAAGTGTAGGCCTTTCATTCGGTGTCTGTGAGTCCAGTGGTGTCCTACACAATCCAAAGGCAATTGGAAACTGGAAGAAACTCTGACAGGACAAGATCTGGCAGAGCCAAACTCACAAGCCAATCAGAAGTGAAGTTTCTGAGGGTCACCAGCTTGCATGATTGGTGCTTCACAGCACAACAGCTACGAGCAGAGCGTCACAGTGGAGGTCGACAAAAGTGAGGGTCAGTTTGTACTGTGCTGCAGGCTTGACGGGGCGAGTGGCAGTAGGAAAGCCATTAATTAAAGGCCGAGATCGGGCCTTGAAATACCACCTGTGGACTACTGCAGACTGGAGTCAACCAAAATAATCTCTTTTATTGACTAACTAGAAAGATTACAATATACAAGCTTTCGAGGCGATTCAGGCCCCTTCAGGCGAGATGTAATACAAAAACTGGAGTTCTCTGTGTTTAGGACAAATAACATTTAAGTGAGACATCTTAAATGTAAAAAATTAATAGACTCAAGCTTTAAAGAATTAATAAAGATTCATTTAGCAAGAGAGGGGAAACAATGTATGGTGAAGATAATATGGATAAGATAACTGCCCAACAAAGTTGTTTTTGAAGTTTCTTATGAGTTTATCAATACAATGTTGGTTGTAGTCAGGTTGTCTGTGTTAGTCCAAGAGATGCATGACTAGGGGCTCGATGTTATACACCTGTGGCCACGGAAGTGACTGGAACACCGGAATTCAATGATTTGGAGGGGTCCCCAATACTTTTGGCAATATCATGTATTTAAACCTCTGGAAGCTCCAGGTTTAAACAAATGAAATGACAAAAAGCACAAAGGTGACAGTCATTTGAAAGCCATAGTTAATCATAATGAGGTCCTACTTGTGAGTCCTGTCTGTCTCTCTGAATATAAAAAGCCCTCATGGTAAGGGGCATAGTGTTTGTTGGACAATCACTGGAAAGATGAAGACGAAGGAGCATCTGCTGATGCGACAATCAAAGTCACTGAAATGCACAAATGGCTGCAGTCTGAATATCCCATCATGCACTGCTGGGTCCCTCATCAGACATTAAGTGGCAGGCTCATCACAGCACCAGGACTCTTACTAGAGAAGGCCGTCCCTCCAAACTAAACATCAGAGCGAGACGTTGATGGGTCAGAGAGGCCACTAAAACTCAGAAGTCTGCGATGTTCTTTGGCTGGAACTGGAGTGAAGGTGCAGGAGGTCCACAATTTCAACAGCTCTCTATGGGAGGAGAGCAAGAAAGAAGCCATTCCTTAAGTAGGTCCACATAAAAGCAGGTATGGCATTTGCTACAAAGCATGAGAAAGACCCAGTTAGGATGTGGGAGAAGGTTTAATGGTCTGATGAGACCAAGACAGAGCTTTATGACCAAAGAGGTATGTGTGGCATAAAACTAACAGTGCCCAGGCCTCAAGAAACACCAAACCTACAATAAAATATGGTGGTGGCAGCAACATCATGCTATGGGGATGCTTTTCCTGTGCTGTGATTGGGAATGTTGAATTAGAGTCGAAGGGTGAACCTGCTTGGCTCAGAAGAAGATTCATCTGTCAATATGACAATGACCATAAGCAGAAGGCCAAAGTGACACTGCAGTGGCACAGAAACAGAAAGGTGAATGTTCTGGAATGGCCAAGCAGTGAAAGCCCTGATTGTCACCCTACTGAGAATCTGTGGCACTGTTTGAAATCTGCCAGCCTAACCACCGAGAGGAGCTCCATCAGTCCTAGCAGGAAGAACGGAGAAGAATCACACGTGAACAACGAGCACCACTGGGACATACTTACACACTGAAAAGAATGAAGGCTGCTGTTGCAGCAAAAGGGGTCTCGACAAAGTAAGAATGTGAAGGGCTTGAACACTTAGGAAAAGACGAACTTTGAAGTTTTGTCTTTTTCAGTTAAATATCTACAGAAAAAGGTTCATTTGAACTTTGGAAGTGTATTATTATACTGTAACAGCTTAAGAGTTCACATTACAGGTAGTCCCCGAGGTACGGACATCCGACATACGACCTACGAACAGGACCGCAGTTGCTCCATCATCTGTCTGGGGGACGCGACGCAGGATCCTCAGGAACTGCCGCTCCGTCATCTTCGGCCTGGGAACGTCGCAAGCGGTAGCTGGAGGGGGGCAATTTCACCGCTCTCACAGTGTAGTGTCCCTCGGGCAGCTCCGGTTGATGAATGGGGCGGCGGGGGCCGCACCCCGTTCATTCTCAGTGGGCGGCTGGGTGTGCGGCAAGCACTCGTGTGTAAAACGGAGGCTTAATGGGACTGGACGCAGGCTGGATGGAGCGGAGGGGGCGTTTCACACGGCTGCCCAGTTCGTTCTCAGTGGACAGCTGGTGATGATGCAAGCGGTGACCTGGTTGTGGCTGAACGGAGGCCATTGAGGGTGAACGGGGCAGCAGGGGGCAGCAGGGGGCAGCATTGTAGTGTGCCTTGGATGGTTGCCTGTTAAATGGGGGCGGTGGTGGGCGATTCGCTACCCGCCTTTGGTCGCACCGTGTTTGTTCTCGGTGGGCGGACACACGCTGCAGGCAGCATACTGTAGTGGAGGGGACTGTGAGGCGGACAGGTGGTGAATCGCCCCTCGCTGCCCCCATTCATTCTCAATAGCAAGCCTGCTTGTACGCACATAGCAGGAAGTTGTCTCCCATTCAGTACATCAGACGTGTTGATGTTCCTGCTGTGATCGCGTGGGCAGTGCTGTGCAGAAGAGCTCATCTTAACCTTTTGTCTTCACCCTTCAATAATGTCTCTGAAACACAAATCTGATGCGAGTGCTGGTGATACAGTAAAGAAGAGAAAAACCATCACCATGGAAAATAAAGTAGAAATAATAAAAAGGTCAGAGAGAGACGTGAAACTCCATCATTCATTGGCACATCACTTGGTTAGAGTCGGTCAACAACAGCATTTATTCAAATAATGTACCTGTTCCGACTTACATACAAATTCAACTTAAGTACAAACCTATAGTCCCTATCTCGTACGTAACCTGGGGACTGCCTGTACTAACACTAAATGGAAAAACACGTAGACAAATCTTTTGTCATGCAGAAAACAAGGATGACGTTAAAGGGAACTGAATACTTTCACATGCCACTGGATGTTACTTACCCCATGTACACTGCAGTGACGGGCAAGAAAAAAAAACAAGAAATCGAACCTGACGCAGGAGACAAAAACTTTTGATATATCTGAAGCCAGGAAGCAGGAAAAGAGGAAAAGGAAGAAGAGGACAAAGACCAGGATCCCTATAAGAACTGGAAATAGCTCTAGGAATACAAGAGTTCTTAAACCTGCTACTTTACTTTACTTTACCCTCAGAAACCTGAAATTTTGAGAAATGAGGACGGCGTCTCTCTGACAGAACGGAGTCGGCCTTCTTTCTTGCTAACAGGAATTCAGCACCTGCCCCCTTTAAACTCTCTTCATGGGCCTGATCTTAGAGATGCCTGACATTTACAGATTCTACATTTGTACAGAATTTTAATATAACTAGAAAATCAAATATGCTGGGTTAGGGTTAACTTGGAGCTAGAAGACACTTGCCCGCTGGCTGGCCCCCTCTTCCTCAGTCTCTCCGAGTTTGCTCCTCTTTCTCCACCTTTAAATCTCAACTCAAAACTTTCCTTTTCGACAAACTTTTGTCTTCTGTGTGGTTTTATTTTTCTCTGTATGTCAAGCACCCTTAGTTTTGTGAAAGGCGCTTTATAAATGCAACTTATTATTATTACTTGATGATCCCCTCTCTACAGTATATTTGGCGATTGGTAGGCCGAGGACCAGACCAAAATAAATAAATAAATGTGCATGCCATATTAAAGGACTGCACAGGAAAAGTAAAAACCGTTTTACAATTCTTTAATGCCATTACTCGTATATTAAGGAAGGAAAATTTGAAACTCTTTAAGAGTAATGGAGAGAAAGCTGTCATTTTTAAAGGGGGGGGGGGGAATGAAATCCGAATGCCCCATTTCTTCCACTTCACCAAACTCCTTCTCCTCACTTTGTTTTTGCAATCCCATAATCCACTGCTGGAATGTGGGATTAATCTGTAAAAACAAGGTGCTCGTCATGTTTGAATTCCAAGCGGACCAAACACTGAATATCTGACGAGGTCTATTAATAAAAGTCAGCAATCCTACAAAAATACGCCCTGCATCTTTCAGTATTAGACAAAATATATATTTAAAACAAAAAAAAACGCAACACTCCTCAATAAGCAAGTAAACCCATCTATTCAAACAGAAGGATGAGAAAAACAAACATTGAGTCAGTAAAGTGACGCCAGGAGGCTTTCATGACTCTTCTGTGACACCAGCCATAGGCCAAGGCCATGAGACACCATTAATACATCTGGAGGGGCTTCAGTCTCCCCCCTTTCCGCTTATCATTCTGACGGGTCACATGCTTCATTAGGCTTATTGAGCGGCTGGACAGGGTAAATATTGCACTTCAAAAGGGAACCTTTGTCCTTTTAAAAGCCAATTTCCTTTGCCCAGTTTCACCCCGCTGCATACGTATCACGGGACCCCAAACTCCCCTCCAAACACCCTCAGAGCCTGCTATAGTCCAGCATGTGTTTTCAGTTCTGCCGC
The DNA here is from genome assembly GCA_026402145.1 of Polypterus bichir lapradei. Classification (NCBI taxonomy): domain Eukaryota; kingdom Metazoa; phylum Chordata; class Cladistia; order Polypteriformes; family Polypteridae; genus Polypterus; species Polypterus bichir. Next base: position 7,431,962 of record JANRMT010062824.1, on the reverse strand, counting down.
AGGACAGATTTGGTTTTTACAAGACGTGCTGTGCAACCACATCACCTGCACCTCAGTCTTGAAGCTCAGCCTGTTCAGGCCCGGCCATCACGTGAGTGGAAGATCATCTAGGAAAAGCTTGGGTTGCTGCTGGTGAGGCCAGCAGGGGACGCTCACCCTGTGGTCTGAATGTGGATCCCAATACCCCCCCCACCGTGCAGCAATGGGGACACTGTGATGTAAATATGGCACTGTTGTTCAGATGAGACATAAAAACCGACGTCCCAACTTTCTGTGGTCATAAAACATCCCTGGGCATCCTTTGAAAAGAGTGGGGTGTGTTCAGATGTCCAGGCTCCCTGTGATGTCCCTGTGGTCTGAATGACAATCCAAAAGCCCCTGGTGCTGCAAAAATGGCGCCGTCCGAGGTTATGACTCTCTGTGGTCATTAAAAAATCTCTCAGCATCCTTCAAAAAAAAAAAAAAAAAAGAGTAGCATTATCCCAATTTAATGGTTAAAATAGCCCATCAAGACCCCTTATCATCCCCCATCTCAAACTGGCTAACTCTCGGGCGATTTATCCTATAGTGCCTTGTGAAGTACAAATCCGAGTTTGGCTCTGCTAAATATTAAATCAGGACCTATCCCAAAGGACGGAAAGAGTGCCAGTCCATTACAAACCTGTAGCCAAATAGGACACTGCGCCCGCCACTGAAGATGGATTAACATTAACAACAGATTCATTAATTGCAATCTTCTTGGTTTACTCCTTTCGTAGATTTTAAAATTATTACATTAAGCTGAGCTTTGCCATCAACTTGCTGTTCCTTTGTTACCTACAAGCTTACATTAATTAATTTCCTCCTAATGAGCTCAGCCACGTAACCTCAGTCACCGGTTCGCCAAAGCCTTTCTTTGAAACTTAAGCCAACTATTTTATCACAGATATTCTTTTTCCTTCAAACAGGCAAAGTTCTCCGAAGACTTAGGCCTTATTTGCCCAATCATGTCTTCCTTTGTGTTGATTCAGCCATCTCCCAGGTACTCGTTAATCCAGGCGATTACATAACCATCTGCACACAACACAATGAAACTGACAGTCTACAGTGTAACCCCTTCATTTAACAAGCCCACCGTGTGCTGTTAGTAAATCAAATGCTAATATAATTACATTAAAGTCTGAAAGTGTTATGGGCCACGTCTCTTCAAAGTGGTCATAGAAAGGCAAGTCATTTATTTAAAAACAAACACAAGTTGACCCAAAGTGCTTTGCACTTGAAAATAATTAAATAACAAATTCTACATACATAGCAAAAATGTACAAATAAAAATCACATAGCAGAATATAAAATAAATAAATAAAATAACCTGAAAACATACATAGAAGAAGAAAGAAAATAAAAATAAAATTAAAAATTAAAAGATAACACAATAAAACAACACATTAAAAAAAACTGGGAGTGGTCTCCCCTCGACTTTCTCGTATACTCAGATATGGGGATGGATATTTGAGGAATAAACTTAAAGACAAGCATTCTGTTTTTATATTACGTACATTAAAGAACCATCAACAACAAATCAAATTAAATTAATAATATATCGAACAATTATTATAAAAGTAAAGTTGAATAAATTGGACTCTGCAGCTGCATGAATAAAAAATTTGCCATGATAATTTTATTTTGGCGAACAATTCAGGTAAATTACCACTTTCAGTAAGCGGAAGTGGGTCAAAACTGCAAACAGACTTTAGTAAAGTGTGTAATGCAATACTTGGACACAAAATTAAGTTTACGTAAAGCAAAAATGTTCCTCAAATATGCATGTATTACCATTTGAACGTTAAGCGGAAAATTGCAATTATCTTGAAAACCGGTTGTTTTTCGAAAAAATGCAAAGCGACAAAAAATGCTTAGAATGTGGTGCTTTACAAAAACATGTGAGATTATCAGATTTTTTTATATTTTTGGGGAAACATTTCAGGTAAAGTACCACTTCCGGTTAACGGAAATAGCCCAAAAATTGAAATAAATCTACATTTTATACCTAATAATTGTATGCAAAACTTGGTTGACCTAAGTGAAAGCATATTCAAGTTATTGTGTTTACATACACACACACAGACATAATTCCAAAAATGGTATTTTCGGACTCAGGAAGGTCTAAAATGTCGAGATTCATCAAAATCTTGAAATCAAATTTTTAGACGGTTACAATACTGTCCCTACGAGAAAGTAAATCGGACTCAGGGAGGTCTAAGACGACAAATATAATACTTTCCCTATACTTCGTATATGAGAAAGTAAAAATAGTATTTTCGGACTCAGGTAGGTCTAAAACTTCAAGATTCATCAAAATCTCGACATCGAATCTTTGGAGGATTCCAATACTTCCCCTATACTTCATATACAAGAAAGTCAGGGAAGTCATAAAACATTGAGATTCATCAAAATCTCAAGGTTGAATTTTTGGACGATTACAATACTTTCTCTATACGAGAAAGTAAAAATGGTATTTTCAGACTCAAGGAGGTCTAAAATGTCGAGATTCATCAAAATCTTGAAATCTAATTTTTTGACGGTTACAATACTGTCCCTACGAGAAAGTAAATCGGACTCAGGGAGGTCTAAGATGACAATTACAATACTTTTCTTATACTTCTTATAGGAGAAAGTAAAAATAAAAATGTTGAGATTCATCAAAATCTCAGAATTGATTTTTTGTAGGATTCCAATACTTTCCCTATACTTCATATACAAGAAAGTCAGGGAGGTCTAAAACGTTGAGATTCATCAAAATCTCGACGTCAAATTTTTGGACGATTACAACACTTTCCCTATACAAGAAAGTAAAAATGGTATTTTTGGACTCAGGTAGGTCTAAAACTTCGAGATTCATCAAAATCTCGACAATAAATCTTTGGACGATTACAATACTTTGCCTATACTTTGTATATAAGAAAGTAAAAAGAAAAGAAGAGGGTAAGATTTATTAAAATGAAATTAAAAGAAGCACATTAGTGGACTAACAAAAACCCTAGGAGAACCTCAAACTGAAATGAAAGCAAGAGAAACAAGGTGGCCTCTACTTTAATTTCGATTTAAACTCAACAATAGCACGGCAGGACTTGATTTTGAGCAGTAGACTATTCCAAAGTGTGAGGGAAAAGACAGAGAAAGCCCGGTCGGTCGCCTTTGGTTTTGAGAAGTGAATGAGGGGAGCTGTTGTGACGATGACCTAAATGACCGACGGGGCAGAACACGGAAATGGCAGATCTGAAAAGTACGGAGGGGCAAACCCATTAAATGCTTTAAAAAAAAATAGCAAAATTTTAAAATCAATTAAAATGAAAGCCAAATGTTTTTTGGCTATAATTAAAGTCACAAATATACATTGCCTTGCACATGCACTCTCACAAAATGCTCCATTTGATATACTACAGCTGAGAGGAGCAGACAGTCGTGTGCCTATAAAAAGTATTCACATTCTATTGTTATCCACCACTGAATCCTAGTAAACGTAATTTGGCTTTCTTGACACTAATCAACAGAATAAAACTCTGTAATGTCAAACCGAAGACAGACTTGGTCACAAAATAGTTGACAACACAAGTACCATTCGAGTGCGTACCTACTAGCTGGCAGTCATGGCGGCCTTGAGTCTGTGCGCACAGGACTCTCACCTTTGAAATGTCACGGATACTCAAAGTCCGGCCCACCAAATGATTTTAATTGGCCAGCCAATATGATATGTGTGGGGCAGCAACAACGTCTAACTGGAGCAGGTGTGGGGTTTGGGGGAGAGATCAGCCAATAAGCTACTGCTGCTATGTATTTTATAATTAGAGGACACTGGGGGCAATGGGAGATGGCAGCAAGCGTAGAAAGGTAGATGGTGAAAACAGACATTTCAGTCCCTAATGGACAGATGAGTTGGCCTTCATTTTACCATCCCATGCCAACGCCAGTCCTCTCTGTTTAATTTGTCTGACCACCATTTCAATTAACAAGCAGTGCCACATCAACAGATGTGTTTTTCTGCTGTCCGTCGGGTTTGCTTGTGTGGGTAGCCCATACAGACTGTGATTGACAGCGGCACCCCAGAAGGTGGGACATCCAGTTTCTTTTTTTTTTTCCTGGGTGAAATCTGCATAAATCACGTCATTTTGTAAAGAGGAGGAGAGGACAGCCATGGGGAAGACGAAAAAATCTGACTAAACAGATCAGCATCTGCCCGGGCCATGAGAAGAGATCCTGTATCTCCAAAAGACCCGTCTGTTAGGTGGAAGTCAGCGATTCTCTCCTGAATTGTGAATTCGGTGTTCCGTTATTTCCAGCAGACTCGGCGGAGCTCACAAAGTATTTTTCTCTACAATGGCGCAGACTGACTGTAGAATTTTTTACGGTTAAGACTTTCACAGTTTGGGGTCAGCCGCCAATTCTACACTTCATTCTCCTGCTGCCAACAGTTGGGCTGGAACTTTGGATTTGCGTGTGAACTTTGGAAGGGGAGCGGAGGAGTGATATTTCCACTGTGTATATTGTTTTTATTTGCATGTATAAGGGTTATTGTGGGTTGGGGTGGCGCAGATGAAAGGGATTGTTGTTGTTCTCTCCCCCTCCTGTCTTTTCTTTCGTATGATACATTTCTCAGTGCTTATGGATATTCTCCTCTAGCTATTTGCTTTCTCTCATAGTGTACTAGGTGTACCCCACAGCTCCTCCCGCGTAATAGTGAAACAGGACAAACTTTAAAAATCAATCATTTTTTAAAAAAAAGAATATAAGAATTTTTATCTCCCTCTCAAAACCTTCAAACGTTACTCTCTAAGGATCTGTGGATGTTAATGTCTGCTGAACAAACAGGCATAGTTGGTTAAGCTGAGGCAAGATACACTCCAACACGTGAAGAAAGGTAGAGCGACTCGAACGGAGGCTGGCGCTTGAGTGAGGAGGGCCCTGCCTGGCTCCCGACTCCTGATGTCCCGCCTCCCCTTCCCTCTGCCCGCCGCCTCTCTCTCGGATTCAAGCAAATAAATCGGTGCCGCAAGTGAACTATGATATTTACTGTGATGAGAGAAGTCGAAAAAACAACCGGAATGTACGAGGTGTGGCAGAAAAGTAATGAGACTGGCAACGCTGCGCTGTTGTCCTTGATAGAGCACGTGTATCAGTACCCTCCCATAGCTCAGTGCGAGTTTCAACTCCTTCTGTTAACTACGTGATTTTTGTGACTGCTATTAGCGAAGTTGTGTTTTTGGTTGTGCGTCACGCAAAATGGAACAGCGGAATTTGGAGCAACGTTGTGCCATTAAATTTTGTGTTAAGCTTGGAGAATCGGCAAGTGTGACGTTTGAAAAGTTAAAACAGGCCTATGGGGAACATTCTTTATCCCGAGCTCAAGTTTTTCAGGGAGGCCTTCAACTTCGGAAACCAATGAAAACATCGAACGTGTGAACACTCTTGTGAGATCAGACCGTCGTTTAACATTAAGAATGTTGAGTGAACAATTAAATTTGAGCAGATTTACTGTTCATCAAATTTGGACTGAACATGTGCATATGCGAAAGGTCTGTGCCAAAATGGTGCGGAAAAACCTCACAATTGAGCAGAAGGACAATCGAAAAAACGCATTCCTGTGGTTCCCCAGCCCCCTTATTCACCTGACCTCAGTCCGTGTGACTTTCTCCTTTTTCCTAAACTGAAAAATGTCCTCAAAGGGCGTCATTTCGGGACTTTAGAAAACATCCAAAAGAGTGTAACGGACATGCTGAAGACCATACCGGTTGAAGACTTCCAGCGCTGCTACCAACAGTGGGAACAACGTCTCCATCGGTGTGTAGCTGCCCAAGGGAACTACTTTGAAGGGGATAACATTGATGTTTGAAAAAAATCAAAACTTTGGTAAATAAAAAATCAGTCTCATTACTTTTCTGCCACACCTCTTATTGTGTCAAGGGTTTCTATCTGCACTTCATAGTCTCCTTAAGACCTCGAGGGTAAATATTATCTGGTCCTGGTGATTTGTTTGATTTTTAGCCTATTTAATCTGAGCAGTGCTTCTCTCTCTACAATTTCCTTAGTAGTCCCTGTTACTGCTCTGAGGTTATCCACTTGCTCACTTGTGAAGACCTCAGAAAAAGTACGTTTAGGGCATCTGCTATTTCATTGTTGGTATCTTTTAATTCCCCTTTACTATTCCTGATGCACGTCACCTCCTCCTTGACAGTTCTTTTACTACTAAAATACTGAAAGAAAATGTTCCCACTCTGTGTAATGTTGCAAGCTCTGTGAATCCCGACTGCCCTTTCTATGATGAAGGCACTTGCTCATCAGTCTCGTTAAGAATTTTAAAACACGCTTTGAAAATTTCAAAATACCGAATGAATTGCTTTGATTTGTAAGACACCCTTTCACAGTCACAACAAGAGGCTCAAAGTGCTGCTGAAGACAAGATTTTATTGCCAAGTATAGACGAGACATCATTCCAGCTAGAGATGAATCAGTTACACAGTAACAATGAGGTCAGAGCTGAAGTCAACAAGGAGGAGCTGTGCGCATTTCAGGAGCAGTCAGTGCAGCAGTATGCAAATTGCAGAAGACTTGTAAAGTACATTTTGATCAATTTTGCGAGTCAGGACTTTGAACAAAGAATATCATTAATGGATCAGAGGCACAACAGACTCACTGATGAGCATCTTAAAGTGTGTGTGTGTGCGTGCGTGCAGCCTGCCTGGACCTCCCACAAGACTGTCATTAGCAAACTTACCATTGGCAGACAGTGTCATCCCTCCACTAACAAGTTGTAGACACATATATATTATATTATATTACAGTATATATGTCTACACACATCTCACTATATATAAAAAAATCTTTCGACGAAACAAGACTTTTTCGAAAATATTTTTCAAGTCCCGCAAGACGAAAATAATGCCATGAGATTTCTTCAAGTCACGCCCTCCTCTCAGCTATTTTCAAACAAGACTACGTTACTCTCATGTCTCATTCTTGTGAATACTTTTGTCAGACACAGTTCCTGTGCTCTCAGCACTTATAAATTTTAACGTTTTCCTCACTTAAAGAAGACATATTCTGTCCAAATCTTATTGAAGAATTTCATCACAAAGGGTTATCAACAGAAAAATTTAGTACACGGGCAATCTTAGCACAGAGAAACGAGGAAGTCACACGAATTTACGCCAAAAATGTCAATCGGTTACACGGCAAATTGGTTAAATGCGTATCAATAGACTCTGCTGAAAAAGTTGGTGGTGATGGTGTGGAAGATGAAAACATCGACTCATAATATCACAAAGAATATCTACAACCGTTAATGCCATCTGGTCTTCCACCGGGCGATTTAATGTTGAAAGAAGGATGTATCCAAAAAAGGTAATGCAGTACATCTTCAGGGGATAACGTTAAGACACCAAAGGAGATCTTGATATGCCATTGGTATTAAAACATTAACCCATTAGAATAGCTTTTGCAAAGACAATTAACAAATCTCACAGCCAAACATTCGAAAAAGTCATTTTATTTAATAGAGAGAAAGAAACGAAATTCAGTCATGGGTAGTTATATGTCATGTTGATGCAAATATATTCAGCAAAAAAAGAAACGTCCCCTGACTTTCAACTGTTTTTACTTTCAGTAGACTTAATGTGTAAATATTTGTATGAACACTAAAAGAGTCAACACCATAAGACATAAACTAAAAATGTTTCACAATGTGTCCCTGAATGAAGGGAGGCTCAAAATCAAAAGTACCAGTCAGTATCTGGTGTGGCCACCAGCTGCTTGAAGTACTGCAGTGCATCTCCTCCTCATGGACTGGACCAGATTTGTCAGTTCTTGCTGTGAGATGTTACCCCACTCTTCCACCAAGGCACCTGCAAGTTCCTGGACATTTCTGGGGGGAATGGCCCTAGCCCTCACCCTGCGATCCAACAGGTCCCAGACGTGCTCAATGGGATTGAGATCTGGGCTCTTCGCTGGCCATGGCAGAACACTGACATTGCTGTCATGCAGAAACTCACGCACTTTTTGCCACTCCTGTCTGGTCCAGCGAAGGTGGGTTTGTGCCCATAGGCGGCGTTGTTGCTGGTGATGTCTGGTAAGGACCTGCCTTACAACAGGCCTGCAAGCCCTCAGTCCAGCCTCTCTCAGCCTATTGCGGACAGTCTGAGCACTGATGGAGGGATTGTGTGTTCCTGGTGTGACTCGGGCAGTTGTTGTGGCCATCCTGTACCTGTCACGCAGGTGTGATATTCGGATGTACCGATCCTGTGCAGGTGTTGTTACACGTGGTCTTCCACTGCGAGGATGATCAGCTGTCCTTCCTGTCTCCCTGTAGCGCTGTCTTAGGCGTCTCACAATGCGGACATGGCAATGTATTGCCCTAGCCACATCAGCAGTCCTCATGCCTCCCTGCAGCATGCCTAATGAGCAGGGACCCTGGGCATCTTTCTTTGGGTGTTTTTCACAGTCGGTAGACAAGTCTCTTTAGTGTCCTGCGTTTTTAGAACTGTGACCTTAAATGCCTACTTTCTGTAAGCTGTTAAGGTCTTAACGACCATTCCACAGGTGCATGTTAATTAATTGATTATGGTTAATTGAACATGCATGGAAAACATTGTTTAAACAATTTACAATGAAGATCTGTAAAGTTATTTGGATTTTTAAAACATTATTGTTGAAATACACAGTCCTGAAAAAGGGGCGTTTCTTTTTTTGCTGAGTATATAACAATTTCAATGAAAAATAGACATTATAAAGGTTTGGGGCAGCCACCCGTATACCGTTTTTCCCAGCTGCAAAAGGGTTTTCTGAATCAAATACACGATGTGCATATCACAGAGTCCAAAACAGAACTGGCTATAGTAGCCTAAGATGGTGACTTTAAAGGTCTTGAGAGAAACTGATGTCATCAAAGGGGCCAGCTTCGGAAGTGACATCTTCAGAGGCGCCAGAACCTTGCAGGATATCCCGGGAAAAGTCTGTAGGGAACTGAAAAAGACAGTCAGCGCACTCCGAGAGGAAGCCTACATCCACAGAAGATCTGTGGTTAGTTCTTCAAGATGTTTGGAACAACCTGCCAGCCGAGTTCCTTCAAAAACTGTGTGCAAGTGTACCTAGAAGAATTGATGCTGTTTTGAAGGCAAAGGGTGGTCACACCAAGTATTGATTCGATTTAGATTTCTCTTTTGCTCATTCACTGCATTTTGTTGATTGATGAAAATAAATGATTAACACTTCCATTTTTGAAAGCATTCTTTGTTTACAGCATTTTTTCACACCTGCCTAAAACTTTTGCACAGTACTATATATGTGTGAGAAACGACACATTTATACACTAGCCATTTCCTGCGGCTCCGCCCACGTAGTAGTGAAACAGGACAAACTTTAAAAATCAATAAACAGACACGTATTGCTAGCTAAGCAGAGACAAGTTACGCTCCAAAACACGGAGGTAGACCAACTCGCCTCTCCTGACGTCACGTTTCCCCCTCCCATCGACCCACAGCGGATTTGTGCGAATATATCACTCCTGTAAAGTGAACTATGATTCTTAGTGCGATGAGAGAAGTCGCAAAATCAAGTGGAATATTCAAGCAAATTATTGAGAAAAAAAAATCAAAAACGATCTAATTCCATTAAGCAGTTCTCTTGTGAAAAGCAGACAGACAGACGTTGGATTTTATATAAATAGAGATTTGAACTAAAGTCTTCACACGTTATACACTTCACATCGTTGTTAATATAACATAGAAAACGTTTCTGTTTCAGTTATGTGTTCAGCAGTTCCAGTCATCCTACACTTACACAGGTCATTGTAGACATGGAACACACGTGAAGTGTATGTATTCCAAATAACGAGATATTATTTACCCTCTACACCTCCAGGCACCTCACACCACAATAAAAAAAAAACTTGAGCTGGGAGAACTTCAGCTGCGTCTTTTGGATAGGATAGCAGGCTGCTTGCTGCTTGCGCTGATAGACATGTTTGCAAAACAAAAGACGCTGATGAGAAGCTGTGAAGGAATTTAAGGTGGTCCAGGATTACGAGTTTTTCCGTGGGCTTCAGGGATACAAGTGCTAAACTGTCACATCATTGTCAATCCTAAACTACACCATCCAAACATTTTTGTAGGCATTAATTTCGGAATAAACTTGCATCTTCAAAACAACAGTAAAGTTGATCACATCAAACATGAAAAGTAAATTTACAAATCCCTCCGGTTTCTTTTTATTAGCATTTTCCTTAAAGTCGTGGCTTTTTTTCTAATTGAAGTTTTATTATGCAAGTAATGCAAATATATATATATTTTTTTAAGTTGCTGCTCCACTGCTCCAGGGATTTGAGGTATATTTTCTCTCGTTCTCAGATGTTTTAAGTGCTGACTTGTTGTCCTTGACTGACATTTGCTTTTTACGGTGCTGGCCCCGGGTCACCAGAGAGAAACTGACTAAGTAAGTAAAGAATAAATAAATTAAAAGATGACGGCCTAATGGGTGATAACATAACATTAATGGGTGATAACATAACATTCTTTTACTTCAGGTGAAGTGTTGGGGGTGACTGAACCCACCCTAGGACCCCAAGACAGACCAGCGGGCCACTGCCAGAAGCAGTCAGCACCCACACACACACACACAAGGCCGACATAAAGTCCCCAAATGAGGCCAGCAAGAATGTTTCTGGTGGTGTGGAGGAAAACCCAAATGTACAACCCATATACCACATAAAGATGAGAACAAGACCGGACCCCAGCACACCGAGCCTGTGACCTAGCAGTGCTACCCACTGTGCCAAGCCTAATCCATGCCAACAACACTAGTAAAGGCAAGCTGGCACTGAAAGAAGAAAAAAATAAAACTTCAGTCTCTTTACAAATCCCTGAGGAAAAATGTCAGAATTTATTTTGAAGCAGTTGCTATCCCTCCACATTAGAGGTTGTGGTTCGAGTAACCATACTGGAGTGGTCTTCGAGTGTGAACTGACCTCACACTGTTGACAGAGATATCAGGCGGCCAAGCCAAGGAGGGGATCACCTTTACCTCAGCTTGTCCGTGCATCTGCCCTTCAATAAAACTGCACACCAAATGAAAATGTGTGGCGCAGTCGTGTGCACTGCTGGCATCAAAACTCCAGAGTCCTGGGTTCAAATCTTAGCCCCCTCACTGCCCTTTTTTTTCCCACCCCTAGGCACTCCGGTTCTCTTCCCACATTCCGAAGTCTGGCGAATGTGCCATTGCGTGCAGATTTCTGTCTTGCCCTTGCAGCTGCCGTGTTAAGCTTTTGACCGCCACACCCTACTGCTTATTCAGTACTTGGGACCCCCTTGGCTGTAAATATTTGAACCCACCCCACCCAGTTTCCCCAAACAGGCAGTCATTTTCCTTCGGATTAGCAGGCCTTTTTCACTTCTCTTATTCTGAACTCACAAAAGCACAGTGGTTTGATTTTTATAATACATTCAGAAACAATGCAGTTTTGCAATAACTTGAAATGATTATCTCAGTTTTGATCTTTTCCTGTGAATATTTTTTCATGGCTGCAGGTCTTTGTTCCAACCAAATGAGCATTTAACTGAACTCCTCATTTAACTAAGTAAGCTGTTATTCCCCAGAGTCTCTTTTTTTAGTGTCAATCCAAAAATGACTTCACTGGGTTTGGGAAAGCTGAGCTGGTATGCATTAACAGACAGAACACCGGGATCATTTCAGATTTTTTTTATATTATGTGGTGATTTTCAGCATCATTCCGTTTCACTTTTTTCCTTTTGTTCTGGTTATTTAAGCCACGACGTTAACAATGACTTTGCTAGCAGCTCTGAAACTGAAGCCTTAAGGCATTGAGTGTTGTTCTTCACTCTTTGTGAATTGCCATGATATGAGCAAAGTCCACCATAAAAAGGTAAAATAAATAGGATAACAGAAAAAGTGACAAAAACACAAAACATTTTAAAATTAACTTTAAACTGGAAACTAACAAGAAGAAGATGAAGAAAGTAAACAAAGCTATCAGTTAGTGGTAAACCGATTGTGAAACGGGACATTATGATGATGCAGTGGTAGCAACAATGTGACCGGGGTTCAAGTCCGAGGTGCTTCCTGCGTGGAGTTTGCATGTCTTCTCCGGGTGCATCTGGGTTTACTCCCACAGTCCAAAGTCCATGGATTCACAATGCTAAACTGTCCCCTGCTATGTGTGTGTGTGTGTGTTCACCCTGCAATGGACTGCCACCCCGTCCAGGGACTGTCCCTGCCTTGCTTCACACGCTTGCGAGGATTGGCGACTCTGCCATAGTTCAACAATTAATTAACGTACGTCCATGAATGTCAGTCAGTTAGTTAGTCATTGTCCCACCCACTATATCCTAACACCGCTGAGTCTGCTGGAGTCAATCCCAGCCAGCACAGGGCGCAAGGCAGGAACAAATCCCGGGCAGGGCACCAGCTCACCACAGGGAAAACATACAAACCCACACACCAATCGCCAATGCACCTAACCTGCATGTCTTTGGCCTGTGGGGGGAAACCGGAGCACCCGGAGGAAACATAAGGAGACACGGGGAGAACATGCAAACTCCACACAGGGAGGACCCGGGAAGCGAACCAGGGTCACCTAACTGCGAGGCAGCAGCGCTACCACTGCACCATCGTGCCACCCGTCCATGAATGTAAACAGACATATTTGTAATGCAATGTAAAAGTCACCTGGTTAAGGCTTTGGACTGCAATCCCTTAAGCTGTGGGTTCTTATCCCACTACTGACACCATGTGAGCAGAGCAAGTCACTTCACCTGCCTGTGCACTAACTCGAAAAAGCAAAAGAGAAACCAAACCAACTGCATCTCACAATTGTTCCAAGCAGGGGTAGAATGGCCATTGGGGCATTTGGGCAAATAAATTGAAATAAATTTGATGTACTGGTAACTGTTTGACATTAAAATTAATTTTCTAAACTATTAAACATTATCAGTCCGGTACTGAGATTTTTATAGTCCTCTATAATATACCGTATTACGTCATCAAGTCGTTTTAGTTGTCAGTACACAACGTTGCAGCGAAAAATGCCTTTTGCAGATTTCTGTTTCGATATGGTTGAATTTCGGTTAGCATATACATTATTGCAATTTATTTTATCTCATATCTAGTATTTAAATTCTTCGGTACTAATAATTAGTTTAGATTATGTGTTATGCATTTTATTGTTCTGGTCGTCAGCGTGAGCAATATTTAGTGGTTTTCAGCTGAGATTATTAGTATGATGAAATACAGTTATAAAGCACAGGATTGGAATTTTTCATATTAGGACAGAACATTTATAGTTTAATTGTTAAGTTACTGGAACGTTTCAATCATGTGAGGTTTTCATTATAACCTCAGTTATCATTTATTGCATTGTAAATGAGCAGCTGCTGGCCTGCTAGGGTACTGGCACTTGGACATGACATTGACATGTACTCTAATAACATGTAAGCCGTGTTACTAAATTTGTATTTTTCATGAAAATTTTATTTCTAAGCATGTTGTCAAATTTGAGGTTGTGTCTAAACAACAGTGTACAGATTAAGTTTGGCAACAGTTTAGATAGAGTTCATATCATAGGCTCATAGCAAGTAGCGCGCCGCGTATTAATCACACATTTTAAGAAAATGACAATAAATAACAGGACCAGTGGGTCGACCTCGTCAGCTCGAGGCCGGTTTTGAGACCCACCCCGCTCCCGGTTTCAAGTCACCTTGGATAAGCCAAAGGCATCAGACAAATAATAGGCAAATCATAAAAATAAGACCAAGATACTGTTGGTCTCTACTTATGTCGATCAGTTTATCCTTTTTTTTTTGTGAGTTTAAACAAATATGTGTATTAATTCTGGGTTTAGTAATTTGTAGAATCTATACTTGGATTTTGCCCGAGAGCTTGTTACTGCCCACTGTGAAAAGCTCTGTATATAAAAATAAACGGAATTGAACAAAAAGGTTTAGAAAACAGATATACAATAATATTTGTGACACATCCTGTAAGCCCTCTCTATAAATAAAACGTAATATTATTACTGGAAACAGAGCGCCAGTCCCTCACCTTTTAATATTACGGTTCATACAAATGAAACGAGACAGCCTGGTGGGGTGGGGGGGGGCGAAGCCGATCGCTGTGGCTCTCAGCTTCTACTGCACCAAGTTAAATACAACAGAATTGTTCCCAGTGTTGGATTGTCATCCCCGGTACAGGTGCGCAAACTCCAAACGTCAAAGCGCCTGCAGTCGCTCTTGAGAAGTTCGCTTCGTTAGCATTCTGCACCGACAAACAGCGCATCGCGTCACCTTGACGAAACGCATAATAAACCAGGCAGTCACGGGGGTTCTCGTCCCCTGTGGCACCCGGTTCAAATCGAGGCCCACAATCAGTGATCGCATTCGCGCGTTCGGCTCAGTTCCTGCATCCCCCCCTTCCGCAAGCGGCAGCCTCTGCTCTCACTCGCCGGCGTCTAGCGGTTACCGCGGGGGGCCGCACAGTCACGTGCGTACGTAAACAAGTCAACCGGGTTCGCGTTATTCACTTACCTCGTCGCCCCACTTCAGTACATCTTTCTGTCGGTCTTTCACTTTGTTGTAGATGTTCAAGAACTGCAGGATGCCGTGTTTGCGGACATGATCGGCGTGCTTCTTGGTCTCTTCCCAGCTCAATGGCGATCCCAGCGAGAGCAAACCCATTGCGGCGATAAAGCTGACAGATTCAAGCGCTGGAGTTCAAATACGCGGAGGCTTCACATGTGAGGGATGCTCTTGTCACACAGCAGAAGCTTCTATGCGGATTACCGCCAGCAGGGTGTTATAAAGTGTCGCTGCACACGCCTCCGAGCCGCCCAGATCTGTCGCGCTTCCCTCTGTGTGTTAAATCCGGCTCCTCGAGTTTCTTGTTCTGAGCGCGGTGCTCGAAGCATGTCACATGACCGACGCTCGCGGGAGGGGGGGGAGTGGAGTGGAGTGGGCGGGCTTCGTCCGCGGTGACGTCACGGCGTGACTCAGCGTTTCTCGAGCCTCAAACGTCTCAATGAAATTCTTAGCAGCCGCAGCCGCGGAGGTGGGTCGTGGAGGCGTGGTTTTTTATTTAGATTTCTTTTTTTTTTTAATTAATTCTTTTCACCGTGACAAAGCAACTTTAAGTGTGAAATCCATTATTGTAAAATGAAATGTGTCATAATGATCGAGGGGAAGAGGTGCCCGTAGAAACAATAGGGTAAAGAAGATCGCTTTCTCCTTCTACATAACGTATCCGATGCAGACGTTGTGGTCTTCCACTTGTCTCTTTTCCTTCCTTGCCATTCTAAAACTCTCATTGTAACTGAAGTTGTTCCCAATCAGTGTCACAGTAGTTGCCACTGACGATGTCTCTCTGCCTTCCTCTTCCTCTCTTTCCATTTATGTTACCCAGCAATTCAACCAGGGGTGTAGCACAGAACTCTGGGCCCAATATATGAGGGGTCTCTGTGTGTCCCTTCCTCTCAATCCATGTCTGTTACATGTACTTTTTATTCCAGGCAACGGGGCGCCCCCCCCCCCACCCAATGATTAGAAGCGGGACCAGGGTAATCATTACTCCCTTCCCCCCTAAATGACTAGCTCTTGAAAACTCAGACCTCTTAATTGATTCTTTTTCCATAATTAGCTGGAGGATGTGCAGGACTCCAGTAACTACAGGGGAATAAAACTGATGAGCCACAGCATGAAGTTATGGGAAAGAGTAGTGGAAGCTCAGTGAAGAAGTGAGGAGATGATTAGTGAGCAGCAGTATGGTGTCATGATGGCAAAGAGCACCACAAATGAGATGTCTGCTCTGAGGATGTTGATGGAGAAGTTTAGAGAGAAGGCCAGAAGGAGTTGCATTGTGTCTTTGTGGACCTGGAGAAAGCAGATGACAGGGTGACTGAGAGGAGCTGTGGTATTGTATGAGGAAGTCGGGAGTGGCAGAGAAGTATGTAAGAGTTGTACAGGATATGTACGAGGGAAGTGTGACAGTGGTGATGTCTGCGGTGGGAGTGACGGAGGTGAGATTACATCAGGGATCGGCTCTGAGCCCTTTCTTATTTGCAATGGTGATGGACAGGTTGACAGATGAGATTAGACAGGAGTCCCCATGGACTGTGATGTTTGCTGATGACATTGTGATCTGTAGTGAGAGTAGGGAGCAGGTTGAGGAGACCCTGGAGAGGTGGAGATCTGCTCTAGAGAGGAGAGGAATGAAGGTCAGTAGGAACAAGACAGAATACATGTGTGTGAATGAGAGGGAGGTCAGCGGAATGGTGAGGATGAGGGAGTAGAGTTAGTGAAGGTGGATGAGTTTAAATACTTGGGATCAACAGTACAGAGTAACAGGGAGTGTGGAAGAGAAGTGAAGAAGAGAGTGCAGGCAGGGTGGGGTGGGTGGAGAAGAGTGTCAGGAGTAATTTGTGACAGACGGGTATCATCAGTAAGAGTGACAGGGAAGGTCTACAGGACGGTAGTGAGACCAGCTGTGTTATACGGGCTGCAGACGGTGGCACAGGAGACACAGCTGGAGGTGGCAGAGTTAAAGATGTTAAGATTGGCATTGGGTGTGACGAGGATGGACAGGATTAGAAATGAGGACATTATGTCAATGTCAATTTATTTATATAGCACATTTAAAACAACATAGTAATGCTGCGGCCAAAGTGCTTTACAATAATAGAATAAAAAAAAAAATAAAACAATTAACATAAAAACATAAATAGAAATAAAATATATGACCATAAAATAAGATATATAATAAATAGAAATAATGTTATATAATCACAAAGAGGGAACCAGCAGCATTACTGAAGGTCACGGAATGCAAGTGAATAGCAATGAGTTTTTAATCTTTTGAACAGTTCAATTGTAGACACATTAGAGCAGGGGTGTCACACTCCGGTCCTGGAGGGCCACAGTGGCTGCAGGTTTTCATTCTAACCATCTTCTTAATTAGTGACC
Organism: Polypterus bichir lapradei; assembly: GCA_026402145.1. Taxonomy (NCBI): domain Eukaryota; kingdom Metazoa; phylum Chordata; class Cladistia; order Polypteriformes; family Polypteridae; genus Polypterus; species Polypterus bichir. The sequence goes on along the minus strand of JANRMT010062824.1, from coordinate 7,414,974 downwards.
AGTTTTTGCTGCTGATTACTTCTTTTAATTGACTTGACTCAGGCCCTTTAGTTGTTTCTTCTTCCTTAATTAGCAGCCAAACAATAATGAGACACAAAACAAGCCACCACATGACACAATATCTGAAAATAAAGAAAGGTGAAGGTCTCAGTAAGGTTGATCTCTCAACTCATTAAAACACTTTGATGATGTTCTTATGAAAAACAGAAAATCAACAGTTTTGGAAATGTCAGCTGTGGCAGAATGAGAGAAACAGCAAGCTGTGGAATTAAATAATGAGTTTAATTAACAGCAAGAATTGGCTTCTCATTAAGAAACTGGTTGGAGTTTGAAGCCCCAGTTTAGCTGGTCATCTGTTGGCTCGTTTCACGTCTCATTTCTGTTTGGCTGCATTTTAATGAGGAAACGAATCAATTCAGAGGACTGAATCCTTCTAACAGGGCTATTAAAATGTGAATTAGCAGTGAAAACAGGTCACTGATTAAGAAAAGGGTTAGAATGAAAAGCTGTTGCCGCTGCGGCCCTCCATTCCTGGAGTTCGACACCTGTGCATTAGAGGGTCAGCTCAAGTTGGACGGTTGGGAGACAAAGTCAGAGAGGCGAGATTACGTTGGTTTGGACATGTGAGGAGGAGAGATGAGGGGTATATTGGGAGAAGGGTGCTAAGGATAGAGCTGCCAGGCAAGAGGAGAAGAGGAAGGCCAAAGAGAAGGTTTATGGATGTGGTGAGAGGACATGCAGGTGATGATGGGGGTGACAGAGCAAGATGCAGAGGACAGAAAAATATGGAACAAGATGATCTGCTGGGGTGACCCCTAATGGGAGCAGCTGAAAGAAGAAGAAGCTGCCAAACAATAGTGGGATACAAAATGAGCCAAAACATGAGCAGCAAACTGTGACCATCATACAGTATCTGAAAATAAAGAAAGGTGAGGGACTCAGGAATCCCAGGGCCATCTTAAAAGCATTGTAGGCCCCCGGACAAAGCAGTGCACTTGGCCCCCTGCCTACACAACCACACAGCAAGTCACAACATACACAGATTAGCATGGGGCCCCCGGGTGGGCAACTGCCCAGCGTGCCCATGCGTTGTGTGTATGAAAGGCGCTACATAAATCAAACTTATTATTATTATTAATGTTAAGATGGCCCTGCCCACTACGACAGCCATAAATGCAAGCCTACAGCTCTGATGGTGTGTCTGAAATATTTTGTCTCTCCTTAATCTGACTTGACTTAACGTCTTTTTATCTGATCTCTTTTAAATCCTCCTTTATCAGTCCACGACATTTTTAGCATTCTTCTGCAAAGCCACCTCTCACAGCTCTCTAGCCTCCCTTCCATTGTTTTGCTCATAGTCCACGTTTCACAGCCGTGCATTAAGGGAGGCCAAACCTTAGAATGTTCATCTCAGTTTTCATTGCTACGTGTTACTTTGTACGCTGCTGTTCTAACTACATAACAATTGTTGTTGCCGTCGCAATTCTCTGGATTTTCCTCTAAATCACTTCTTCCATGGTGGCCCAGCGCTAGCACTGCTGCCTCATTAAGGAGCCCAGGGTTTGTGTCCCCAAAGGCTCCTGGGACAACATGGCTTTGGAAAAGGCCAACTTGTGACCCTAACTGGGGTGGAGTGGTGGCTCTGAGGCTAGGGGTCTGCGTTGGTATCTGGAAGGTTGCCAGTTCGAGTCCCATTACTGCCAGAAGGCATCCTCCCAAGTTACACCCTGTGGACCACCAGGGGGCGTATGGCTCCCCCAAACCCCAACACATACTAACTGAGACACAAGGCTTGCCAGACAACACACCTTTATTTAAGTGGGCAAGTGTTTTTCTTTTTGCTCCCCACTTTACAGCTCAGTACAAAGCACCACATTTTATAATACACAGTCCTGTTCTTCCTCTCTCTGTCTCTCCATCTCCACTCCTCCTCCCGACTCTGACTCTCCGACAAGTGGTGAGGCGGCTCCTTTTATAGGGCACCCGGAAGTGCTTCTGGTGTGTCTTGACCTTCTTCTGGCTGCACATCTGGGTGTGGTAGAAGTGGCACCACAAAGGGTTCAGCTGTACCTGCAGCACCCCCTGGCGGCGCCCACGGATCCCAACAGGGCTGCTCCAAGCTACAACTCCCAGCATGCCCTGCAGGGATCCGAGGTGCTGTGGCAACCCAGGGGGGCTGCCCTCTAACCTCTCGGGGAACAAAATGTCCCAAATATGGTCTCTCCCTTGGTCCTTCCACCCAGCAGCTACTGCGGCCCACCAGGACCAGAGTTGGACTCCCCTGAATTAGAGTGACCCGTTGGACGGAGCTCCACGGTATGTTGACAGCCCAAGAGAGCAGGTTGCTTTGCTTTGTTTTGTTGTTGTGCCCGAGTGGCCATTTCCTTTGCCACCTGAAGGTGTCACTTTTTGTTTTTGGTATTCATATTAAATGGGATGACCAGATTGGTCCCTGCTTTTCATTTCTGCTCAACCTGTCATTCCTGCACCCGGCCACAGTGCTAGGATTGTAAATAATGAACTGAAGAAGCGTTATGGTACAAGACTCCAGACTCCTTACCATCTCACCTCTACTCGACTGCTTTCTGTAATTCTCTTATGTCCTTTTTTAATGAGAAGATCCAGAGGATACATCAGCGCCTCGGTCCAGATCCTCTCTGTATTTCTTCTGAACTACACTCGCCTCTTCTCTCTTTTTCTTCTTTCCAGCTCCCCACTTCCTCAGAAATCTCAGATCTCATCTGTAATTCTAAGCCATCTACTTGTCAGCTGGACTCCCTCCCTACAGCTCTGGTCAATGCCTGCCTCCCCTCTCTGGTCCCTCTCGTTTCTGCCATCATTCACTCTTCTCTCACTACTGGTATTGTTCCTTCATCTTTTAAAACTGCTGCTATAACCCTAATAATGAAAAAAAAACTGCTGCTGACCCTACTAACTTCAGTAATTTTCATCCTATTTCTAATTTGCCCTTTATCTCCAAATTTCTTGAAAAAATAGTAGCTGTCCAACTTCAGTCCCACTTATCTCATAATAATCTGTATGAAAAGTTCCAGTCCGGTTTTTGCCCCCTTCACAGTACAGAAACGGCACTTGTTGAAATTACCAATGACCTTCTTATGGCTGCTGACTCCGCTTTAATTCCTATTCTCATCCTTCTTGATCAGAGTGCAGCCTTTGATACTATTTGTCGTACCACTCTCTCCTTACTAGATTATCTTCGATTGGCATTACCCACACGCCACTTGATTGGTTCAGATCCTCCCTCTCAGGCCGCACTCAGTTCATTCAGCTTAAAACATCCCAACCCACCGCTGTCACTTCAGGTGGGCTCTGTCCTGGGGCCTCTTCTTTTTATTATTTATCTTCTTCCCCTTCTTTCGTAAACATAACATTCATTTTCACTGTTATGCTGATGACACCCAGCTCTGCCTTACTAGTGAACCCACCTCTTCCTTTCCACCATCTTCGCTTATTGACTGTATTGCTGAAATTGAATCCTGGTTTTCTTTGAATTTTCTTAAATTAAACAGGAACAAAACTGAGGTTCTCCTCGTTGGCTCAAAATCACCCTTATCCAAAGCCGGTAACCTTTCTTTTATTATTTATAACTACATGTTTCCCCATCACCTCAGGTTAAGAGTCTGGGTGTCATCCTCGACAGGACTCTTTATCTTTCCACTCTCACATTAATAATATCGGTCTGCTTATTTCCACCTACGTAATATTAAATCACATCCGCGCCTCCTCCCTCCCTCCCTCACTCCCCATACCACCGCCATTCTTGTTCACAGTCTTGTTACTTCTCGTCTGGACTCCTCTCTAATAAATCTCTTCATAAGCTTCAGCTGGTCCAGAATTCTGCTGCTCGCCTCGTCACTCGAACCTCATCTCTTCACCACATCACTCCGGTCTTACTGCAGCTCCATTGGCTCCTGATTAAGTTTCAAATTGATGTTATAATTCTGCTATTAACATTTAAGGCCATTCATAACCTCGCCCCTCCATATCTGTCTGACCTTCTTCATGTTGCCATTCCCTCCTGTAACCTTAGATCCTCTTCCTCCTCTCGCCCATCTGACCGCCATGGGGAGCGAAGCATTCAGCCGTTCTGCTCCCAAGCTCTGGAATTCATTACCTACTGAGCTCAGAAATATCAAATCATATTCATCCTTCAAATGTAAACTTAAAACTTAAAATGGCTTTTTCTTTATGATTACAGCGGCTTTGTTTGGTTTTAATTTTATATCTTCAGTTTTTTCTGATTTTTTAAGTTGTTTATAATGCAGCAACAGACTGCTGTCACCGTCCTGCTCCACTGACAGACTGAGGAGACCCCACACTATGCGACTCTTCAGTTCCACCCAGGGGGGTAAACGTTAACATTACACAAAGTTATTGTCGGTTATACCTGCATTGTTATCACTCTTTAATTTAAAATTGTTTTTATCAGTATGCTTATGCTGGAGTATGGGAATTTCCCATTGGGATTAATAAAGTATCTATCTATCTATCTATCTATCTATCTATCTATCTATCTATCTATCTATCTATCTATCTATCTATCTATTATATAGTGCCTTTCACTATCTATCTATCTATCTATCTATCTATCTATCTATCTATCTAT
>JANRMT010062824.1:7345025-7391438 GCA_026402145.1 Polypterus bichir lapradei | reverse complement strand
TGTATAACTGGGCTGAGAAGATGCAGGAGCAGGACATCCTTCATTTACTTCAGGTTTGGACCTCGGCTTTGTGTTTTGTCCACGTTATTCTCCCAGTCCCTCCATTTGAATTTCATCCTCTCTCCTTTGAGCTAATACAGAAAGTTGCTTTAAATAAAAGCATTGGCTAAATATACAATATTTTGCTTAATTTCTGTTCTGCCAGGAAGGAGATCAGTGTCGGAAAAGGAAAGGGCCAGGAAAAGGACAAAGAAAGGAAAACAGGCATAGAAAGACACATCTGAGAGAAACACCGCAACTAAGTGAGCTTTTTTTTTTTGCTTTGAATTGGTTTCCAACAAGTGACGCTGGGCAGTTTAAGCTTTTTCATCTTTTTCTGCAAGCAACAGAAATAAAAATAGCCTCAGAGTGAGTCACGTCATGAACCCGGTATGTCAAAAACAATGAGCTTCCCAATTCAACTTACCTTTAAACACAACACGTCATGCATTCTGCACTGTTTTTCTAATTATTACCATTACTAAGACGTTCCAAAGCTTTCCTTTTGAAAATGTCCTTCTTAATATTCATTGAATCTGCTCAGTTTGTTTTCCTTATTAACTACAATCAAGAAATGAACACAAACATTCACATTAAAGTAGCCTACGGCATGAGAGAGGACAATATGCATTATGTCTTGTTTACAATTTAGGAAATCGAGAATGTTTAATAACTTACTTAAATTCTGCGTATAAATGGAAAACGCCAAACGCATTCTTTTAGGCTAAATTTCAATCTGTCCATTTTCATTCCACATTCCCTGATGAGGATTCCATTTTGCTTATTTTTTTTTCTTTTTTTTGGTGTGACAATATTACAATGATTGGATGGCATCAGTGGAGTCAGTTTTGTCTGACTTAACATTCACACGGTGGCTTACTACAAAATTCACCCGTGCTGCACAGTTACATACTGACAGGGACAGAGGACACCGAGCTTGCTCTGGATTCCCGAGTCTTGCGATTCGGCATTGTGATTACGCAGCACGAGATCCCGACGGTCGCCTCCGATAATTCGTCTTCCAATGTCCATTCGTTGATAGTGGGATTGTAACACTGGATGCACTTCTTGTATTTCTTTTCAATTTCGTTCCAGCCGCCTAGCAGGTAGATCTTGCTTTTGAGGACGGCGGCTCCTGCCGTGCTCACTCCTATTAGCAAAGGCGCCGAGTAGCTCCACTGGCCGGTGTGGGGATTGTAGCACTCGACGGGCAGAACATCAACCCTTTCTCCACGGCCCCCAAGCTGGCTGCCCCCCATGATGTAAACCCGGTCACCTAGACTGACGGCGCAGTGCCATCCTCTCGGGGTGCTCAGGCTGGCTTTATCCTGCCAAGAATCACTTGAAGGGTCATAGCAGCAGACAGAGCGGGAGTATGCGTTGTTGATGTAGCCTCCAGTGACCAAGATCTTACCATCGATGACAGCACTGGCATGGCAACACCTGGGCACTTCAAGAGATGCCTTCATCTGCCACTGGTTGGATGAGGGGACGTAGCATTCAACAGAAGCCTGGCAGCCATCTGAATTACGACCTCCTATTGCAAAAAGCAGGCCAGTGAAAGCACTGAGACTGAAGTGAGTGCGCTTCTGGATCATATTTGCCAGGTGGATCCAAGTGTTGAAACGTGGATCATATCTGCAGAACAAAGCACAATTAAACACTTTAAATACCCTCTTTAGATGAAACCTAATGATTAAAGATTGCAACAACTTGCATAAACTCAAAACCTGACATTCACTACTGGTGGGCACGCTGGGCATTTGCCCGGGGGCCCCATGCTAATCTATGTATGTTGTAACTTGTTGAGTGGTTGTGTAGGTAGGGGGGTCCCAGTGCACTGCTTTGCCCGGGGGGCCTATAATGCTGTTGGGGGACCCCCTTGGCTGCGGATTTTTATTCCAAGCAGTGTTACAATCCGCCCTGCCCGGGGTTTGTTTCCTGCCTTGCGCCCTGTGTTGGCTGGGATTGGCTCCAGCAGACCCCCCATGATCCTGTAGTTAGGATAGAGCGGGTTGGATAATAGATGGACGGATGGGTGTTACAATTGGTACCCCATCCTTACTTTGAATTGATGTCATTGTTTCGTGAGCCGTCCTTTTTTTGTTCTCTTATTGTAAGAAATACTGTATTGCTTTCGTTTTAAGATGTACTTTTTTATGTTTTCAAACTGAAAATTGAGGCGAGTCTTAAATCGAAATTATTTCATTGTCACGCCTCAAAAGTCTTTTGTTGGGGAAATTTTAAAAACTAGCTACATTATCTATTAAAGACAGTGAATAGAATATGTTTCAAAATATTTGATACTTGTGTGACAGATAGAGGGTGCTACTGAGCTACAAACCCTGGACACAATTAACACAAATACAGTCACGGGTACAAGACGGGGGGTTTCATTATCAAAATACTTCACAAAGGTTTCTTCTAAGGTTGCACAAGCACAACTACAATCAAATTCTCCTTCTTTCCTTCCTTCCATTCCTTCTCTTCTCTTTTCACTCCATCCAGCTCCCTCCAGTGAGTGTTGCCTTCCTTCCTACCGACTCTGACGCTACGGGAGGAGGCTGGACGACTTCATTTTATGTTGGCCCAGAAATACTTCCGGTGCCAGGGCGTAGCTCGATGGAAGCACTTGTGGGTCAAGCTCCGAAAAACAGGGATCCTGAATCCCTACAGCACCCCCTCGTGGCATCCATGGGACCCAGCAGGGCTGTCTCATGGCACTACATCTCCCATCATGCCCTGCATGTGTCCACATGGTTACTGAGGTCCTGGGATGCTGCCATCTAGAGGATGGGGGATAAAAATATATTAAAAACTATCTATATTATCTATTAAAGATAGTTAATAGAATACGTTTAAAAATATTTGATACTTGTGTGACAGATAGAGGGTGCTACTGAGCTACAAACCCTGGACACAATTAACACAAATATAGTCACAGGTACAAGACGGGGGGTTTCATTACAGAATGGGGGATAAACATATTTCAAAATAGGAGCCTTCTGCCACTGCTCCTGTGTTTGGTCCTCCCGTATTGGTAAAGGGTCCCATACCCATTCCAGACGGAGTGCCAGTCCATTGCCGTTCTTCTATTCTGCCTTCCCTTCTTGGCAAGAGGGGGGGGGGGGTTGCCGGATAATCCTGCCTGGCACTTATACTTGATACTTCCCGCCTCAGCACTCCTCCTACGCCTTTCTTCAGTATCCTTCAGTGTCTCAACCTCACTTGCCCCTCTTTTCGTCTCTCGGTCGCATACCCGTAAAGTCTGCTTCTCAGACTCTGCCATTTTGAGGCGCACTGTCTTGTTTTTGAGTTCAGACAATGGTAGACAAGCCCCCATTGCCAGCTGTGAAAATATCATTTGTATTCTTATGAATTCTCCCCATATTTCAAGGGGACCCCCTACACCTTTCCTTGGTATTAACGTGGGCTCGCCCTCACTTGCACATCCTTTCCTCTCTTGAACGAGTTTAACTGAGCAACTAAAGCAAAACTGACCAATCAAACCAGAGGGACCAGACACACATACACACTCACCCACTCACACACATGCAGTCGGTCAGTCAGTCATCATCCAACCCACTACATCCTAACTACAGGGTCATGGGAGTCTGCTGGAGCCAATCCTAGCCAGCACAGGGCGCAAGGCAGGAACAAATCCTGGGCAGGGCGCCAGCCCACCGCAGGGCACACACACACACACCCACACGGGACAATTTAGGATCGCCAATGCACCTAACCTGCATGTCTTAGTACTGTGAGAGGAAACCCACGCAGACACGGGGAGAACATGCAAATTCCACACAGGAACCCAGGTGTCCTTACTGCGAGGCAGCAGTGCTACCACTGCGCCACCGTGCCGCCCTTCACACACATACAGCGGTGTCTTATCATATAGCAGATCTCCAAACACAGACAATGTCAAGTCAAGTTGGGGAGCAGGCACTGGTGCAGCGTGTTGCCGCTCCCACTACACAACGAAACAACTTGGGATCCTGGTTGGCAACCCCCCATTCAGACACGTGGTCCAGTCCCACCCTCCGGAAATGACCCTCTATCTGCCACAGCCATGTGTTACGTGGGCAACCCCTTGGCCTGGTGTAGCCACTCGGTCCCCAACAATGAGGGTCCTGTGAGCTGGATCACCCTCGGGGAAACGCGCCACATGGCCGTAACTGACACTCCCTCACAATGCAGGTCATGTGCCTCATTCGGGACTCCATGAGCAACACAAAATCAAACCAGTGGTACCCAAGGATTTTCCGGAGTGACACACATGAAGGAGTCCAGTCTTCATCTCTGGTCACTGGATAGCGTCCATGTCTCGCAACCATATAGCAAGACAGGAAGCACCAGGTATCTAAAGACTTGGCCCTTCGTCCTTTTGCAGAGATATCGGGAGCGCCACACACCCCTTTCCAGTGACCTCATGGCCCCCCCATGCTCTCCCAATCCGTCTACTGACTTCATAGGAAGTGTCACCAGAGTCATGAATGTCACTGCCGAGGTAAGTAAACCTCTCGATGAGGTCGACACTCTCCGCAGACAGACACACTGCTGATGGACGTGCCCAAGAGGTCATTAAAGGCCTGGCTCTTTGGTTTTTATCAGGACCCTCACAAGCCCAGACACTCAGACTCCTCAATCAGTCTCTCGAGACCCCCGATCAGAGACTCCACTGACTCTGTGAAAATCACAGCATCGATGGTAAAGTCAAGATCTGTGAGTCTCTCTTCGCCAACAGATGCTCTACAGCCGCTGGACCCCACGACACCCCAACACCCAGTCCATACAAGCACTGAACAGAGTAGGAGCAGAACACACCGCTGACGACAATGACAGACAACGTGAGAAAACAAAAAATGCTCCGAATGCTCAGAATTTTCCTCCTAGCAGATAACAAATACCAGAAGTAAGCTCGTCTGAACTTCTGAATGAGAAAGTGATTCGATGTGTGCGGCTTGTGAAAGGAAAAGTAATTCAGCGTGGCCTGTCTTGTGAATGGAAAGGCAATTGAGCTTATAAACCAAATGAACAACTTCTTTAACAGGTCTGACCACCCTAACCCACTCTCACCTCGGAGTACTGCACCCTCCACCCAACCTTCTGCTGATGCCAGCATAGGAGAGAGTTTCCCCCCCACCCACAATTAAAGCAGCCCAGGTAAGTAAAGAGCTGAGGAGACTTTGTGCCAGCAAAGCAGCGGGTCCAGATGGAGTATCGCCACGACTGCTGAAGGCCTGTGCGCTGGAGCTGGGAGTCCTCTACAGCGCATCTTCAACCTGAGCCTGGCACAGGGGAGAGTCCCGAGGCTTTGGAAAACATCTTACATCACCCCAGTCCCAAAGGTATCACGTCCTGGTGAGCTGAATGACTTCCGGCCTGTTGCTCTGACGCCACATGTGATGAAGACCATGGAGCGGCTGCTGCTTCATCCCCTGAGGCCACAGGTCCACCATGCCCTCGACCCTCTGCAGTTCGTATACCGGGAGAAGGTGGGAGCGGAGGATGCCATCATCTACATGCTACACCGATCCCTTTCCCACTTGGACAGAGGCAGTGGTGCTGTAAGAATTATGTTTCTGGACTTCTCTAGCACCTTCAACACCATCCAACATCTGCTCCTCAGGGACAAGCTGACAGAGATGGGAGTAGATTCACACCTGGTGGCATGGATTGTGGACTATCTTACAGACAGACCTCAGTATGTGCGTCTCGGGAACTGCAGGTCTGACATTGTGGTCAGCAGCACAGGAGCGCCGCAGGGGACTGGAATTTCTCCGGTCCTGTTCAGCCAACATACATCAGACTTCCAATACAACTCGGAGTCCTGCCACGTGCAAAAATTCGTTGACAACACTGCTATGGTGGGCTGCATCAGGAGTGGGCAGGAGGAGGAGTATAGGAATCTAATCAAGGACTTTGTTAAATGGTGCGACTCAAACCACCTACACCTGAACACCAGGAAAACCAACGAGCTGGTGGTGGATTTTAGGAGGACCAGGCCCCTCATGGACCATCAGAGGTGACTGTGGGCAGAGGGTGCAGACCTATAAATACCTGGGAGTGCAGCTGGATGACAAATTGGACTGGACTGCCAATACTGATGCTCTGTGTAAGAGAGGACAGAGCCGACTATACTTCATTAGAAGGCTGGCGTCCTTCAGCATCTGCAATAAGATGCTGCAGATGTTCTATCAGACGGTTGTGGCGAGCGCCCTCTTCTACGCGGTGGTGTGCTGGGGATGCAGCATAAAGAAGAGGGACGCCTCATGCCTGGACAAACTGGTGAGGAAGGCAGGCTCTACTGTAGGCACGGAGCTGGACAGTTTGGCATCCGTGGCAGAGCAACGGGCGCTGAGCAGACTCCTGTCAATCATGGAGAATCCACTGCATCCACTGAGCAGGATCATCTCCAGACAGAGGAGCAGCTTCAGCAAGAGACTGCTGTCATCGTCCTGCTCCACTGACAGACTGAGGAGACCCCACACTATGCGACTCTTCAATTCTACTGGGGTAAACGTTAACATTATACAAAGTTATTGTCTGTTACACCTGCATTGTTATCACTCTTTAATTTAATATTGTTCTTTATCAGTATGCTGCTGCTGGAGTATGGGAATTTATAAAGTATCTATCTATCTATCTATCTATCTATCTATCTATCTATCTATCTATCTATCTATCTATCTATCTATCATATAGTGCCTTTCATATCTATCTATCTATCTATCTATCTATCTATCTATCTATCTATCTATCTATCTATCTATCTATCTATCTATCATATAGTGCCTTTCATATCTATCTATCTATCTATCTATAAAAGAGAAAGCTATTTGGTGAGCACAGGCCTGTGTTAGGGAAAGCGTTCTGACACACACAATGGCCTGTAGGTAAGAAAGAGATTCGGCATACAAGAGCTTATGAAAAGGAAAGGAGGTGGCTGAGCACAGGTTTGCGATTCTGCTTGAGTTGCCTTGTCAAGTGAACGCATTTCCATCAGCCGCACCACCTGCACTTCAGAACTGGTCACCCACTTGTTCAGGCCCAATCAGTACTTGAATGGGAGACCATCTAGGAAAAGCTTGGGGTGCTGCTGGAGGCCAGCAGGGGGCGCTTACCCTGTGGTCTGAATGTGGAACCCACTGGCCCAGTGTGGTGATGGGGACACTGTGATGTAAAAATAGCAACGTCCTTCGGATGAGACGTAAAACAGAGGTCCTTACTCTCTGTGGTCAATAAAGGTTCCTGGGCATCCTTCATAAAGAGTAGGGTGTATTCCGATTTCCCAGCCATTCTCGACCCCTAATCATCCCTCATCTGTCATCACTTCACCACCTAACAGCTCATGTGTGTTGAGAGTACTGGCACAAAAATGGCTGCCGTCGCATCATCCAGGTGGATGGTACACATTAGTGGTGGTTGAAGTGGCTCACTAAAGCACGTTGAGTAGGGAGAAAGGTGCTATATAAATGTTGTGACGGCCGGCCGGCTGCTCATCCCGGCCAGAACGCCCAAAGAGAAGGATGGGGGAAGGCAGCTACTGTGGGACACGGCCTCCCCCAAGACACCAGATGACGAGTTCCCTGCAGCATAGCGGTGCCCCGTATTCCTGCAGGGCATCATGGAATCTGGAGTTTGGCATCACAGCCCTGCTGGGTACCATGGGTGCCACCAGGAGACACTGCAGGAACATCTGGGGATTTGTATTTCCCATGTAGCCTGGGAGTGCTCCCAAGTCACGGGGGGTCGGAAGCCCCAAAGTACATCCAGGCTGAAGAAAAACCTCAAGTCCTCCATCTGACCTGGAAGTGCTGGCAAGTCACCGGGTCAAGGACTATATGAAGGACTACTGAAGACCCAGCAAGCGAGCCGGAGTTGGGAGGAGAACTTTGTGTTGATTATTGTTGTTTATTTACTTGTTTATGGTGGTCGTAGTGCTTAAAAGGCACTTTGAAGGAGAAATAATTAAAAGAGCTTCTTCGTGCTTTTATCCTGTGTCTCCGTATCTGTCTGTTGGGTTTAATGTGGCGACAGCGACCCCTGGTGTTTACAATGTAAAGAATTATTATTATTATAATTATGAAAAAAAATATACCGGTCTACGAGTATATAGTAGCAATTGATTTTCCTCAAAATCTGCTTTTGTAAGGGGTGTATGTTTTAAATTTGCAAATACGGCATTGTCTTAAGTGCTTAAGTTTCCATTGCCGTTTTCTTTTTGATTCTCCCTTTTCTGTAGAGTTTACTCCCTTATTTGCATCAAAACACTCACCATGCTGAAAGGAAGCAATGACTTCAGTGCCGTGTCGACCGGTCTGCTCGTTTGTGAGAAACGTATGTTTCTTAAGGAGCAGACAAGTGACAACGGCAGCAAAGCTGTTGCTTAACTTTAGCATTCAGTGCTGTTTGTGCCCATGTCTGCACTGCTCAGTGCCAGTCATTAGCATCTGGAAGCAACTGAGGAAGGAAACTACAAGTTATGGCAAAAAATTCAGTCATTTAGGAATTTCTTAGAAATACAAGGTGAGGCACAAAAATAACTGGACTGGGCTTGGGGCCTTCCTGGAAAACCGTCTGGAGGTCAGCCGAACGTGAATCTTAGAACTGTATCTTCTCCTACACAGCCTCTCAAAGCGCCAACCGGCTCGGTATATCCTGTGTAGAAGATCAGCCCGGCTACAGACACACACTAAGACACAATGTCCGAAAACACACACGTTTTATGTTTCCTTGGCACAGCACAATGCACATAATAATGCTCGCTCCTTTTCTCTCAGTCCTCTCTCTGTCCTACTGCCTCCACTCCTCTCCCGCAAGCTCTGTCCTCTGCCTCCCGACTCCGGCTCCCCGAGTGAAGTGAGGCGGCCTCTCTTATACTGCAACCGGAAATGCTCCAGGTGCTCCTTGACGAAATGCCGGCAGTACTTCTGGGTGTGGTGGAAGTGCTGCAGACCACGGCTCTGGAACTGTCCAGGTGCCCCCTGGTGGTGGCCACGGGTACCCACAGGGTTGAGCTTCTAAGCTCCAGTCCCACGGCCCCGATCTAAACCAGGGGGGGCTGCCCTCTTGTGTCCCGGGGGAGGTACTGCTGGTGGTACGTCCACTCCCCCGGTCCTCTCCTCGAAAGGGCGTTCTGACCGGGCAATCCGTCTATCACACCTGTGAACAGCCCAGTCAGTATTTGCAGAACAATCGAGATAATGTCGGGTGAAAAAAATTGAGCAGCGAATCAACATCAAATCTGCTCCATCCTATATTACAGAAGGTCTTTCACCTTAAACTGCAAATTGTAACCTCAGATCATCAAATGAGGGTCTCCTAAGAATTCAAAGAGCTAAACTTAAAAGAAGTGGTGAGGCGGGCGGCCTTCTGCTGTTAGGCACCTAAAATCTGGAAGAGCTGACCGACAGAAACTCACCAGGCTGATATGGTGGAGCGCTTTAAAACACTCCTGAAAACACATTACTTTAACATGGCTTTCTCAGAGCTTCACCTTAGTTTAATCCTGATGCTCTGTATATTCAATTAATTATCCTTATATATAATTTGATACTATCCGAATGTATGGTGTTCGCGTCAATACCTCAACTCAGTACAAGTTAGAACCATGCAATGGGACTCTGCCTCTGTAGTTTGAACATAACGTGGCAAACGCGGACGCAGTATTTCATGATTGGCTAAGAATGTTCGAATACTTCAGTGACACCGCTGGACGGCCGAGTATAATAAGTCGGTGTTGGTTCGAGCAGATAACAGTACGTTCGGTTGGTTTTTGGTTTGGTGGGGCGTACTTTCCAGGACTAACATTGTCGACTGACTTAAACCCTTCGACAGCTCCGGAACCGTAAGTAATTTAGAACGTATTGCCATTTGCTTGGTAAGTCGAAATCTATCTTTGGGCAGTTTGTTTTTGGCATCCATCCTTCTAAAATCTATTGGCAAACTGAGTAATGGTGGCTGGGTATTAACAACAATCATTGTTTAAATTTTAGCCGATCTCAGATCTAAAATGACCACGGCAATATAATTATTACTCCGAGTCTGATTAATCAAATGAGGTGCACTGAAGAGCTGAGTTCACGTCTCGCAGCCCCGTTTAAACAGGAAGCTCTTCGTTACATCAGCCGAAAAGGTCTATTTGAAGCACAAATCAGTGCCATGATAACAAAATCATTTCAAGGACTTAAAAAAATAAATAATTCTTTGCAGAGAAAGTATGGATTTCACAAACGTAGAATTTGTAGCCCGAGTCGATCGGGCTCCCAGTCGCTAGTCATTATTATTCCTGGTGGCTCCGTAATCCATACTAACCCCTACTTTCTCTTCTGTTCTTCTTCCGGTTTTCTGTGGTGGTGATCTGTGCCCCCCCACCACCTGATCAAAGCACCGTGATGCCCCTCCATTGATGGATTAAAGGCCAGAAGTCCACATGACCGTCATCATCAGGTCCTTCCACGTGAACCCTCAATACAATGAGGACTGATTGAGATCATTTATGTTAGGTAGAATGCCTAGAGGGGGCTGGCTGGGTGGTCTCGTGGCCTTGGACCCCGTGCAGATTTTGTTTTTTTTTTCCTCCAGCCGTCTAGAGTTTGTTTTTGTTTTTTTCTGTCCTCCCTGGCCATCGGACCTTACTTTTATTATATTTAAATAATCGGTGTTCCCTAATTCTATTTTCTTATTTATTTTGTCTTTCTTCTCTTTCTTCATCCTGTAAAGCACTTTGAGCTCCATTGTTTGTATGAAAATATGCAATAGAAATAAATGGTGTTGTTGTTGTTGCGAAATTGAACAAAACGGCCACAGAAATGATAAAAACAGCGCACGGTGATCACAGTTTGTCTCACACACAAGTTTTTGAGTGGCACAAATGTTTCAAGGAAGGACGAGAAAATGTGGAAGATGTTCAACACCCGAGTCACCCACGTTCGTCTCGGACAGATGAAAACATCAAAATGGTGAAGTGATCGTTCGAGATGATCGTGCTGCTTTTTCCATAAAGCAGTTTTTAATAGACAAAAAACATTCCTGTCCTCGATCCTCCTCCCTATTCATTCCCTGTGATTTTTACTTGTTCCCGAAAATCAAAAGTGACCTGAAGGGAAGACATTTTACTTCAATGGGTGAAGTGAAGACAGAAACGGCAAGCCTGTCTGAAGAGCCTCAAGCAAGAAGACTTCCAGCACTGTTTCCATCAATGGAAGATATGTAAGGAGCGGTGTGGAGATCAGGAGGAAGAGTATACAGAAGGTGACAATCTTTAGAATGCTGGAATTCAGCAAGAAATATATTTTAGCAGTAACGACACACTGCAGGATAACGTGCAGTGAATCCACTTGACTTGAGCATTCCTAGTTTTCATCCTCATTCTCTGTACGTTTACCATTCGTTTGCTCAGAGGTTGATGCGCTTGCTGCTTCCTGAGCAGATCTTCTTTTCTCCACCCTAGCGGTCCGCTTCTTCTCTTCTTCCATCGGCATGTTTTCACATTAAAACTGATTAAGTCAGTGTTTATGTTGCAATTACTTAGTTCGTTTTATTGAATTTCTCACTTAAGCTGGCACTTAAGTCTTCAATCTGCCTCAAGAATGTATTTGAGATATGAAAAGGTAGGGGAAGTGATGGCGAAGGTGGGAGGGATGAGAATGGCGGCCGTGCACATGTGCCACACGGCCGCCCTGCTGTGCACTGCCAAGAGTTGATCTCTACTAATAAAAGGCAAAGCCCTCACTGACTCATCACTAATTCTCCAACTTCCCATGTAGATAGAAGGCTGAAATTTGGCAGGCTCATTCCTTACAGCTTCCTTACAAAAGTTGGGCAGGTTTCATTTCGAGATTCTACACGTAACGGTCATAACGGTCGATAACGGTCGACAACGTCCGCCATGTTACTTAAAAAGTTAGGCAGGTTTCATTTAGAAATTCTACTGAACTTTCCAACAGTCTTTGTTACTTATGGGCCCATCTTCAAGACATTTGGTACACAGGTTCCCAATGCTAACTGAATCCTACTTACATACATATATACGTCCATAGCCTGCAGCTCGGTCACCGTGTGAGGCGGCGTTGGGTCCCCCATCCTAACACCTCCCACGTTGTTGGCTGTCTGCCTATATAAGGCCGTCTGTCGCTCCGGTCTCTACATTCCCTTCCTTGCTTCGCCACGGGATTCACGTCTCCCTGCTGATAACTACAGCCTTTTTCTTTAATCCACGGCTTCTCTGCTGTTTTATTGTTTGTTTATTACAATTATAGTTATTGTGTAGGTATTTTAGACTTACTTTACATTGTTCAGGTACCCATTTACTTTATCATTCCAACCGTACCCCCATTACCATGTCTATCGAGGTGGTCACCATCGATCAAAGAACTGTCACTTACCGAGTGGTTTCCATGCCCGGAGATGGCATCTGCCTTTTCCATTCTCTGTGTTACATATTGCACGGCCATATCAGGCTCACTCTTGATATCCGGAGGAACATTGTGTCTTATGTATTGAATGACTGGGACAGGTTCAAGGTGTGGACTGATGACGGTACAGGAGATAATTATACTACACAGGAGCACGAGAAGAGTGAAATGCTTAAGCCCGTCACCTATGGTTCTGCATGTGAGTTGATGGCTGCCGCTGAATTGTTCGGTTGGTGTTTTCAAGTGTACCGAAATGGCCAAATATTTTACACCTTTCGACAACCGCCAATGTCTCTTAAACATCTTAGAGTCACAGGTGACGATTTCAGTAGTGGACACTTTGATGTTTATGAATGTTTAAACTCTCAAAAGCTGGATGTGAGGTTATCGATGAAACCGGTTGTATGCTTACAACGCTTGACAGATGCCGAATGTCACTTCAACACAAGTCCTGCAAATACTGTCGTAATTGAAACAAACCATGAAACTCAAACCGATTATGACAGCAGCAATCCAAGCTGTGAGATTTGAGACAGGATTGCTGTTCACATGGCCAACTGTACGTTACATGCTCAAGAGTAAGCTCAGCGCACAGCTTGGTCATATTACAACCGGAGGGCCGAACTGACAATGTCGTATACAAAGAGATCCTTAACAAATAATTATTGGCATATTTTCCCTCAGTTTAAAAAGGTTTAATTTTCTTCTTAATAAAAATTTTAATGCAGTACTTCGCCGCTGCGAAGCGCGGGTATTTTGCTAGATCTACAATAAAATAAAAATAAAAAGAGGAATAACCTTGGAGATCAATCATTACCCCTAAAGCAGATAGTAGACAACACGTGGTATATGTGCACCAAATTTCAGGTCAATAGTTCAAACGGGCGGGTAGCACGGTGGTGCAGTGGGTAGCACTGCTGCCTCGCTGTAAGGAGACCCAGGTTTGTTTTCCAGGTCCTCCCAGTGTGGAGTTTGCATGTTCTCCCCGTGTCTGCGTGGGTTTCCTCCCACAGTCCAAAGACATGCAGGTCAGGTGCATTGGCAATTCTAGTGTGTGCTTGGTGTGTGTGTGTGTGCCCTGCGGTGGGCTGGCGCCCTGCCCAGGGTTTGTTTCCTGCCTTGCGCCCTGTGTTGGCTGGGTTTGGCTCCAGCAGACCCCCGTCACCCTGTAGTTAGGATATAGCAGGTTGGATACTGGACGGATGGATGGATAGTTCAAATGGTTTGCGAGCGACAGGTGATTTAAAATCTTGGACAGGCAAATGAACAGCCACAGTAGTGTATTAAATATAGAAAGATATTTCATTTTTTTTAATACAAGTATTTGAGTCTTAATTTTTGTATAATTTGATAGCCTAATAGAAACCCTGTGACTCTTATAATGGTAAAAAAGAAATGGATGATTATATAAATTAATTTCATTTTTACTCAACATCACATACACGTGTCTTATGTGATGGCCCAACCCGTGTTCAGATCTCTGCTCTCTTATCTGGCCACAAAGCCATTATAAGGGATGGTCAGGAAGGAATCTTTCCTCTCTGTGCCATGATGTGGGCATGGAGTGGATGCTGTGGCAGCAGGTGCACCAGAGCTGGCATCCTAGGAGCCGTGGATGGATATGTTAGGTGAGGAAGCAACATGACTGGGATGATTGGCAGTCTCTTTCGCGAAATATGGGATAGAGGACGAATGCCACTGCTCATAGGCAGATAGTTCTCCCATACACTGGGTGGCAGCACCCCTTCTGGTGTGGAAGCCTTCGGGGCAGCGTGGGAGTTGTGGTCCCATAGAGCTGTCCTGTCGGGTTCTCTGGAAGCTGTTGGGAATTAACTGCTGATCTTCCAGAGTTGGATCCTGAACCAGAAGTGTTTCCGGGTCAGAGTAGATTGAGCCCTGGAAATGCACCCGGGTTATAAGTGTACCTTTTGTGAAAGTGATCATTTGATATTTGGACTTCAGTCCTCATGCATTATACACTTCATGTCAAACTTTTGTTATTATTACTATAACATGAAAAAGTTTCTGTTTTTGAGGAAGTGACGGTGAAGGTGGGAGGGATGAGAATGGCGCCCGTACTCGAGCGTTGCACTGCCGCCCTGCTGGCCGCTGCTGAGAGTTGATTCTACAATAAAATAAAAAGAGGAATAACCTTGGAGGTCAATCATCACCCCGAAAGTGGATAGAAGACGTCACGTAGTATATGTGTACCAAATTTTAGGTCAAATGGTTTGTGAGCGGCAGGTGATTTAAAATCCTGAACAGACAAATGGAAAGCCACAGTAACGTAGGACATAAGAAGATTTTTACTAATCCGGTTATTTTTGTGTCTCACCTCTTATATGTGGCCTCATAGCTAAATTATGAGATCAATTCAAGATAAGAATAAAAACCAGCAGCTATGGCAGTCCCACAAGACAGAGCCTTAAAGCACTGCTGTCGGTCTTCCGTCAACAGTCAGCAAAAGAAAACGTTACCTGCAGAAATTACCGACGGCATGCTTGGCCTGGTTCCTGGCATCGTTCTGGTCTTCACCTCCTGCCACATAGAGGAATCCATCCATGACGGCAACGCACTGATTAAAACTCTTGGCGGGCAGCTCAGTCAGTCTGCTCCAGTTGTTCTCTGGGTCCCTGAACACAACATCTCTACTGAGTGACTTTTCTGTCAATGCTGGACGCCCACCGACGGTGACTAAGACTTGGAGGGCACCTCGTACTTTTGTTCTTCTGGACTGCAAGGAGTTCTGCTGATATGGAAGCAGGTGGTAATTCATGGCATCAACAAGAAGTCTGTGGCATTCCGTGTTCTGCATCATTCTCGGAGCACTCTGGACAAAGCTGACCAAATCTTGCGCAGAGATTGTGCCAAAGCGAATATTGGCCAGCAGGTCAGCCGCGTACTTCTCCCTTTTTGCGTCAAAATCCAGCCATTTCATTGCTATTTGGAATGCTGTGATTTCTGAAGGCAAGCGTAGAGCGTCGTCTTGGAGGAAATCATTGATCTGCTCATAGGTCAGTTTCAAGAACTGCTCAGTTTCGGAAAACTCGATAAAATTGTCCCTGATGAACTTCTGAGCTGCCTCTTTGGTGTTTTTAAGTCCATAGGTATCGGCAATGTTTGCCACATACATGCAATTCTCCACACTGATTTCCTGTATCAAAAAATCACAGCACATTTTTACCAAGCTATGGATTTGAAGAAAGATAGCAGTTGAAATGATACTGCCAATGGTGTACAGTGACAAGGTAAGCTTGCCAGAGTAGGCGTATGTAATGACTGTAGCCAGACCAACAGGGGAGACATCATTGAGGTCCAGTTTCTGACTGGAGGGATCCTTCTTTAGCACATTATGAACATACTCACTGCAGGAAGCCATCACCACTTTATGAACGCTAAAAGATTTTGTTTTGGTGGCGACTGTCAAGTCGCACAGGAAGCCTTCTTGCCTCATCTTGCTGAGGCCTTCCATGAAGTTTGGCCCATAGGACGTGTCGCTAACTTCTGTGGAGATGCAGCTGAAGCCATTTCCCCCGTCTAAGAGTGTGTTAAGCCCATTTAATTTGCTCAAAGGACCGTCCTCAACAATGATTGTCATCTCATTTATGTCCGGTTTATTCTTCTTGACGCTCTTCTTTTTTGGTGCCATGACTGCAATTTTAGATCACAGCCAAGACCTGCAAGACAATGAAAGCTAATTAAATAAGAGCTGATATTCATTCTTTACTTTATCATAACAATCTGATGTGCAAGAAGATCCAAAATACAAGGGAGAAGTAAACCATTTTATACATTGTGGAGCCGACCCGGACACAGACAGGCGGACATGTTCTTAATCACCACCACACGTTTATTATTTACAATATTTACAAATTATTAAAGTCACTCAGACTCAGTTCGTGCACAATTACCCCAACACACAGTCCTGGCCACACAAATGCCTTCTCTTTGGGCCGCCTCCACACTCTCTTCTGCCTCGTCCTGCTTCCACCCGACTCCAACTCTGAATGAATGGAGACGGCCCCTTTTAAACAGTCCCCGATGAGCCCCAGGTGTTCCCGGCATTCCTCCTCTGGCCACGCCCCAGCGTGGCGGAAGTGCCGGCTGTCCTCCCGGCAGCTCTCCGGGTGCCGTCCTAAATCTTCCCCCCAGCACTTCCTGGTGTAGCGAAAGTGCTGGGGTAACAGGTCCCCAAGGCATTGGGGCGCCTCCTGGTGGTGACCACGGGCCCCTACAGGGTGGAGCTTCCATGCCCTGTACCCGTGTCCCCCAGAGCAACCAGGAAGGCAGCCCCCACGTGATCCAGGGTGGGCTCTGACCCTCTTCCGGTCCCTCACGGCGTCCCGGCCGGGTCGTTGCCCCTGGCATCCCTGACAACATTTAAACTCACAAATACACAATGTTATGCATCAGCTAGAATTGATGTGCATTTTGTTTTATTTTTGCTATTATTTTTTCATGTTCATTTGTTATTTCTATTGGTTTCATTTGTAATTCTATATTTATTGTGACGTTGCCTCACCGGGAGGTCTGGAGAAGTAGGGGACCAGGAGAGGGGCAATTCCTTCCCCAGGATGCAAGAGGGCAGCCCCCCCTGGATTGCATCATAGGGCCACGGAGGCTTGGAAGCTCAACCCTGTGGGGGCCCGTGGCCACCGCCAGGGGGCACCTGGATGGTTCCAGAGCCATGGACTGATTTGCAGCACTTTTGTCACACCAGGAAGTGGTGCCAGAACAGGAACCAGGTACACCTGGGAGTGCTTCCACACCAGAAAGTGCTGCAGGAAGGTCATCAGGGAGCACCTGGAGAACATTCCAGAGCCGGAGTCGGGTGGCAGAGGACGAGCTTACGAGAGAGGAAGGGAGGCGGCAGTGAAGAAGGAAAGGAAAAGGACTGAGTAATTGGGAGCTATTTGTGGGGCTTTCTGAGCTGTGTGCTGAGTTGAAAAGAAAATAAAGAGCGTGGACTTTTGTAAGTGTGCCTCTAGCGTCTGTCTGTGTCGGGTTGAGTGGCTGCTACGTCCTGTAGAGTTGTCACATTATGTTCTGTCTGTTTAAATGTTCAGCCATTCCTTGATCTTTGTGGGTGGAGCCCCAGGAGGCAGGGCCACCATGATACCACTACTCCTGAGCCTTCTCTCTGGTTGTACAGTGGGGAAAATAAGTATTGAACTAATCAATTCTATTCTCAGTAAATATATTTCTAATGGGGCTATTGACATGAAATTTTCACCAGATGTTGGGTAACAACCCAAGTAATCTACACATACAAAGAAATCGCAACAAATAAGTCCATAAAATATAGTCATATGAAAAAGTTTGGGAACCCTTCTTAATTCTTTGGATTTTTGTTTCTCATTGGCTGAGCTTTCAAAGTAGCAACCTCCTTTTAATATCTGACGTGCCTTATGGACACAGTAGGATTTCAGCTGTTACATTAAGTTTATTAGATTAACAGAAAACATGCAATATGCATCATAACAAAATTAGACAGGTGAATAAATGTGGGCACCCAATAGAGATATGACATCAATACTTAGTTGAGCCTCCTTTTGCTCCTTTGAGCCTCTCGACACTGTCCTCCTATAGCCTTTGACGAGTGTCTGGATTCTGGATGGAGGTATTTCTGACCATTCTTCATACAAAATCTCTCCAGTTCAGTTCAATTGATGGACAGCCTGCTTCAAATCATCCCATAGATTTTCGATGATATTCAAGTCAGGGGACTGTGACGGCCATTCCAGAACATTGTACTTCTCCCTCTGCATGAATGCCTTTGTAGATTT
Organism: Polypterus bichir lapradei; assembly: GCA_026402145.1. Classification (NCBI taxonomy): domain Eukaryota; kingdom Metazoa; phylum Chordata; class Cladistia; order Polypteriformes; family Polypteridae; genus Polypterus; species Polypterus bichir. The sequence continues at coordinate 7,373,191 of JANRMT010062824.1, read as the reverse complement.
CCAACTGTGTTTTGTGTCATTGTCTTGTTGGAATATCCAACCTCTGCATAACTTCAACTTTGTGACTGATGCTTGAACATTATCCTGAAGAATTTGTTGATATTGGGTTGAATTCATCCGACCCTCGACTTTAACAAGGGCCCCAGTCCCTGAACTAGCCACACAGCCCCACAGCATGATGGAACGTCCACCAAATTTGACAGTAGGTAGCAGGTGTTCTTCTTCCGCCATGCAAAGCGCTTTTTGTTATGACCAGATAACTCAATTTTTGTCTCATCAGTCCAAAGCACTTTGTTCCAAAATGAATCTGAGTATTTGCACACAACAAGCGACTCTGTTTGTGGCGTGAGTGCAGAAAGGGCTTCTCTCTCATCACCCTGCCATACAGATGTTCTTTGTGCAAATTGCGCTGAATTGTAGAACGATGTACAGATACACCATCTGCAGCGAGATGTTCTTGCAGGTCTTTGGAGGTGATCTGTGGGTTGTCTGTAGCCATTCTCACAATCCTGCTCATATGCCGCTCCTGTATTTTTCTTGGCCTGCCAGACCTGCTGGGTTTAACAGCAACTGTGCCTGTGGCCTTCCATTTCCTGATTCCATTCCTTACAGTTGAAACCGACAGTTTAAACCTCTGGGATGGCTTTTTGTAGCCTTCCCCTAAACCATGAGACTCAACAATCTTTGTTTTCAGATCTTCTGAGAGTTGCTTTGAGGATCCCATGCTGTCTGTCACTCTTCAGAGGAGAGTCAAAGGGAAGGAAGCACAACTTGCAATGGACCACCTTAAATACCTTTTACCACTCATGATTGGACACTCCTGTCTATGAAGTTCAAGGCTTAACGAGCTCATCCAACCAAGTCATCAGCATTGAGCAGTGACAGGCATTCAAATCAGCAAAATGACAAGGGGACCCCCATTTGTGCACAGCCAGCTTTTCACATTTGATTTAATTTCATACAACTAAATACTGCGTCACTAAAAATCTTTGTTCGGAAAACACCGCAGTGCTCCTGGGAAATGAAAGACATACCACTGTTATCTGTTTTGTTGAAAGGAGAGTCAATTATTATGCAGGCTGAGAGGGGGTCCCAAACTTTCTCATATGACTGTATGTGTAATAAAGTGGAACGACAAAAAGACAAAAAGAGATCAGGGTACTCTGGGTGAAAGTTTGTAAAAGTTCCTACAAGAACCTATAGGACAAATAAATCAGCCTATCCTATGGTTCATTGGATTAATAAAAACTTACTGTAGAAGAGGGAGCGAGGACACAGAATATGGGAAGAGAGCAAAATTTGTGAAGTTCACCAGCCTATCAGATAGGCCCAAAGAAGCCTAAAATAGCCAGGCCTAGTGTGTGACTGCTTAGTGTGAGAGAATAATATTAGACATTGCGGTAACATAGTTTGTGTATGAAGTGTTTTGGTGTGCAGCGTACATTAGAAATAACACGAGGAGACTGCTGAAGTGGTTAAGTATACAAACAGAAGGCTCCAGGGGACGGTTCAAGAAAATGGCTGATGTCACGTTCTTTCACATGCCCAGTAAGACTTGATAGTCACGTACATAATTTCCGTAGAAGGGCAAGCGCTGAACTTGAAGGATAAAGAATGTAACGAAATGAGACTTTTATTTAGGTATGTCATTTGGGTGTGTAAGCTGCTGAACCAACCAGAGTAAAGGTCAAGATGGTATGTAACAATGTAACAAAATTCAGTTGTCTAAAAGTATAACGCTGTGTCTTTGTTTTGTGACCACTCCATTACATACTGCTGTGACGGAATCTTTCTCACTTCATTAAGAGAAAATTAAAGACGCAATGAACAAGCTTCCTCCTGCCTGGTTCTTACAGGTGATTACTGTACATACTTGCTTTAAGTTCTCCCGCGGATGAGTCGGGGCTTGATTTTACAGTATAATTTCCAGTTTTTTATAATGTCGTTGTATAAGTTGAATGCGGAAAACTCACGCTATTGGTGCAAGAGATTATGATACGCTAACGCCCACCTGAGAGAGTAACCACGGAGCACACGGCCTTTTTTATCTCTATGTATTGTGCCTACGTGACCACGCGGTAATACCTGAACTATTCCTTAGCGACGTTTGCACTGTTTTTGTGTTTGTTGTACCTCACACTCTCATACACCTTTATCGTAAGAGTATCCCGTATCTACGATGGAGCGTTCCATCAGAAAAAAATATGAAGCTGGTTTTAAATTAAAAGTCGTTGAAGTGGTGTAAGAAATTGGTAACTGCTGCAACAAAATTTGATGTGTCTGAAAAACTGATGTGAGATTGGAGGAGACGAGAAGATGTAAAAGAAAGAAAAATGTAAGTGTCGTATTTTTGAATGGGCGTATAAGTCGGGGTCTGATTTTTTTGGGTTTCAAGACCTGACTTATACATGAGAATATACATGTAATATATTAAGAAATATGCTGATTAGAAGGGTTAGTGATTTTTTTTCTGTTAATTCAAAACTGCAAAGTGGTAAGACTTTTGCTTGTACCTCTTCAATGAAAATAGTAATTAAGGCTAATTAAGGCGATTTTATGATCGATTTTTCAAGTTTTAAGACCCGACTTATATGCAAGTATATACGGTATTTAAAATAGATATATATTTAGGCTGCGGTGGGCTGCAACCCTGCCCCGGGTTTGTTTCTGCATTGCGCCCAGTGCTGGATGGGATTGACTCCAGCCAACCCCCGTGACCCTGTAGTTAAGATATAGCGGGTTGGAAGATGGATGGGGTGGCACGGTGGCTCAATGGGTAGCGCTGCTGCCTCACAGTAAGGAGACCTGGGCTCACTTCCTGGATCCTCCCTGTGTGGAGTTTGCATGTTCTCCCCGTGTCTGCGTGGGTTTCCTCCCACATTTCAAAGACATGCAGGTTAGGGGCATTGGCGATCCTAGTGTGTGCCCTGCGGTGGGCTGGCACCCTGCCTGGGGTTTGTTTCCTGCCTTGCATCCTGTGTTGGCTGGGATTGGCTACAGCAGACCCCCATGACCCTGTAGTTAGGATATAGCGGGTTGGATGATGGATAGATGGATGGATATTTAGATTAACAGTTCAGTTTCTTCCACATTAGTCTGTGTTTCTGTTAATATATTTCATACCTTAGGATTTCCTTTATTTTTTATATCAACTGTGTTCCATTTGACATCTACTCAAAAACTTGCTGTCCCCCGCGGGTCCTCCCACATAGCAGTGAAACACGGAAAACTTTAAAAATCAATTAAAAAAAAAAAAAATTTATATTGAGAAGAATTTATATTGAGAGCTTTCGTATCCGAGTGCCTCTTGACGTATAATATTTTTGGTTTGGCTATCGGGGCGAGAATGTAGCCGTGATCTCTTTGCCAAAATTGTAAAAAGTTGGCAGGGTATCTCTGGCCAAGCAGAAGGTAGGTACACTCCAACGTCAAACGCTGGCACTATATCTGATGGTGTTCAGCTCTGACAGGAGAGTGTCCCCCGCATGGGGAGCAGAGCACATGGCCGAGATATCTCTGCCAATGAGCAGCTACCCTCTAAAACACACGTAACTGTGATCTCTCTCTAAAAAACATTAAACATTACTTTTTAACAATCTGTAGATGATAATGTCTGCTGAACAAACAGGTATCGCTAGCTAAGCAGTGGCATGGTGCGCTCCAACACGTGGCGAGAGGTAGAGCGACTTGAACAGAGGCTGGCGTGTGAGTGAGGAGGGCCCCTCCCCGACTCCCTACTTCTGTAGCCTGTCTCTCGGATTTGCGCAAATAAATCAGTGCTGAAACCAAACTATGATACTTAGTGTAATGAGAGAAATCACAGAATCAACCAGAATGTTCAAGCAAATTATAGAAACTAAACCCGCTCTAAATCTGTTAAGTAGTTCTCTTGTGAAAAGCAGACAGAAAGATAGACAGACGTTGAATTTTATATACCGTATTTACGCGTGTACCACGCGCACATTTTTTCCAGAAAATTAGCATTAGAAAATCAGGTGCGTGTCATACACGAGGAAATGTAATTCTGTAATGTTTACTTCTTCTGCTTGGGCTCACTCTCTCTCTCGCTCGCTTGCTCGCGCACTCGCGCTCTGTCACTCGCAATCTCTCTCTCGCTCGCATACTCGCGCTCTCTCTCTTGCTCGCTTGCGCACTCGTGCTCTCTCTCTCGCATACTCGCGCTCTCTCTCTTGCTCGCTTGCGCACTCGTGCTCTCTCTCTCTCGCTCGATTGCTCGCCCACTCGCGCTCTGTCTCTCGCTCGCTTGCCTACGCAGTCTCGCTCTCTCTCTCGCTCGCTCTCTCTCTCTCTCTCTCTAAACGCTTCCTATACAATCACAACGTGAGTCGTACACGAGGCAAAACGATTTTCGCGATTTTCTTTGTAAAAATTAGGGTGCGCGTCTTACACGAGGGCGTGTGGTACACAAATAAATACGGTATATAGAGATGGAAAGTGAGAGCTGTCCTTATATACTTCGTGTATTGAGGGGTAAGTCTAAAATTTTCCTGCCTTTTGTGATAATCTCACTTGAGCTGGCTGTACAGCTTTCCCTGCACATATGTGGAGACATGGCACGCCTGTGCTCAAAGTAGTAAAGTCTTAACTCTGATCAGTCAGTTTCTATTGTTGTTTTCTAGGAGTGAACATGGCCGCTCCGCACTCTGTTTGCTCCAAAGAACAGCAGCAAGCAATCATTTGTGTTTTATAGGCTGAGGGTGTACCAAGGGTTCAAATCCAGCATGGAGACAGTGTTTTACCATGGCAGAGTATTTATGAATGGATTGAGAAGTTCAAAACTGGTCAGAGAAGCATGAAGAAGGAGTGAGACGCCTGTCCATGTCCACTACAATGGCAACATTGAGCAAGTCCGTACCATGATTCTGATACACTGACGAGGAAAAGTGCCTTCAGAAGTCATTGATTTCCTAAAAGACCAAACATGTAAAAGAAGAGGTGCTAGAGAAACCAACCAAAATATTTTTTTTCTGAGGGCACAAACAAACTTTTTGAATGCTGGACCATATGCATTGAAAAGCAATGAGATGATGCTGAAAAGGGTTTGTCTGTATGTTCTCCTCTGTAATTCAAATTACTTTTAAACGCAGAATGTGGATAATTATTGACTTACCCTCATATTTTGTGTATGGTATATTCCAGGGTTCGCCAACTCTGGTCCTGGAGGACCACCGTGGCTGCAGGTTTTCATTCTAACCCTTTTCTTAATGAGTGACCCGTTTTTGCTGCTAATTAACTTCTTCTGAACTAATTTGAATTGACCTGCTCTTGAAGAGTCAGACCCCTTAATTGTTTCTTTTTCTTTAATTATCAGCCAAACAATAATTTGCACCATGAGAGCAGCAACAAGCCATGGAATTAAAGAATTAAAGAACTAGTTTAATTAATGAGAAGAACTGGCACCTCATTAAGCACCTGGTTGGAGTGAAATTGGTTGGAGATGGAGTCCCTGACTTAGGTGGTCTTCTGTCGGCTCATCCACTTCACATTTCATTTCTGTTTGGGTGCCATCCAGTATCCAACTCGCTATATCCTAACCACAGGGTCACGGGGGTCTGCTGGAGCCAATCCCAGCCAACACAGGGCGCAAGGCAGGAAACAAACCCCGGGCAGGGCGCCAGCCCACCACAGGGCACACCCACACACAAACCCATGGGACAATTTAGAATCGCCAATGCACCTAACCTGCATGTCTTTGGACTGTGGGAGGAAACCGGAGCACCCAAAGGAAACCCACGCAGACACGGCGAGAACGGAACAAATCTTAAAAAAGCAATTCAATTAAAATTAATTCATAAGAAGTTAATTAACAGCACAAACAGGGCACTCATTAAAAAAGGGTTAGAATGAAAACCTGCTGCCACGGTAGTCCTCCAGAAACGGAGTTGGCAACCCCTGGTATATTCTATATATGCACTAGCATAGAAAAGAAATTTTCATGGTTTTCATAAAGATGTATATATATATATATATTTAGTTAAGGTATCATTAAATTAATTACAACATTTCCTCTGTCCCCTTTATGCCTCACCCAGTACCGCTACTCTTGTCATGATTCCTTTCCTTGTCTCATGATTGTTCCTTGTGAATATTTTTTAATCCATGTTCATAGGTTAATAAATTGTTTTCATAGCCTTCATTGTTAGTTTGTTTACTAATGGTTGCTGACGTTTAGTCACACAATAGCTGTTTTGTGTTGAGTGTTGCTATGGAAAGTGGTCTAGGATGTTACATGTATAAGGTCATCTGTGCAGCTTTATAAAGAGTGACACAATGGAACAATAATTAATCAAGACTGCTTTGAGGACCTCTCAGCTCCTGACTTATTGCTTTTGTTTTTCTCGAGGACAACTCTTGGGTATAATTTGGGTTTTGATGCTTTCTCGTAGTCTTCTAGTTTCAATCCCTTGCCTGATTAAACTCTTTGGCTTTAACTCCTGAACATCTCTTAGGCTTGGAATTCTACGTGAGTATGGTTAAGCCTGAGTTTCTCTCGGGGAGTATCGGTATTGTTCACATGTTCAGAAGCTCGAACAGCGCTCTGGACAGTACATGCATAGTGGATAAAATAACATCATGCTGCAAAAAGAGTCATGAATATTTCATTCTAAGGTAATCTATACTAATAAAAGGCAAAGCCCTCACTGACTGACTCACTGACTGACTGACTGACTCACTGACTGACTGACTGACTCACTGACTGACTCACTCACTCACTCACTCATCACTAATTCTCCAACTTCCCGTGTAGGTAGAAGGCTGAAATGTGACAGGCTCATTCCTTACAGCTTACTTACAAAAGTTAGGCAGGTTTCATTTCAAAATTCTACGCGTGATGGTCATAACTGGAACCTATTTTCGTCCATATACTGTAATAGACTGCAGCTCGATGGCTGTGGGAGGCGGAGTTGCGTCTCATGTCATCACGCCTCCCACTTAATTGAGTGCCTGCCCATATAAGGTAAATATTCGCAGGTGAAGGACTGTGCTTAGCATATTCATAAGTAAAAATATCTGAATCACAAACTGATGTTAATTATATTTTGTCCAGGAATACATCTATACTAATAAAAGGCAAAGCCCTCACTCACTCACTCACTCACTGACTGACTGACTGACTGACTGACTGACTCATCACTAATTCTCCAACTTCCCGTGTGGGTAGAAGGCTGAAATTTGGCAGGCTCATTCCTTACAGCTTCCTTACAAAAGTTGGGCAGGTTTCATTTAGAAATTCTACGCGTAATGGTCATAACTGGAAGCTGTTTTTCTCCATTTACTGTAATGGAGTTCAGCTGGAGGGGCGGAGTTTCGTATGACATCATCACGCCTCTCACGTAATCACGCATTATGTAGAAAGCCAGGAAGAGCTACAAAACGCGCTTTAGAAAACATGCATTATATAATTAAGAAGGCAGCAAAACAATTAGAAGCGAGCGAGTGACATATAAAACCATATTCAGCGGCTCACGTGAACTGACGCAGTGCGCAGACAAAAAGTAACAGTTCCAAAGAGTGCTGAACAAAAACCGAATTACACTGCTATGCTCAAATAGATAAACTACACGCCGTGGCGCAATAGTAAAAACATTCGCCTGTAGCGCCCACGTCCGAGGTTCGATTCCCGAGAGGGGATGCACTAAGTACGTACGCACGCTTCTCGATTTATTTTAACCTCGCATCCCCTTAGTTTGAGACGTATGAAAACGCATGCGGTTAACGCAGAAAGACAGATCACCTATTCACCTATTGAAGCTTCATGAATAATGCATACTTTATTCGCGATCAATGATTGTTTTGGTAAAGCCATGAATGGTAAAAAAGTAAGAGCGAGGGGACTGTAACTTACTGAAGCACACAAGCAAAACCACAATAGCACGCGGGCTCGATGTACTGACTTCCGCGATCACATTCCAAAAAATATTTCTTTTCAAGTTCTATTTAGTCCATATGAGTAAAACTCAAGGCCCGCAGGCCACATCCGGCCCGGCGTGTAATTATATCCGGCCCGCGAGATCATTTTATATACTGTATTATGGTTATTAATGGCCCGGGTATATGAAGTGCTGGTAACACAATAAACTACAGATCCCATAATGCAGCGCTTCAGCTGCCTTGCCGAACACTTACCGCGTTAATCAAGTCTAGCTTATGATGCTGCAAGTTATTGTGAAGCTAGCCCACACGATGCCGAAGAGAAAAGTTGATTCTGAAAACAGAGCCTTTAAAAACCGATGGGAGGCTGAGTATATGTTTACTGACATTGCCGGTAAACCCGTGTGTCTCATTTGTGGAGCTAATGTGGCTGTAATTACAGAATTTAATCTTTACAACGACTGACAAACACAGAATGTAACTTGAACACAACACATCGTACAAATATGACCCTGATTGAAACAAATAATGATAATCGAATCCTTGATCACAGCAACACTCACAAAACAATTACTGTATATTGACAATCATGTTACGTTATTTTTAAAATGTTCCCTTTTCTTTTTCATAACTTCTTTAACACACTACGTCTCCGCTGCGAATATATATATATACCCCGATCTACATACTCTCAAATAGACAAGCCACACGCCGTGGCACAATTGTAGAGGCTTTGCCTCTATCGCCTACATCCGAGGTTCGATTCCCGAGAGGGGATGTACTGAGTATGTACGCGTGCTTCTCGGTTCATTTTAACCTCGCATCTCCTTGGTTTGAGACGTATGAAAAAATATGTGGTTAACGCAGAATCATGTTACGTTATTTTTAAAATCTTTCCTATTCTTAGCACAAGCACAGCTGAGAAGCTTCGATGCATGTACTCCATAACAAAAAATAACGCATTTAATCACACTTTCAATTCCAAGCAAAGGGGAACTTTTGTCAATGCATGATTTCCTGGTACATCGATTACACTGATGCACACATCACAGCTACAAAAATGTTACACTCGGAATGAAGCGCGTTCCTGATCAGAGGAAAATTTCATTTCAAAAAACTACCCGAGCGAAGCCTTGATAAAAGCATGGTTTTGTGCACAGTGAAAAGCAAGCAAAATTAGATGCATTACAGAAAGCGGACTTTGTGGCTCTTACTGGGGATCATTGGACTTCCGTGACCGTTAGTAATTCTAATTACATCTAATTACAAAATGTTCAATGATCACACTGTTTTAGCCTAATGTACAAAATAATTTTGGCTAAGGTTACTCAGAGTTTAAAGATTAAGTTGGTCAAATTACCTTTTATGTTTCTGACTTATTTTTTTAAGAAGATAAACTGCACTTTATGTTGAAATTTTGGTTATTATTATTTAAAGACAATACCATTCTGAAAATGTACTTAAAGTACTTAAACTACCACTTTATTTTTAAGTCTGCCCAATTTTAACCAGGGATGATATTTTTGTTTCTGTTTTGAATTCAAATGCAGTTTAAAAGCATTTTTTTTTTCAGAAATTAAAAGAGCTTAAGTTTACAATATTCATGTCCATGTCTATTATTTGATTCTGTCGCCCACTAAAACCCTTTTAAATTAAAAAAACACATTTGCGATTTGGGGCAAATTTACGTGTGCGATTACATACGATTAATCAAGATTAATTATTACACAGCCTCTAATTAATTGGATTATTTTTTTTAATTGAGTCCCACCCCTAATATATATATGTAGATATGTATATGTGTATATATGTATATATATGTGTTTGTGTGTATATATATGTGTATATATGTATATATATTTATATGTATATGTATATATATGTATATATATATATATATATATGATGTGTATATATATGTTTATATATGTGTGTGTGTGTGAGTGTATATATATATATGCCAGCAACACTCATGACAATGACAAAACAATTATATTGTCAATCATGTTACGTTATTATTAAAATGTTTCCTTTTCTTTTTACTTCTCTGCTGCCAAACGCGGGTATTTTGCTATGTATATTTGCTTTGCCTCTAGCGCTGATGTCTGAGGTTCGATTCCCCAGTGGGGGTGCAGTGAGTGTGTACGCCTGATGAGCCCAGAATTAGGATGAAACACGTGATGCGTACTCGTTGCATTATTTGACAGTAAAACTATATATATATATATATATATATATATATATATATACTGTACATATATTATATATACACACACACATACATATATATCAGCGCTTCCCGATTCATTTTACACTCGCACCCCCTGTGACGGACGATCCTGATTTCGCACCCCCTTGGTTTGATAAGAAGTATGAAAAAATATGCGGTTAACGCAGAAAAACAGATCACCAATTGAAGCTTTATGAATAATGGATACTTTATTCGCCATCAATAATTGTTTTGGTAAAGCCATACTCAGTGTAATCCTCCTCCCATTTTCTAATTTTTTCGCGACTAGCCATGATTAAATGAACGGTAAAAAAGTAAGAGCGAAGCGAGGGTTACTTATTGAGGCAGGCAGGCGATAGCACAATAGCTTGCAGGCTCGATGTAGTGTACGTTAAGTCGATCTAAAATGCGCAATCAGATTTGAAAAAATATATCTTTTCAAGTTCTATTTGGATATAAGTAGGTTCAATTTAGTCGACAGAAATATCTTTGCTAGGAACGTAAGTTGAATTTAGTCTTTAAATTTCTTTGGTGAAGAAAAATTTATGCAATGATGACTAAATTTAACTTACATTCCTACCAAAGATATTACTTCCTCGAAGGATTCTGGCACCCCCAGCAACAGCTGCTCGCACCCCAAAGGGTATATATATATATATATGTGTGTGTGTATATGTATGTGTGTATATATGTAGATATGTATATATATATATATATATATATATATATATATATATATATATATATGTATATATGTGGATGTATGTGTGTGTGTATATATATATATATATATATATATACTGTATATGTATGTGTATTGTCAGGGATGCCAGGGGCAATGTCCCGGCCGGGACGCCGTGGGGGACCGGATGTGGGTCTGCGCCCACCCTGGATCACGTGGGGGCCGCCTTCCTGGTTGCTCTGGGGGCCACGGGTTGAGGGCATGGAAGCCCCACCCTGTAGGGGCCTGTGGTCACCGCCAGGAGGCGCCCCAATGCCTTGGGGACCTGTTACCTCAGCACTTCTGCCACACCAGGAAGTGCTGGGGGGAAGAATTAAGAGGACACCCGGGGAGCTGCCGGGAGAGCAGCCAACACTTCCGGCACACGTAGGCGTGGCCAACGGGGGTGTGTCAGAAGCACCTGGAGCTCATCCGGGGAGTGTATAAAAGGGGCCGTCTCCCTTCATTCGAGGCTGGAGTCGGGTGGAAGCAGGACGAGGCACGAGAGAGGTGTGGAGGCGGCCCGAAGAAGAGGCATTTGTGGCCAGGACTGAGTGTTTGGGGTATTTTGCACGAACTGGGTCTGAGTGACCATTTATAATTGTTTTAAATAGTTGTAAAAAAACGTGTGGTGGTTGAAAAACAACATGTCCGCCTGTCTGTGTCCGGGTCGGCGCCACAATATATATATATGTGTATATGTATATATATATGTTTATGTGTATATGTATATATATATGTTTATGTGTGTGTGTGTATATATATATATATATATATATATATATATATATAATGACAGCGACACTCATAACAGTGACAAAACAATTACATTGACAATCATGTTACGTTATTTTCAAAATGTTTCCTTTTCTTTTTCATTACTTCTTTAACACACTACTTCTCCGCTGCGAAGCGTGGGTATTTTGCTAGTTCATCAATATTCATGAGAGGGGTGGAGCCTTCAACCAAAACACAAGGGTGTTAAAAAGAGAAGCTGTAAAGCTAGTTTTTGAACAAACTAAAATGAAACCATTAGTTGAATCAAACGTTAATGATGACGACGTTGACACGGACAGTGAAACTGATGCATATGGCACTGTCCAACCAAACCGTCATAATATGCTTCAGCATGGAAAAATGGTAAAAATGATTGTGATCAAGTGGATAGATAAGAAAGAAGTTAGCCCCCTGTTACACAGGCGCGCATAGGAGACAGCCAACAAGCCCTAAGGTGAGTGGAACGCCGCGAGACAAGGGGATGATAATGAGCACTAACTCTTCTCTCCATATTTCTACAGACCGCAAGAGGAAAAATAAAACATTCTTCCGGTCCTCCAAAACGGCTACCAGGCATCCCAGAATTCCTTCAGCATCGTCACTTCCAGCTTTCCTTGATGACATCACTATCATCTCCCAGAACCCATCGTCATTCTCCACACTGTACGCTACCACGTCTTCTGCCACGTTGGTCCATCTCTCCAGCTTGTCTGTATAAACCTGACTGTATCTGTTGTAATTTGTCAAATGCTTTTGAGTTTGATTGCGATTTTCTGTTAAATTCAAACGTCCAATGGACATTATACGGGGCTATTCCCCAACACTTTGTGCGCTCTCTCCAGAGTGTCTTTATTCAAAATAAATATTTATTACACCCCTAAGCACTCTTCACAATGCAGCAACAGTCAATGTCTGTGTCAGGAGAAATGTGGAATTCACGGAGTGTTGCGCTGTTGTAGCTACAATACGATTGTGTGGATGAGGCACCGACATTCTACCCTCTCATCCATAAGCAACAGAAAAAATATAAGAAAAGTCCACAAAAAAAAAAAAACCCTTCAACTGTCCCGATTGCAACATCGGACTGTGCAGTTGTGACCGTGTCAAAGCATATTACATGAAGGATGTGGACTAAATCTGTAGCAGACATACCTTCCTACTGGAGTTCTGCTGACATTTTGGTATTTGTTACATGCAGTAAGACTTTTTCTTGTTGAAAAAATCACAACTTTTTTGGTTTGTTTATCCAGGGGGTAAACGTAACACTACAGAGGTTAAACGACTGCACTCCTGGGGCCTCATGTATATACGATGTGTACGCACAAAAATGTTGTGTAAGTCCATTTTCACAGTAACATCGTGATGTATAAAACCTAAACTTGGCGTAAAGCCACGCACATTTTCACACCAGCTAAATGCTTGGTGTATGCAGGTTCTCTGCTCGGTTTTGCAAACTGGTGGCACCCAGCGTCAAAGCAGTGCTACCGTTCCTGTGTGGTTACCCTTTCTTTTTTAGATCCACATCCCTGACGCAGTTTAATCAAATGCACTGAAATTAACCGCATATTGTTTATTAGTTTAAGCCATCTGATTGTAATTAACCTGTAACAATATAATGATCCACGGAATCGCCAAACTATTCCAAATACTATAGCTGCTTTAGCGTTGTTACTCTCAAGTATTTATATCACTGTATCTGAGTGTGAAATCACAGCTCTACAGCAGCTGATCAGAAAGAGAATTATCGGGATACAGCATCAAGCACACACTGCCTCAGCCATGCACACAGTCTATTTGAACTGCTCGCATACGACAAATGCTTCAGAGCCTTTCCTGTACGGATCTCGCGGTTCACAAACAGTTTCATCCCAAGAACTCTAAACGCACACCATCAGTCCATCATGTGCTCCTTATAGAACTGTCTGTACTTTAAGTACAATCACCTCACTGGAAACTTGCACTACAGTTATAATATTACACAGCCTGAGCCACTTTATAAAGCGCGTATTTACATATGATGACGATATCATTTTTAAGATGAAATGCTGCAAAATATGTTCATTACATTATACAGATAAAATGTTAGCTAACATCATTTAAATAATCTATATATTTAACAATTAAACATGTGAGGACACAGTGCCGCAGCATTAGTGAGTAGCTGGCACCCTGTTCACGTTTTGTTCTTGCCTTGTGCTGTTTTCTTGCTGGGGCTGGCGCGACACTGGAAGGATAGATGGATAGAATAATTAAACACGTACTATGAAGATATTTCAATGTTCCTTAGAAGTTTTGAAGAATCGGCGTTCTCAGCTTACAGATGGCTTGACATCTATTACAGAGCTGATTGTGTGGTGATTGGGTATTGGAATTGGAGGTTAGTACATTTGAAAGAGACAGTACTACTGCAATAAATTATTTCATTGAAGGCCACGCATGGCGCAGCAAGCATCTTGCATGAGGCAGGAACAATCACTGGACTGGGCGCCAGCTCGTCGCTATCATTGCGCCACCGTGTCCCCATGTTTAATAACGTGCTTTATCTCCTATCATCATGAAAATGATATCAAGTATACATCTCAGTATTAAAATTATTCAGGGAGCTGTAATATCAGGAATGTAATGGATTCTGTGTCCTGTCAGAGGAAGAGAAAGCCAAGAAGCACCTAGTGAATCACACACACAGAGCACATAGAAGATCAAATACAAAACAAAGCATTTAACATGCTACTTTAGTTACGATGGGATTTGAGAAACTAGTAAATTAAACAATTTTAAGATGAAGTTTATGATGTTCTACTTTAATGACAAAATAAACAACGCGATTAAAGTGGAAATTTCGAGATTAAAGTTGACAGTTCGTGCTTTTTTCTCACTTTGTGCCTATTTTTTTTTTCCCCTGCACCCTAATAAGCTTTCATATGACACTCAGACGGTGGGCTGTGACTCGCCTTTTCACGGTGACTTTGATATCTGACAACTTCTTTTTTAATTTCTGGCGCTGTGCGACTTTGTGAACTTGAGCTTTCGAGTTTCTCCCACACGCTATGTCACTCGATCAACTTCCTTTTGTTATTCATACCACTGTTTAAACCAACAAATATTACTTTTTTTTGCCTCCACTTGGTATTCGCTGAAATTCTTCTATTTTCCCTCATGATTTTGCCATTGTCTTTTCACAGAACACTGAGCTTAAAGTCTATTTATATTGATTTGCATATTCAAAGAGGTGTAATTCTGGGACGAGTTTGGGGAGTGACAGCAGGCGCATGCACGTACGTTAATTTTCACGCTAAGCGGGATTTAAGGAGCGGAAGAACGTGGAAGTTTGCGAACGCACAGATTTATGCATCTGGATTTTTTTGTTATGTGCGCACATTTCCGCTTTTGTTCATACGCCATGTTTTAGTGTGAATTCTATGCACGAAGTTATGCATGAGGCCCCTGGTGATTCCGTTTAAATTAGTTACATCCCAGTGATACCTTAACAGACACTATATATTCTGTACACACTCACACACACTGTATACATGCCTTTGAGTGTGTATGGCTAAGATTTTTGTTTTTGTATTTTTAGACATGTGGATTTGTTGACATGAAAATCGCTGGTGTTGCCCTGGAGGACCCCCTGGATCATGTTAAATGGAGGAGACGTTGCAGAAATTTTGCAATCGCGTGGGACTAACACTAGGAAGAAGAAGAGATTTGTTGATGATGTTATGGTTTAGACAGGGTTATGGCCTTGGATTAAGTTTTTTATGATGAAATTAAATTTAGTGTATTATTGTACAACGACAATTCCAATGAAGTTGGGACGTTGTGTAAAACGTAAATAAAAACAGAATACAATGATCTGCAAATCCTTTTCCACCTATATTCAATTGAATACACGACGAAGACAAGATATCTAATGTTCAAACTGATAAACTTTATTGTTGTTTTGCAAATCTTCACTCATTTTGAATTTGATGCCTGCAACACGTTCCAAAAAAGCTGGGACAGGGGCAGCAAAAGACTGGGAAAGTTGAGGAATGTTCAAAAAACACCTGTTTTGAACATTCCACAGGTGAACAGGTTAATTGGAAACAGGTGTTTGTCATGATTGGGTATAAAAGGAGCATCCCCAAAAGGCTCAGTCATTCACAAGCAAGGATGGGGCGAGGTTCACCACTTTGTGAACAACTGCGTGGGCAAATAGTCCAGCAGTTTAAGGAAAGCAAT
Source organism: Polypterus bichir lapradei (assembly GCA_026402145.1). Classification (NCBI taxonomy): domain Eukaryota; kingdom Metazoa; phylum Chordata; class Cladistia; order Polypteriformes; family Polypteridae; genus Polypterus; species Polypterus bichir. The sequence continues at coordinate 7,357,349 of JANRMT010062824.1, read as the reverse complement.
TGCAAGGAATCTAGGGATTTCGTCATCTACAGTCCATAATATCATCAAAAGATTCAGAGAATCTGGAGAAATCTCTGCATGTAAGCAGCAAGGCCGAATACCAACACTGGATGCCCGTGACCTTCGATCCCTCAGGCGGCACTACATTAAAAACCGACATCATTCTATAAAGGATATTACCACGTGGGCTCAGGAATACTTCAGAAAACCATCGTCAGTTGACACAGTTCGTCGCTACATCTACAAGTGCAAGTTAAAACTCTACCATGCAAAGCGAAAGCCATTTATCAACAACACCCAGAAACGCTGCCGGCTTCTCTGGGCCCGAGCTCATCTGAGATGGTATTGGATTTTCTGGTTCTCGGGTTTCTTTGCTTCAGTCTTGTAGATATTATTATTAGAATTGCATACTGGGACTTGTTCACCATGGATTGCCTTTTTAGACCTTCTTTTGCCCCTTTTCTTAATTTTGTTATTTGTAAATAAATTCTTCTATTTATAACGTTGGCCTTGTTCCTCCTAGCCAAAGGTTTTGGTGGTACCTTTTACTAAGAGGGCATTTTTGTAGGTTTTGGGACATAAAAGAGATTGTTTGGAACTTAGAAATCTAGTTCCTTGTTTTGGGCCTTAGTAAGCCAAAGCCTCCCAGTGAAGTTGGGTGGTCAGATTGACACTCATGCCCCCTACTCACGGGACAGGGATATGCAGAATATGCAGTAAAAATAAAGAAAAGTCTACAATAATGACACAGCCGTGACACCACTGGCCTTTCTGTTCTGTTACATAGGCTTTAAAATGCTATTGGGCTCCCAGGCACCATCTTTTGGAGGTTTAGTTTCTATTTCTCACATACAATTCAGCAGGTACAGCATTGTGATAACGGCACCCTGTCAATATCTTCTGAAAATTCGTTTGAAGGGAATGCACCCTTTACATTTGAGGCTTTCGGTGGTAGTTTGGCACGCTAGATTTTCATTCGAGGGGAACTGAAGGATATTTGTCAGAATCCTTTTATCATCAGGAGAGAAAGAAATAACAAGTAAGAGCCTCCTTCCACATATACAGACAATGAAGGATCGAGGTGAACAAATACGTGAAATATATATAAAGATATATATATCTTTCCACTTAGAATATAAACGAATGAATTTATCAAATATTGGCTTACATGAGTTAAGTAATTAAACATTTAAAATCTGAATTGGAGATATGAAATAACTGAAATGTATTATTTGATAAAGTACATTTATATAATTTCTTCTCACTTTGTATTTATAGAAGCACTTGTAGTACTTCATTCTGCAAGCCCTTTCATGTTTCTCACAGAATGAATACCAGAGTTATCATGATAGTACATACAGGAACAGGGAAATGTGCTGAATACTAGTGACGTACTCATGAATTGGAATGATAGGTTAAACTTACCAGGGAAATAACTGTGCAGGAGCAAGTCAGACTTGTAAACTAATAAAGAACAATCCAGGATAGAAGATGAAAAAGGAGACAGGCTGAATTTAAAGCACAATGTCGCTGACTTGCATTTGAACACGCTGCTATTTCTGACATTCCCCCACCGCCACAGACTGGCAATAAGATTGCTCTTTCCAACAATTAAATGTACAACATCACCGTGGTTTACTCTGATTTTTTATGGTTAAACTAACTTATTAGTGATCTTTACTCTTAGGTTATCTGCAAACAGTCAGGACTTTCTTGTCAGTTAGTCATTCAGGGATCTGTCACTTCAGATATGCGCTCACGTCTTCCTGATTTAGAGTGCACTGACTGTGGTTTGTTTAAAAAATGTGTGACAGTAGAATATTGAAGGGACACATGAGAATAGATACTCTGTGTTTATGGTGTATAGATAAACGTGTCGTAAAATGAAAGGCTGATTAATGATAGACTAATAGATAGAGTGAAAGGCACTATATGATAGATAGATAGACAGACAGATAGATAGATAGAAAGGCACTATATGATAGTTAGATAGATAGAAAGGCACTATATGATAGATAGATAGAAAGGCACTATATAAAAGATAGATAGATAGATAGATAGATAGATAGATAGATAGATAGATAGAAAGGCACTATATAATAGATAGATAGATAGATAGATAGATAGATAGATAGATAGATAGATAGATAGATAGATAGATAGATAGATAGAAAGGCACTATATAATAGATAGATAGATAGATAGATAGATAGATAGATAGATAGATAGATAGATAGATAGATAGATTAATAGATAGATAGATAGATAGAAAGGCACTGTATGATAGTTAGATAGATAGAAAGGCACTATATGATAGATAGATAGATAGATAGATAGATAGATAGATAGATAGATAGATAGATAGATAGATAGATAGATAGATAGAAAGGCACTATATGATAGATAGATAGATAGACAGACAGATAGATAGATAGATAGATAGATAGATAGATAGATAGATAGATAGATAGATAGATAGATAGATAGATAGATAGATAGAACTTTATTTGTGCCAAGAGGGAAATTTAACTTTTTACAGGAGCTAAATAAATAAATATTATACCATTGACCTCTAAGATAGAGAATAACAAAAAGATTGAACCTGAGAACAAAATTCTATTTGAATACCCAAAATGTATAAAACAAATCCATATAATAGCAAACTTCAAATAAATTGGCAAATCTATTAAATAGTGATTTTTCTATCTATCTATCTAGTTATTTTATTTATTTTGTATCTGTTTTTCTTTGTACTGCAAGTTTCATCATTTTTCTCTTTTTTATTTAGTTCAGTTTTTGTATAATAAGAAGTGCAATATGTAATAAAGCTGGTTGTGATTTCATGACATACCAACTTTATCAATATTTTGCATTACAGAGTTACAGCGAGCTGGAGGCCAGCCTAGAGGCACGAGGCACATGCCAGATAGATAGATAGATAGATACTTTATTAATCCCAAGGGGAAATTCACAAAAACTTAATAAATAAATAAAAATAAATAAAAATTTATTTATTTGCCTTTATTTGTCTTTATTTCAAATTGTTATCAAACGTTTCTTTTGTGCTGTGTGTTTTTCTTTGGTATTTCTGCATTTGACTGAATACTTGAGCCATTTTCTTGTGAAAAGAGCTGAATCAAAGTTTACGTAATTCACATTCCTACAAACTTTACCAATATCATATGCAAATGACCATTCATTCATTCATTCGTTTTTTTAAACCTACTTTTTCCATTACATAATCGTCAGGAGGCCAAAGTAACATATGGCACGAGGCAACAAATATTTCTAGATGGCCAACAGCCAAAACTAAAAATATGCAAACCACCAAAATATTTTTTATAAATCATCAGAAATCTCAAATTGCTTACTTTACTTTTTACTTAAGTTGCTTACTTTAGCTTAAATTGTACCATGTACATATAACTCTGTGGCTACTTTAATGAATAAAGCTTCTTTTAAAAATGACTGTATGGATGTATAAATGATAATACAATATAAAGTCATATAAAAATAATGACTTTTAGGTCAATTAAGAAAGTCAATTACTTCCCATAATTTAACAATCAGCAGGAATATGAGGAGCATTTCTAACAGGAGAAACATTTAAGTAAGTTGGCCATTTTCTTTATTACATTTGCCGCTGGTCTTTGTTGTGCTGTAGGTTGTGTACTTCACTCAGTTCCTTTATTTGTTAGTTGGTTTTGTGTAAGGTTGTAAAAACTGAGCTCTGAGGCAATCCTCTTATGAAATAAGAGTCAATAGAAAGCAGTTGAATAAAAGAACACTTTACGTTTATTATCCATTTTCTTTAGGGAGGCTCGGTGATGCAGTGGGTTGAAGTGCAACCACCACACAGATTTAGAACCCTTTGTTCAAGTCCGGTGTCCTGACATTGTGAGGACTTTACACATTCTTGCTGTGTCTGTTAAATATTTCACCTTCATCCCAGTGTGAGTGTGGCTGTATGTGTGAGTGAGTGCACCCTGTGTTGGACTTGCCCAGGAGGGCTTGCTGCTTTGGGTCCAGTGCTTCTGGGAGAGGCTGCGGCCACCAACGCCTCTAAATTGCAACAAGTGGGTGTGAAGCTCCTATTTTATTTCTTTTTTTTATTTTTCTCTAGTAGAAATACTTTAAATAAGGATAAGTAAAATATTATGGGCCTACAATTCAACACTTTTAATAATACAATACCTTAGTTAAATTAACCAACAAAAAGCTTGATAAAGCAATAAAGACGAGCTTTGAAATACATTTGCACTCTCCAGACTATAACTGGATACAAGTGATTAATTCTCTGAGGACAGAAATTATTACTGGCTTCATCCTCATATAAAAGAAATGCTCTGACATGATTATTGCAGCTGTTAAAAGCTAACAATAATAACATTAATACTTTGTATTTTAGTGGCACGGTGGCGCAGTGGGTAGCACTGCTGCCTCGCAGTTTGGTGACCCGGGGTCGCTTCCCGGGTCCTCCCTTCGTGGAGTTTGCATGTTCTCCCCGTGTCTGCTTGGGTTTCCTCCCACAGTCCAAAGACATGCAGGTTAGGTGCATTGGCCATCCTTAATTGTGCCTGGTGTGTATGTGTGTGTGCCCTGCAGTGAGCTGGCACCCTGCCCGGGGGTTTGTTCCTGCCTTGTGCCCTGTGCTGGCTGGGATTGACTCCAGCAGACTCCCGTGACCCTGTGTTAGGATATAGCAGGTTGGAAAAAGTACAAGGAAAATGACCTTGTACTTTTGTGATTAGTGCTTCTGCTCTGTGAAGTTAGTGTCCTAGGTTCAAACCCGGTTACCATTTAACATTTGTACGGATGTTTCCGAATGTTCTTTTGTAGGCCTGGGTTTTTGTCTGGGTGGTCTGTTTTTGCTCCCAAATCCCCTGTGTTCATTAGTTTAATTTGTGAATGTGTGTGAGTGAGTGGGCCCTGAGTTGGACTGAAGACCCTTCCAGGGCTGTTTCCTGCACTGTATTTGGTCCTCTAGCCCAGCATAACCCTGAACTGGGCTGTGTGTGTGTAATTCTTTCCTTCAGTTGTAAGGTTTGCAAAGTCAAGCAAAATGACATCTTTTAAAAACAACTCACAAAATATGGAGAAAATTACACAAAACAAACAAGGCAGGAGGACCACACTAGCATAGCTGTCTAACTTCACAAAGTTTAGAGCTAGACTCATACTGTCCAAGTTTATCACTACTTAGATGGCTAGTTTACAATTACATATCTTTAATAAACAACAAAAAAACAAAAAACCCAATGCCAGACCATCCATCCAACCCTAACTCTCCATACCTCGCTCTGCTCTGTCCTGCTCTATCCTGTCCTGCTCTGCCCTGCTTTGTCCTGTCCCGTCCTGCCCTGCTCTGTCCTGTCCTGTCCTGTCCTGCTCTGCTCTGCAATGCTTTGTCCTGTCCTGTCCTGTCACATCCTGTCCTGCTCTGCCCTGCCCTGCCCTGCTCTGCTCTGCTCTGCTCTGCTCTGTCCTGTCCTGTCCTGCTCTGTCCTGCCCTGTCCTGCTCTGCCCTGTCCTGCTCTGCTCTGCCCTGCCTTGTCCTGTCCTGCCTTGTCCTGTCCTGTCCTGTCCTGTCCTGCCCTGTCCTGCTCTGCCCTGCCCTGCCCTGCTCTGCTCTGCTCTGCTCTGCCCTGCCCTGTCCTGTCCTGTCCTGTCCTGTCCTGTCCTGCCCTGCCCTGCCCTGTCCTGTCCTGTCCTTCTTCTTCTCTCGCACTCTCTCTCTCTCTGACCTAAAACCCAAAGAAGCTTCATTTATAAACCTACACCCCACCCATAACCCAGGTGAGTTAATTAATAAGCAACTGAAGTGGAAAATTAGTGCAGGACTCGATTAAGTTAAACACCAAATTAGAGTTAACAAACAAAAGTGTAGAGTAGGTCGTAACACTAAGTAAAAAAATGATAACATGCAAGCTTTCGAGGCAACTCAGGCCCCTTCTTCAGGCGAGATGTAAGCTTGCATGTTGTAATCTTTCTAGTTCACCAATAAACGGGGTCATTTTGCTTGACTTCTCACTACATCCATAATGGCTAACAAGGTACAACACCCTAATACTAAAGTTTGCAAATATAATTTATTTTTAATAACTTAACTGTTTAAAAGGACAGCTACAATATCAGCTAAAAAACAATGTTAACATTTCTTGCAAAGTATTGAAGAATGAACATGACACTTTTTTCATTTCCTGTGATGGAACGGCCAATGATTTAATATCTAAGCAGCAGAATTAGTATAAGGAAGCTAGAAATTACCGGAACACAAATGTACTAATTAATTAAATTTGCCATTCACAACTACCAGCACCACTGGGTTTGTTTTTTACATTCGTAAACTGAATGAAAACCAAAGGATAAGTCCAAGGATTAAAAAGCAGAACCGTGTCAAGCAATACCTATTTGGTCTTAAGCTGTCCAAACAAATTGCACCTTATTTAAGTTTAGAGCGCTCTGTGTATTTAATATTTCATGAAGCCTCTTCTACATTTAGGATGTGCTAAGTGTCAGTCAGCTGTTCCTAAATGGCATTCCACGAGTCGCATCTGTTGGAGTTTGTCAGGATCCACTCCAGGAATAGCAACATTTAAGTGCTACCCCTGAGTTTTCCTTATTAAGCTGCACTCCCGTTGAAACCACTTGAAGCTTTTGGGAAATTTTGAACACATTTTCAGAAAAGAGACCTGAATGTGCGGGTGAAACTTGATTTAGCCGGTGTTATTTCACTGCAAAATGTTTATTTTAATTCTTCTATCATTAAGCACATGGAATATGAGCCCTTTTGCCTACGCCACCTAACAAAGATTGTGCAACATGCTTGTTTTTGTCATGTTAGTCTGATCAGACACTTAGCTTGACATCTTTACATATTTTAAATGATAAAGGTTAATACAGTTTAAAGTGCTTTATTCTACTGTCTGGAAACTCTTAGTACTTACAAAAGAATGAAAATGGACATTTTAACTAGCTTGTTTCATTATTTCAGAACTGCAAGTAAATACTAAAGCCAATTTAAAAGATGAAGGAAAGGAAAGAAGAGTGCTATGACTCACCTTTAGAGGTTCAAATGTCTAGAAGGCAGAACGGGGATGTCAAACAACAGATACCTCCAAGTCCTCGTACTGGTGGGAAGTGAGAGGCAGAGAGAACTGGAATGCCCACTGGCAAGGCATTTGACTTGCACTTAACTCCTCCTCTGTCAACTAGCTGAGGGGGGCTTCTGTCTGGGCAGCTGTAGACTTAACAAGTCAGCCCCAAACTCAATTGCCTTTGTTGTTTCAAGCTTCCTTGGAGATAATCATCTGGAGAAGACACGTGCAGTTGGCTTGGACAGAATTAGTGGCCAGCAAGACAACAGCTAAAAAAACAAATTAACTTAAGCAGACTCCACTATTTAAGTAATTAAGGATAAACGAAAAAGCATTAAGGAAATATTTGAGAAGACGAGGCCATTCGATCAAAAACAAGGGGTTATTTCCTATTCACCTTAAAGTGTCAAAAACAATGGTTTGTTAGGAATCACAGGCTCGCAAAACGTTATTCTGCTTTATCCATTTCATTGCTGTGAGGGAGCATAACACGTGTAAATCTACATTGACACGCTAAGAGTGAGGGGGGTGAGTGTGCTTCAAGTCGCCTGCAGGTTTTGGTCTTGGCCTGGATCTCCTGCCACGATAGATGTTACATCGAATAAACTATGTGTAGGAAACTGATGGAATAATGGAAAGATAGCACAATCTGATGACAAAAGTATTGTACTTCATACCATAATCATTATTGAAAAGATGCCATGCCCAAAGTTGGGGCATGACATGGCCTCTATTTCCTGAGCCTGACTTAGAGATAAATTTAATTAAAGTTGTCGAAAAATGAGCTGAATTGCTCAAGATGATTTAGGATTGAATATAAGAATGTTTGTTTGATGAGAACTGGCCATTTAACCCATCCACCCATACATCCAACCCACTATATCCTAACTACAGGATCACGGGGGTCTGCTGGAGCCAATCCCAGCCAACACAGGGCAGGAAACAAACCCCGGGCAGGGCACCAGCCCACCACAGGGCACACACACACACCAGGGACAATTTAGGATCGCCAATGCACCTAACCTGCATGTCTTTGGACTGTGGGAGGAAACTGGAGCACCCGGAGGAAACCCACACAGACACAGGGAGAACATGCAAACTCCACACAGGGAGGACCTTGGAAGCGAACCCGGGTCTACTAACTGTGAGGCAGCAGCGCTACCCACTGCACCACCGTGCCGCCCCGTTTAACCCAACTTAGAATATTTACATTGGTTGCATGTGAAATCCTTGAGCCATTTTTAAATTAAAAGACCCGGAGTGAAGTATACATAATTCACAGTCCTGTGAATCCAGTCCAGTTCTATTCACTTAATATGCAAAAGACCGGCCGTTCATTCATTTTTTTATAGATAGATAGATAGATAGATAGATAGATAGATAGATAGATAGATAGATAGATAGATAGATAGATAAATAGATAGATACTTTATTAATCCCAAGGGGAAATTCACATACTTCAGCAGCAGCATACTGATAAAGAACAATATTAAATTAAAGAGTGATAACAATGCAGGTAAAACAGACAATTACTTTGTATAATGTTAATGTTTACCCCCCGAGTCGCATAGTGTGGGGTCTCCTCAGTCTGTCAGTGGAGCAGGATGGTGACAGCAGTCTGTGGCTGAAGCTGCTCCTCTGTCTGGAGATGATCCTGTTCAGTGGATGCAGTGGATTCTCCATGATTGACAGGAGCCTGCTCAGCGCCCGTCACTCTGCCACGGATGTTAAACTGTCCAGCTGTGTGCCTACAATAGAGCCTGCCTTCCTCACCAGTTTGTCCAGGTGTGAGGCGTCCCTCTTCTTTATGCTGCCTCCCCAGCACACCACCACGTAGAAGAGGGCGCTCGCCACAACCATCTGATAGAACATCTGCAGCATCTTATTGCAGATGTTGAAGGACGCCAGCCTTCTAAGGAAGTATAGTCAGCTCTGTCCTCTCTTGCACAGAGCATCAGTATTGGCAGTCCAGTCCAGTTTATCATCCAGCTGCACTCCCAGGTATTTATAGGTATGTACCCTCTGCACAGTCACCTCTGATGATCACGGGGTCCATGAGGGGCCTGGTCCTCCTAAAATCCACCACCAGCTCCTTGGTTTTGCTGGTGTTCAGGTATAGGTGGTTTGAGTCACACCATTTAACAAAGTCCTTGATTAGGTTCCTATACTCCTCCTCCTGTCCACTCCTGATGCAGCCCACAATAGCAGTGTCGTCAGCAAACTTTTGCACGTGGCAGGACTCCGAGTTGTATTAGAAGTCCGATGTATGTTGGCTGAACAGGACCGGAGAAAGTCCAGTCCCCTGCGGCACTCCTGTGCTGCTGACCACAATGTCAGACCTGCAGTTCCTGAGATGCACATACTGAGGTCTGTCTGTAAGATAGTCCACGATCCATGGCATCAGGTATGAACCTACGCCCATCTCTGTCAGCTTGTCTCTAAGGACCAGAGGTTGGATGGTGTTGAAGGTGCTAGAGAAGTCCAGAAACAAAATTCTTACTGCACCACTGCCTCTGTCCAAGTGGGAGAGGAAGGAAGAGCTCTACAAGAGAATTCTGTAATCATGACACGTTCATGGACTGGGAGCCTCTCAGTTGTGTCCTCTTGAGACTCCTGCAGATTTTTTTTTCTACAGGATATCTGGAGTTTATTTTTTTATGTTTTCTCTCCTCCACAGCAATCTGACCATATATTCGGACTTATCCTTAGAGACTAATGTTATGTAAATGTGTACTAATTTATTCTTATCTTATACTAGCTGTCCCCCGCGGCTCCTCCTATGTAGCAGTGAAACAGAACAAACTTTAAAAACCAATAAACAAACAGGTATCGCTGACTAAGCGGAGGCAAAGTACGCTCCAAAACGTGGCCAGAGGTAGGCCGATTTGAACGGAGGCTGGTACGTGAGTGAGGAGAGCCCCGCTTGGCTCCCCACTTCTGACATCACGTTTTCCCCCCCCCTTGGGCCGCAGTTTTTGTCTCAGATTAGCGCAAATAAATCTCTCCTGCAAGTGAACTACAATACTTAGTGTGATGACAGAAGTCGCCAAATCAACCCGGAATGTTCAAGCAAATTACAGAAAAAAACCTGATCTAAATCCGCGAAGTAGTTCTCTCTTTCGCTAGGTAAGCGTAAGCAAGGTATGCTACGAGGCTGGCACGTGAGTGAGGAGGGCCTTGGCCTGCTCTCCACTTCTGCCTCCCCTCGGCCCACACCCTCAGTCTCGGATTAGCGCAATAATATGCTACTCGATTATCGAGAATAAATAGCTCCTGCAAGTGAACTATAAAACTCAGCGTGACGACAGAAGTCGTAAAATCAACCGGAATGTTCAAGCAAATTATAGAAAAAAATTCAACCGAAATTGGTGAAGTAAGTTTTCTCTTTCGCTAGGTAAGCATAAGCCAGGTATGCTCCGAGGCTGGCTCGTGAGTGAGGAGGGCCTTGGCCGGCTCTCCACTTTTGACGTCACGCTTCCCCCTACCCTCGGCCCACATACTCTGTCTCGGATTAGTGCAATAATATGCTACTCGAATATTGAGAATACATCGCTCATGCAACCGAAATATGAAACTTAGCGTGACGACAGAAGTCATAAAATCAACCGGAAATGTTCAAGCAAATTATAGAAAAAAAACCCAATCGAAATTCGTGAAGTAGTTCTCTTGTAAAAAGCAGACAGACATACAGACAGACGTTGGATTTTATATGTATAGAGATTTTGGCATGCACCATTAATTTAATTGTTTTTTGATCTCTTTCTAATTTGTTTTCCTTTTCTTGTTTTTTTTTCCTTCGACAAATCACTTTGAGCTACATCCTTCGTATGAAAATATGCTATAGAAATAAATGTTGCTGTTGTTACTGATCTTTGAACAATGCTAGAGAAGGAAGATGGCTCTTTGCTACTTTAGAGTGCTTGTACTCTAAAGGTTAATGTGTTGCTGGAATGCTTTCTATGAGCAGTTTGCGTGTTATCTCAGTGTGTTATGTTTCAGCCAGGACTCCTTCCCTGGCTGGGGTTCAGATCTTTGTTTTATGTCCTTCTTTGTCCATTTTTGATTCTCTTTTTTACATAAATGTTTCTTGTGTTTATTATTTGTATTCTTTGCTTTTCATTTTGTCGATGTATCAATGCCTCGGTTATGTTCTATGTGTTTTATGAGCAGGAGCTGCTCTCTACCCTATAAATCTGGAGGATCTCCCGCAGTTCCCGGTGGTTCATTTGAATGCGCTTGGGATTTTTGGTGAGTTTCTGTGTTTCTTCTGTGCTTTGATGATACTTCTGTGTTTTGACCTCACTTTGGATTTGTGATTTTTGGGACTGGGTTTACTTGGGATTACCTTATTTACTGGGATTGCAAAATCTATACTAATAAAAGGCAAAGCCCTCACTCACTCACTCACTCACTCACTCACTCACTCACTCACTCACTCACTCACTCACTCACTCACTCATCACTAATTCTCCAACTTCCCGTGTAGATAGAAGGCTGAAATTTGGCAGGCTTATTCCTTACAGCTCACTTACAAAAGTTAAGCAGGTTTCATTTCGAAATTCTACACGTAACGGTCATAACGGTCGACAACGTCCGCCATGTTGAACTTTCTTATTTATGGCACCATCTTCACGAAATTTGGTAGGCGGCTTCCCTGCGCTAACCGAAACCGATGTATGTACTTATTTCGATGGTATGACGCCACTGTCGGCTGCCATATTGAACTTTCCAACGTCACTAATTTTCCAACTTCCCGTGTAGGTAGAAGGCTGACCCCATCTTCACGAAATTTGGTAGGTGGCTTCCCTGCGCTAACCAAAAGCGATGTACGTACTTATTTCGGTGGTATGACGCCACTGTCGGCCGCCATATTGAATTTTCCAAACATCACTAATTCTACAACTTTCCGTGTAGGTAGAAGGCTAAAATTTGGCAGGGTCATTCCTTCCAGCTTACTTACAAAAGTTAAGCAGGTTTAATTTCGAAATTCTATGCGTAACAGTCAACAATGTCCGCCATGTTGAACTTTCTTATTCATGGCCCCATCTTCACGAAATTTGGTAGGTGGCTTCCCTGCGCTAACCAAAACCAATGTACATACTTATTTCGGTGGTATGACGCCACTGTCAGCCGCCATATTGAACTTTCCAATGTCACTAATTCTCCAACTTCCCATCTATGTAGAAGGCTGAAATTTGGCAGGCTCATTCCTTACAGCTTACTTACA
>JANRMT010062824.1:7322171-7338046 GCA_026402145.1 Polypterus bichir lapradei | reverse complement strand
CTTTAACACACTACTTCTCCGCTGCGAAGCGCGGGTATTTTGCTAGTCTATTATATATCTATTATACCTTTTGAGATTTGACAGTGGAAATAAAACCTTTTTATTTTTTATAAAATTCCACTTTTGCCACTGTTCCTACCCGGTTTGATGGTTTTCCTGTCTAGTGGGCATTATTGAAATGCTTGGGACTACGTATTTTGGAACTTACTGGGATTTATGTGCTCTTAGTTCTCAACACTACGTTTTGTGGGTCTTTGACTTCCACTCTGTATCAAATGGAATCACCTTGGCTTGTTTGAATATATTTGAATAGTCCATAGTGGGTATTAGTCTACCTTTGACCATTGAGAATGTCTTCACAAATATGAGTGAATCAATGATTATTGCCTTGGGTGATTGAGATCTGAGCTCAAACAGAAACTGTAACCATAAGACAAGCGGTAGTTAAATCAATCAGTCTAGATTTAAACAAAACAAAAGTTAAAGATCTGCTTTGTGAACCTGGAACAATGCTTTGTTTATTTTTCTTTTAATTTTCAGGTAACATTTTGACAAGACGTTAAGGAAACTCTTATCTCATATAAGAAAATGTTAAATGTGTCATCAATTGGCACATGAACAAATATGTCTCAGCCTCAGGAAAGCATTTGTAGCTTCAAAGCACGACTTACCAAGGCAGCACAACAATATGCAAACAATAAACCAATGTTACAAAACAGACAATATAAAAAGGACTACAATCTAAGAAAGAAGACTACCAGAGGTCATGACATTAGCACTTGCTGCTGCTGGAATAACATGGCTGTTACTGATGGCAAATGTGTTAAGTATGCATGAAAATGGATAAGTTGCCACACACGTGCGATTGGGAGGAAGCGGAAGGGCCTGAATAATAAATAGCAGTACCATGCTAGACCAGGGGGTGGCGATCTGTACTGACTTTCTCTCTCAATCCTCTGCAGACCATCCACGGGAAATCCCGCTCGCATTCCGGCACCTATGATGACGTCACGTCCGGTAGTGGAGCCAATGATGACGTCACTTCCGGTACCGTGCCATCGATGACGTCACTTCTGGTGACAGGGCCATTGTTGACGTCATGTCCGGTCCCGACGATATCACTTCCGGTTCAGGTCCCGATAATGTCACTTCCTGTCTCGGCCTTTAAAGCTGCCATATTTCCCATCCTAAGTCAGTTCTGTTTTAGATTTAAACCTGTCAAGAACTCAATACTTTACCCATTTGCAGCCAGGGAACAATATCTGGGTGGCTGCCCCAAACCTTTTTGATGTCTTTGGACTATTCTTGTGACAAAGTACAGTGATGTTACTAATGTTACAGACAATCGTGATAAAAGGCTCTGTTCTTTTAATGTCCTTTAAATTCAGTAAACTGTCTGTTTATCAATATGCTTCATAGATGAATGGATATCATCTTAAGTGATCACTAACCCTATGAACATGAAAAATGTCCATATAATGAACATGTATTATTTATTTTCATCAGTGCCCAAAGAAAGCTGTTACAGTGGCGGCAGTGGTGGGTTTATACAGTGTCTATAAAAAATACACATCCTGTTTGTAAGTTGTCACATATTATTGTTTTTTCCTACATTGACTATACAGTCATCCTCAATAGGATGCGTGATCACTTGCTCACCTACCAGCGACCGCAACAGTCTGGTTTTACACCTAAGATGTCTACCATCGACCGCATCCTGGCACTGAGGGTTCTCATGGAGCGCAAATGTGAACATCAGCAGAGTTTCTTTGTAGCCTTTGTCAGTTTTCGCAAAGCGTTCAACTCAGTTGATCGAGCTGCCCTGTGGGACATCCTGGGGGTTCTGGGATCCCCTCGAGGTTGCTGGATATCATGGCCGGCCTGTACACCGGTACTGTGAGTGCTGTGCAGAGTGGAGGAAGAACTTCTGCGTTTTTCCCAGTTGATTCTGGGGTCCGTCAGGGGTGTGTTCTACTCCTACTCTCTTCAATGCTTGTATGGACTGGGTGTTGGAGGGTCTTGGGGTCCAGCGTCTGTGGGGCATCTGTTGGTGAAGAAAGATTCACAGATCTTGACTTTGCTGACGATGCTGTGATCTTTGCGGAGTCAATGGAGGCTCTGATCGGGGCGCTCGAGAGACTGAGCGAGGAGTCTGAATGTCTGGGCTTGCGAGGGTCCTGATAAAAACCAACATCCAAGCCTTTAATGACCTCTTGGGCACGGCCATCAGCAGTGTGTCTGTCTGCGTAGAGAGTGTTGACATTGTTGAGAGGTTTACTTACCTTGGCAGTGACATTCATGTGTCCGGTGACTCTTCCTATGAAGTCAGGAGATGGATTGGGAGAGCATGGGGGGAGTCATGAGGTCGCTGGAAAGGGGTGTGTGGCACTCCTGATATCTGCAAAAGGACGAAGGTCCAAGTCTTTAGAGTCCTGGTGCTTCCTGTCTTGCTACATGGTTGTGAGACATGGACGCTATCCAGTGACCAGAGACGAAGACTGGACTTCTTTGGTACTGTGTGTCTTCGGAAAATCCGTGAGTAGCGCTGGTTTGACTTTGTGCTGCCCATGGAGTCCCGAATGAGGCCCATTACCTGCATTGTGAGGAAGCGTGAGTTACGGCACTATGGCCATGTGGCGCGTTTCCCTGAGGGTGATCCTGCTCGTAAGATCCTCATTGTTGGGGACCCGAGTGGCTGGACCGGGCCAAGGGGTCGCCCATGTAACACTTGGCTGAGGCAGATAGAGGGTCATTTCCGGAGGGTGGGATTGGACAGTGTGTTTGCCTGGGGGGTTGCCAACTGGGATCCTGAGTTGTTTCATCATTTAGTGGGTGCGGCAACGCTCTGTACCAGTGCATGCTCCCCAACTTGACTTGACTTGACAATACGTGGGATTGAATTTGGCTTTTTTGACATTGACTTTAATATCAAAGTGAAAACAGATTACTGTAAAGTGGTCTAAATAAATTACAAATATAAAATACAAAATAATTGATCTCCTAAGTATTGACCCACTTTAATACATCACAACTTAATAATCACTGGTCCAGGAAACTGGTTTTAGAGGTCACCTAATTAGTTCAATGGAGACCACCTGCCTGGGGTTTCAAATGACTGTATGTGGACAGTCCAGCTTGCGGCAAGTCAGTATGTTGTCCTGACCTACACAATAAAGACAAAGGAACGAGACAAGCAGCTCCACAATTTAAAGGTCTGAGACAAGAAAATCTCCAAGTCACTGAATATACAAAGAAATCAATTAAGGAATGTGAAGAAACTGGCAAATCCATGGTAATATGGTGGAAGAAGGCGAGACATTAAGGTTATTGTCCAGTCCAGCACATATCTACTCCAAACGGTCATAACATGTCTCTTTACATTGGATGGAATTCCATTGGTTTTCAACCTTGGACATGCCTGGGGATTCCAGCACTTGGTGATTTTTTTGACGATTCACATCTCCAAGCATTCCAATCATAAACGTTTAGGCTCTCCATTCTCAATCTACAGCTCCGATCTCTTTTGAAGGCATGTTGGGGTCCCAAATTCATAATCTCTCTCTTACACTATCTCATTAGTGCCTATTTTATATTAAGTGCAACTTAATGATATTTGTCTATAAAAAGCTACGTCAAGGGGTCTACCCACTATTTATCAGAACTCGGTGGTCAAAATCATTTTTGGTTTTCAAAAACTGTAATTATCAACAAAACTAATTTAAGTTTGATCATTAAATACAAACTGTATTATCCCATATATGATTTATGTCAGCGTTTCTCAACCGTTAAGTATTTGCGATCTGAGTTTTCATTACAGTTTTAATCGCGCCCCCCTAATGTTTTTTTGAAAGGAGCCCACTAATACCAATTTGTTCTTTTTTAATTAACTGATATATCATAGATGCATATTTTATTATACCTACTTAACTTTTATCGACATTTATCTAACTCTATATTTATTTTTCTAGTATCAGAATGTAGTTTAAGTTAATTTGTTTTGGTTTCAATAGATGTATTTTTCATATTTTTGATTCTTGTTTTCTTTTTTTCACATCTTCGCACCCCCCTTTTTGTTACTTCGCGCCCCACAGATTGAGAACAGCTGATTTATGTCATGGGCTTAGTTTCTTATCTGTATTGCCATTTCTGCTTCTTGAGCATTCCAGGTGCTGTTTTACAAATTTTGGACATGTCCTTTGGTTATAAATTTTTGGTCTGATGTTTCTAGTTTTCTTGCTTTGGCTGGAGTGGTGTAAAGCATGCTGCCCGCCAATAGACTTTAGAGCAGTGGAAACATGTCTTCTGGAGGGATGAATCACGTTTCATTTATCAGGGAGTCTGATGGACAAATCTGGGCTTGTCAGATGCCAGGGGAATGCTACCTTCTGGACTGCACTATAAAGTTCGGTGTATAAAGGATGATGGCTAGGCCTCTTGGTTCAAGTAAAGGGTACTGTTAAGGCTACAACATACAATACATTTTAGACAACTGTGCACTTGCAACATTTTGGCCACAGTTTGGTGAAGGCCCTTTCCTGTTTCAGCATGACTGTGCACAAAGATGTGGTCTGATGAGTTTGGTGTGTACGTCACCTCTTCATCTCTATTTGCTTAAACTCAGCTCCTTCAGTCTCTCCTCATAGCTCTCACCTCTCAGTCCTAGAATCAGGGTTATTTGCTATCCTCTGGACTTTCTCCAGTGATGCTATGTCGTTTTATAGCCTGGAGACTGAAGCTGTACACAATACTCTGAGTGAGGCCTCACTAGTGTGTTATATACAGTAACTTAAGCATATTTCAGAAACCTGACGTGCTAGCTTAATTCCGATTTCACTTATGAAATCAGTGTAAAACACTTACTTTCTGCATCTCTCTGACTATCCCACTTCTTCTTTGCCATCCTCTTCCTCTGTATACTCTCCTGTATTTTCTCATTCCACCACCAGGTTTCCTTATCCTCCTTCCTCTTTCCAGATGTAATGCCAAGCACCCTTCTTGCTGTCACCCTTACTACTTCTGCTGTAGTTCCCCAGCTATCTGGTGACTCTTTACTGCCACCCAGTGCCAGTCTCACCTCCTCCCTAAACTCAAACTTGCAGTTTTCCTTTTTCAACTTCCACCATTTGATCCTTGGCTCTGCCCTCACTCTCTTCCTCTTCTTGATCTCCAGCGTCATCCTACAGACCACCATCCTATGCTGCTTAACTACACTTTCCCCTGCCACCACTTTGCAGTCTTCAATCTCCTTCAGATCAACTCTTCTGCATAGGATGTCATCTACCTGTGTGCATCTTCCTCCACTCTTGTACGTCACCCTGTGTTCCTTCCTCTTCTTAAAATACGTATTCACCACAGCCATGTCCATCCTTTTGGCCAAATCCACTATCCTCTGACGTTCTTCATTCCTCTCCTTGACACCATACCTACCCATCACCTTCTCATCTCCACTTTTCCCTTCACCAACATGCCCATTGAAATCCACTCCAATCACCACTTTCTGTCCCTTGGGTACACTGTTCATCACTTCATCCAACTCACTCCAAAAATCTTCTTTCTCGCCCATTGCACACCCAACTTGCGGTGCATATGCACTAACAACATTCATCATCACACCTCCAGTTTCCAGCTTCATAATCATTACTCTGTCTGACACTCTCTTCACCTCCAAACACTCTTGACGTGCTGCTCCTTCAGAATAACTCCTACTCCATTTCTCATCCCATCCACACCGTAAGAGAACAATTTGAATCCCCCTCCGATCCACCTGGTCTTACTCCCCTTCCATTTAGTTTCTCGAACACACAATATATCAACCTTGCTCCTCAAAATGAATCTCTCTATTATATAAAAAAATCTTGGGATGAGACGAGACATTTTCAGAGAGATAATTTCATGTCCCGTGAGATGATACTTTGTGCCAAGAGATTAACTGAAAACCTAACATGTCCAAGCGGGGGCGGAAATAAAAGACAAACAGTAGAAGAAGAAGAAAAGACAAAGAGTAGAAGACAAAGTAGAACGTTGTAAAGAGGTTCAAAAACGTTGGCACGGTACACATTGTGGAGGATGGCCGGCCGTTTATCCCGGCCAATACCCCCAAGCCACCAGGTGGAGCCCTCCTTGCAGCATGGAGGTTCTCAGAAGACCAGCAGGGCATCATGGACAATGGAGTTTTTACGCACAGCCCTACTGGATGCCATTGGGGCCACGAGAGGGAGCTGCAGGGAGGACCGATGAGTTCTTCGTGCCCTATGACCCGGAAGTTCGTCATAGGAAGAGCGACGGGCTTCCGGGTTGAAAAAAAGTACTATTTAGCCTGACCCGGAAGGAATAAGGACTTGTGGATTGTTGGCTAGGAACACTTCCGGGTCAGGGAGTATAAAAGGACTGTGGGAGCTCCCAGACGGCGAGCTGAACTGGGTGGAAGGGTGGCAACGCGTCTGGGAGCTGGAGGATTGATTTATTGTTATTGATTGTGAGTTTATATGAGTATAGTGGAGGAGAAGGTGTTTTGTACACTGTGGTAATTTAATAAAGTCAACTTGAGGACTTTTACCTGGTGTTTGGAGTCGTGGACAGGGGTTCAAGGGAGCGAGAGCGCCCCCTATCTGCGAAAACATGCAGCACAGGTTAGAGATAATTATAGTACTAAAATTCAAAAGTCTCAAAAAACTGATAGTAAAGATCACCTTAGCGCTAACAAATGGAAATTATTACTCGGTGAAATAACAGAACAGCAAAAAGAGTTTGAATAAATGGACATAGGTGATATGACAGAGCTATTACAAGTTTAATTTCAAAGAAACCACAATTCGGTCAGGTTTATATTTATGACCACGGAGAAGTGATGCAATATCGAATTGGAAGAGTTAAACGACTAGACATAATAGAAATTCTACAGCCAATAATAGATACAAATCCATACGTCCAAAAGTATCACACTTTATACAAAATTTATCTGAAAAACACGGACAAAGAAGTTTTCTCGGATTTCTATATGAATCCGAAAGATCGCACTTGCATATATAATAAACCAACATGTGATGAATTGTCAGCGATAACAGTTTAGAAAGACGCAGATATCAAAGACAGAGTTGATATTCATGTTTATTCAAAAGCACAGTACGATTCATCGCTAGCAGCAAATCTGGGAAATGACGAGCGTGTAGGGCCTGCACAGGGGTTGCCAAGCGAAGCGAGCAGGGGGCAGAGCCCCCTAGTCTGTAAAAAAATTAACTTTCCTGGATTTTTTGAAAGGTGTCATCAAAAAACTCCATGAAAGAACACAAATAGAATAATCAATATGACTGTGATTAAGGTATGTGAAATGATGTACTGTATGATAGGACTGGTGGGATCTCAATAGCTCAGATGTGTTCTCTGAAATGATCTGCAAGGCCACTTCCCTGTTTTCCATGGTGCTATATAAAATTCATATTTACTAATTTGCTGAACTGATCATCACCTTAGACGCACTGGGCACAAGACAGGAACCAACAAGGAAGGTTGAGCGGCCAGTATATCTCAAAGCACACTTACTTCTTTATTGCGGGCCACACCTCAACTGCACATAATTGGGATGTGGGAAGAAATCAGAGTAACTGGGGAAAACTTTAAATGTAATTACAAGATGGTTTACCACTTAAAAAGGGATTTATGGGATTATGTTGACACAATATTCCTAGTGTCTAGCCGAATTGTAGAAGCATTTCAAAAGGCATATAAAATGTTAATGTATGATAGGATACTGTATGCTCATGATCTGTAATATGTTACCGAGACCTCATCCAGAGTCCGGTGTGCACTTCTGCTCACTACCAAAAACACACATCAGCTCTACAGTAAATGCTGGGCAGGGAACAGAAACCAAAGGCATCTCTGAGCTGAAGGGAAAGTGAAGAGAGTTAAAACTCTTTACTCTTAATAAGAGAAAGAATTGCAAGGTCTTCAAAATTGTCAAATGCAAGGATAATCCATCAGGATTCTTTCAGTTAAATTAAGACAAAGTGCCTTCAAGATAAAAAGCTATAAAGCAAGTCAGACAAAGTCATGAGAATCTACAGTAGAAGAAGCTGCTGAGTCATGAGATTGAAATGGAAACCTTGACAACTTTTTAAAAATGTGTGCTTTTGTCTAGAGACAACTTAACTCTTTCTTCACCAAACAATTCTGATGGACCGAATGGCCTGCTTCCATTTATCAGACTTCTTATGTTGGTTACGCAAAAAAATAAACTCCAACACATAAAATGATTTGGCCAGGATTTAAACCCAAGATTCTGTTACCGTGAGACAGTAGCATTCATCATTCTCCTACTGTGCCATCCAAAAAGTGTATTATGTATTTTAATTCTCATTAATTAATGATCTGGAATGAAACTGTCCTATCGTAACCTAATTACACACAGAGCAGCTGAGATGCATAAAGCATTTTATCAGTGACCACAGTTGTATTTGAAAAATGAATGGTCCTTAAATATTTTATAATGGTAGACAGTGGTAAAAAAAATCTACTTTTTTTGCATAAAGGTGATACTGCCTTTGCCTTTTATTTACAAGATTGATGTACTATACTGTAGTATATAGTTATTGTATATGTTTCATTGGTTTTATTTGAAACAAAAAATTACAAAAACAGTAATTAATTCTCAGATTTCCAATCAGTTTATATGGCAGTTACCAGAAGGCAAAATCAAATTAGCTCTGCTCATGACTGCAAAAAAAACAGCTAAAAAAGTAGATTTCCACTAACCTGTCTGATGTGAGAGTTGTTGAGGATTCAGGCATCTACAGAGATAAATATGATTTCTTTTTTAAACCTGTTTTAAGGATCTTCCAAAACATCAAGAATAGTGAAAAGCCTATGGATACAATTTTTAACCTCTTTTATCATTTCAGTATTTCAGCCTATGCACTGCTAAAGTCTGAAGTCAAAAATCTCTCTCTATATAAAACCCAATGTCTGTCTTTTTGTATATCTGTTTGTATGTCTGTCTGCTTTTCACGAGAGAACTACTTAACGGATTTAGAGTTTTTTTCTATAATTTGCTTGAACATTCCGGTTAATTTTTCGACTTCTGTCATCACGTTAAGTTTCATATTTCGGTTGCATGAGCAATTTATTCTCGATAATCGAGTAGCATATTATTGCACTAATCCGAGACGGAGTCTGCAGGCCGAGGGTAGGGGGAAGCATGACGTCAAAAGTGCAGAGCCGGCCAAGGCCCACCTCACTCATACGCCAGCCTCGGAGCATACCTTGCTTATGCTTACCTAGCGAAAGAGAAAACTTACTTCACCAATTTTGATCGGGTTTTTTTCTATAATTTGCTTGAACATTCCGGTTGATTTTACGACTTCTGTTGTCACGCTAAGTTTCATAGTTCACTTACAGGAGCGATTTATTCTCAATAATCAGGTAGCATATTATTGCGCTAATCCGAGACAGAGGGTGTGGGCCGAGGGGAGGGAGAAGTGTGACATCAGAAGTGCAGAGCCGGCCAAGGCCCTCCTCACTCATACGCCAGCCTCGGAGCATCCCTTTCTTACGCTTACCTAGAGAAAGAGAGAACTACTTCACGAATTTCGATTGTTTTTTTTTCTATAATTTGCTAAGTTTCATAGTTTGCTTGCAGGATCAATTTATTCTCGATAATCGAGTAGCATATTATTGCACTAATCAGAGGGTGTGGGCTGAGGGGAGGGAGAAGCGTGACATTCTCTCATTGCGCTATGTATCATAGTTCTCTTGTGGTACCGATTAATTTGCACGAATCTGAGAGACACGTTCCTTGCCTCCGCTTAGCTAGCAAACGAGAGAACTACTTAATGGATTTAGATCAGGTTTTTTTCTATAACTGGCTTGAACATTCCGGTTGATTTTGTGACTTCGCACAAATCCGAGACAGAGGCTGTGGGCTGAGGGAAGGGGGAAGCATGACATCAGGAGTAGGAAACCGGGCAGGGCCTTCCTCACTGTCCTGTTTCACTACCATGTGGGAGGAGCCGCAGGGGACAGCTAGTATTTAATATGTCAGAAAAAATATGTAAAAATCATACAACTAATACATTTTTGCAATGGACACTTGAAAGTGTTAATTACTATTTTTGCTGAAGTGGTACAAGCAAACATTAACAACACTTTGCCATTCTTTCTTATAATCTGTAAGTGCCTTGAGCATGAGAAAGGCGCTATATAAATTAAATGTATTATTATTATTATTATTATTATTATTAAAGTCTTACCACTTTGCAGTTTTGAATTAACACAAAAAAAAATCACTAACCCTTCTAACTCAGCATAGTTCTTAATATATACCATATATACTGATATATAAGTCGGGTCTTGAAACCCAAAAAATCGATCATAAAATCAGACCCCGACTTATATGCCCGTTCAAAAATGCCACACTTAATTTATTTCTTTTTTTACATCTTCTTGCTTCCTCCAATCTCGCACCTGTTTCTTAGACGCATCGAATATTGTTGCAGCAACGCAGTTACCAATTTCTTTCGCTATTTCGATGACGTTTAATTTAAAACCAGCTTCATATTTTCTTCTGATTGAACGCTCCATTGTAGATAAGGGATGCTCTTATGATAAAGGTGTATTAGGGTGTGAGATACAAAAACCACAAATCAGTGCAAATGTTGCTTCGGAATGGTTCGGGTATTACCGTGTGGTCACGTAGGCACAATAGAGAGAGAGGTTAGGAGGACTTGCTGATACAGCACATTGCCACACCTACATAGAAAAAAAAGTCTGTGTGCTTCGTGGTTACTCTCTCAGGTGGGCATTAGCATATCATAATCTCTTGGACCAATAGCGTGAGTTTTCAGCATTCGACCGACCGACATTATAAAATACCAGAAATTATACGATAAAATCAAGTCCCAACTTATCCGCAGGAGAACTTATCCACGAGTATAAATGGTAAACACTATAATTCTTTCCATCCAAAATGGAAATTTAACAAAATTTGCACCCCAAATTGTATTCCTCACTCATTGCCTTAAAAAATTAGTAGTAGTGGTATTCTTGAGTGTACAGAATACAATCCAACTCTTACTTGTATTTCCTCTCAATATGCAACTTGTTGCCACTCTTCAGCACCATGATAAACAAGAATGAATTAAAATATGTAACACCATTTCACTTAAGTAGAAAACAAATCATCTGACCTGTTGCCTCGATTCATTATGGCACAGGGTTGAGGGCTGCTGCTTCACCACTCAGTGAACTGGGGTCAAATCTCTCATATTTCTATCTACCACATCTGACCTAGGAAAGCACAGTGGTATAAAAGTTACTGCTGCTGTCCCATGAACCAAGTTTTTTGAGTTTGAGTCCTGCGCCCGGATGCAATCTGTATACATCTTGCATGTATTTTTCATAGCAGCATGAATTTCCTGTCATGCCTGTTAGATTAATTGGTGATCCCAAATAACCTCTGTGCGAGTGTGGATATGCATTTATATCAACAGCAGCAGCTGACCCTGTGATGGACTGGTACCCTGCCCATGGCTTATTTCCTGCCCTGCACTAGAAATGGGCTTAAGATTCAGCTCTTACAACCCTGAATTGAATTAGCCAGGTTTTGAGAATGTTATGTTAAATCTGATCCATAGCTGACAAGATAGCATAGTGGACAGTACTACTACATTCACATTACAAGGTTCAGTTGAGTACACAGCCTTCGTGTGTGTGTGTGACATTTGAAAGATGTTGTTCTGTCCATATGTGGTTTCCCTGATTTGCCCCCAAAGAAGTACAATCCAATTAAATGTATCTGCTTTCATAAACTGATTCTAATTAGTCCAGTAGTCCTCTAATCTCTCTGTTCAATCTTAGGGCAGACATGCATTATATGATTTGAGCCCAAGTTCCAAGCTCCTTAATTTTATTTTATTTTTTACTCTGACCAAAATTTAGAGAAGGCCAACAAAACCATAATGTTGCTACTTGCAAGGTATAAGATATGTCAACCCAACAATAGGTACTTACTGGCTCTCACTGGTTTACAGTATGACATGTCTAAACATTTCGGGCATTGTTGGCTTGAGTTCATCAGTCAAGAGAGGGTTGTATGAGCCAATTCTTTATTTCAGTTCCCATTTACCAATCAGGAAGCATCTTCTGGTTTATGCCTTCACCTGTGGGCACATGAGAAGGACAAGTTTTTCAAGTTGTGGCAAGAGAACCACCTACTTTATGAGAAATGTTATGAGAAATATCATGATTGGGACTTCAAAGAAGAAATACTTTGAAACATTGCCAATATACAGTAAAATACAGGCCAATCAAGGAAATACTTCTGGCAAGCTTAGGTATATTTAGGCCATTATGAAAACAGGGATAAAGCAAAATGTCATAATATTCTTCACAGTAGGGCGACACGGTGGCGCAGTGGTAGCGCTGCTGCCTCGCAGTTAGGAGACCTGGGTTCGCTTTCCGGGTCCTCCCTGCGTGGAGTCTGTATGTTCTCCCCGTGTCTGCGTGGGTTTCCTGCGGGCGCTCCGGTTTCCTCCCACAGTCCAAAGACATGCCGTTTAGGTGGATTGGCGATTCTAAATTGGCCCTAGTGTGTGCTTGGTGTGTGGGTGTGTTTGTGTGTGTCCTGCAGTGGGTTGGCACCCTGCCCGGGATTGGTTCCTACCTTGTGCCCTGTGTTGGCTGGGATTGGCTCCAGCAGACCACCGTGACCCTGTGTTCGGATTCAGTGGGTTGGATAATGGATGGATGGATGGATTCTTCACAGTATTAAATTGAGTGGGTACCTTGAGTGCTGCTCAATTGTCTCACCAAGAAATCTTCTGTGAAATTGTTCAAAAGGCCTCCAACTTTAGATGAGCCCATAAAATTGCATTGTGTGTGACTGTCTCTGAATGGCCGTCAGTACAAATGAATCAGTATGTGTGATACGGCACCCGAGCTTCTGATGTTATAGCATGTGAGAAAACTGCATCGCTCCACCTGCCCTTATTGAAAGAGAGATAAAATAGACTGCCAGCTTTAAGGTTGTGAATACACATATTGTGGAGAATTAGCCTCGACACAGACAGACACTGAGACACACAATGTCCAAAAGCGCATACAATTTATTTTTCCTTGGCCTTTTACACAGTACACAACCCACCAGCACTACTGCTCACAGTCCTTTTCTTTCTTTCTTTCCTTTCCTTTTCCTTTATTCTTTCACCATCTCCACTTCTCTCCCACAAGCTCTCTCCTCTTCCTCCTGACTCCGGCTCTCCAAATGGAATGAGGCGGCCCCATTTATGGTTCACCCGGATGTGCTCCAGGTGCTCCCTGATGATCTTCCTGCAGCACCTCCTGGTGTGGCGAAAGTGCTGCATGGGCACCTGGAAGCACTCCGAGTGTCTCTGGATTCTCTTCAGGCAGCACTTCCAAGTGTGGTGGAAGTGCTGCAGTCCAGGGCTCCAGAATTGTCCAGGGGGGCTGCCCTCTTGCGTCCCGGGGAAGATATTGCCCCTCTCCTGATCCTTCCCTTCTCTAGGCATCCCGGTGGGGCAAGCTCCTCGGTTGTCTGCGACATTATACATATATATAAACTGTATATATGGGATTAAAAATGTTACATTTTATATATACATAAATAAATACAGGGCGGCATGGTGGAGCAGTGGGTAGTGCTGCTGCCTCGCAGTTAGGAGACCCGGGTTCACTTCCCGGGTCCTCCCTGCGTTGAGTTTGCATGTTCTCCCCGTGAACACTCTGGGCACTCCGGTTTCCTCCCACAGTCCAAAAACATGCAGGTTAGGTGCATTAGCGATTCTAAATTGGCTCTAGTGTGTGCTTGGTGTGTGTGCGCCCTGTGGTGGGCTGGTGCTCTGCCTGGGGTTTGTTTCCTGCCTTGTGCAAAGAGTTGGCTGGGATTGGCTCTAGCAGACCCCCGTGACCCTGTAGTTAGGATATAGCGAGATGGATAAATAAATACATTTCTTGGGTTATCATTACTGCTGACCCAAAGTAAGTACGTCCCATCTTGGCTGTCATCATGAAGGCTCACCAATGACTTTACTTTCTCAAACTTTCTCTGAAACCCCAGATTATCTCCCCTTATACTCACCATCTTTAACAGGAGCAGAGGGGTTTTCATCTTCACTGTCTGTTTAACATGTTGTCACAGGACCAGTTCACCTATTCAGCTCAGGGCTGTGGGACAATACAGGGGGCCGTATAGTTGGCTCAGTATATTACACGCACACAGCTAACTTTGGTCCAGGACTTCAACAACATGCACTGCCCTAAAAAGACAAAAAGCATTATTAAAGGCCATTGCAATCGTGCACAGTAAGTATTCTCGCTCCACCATTCAGGTTCATTAAGCACCATTCTGTATTTATAATTTACAGTACCTATAAAAAGTATTCACCCCCTTTCTTGGAGGCTTTTCAATTTTATTGCTCTACAACTTTGTATCCCAGTGGAATTAATGTGGCTTTTTTGGCACTCATTCATGAGAAATGAGACACATTACCTGCATTGTGAGGGAGCGTCAGTTACGGCACTATGATTCCCCGAGGGTGATCTGGTTCGCAGGATCCTCACTGCTGAGGGCCTGAGCAGGTGGACCAGGCCAAGGGGACGCCCACGTAACACCTGGCTGCATCAGATAGATGGTCATTTCCAGAGGGTGGGACTGGACCGCGTGTCTGCCTGGGGGGTTGCCAACCAGGATCCTGAGATGTTTTGTTGTGTGGTGAATGTGGCAATGTGCTGCACCAGCGAATGCGTCCCAACCTGACCCGACCTTTTTGTACCGATCAACAACAAAAAACACTCTTTAATGTCAAAGTGAAAACATAGTGAATCTCTAAATTACTTACAAAAATAAATTATAAATATGAAAACTTCCAAGGGAAGAATACATTTTATGGGTATTGCACATTTATGGTTACTTGTTATATTCCTTTATAAGATTTTTAACAATAAAATTACAATAATCCATCCATCCATTATTTAACCCGCTATATCCTAACTACAGGGTCATGGGGGTCTGCTGGAGCCAATCCCAGCCAGCACAGTGTGCAAGGCAGGAAACAAACATCGGGCAGGGCGCCAGCCCACCACAGAAAATTACAATAATCCATCAGCATATTGCTATGTTTAACACTATTTAGAATGACCTACCATCAGCGAGTGGTATGAGTCTGCCACCATCTACTGTTCTATGTAACTTCAGTCTGCCAACTGAATATCACTTATATGAACTAATAATTAAGTCCAGTTTCTCTGCATGCCAACTGGATCCTGCTCCTACAAGTGTAAGTAAGCCCTGCCTGTCTATGATTATTCCCTAACAGCCTGTATAATTAATCCCTCTCTTACGACTGGCACAGTTCCTCTCTTACTAAAAGTTGCTATCATCAGGCCAACACAAACAACCTGGTTTAGACTCTGACGACTTCAGGAGCTATTGGCCTCGTTCATATTTGCTGTTCATTTCCAAAATTCTTCCGAGGGTTGCTGCATCTCAACTTCAACGTCATAATAGTAACAGTATGTAGTAAATGATAATACAGTAATAATAATCTCTTTGAAGTATTTTAATCAGGTTTTTGTTTCAAACAAGTCACTGAAACTGCCCTGGTTATGATTACCAATGACCTCCACTGTTCTGCTGAAGCCAGTTTTACGCTCCATCCTCATCCTTCTTGACTTTAGCACAGCCTTTGATACTATTTTGTGCATCCATTCACATCCAATAACATTTTTCAT
The DNA here is from genome assembly GCA_026402145.1 of Polypterus bichir lapradei. NCBI lineage: Eukaryota > Metazoa > Chordata > Cladistia > Polypteriformes > Polypteridae > Polypterus > Polypterus bichir. Next base: position 7,322,305 of record JANRMT010062824.1, on the reverse strand, counting down.
GAGATTTTTAACTAGAAAAAAACGGAAACAAAAACATATACACATTTATATATACTGTATATATATATATGAATAAACAATATACATACACACATGTACATACATATATATATATATATATATATATATATATA
>JANRMT010062824.1:7274177-7320556 GCA_026402145.1 Polypterus bichir lapradei | reverse complement strand
TATATATATATATATATATATACAGTATATACACGCACATAGATAGATAGATAGATAGATAGATAGATAGATAGATAGATATGACCCTGTGTTAGGATATAGCGGGTTGGACAATGACATGATATGATATGATATGATATGATATGATATGATATGATATGTATTTAACGCCACAATCGCCGCTACTCCTATGCGCTTTTTCTGAAGTAATGAACGGAAGGATGACGGGAGCGCGCAGGGCTGCTCCTTATAAAAGGCGGTAAAGACGCGCGTGCGCACGCCGCACATGGTAGATAGAAAGCGTATAAGGGAAAGCTGTGTGTTTTTTTGGGAGAATTTTTTTTTTTTAACCAATTACATTATATACCTATAATATGTAATGGCAAATAAAGAGATTGTGGAAAAGGTCCTGAAGTTTAAACAGCACCTGAAAGAAACCAGCGATTCTCAAAAGGTAATAGAACGTCCAGGAAAGAGAAGTCAATGTTCTTTACCTCAATCTTACAGTCTCTATATTTTTTAATGGTAATTTTAACGCGGAATTTGTTTAAGCACGATTTTCCGCGAATTAATTCCGCATTTCGAGTGCGCTGTCGGATGAAGGGAAAATATTCGTAAATAAATAAATACATACATAAATAAAATTCCGCTGCCAGCGCAGCGGGCCCGCCGACGGCGTCATGACGTAACGTGTACGCACCTGAAGTGTCTTGGGCGAGTGCAGCTCAGACATTTGTCAACTTAAGTGTACGCTGTAGCTCAGTCAGGTTAATGATCGATTATGTTTTCAACCGGATATTTGTGCCGCTTAACTGAAAGTTGGGATTTACTCGGTTTTTTAAACGAGATTTAGCCGCGCGCGCCTTTTCTTTTAGCGGGCCTACACGTGTGTCACGTGCTGGTTTGCAATGCCCGCCTTTCTGTTCCTCTTCATTGAGAATACGGAGAGAGTGAAAGGTGAGTGGAAAAGTCTGGCGACAGCTCTTTATTTTATTTGCGCCGTTGTTTTAAGTGCATGTTTGTTAACGACAGACAAGTATTTATCAGGACTTGGCGAGCTGAAGTACAGTTTGGTGTAATACGGTGGGTAGAATAGATTGACGCCGCTTTAGAAGTCGTCTATAAAGAGATGGCACGTTTTGATTTTGGTGTTTTCTCTCTGGTGATACGGATTTGTGTCCACAAGATTGGTAACTTATGAATTCGCATCCTATGCTGAGTCTATTGTAGCGCCATCCCACTTGTTCCTTGCTCTTTATATCGTCGTTTAAGGCAGTTTTAAAACAGGCCCTCATTTTCAAGCATGTGCTCTCGATTATCTAAAGAGTGGCAATTCCTCAGATAGCAAGCCTTTATGGAGGAGGGTTGCCAGATAAATGACTAGCCAAAGGAGGACACAGAAGGCAGTAAAGCTGGACGCATTTCACAGGAGTTTGTCTGTATTCCCTTTCGGTGATGGGAGCGTGACGGTGTTCGCCAGTGATATAACAGCATTGGGGTTAAGTGGGACCAGTACGTCATGCAAAAGCCAAACGGTTTCTATGTTTCATGATCGTAGGAGGACAGAAAGGATTGTCCTCCTTTTATGCGGCGTCTGGGAAGCTTCATATGGGAACCAGTTGTGTCCCAGCAAATTATGCACCCAAAAATCATATGATGCCCATTGAGGACTATGGGTGACTTGGTCTTTTGAGTTTCTCTCGTTCAGTTAACTGCAACTCCTAGAGCAGGGATTCTTAATTTGTGGTCCTTAGATGATTTTCAGGGGGTCTGTGAGGGTCAGATAAAAATTAACATTTAAATTCACAGTACAGCCGGGAACTTTTGATTTAGAGTAGTAGCAGCAGCGGATCTGTTTTAATTTGCACAAGAGGATTGTATTTCATAAATTTGAGTGGCCAATGGCCATTACTTTTTGCATAAAAAGAAGTTTAATAATACTTTTTGTGTGTCATATGTATGAGACAATCGAAACTCGTTACATAAAGTACATTATGTTCACTGCATACATAGTTGTGTTTATGTGAATATTTCTGGGGAAGGGGGGTCCATAGCTTTCACCAAGGGTCCGTGTCGAGGTTAAAAATCAATGGCCTACAGGTTAATTTTCTTCAGGAACCCTGCTTACTGGAGTTTGATTTCTTCTCTTCTGTTGTCAGGTGGCCATTGTTTAACAATATTGGACAGACGTTGTTGGTTTCCATTTGTTAGTCAATTTCTGCTTTATTTTATGTATGTTTTAACTAATCTGGGTACCTGCGTACTGCACGGACAGCTAATAGCCTTTTCTATTATCATGACGCAAATCGGATTTTCGTTTTTAACATTAGGCACCCAAAGGAGACATCAACATTAGGGACTTATAGGCAACTATGCTTCCCCCCCGACCCCACTAACTTTAATGTTAGTATTTGTGGTTGGGGTAGGTCAGTCTAATAATTTAAACTCCAAAATTTAAGCAACCGGGATGCATCCCCAACGGAGCCAAACACTAGAATGGGTAGGAATTGCGGTTTGTGCTGTCCGTTTAGTACACAAGTACCCTAATCTGTGTCTATCAATTCTGTATTTATTAATTTGTAAAATCTGCACTTGCATTTTACCAGCAAAACCTGTCATAGCACTCTGTCTGAGAGTGTTACACAAAAATAAAGTGAATTGAATTGAGCATGGATTAGTACACTATTACTAATTGCCTGCTACAGGTGTGCTGGGAATGAGCAATAATCTGGACATTTTGGTGATCCCCACAAACTGGGTTTTTACCCGTCTTCCCAAGTTGATAACATTTAGCTTAGCTTGAAGCAGTCATTTAATATACACAATACTTTATTTGGCTGACACATTTATTCAAGACGACTTTCATTTAATTCTCATTCTTTTGTTCTTCCGGTTGGAGTGCATGCAGGTAATATGACTTGCTCATGATCACAGTGTCAGTAGCGGAATTTAAACTTGCAGCATCAATGTTTAAAGCCCTTAATAACTATGCTGCACTTAAACCAAGAATTTATTAATAGAACATATTTTTGTTTCTGCACTGAATATGAACCTTTAACTTGCGTGACTTTTTGGTGTAAAATTTGGTACAGTTTAAATGACATTTTGAGCTTGATCCTGAGGTGGTAGGTTAAAATACTACTAACGATTCTGTGTTAATATGAGCAAGTAACTTCACCTGACTGTGTTCCAGGTGGCGAAACAAAAGAAATGTTATTAGCTGTGTCTCAATTGTTGGTACTGGCCTAGATGAAGGTGTCAGCAAAATAAGTAAATGCAAGTTTATAAAAAAATATTTTAAATGACTTCTTCAGGCTTAAGTAAATGTTATCTAAACAAGGGGTTCCCAGGAGACCTGTAAAATGTCCAGGTTATTAGTTTCCAGTTCCCCTGATCCAAGCAATCGGTAACAATGTCCTAACCCATATGGGTCTTATATGATCCTGGATTACACTATTTGGTCATCAATTTGGACCCGTATTTTGGCCCATATTGGACACATTTTGTGCTCAAATGAGGCTGCTGCCTGGATTAGGTTAACTGGGAGCTCATCTTGGATCGTGTGAGTGAATGGGCCTTGTGATGCCCAGTGTTGTTGAGGTAGATTCTGGACCCCAAACACTCAATTTGGATGACATGGGTCTGAGTTGCATTATGATCTCTAGTAAGTGATGAGTGGTTTTGTGCCAGAATGCTTTATGATTTATTGGTGGAATATATATCTTCTCGCTGTATGTATGTGTATATAATTAATAGTAATCCCTCCTTGATTGCGGGGGTTGCGTTCCAGAACCCCTCACGATAGGTGAAAATCCGCGAAGTAGAAACCATATGTTCATATGGTTATTTTTATATATTTTAAGCCCTTATAAATTCTCCCACACTGTTTATAAATATTCCCCGCACAGTTATACAGCATAAACCCTTTGTATTCTCTTAGATATTAGGTAAGATATGTTGAAATTATGTATGTAAACACACTGTTTATATACAGTAAAACCTAAATATTATAGATAAGATATCGAGCATCTCCAATATCACATATGTTACAGCCATTACGATAGACAGGCCACCAGCAATAAATATGTACAATGCAAGAAAAATTGTATACAGTAAATGTGTACAGTGATACTAAACGTACGTACATGTACTAAGTACTGTACATAGAAAATTAATTATGGTTACTCACCAACAATGACATGATGACTTGTCCGATAATGATGAGTTTAGTTTTACTGCACAACAAAGGAGAGCGTTACAGCTCTTCTAAAGGAGCCTCTTCAGGTGACTGTGTAGCACCGCCGTTGTTCTTCTGGCAGTCTTCAATCCAAATCCCTAAAGCAGATTCCATCCGGACTACTGTCTTCTTCGTTTTGCGCCCTGGTTAAAAGGACACTGCAGCCATAGATCTTGTTATTCTTTTCCTCCTTTTGAAATAAAAAGAATCGTGGACTCATTGATATCGTAATGGCGTCCTACAGCGGTGTAGCTTTTCCGTTCCTTAAACATATCCAAAACTTTTACCTTTTCGGCAATCATTGGCATCTTCTGTTGGCGCTTGGGCACGGCCCTTGAAGAAGTAGCAGAAGCAGATCGTTTTGGAGCCATAACAAAGGGCTTGATTATGCACAAAGATAAACACAAAAGAGCACAAAACTTTACTCTTTACACAGCGAAACACGATGCTGATTGAGCAAGACCAGACTTCCTAGTTAACACCGCAGAATCGAATTTGGCGCTCCGTCGCTGAGCCAATCAGCACACAGGAACTTAACTGCGTGCTCTGATTGGTTAGCTTTTCAGCCATCTGCCAATAGCGTCCCTTGTATGAAATCAACTCGGTAGACCAACTGAGGAAGCATGTACATGTAGTAAAAAGACCCATTGTCCACAAAAACCCGCGAAGCAGCGAAAAATCCTCGTTATATATTTAGATATGCTTACATATAAAATCCGCAATAGAGTGAAGCTGCGAAAGTCGAAGCGTGATATAGCAAGGGATTACTATCTCTCTCTCTCTCTCTATTCTAAGCCAAAGTGCAAAGATTTTGTGTCATGTTTTTTGCGCACTTTATATTGGGCTTATTTTAAAACCTACATATATATATGTGTGGTATCATTCTTTTCAGAGTTTATTAAACTTTAATTTGATGTTGCTAGATTTTCAAATTCTTATTCCATTTTTAAATTATAAACTAAAAAATAGCAGGAACTCGTGTCTTGCAAGATGGGACTTTGTGTTTCATTTCCGGCCCCGAGCATGGTTAAATCTTTTGGCACAGAGTAGGACAGCTGCTGTACAGGTTTTTAAATGTTCGAATCCAGTGTGAGATGCAGATCATGCGGCACGGCAGCAGCAAGCCAGCAGCTGATCGGGCAAAGAGGAGGTTAAAAATTGTATCACCATTTAAGAGGGGGTTTCAGAGGAGCGACCGCGCCTCCTTATGGTGTGTTCAGCCCCCTCTTCACAACGCGAGGGGCAGTGACATGAAGTGGCTGGTGTTTAACGCTGGCGGGGTGGGTCGGCGAGCGAACGCCCTATAAATTTTTCTTTTGTACATTTACAGATTTTACTAATATTCTGGCTGCAACTTGGGGTTGGGCGCAGGAGGTGCAAGGGGGGGGGGGTTGCCACCCTAGTGTGTGTGTGTGTGTATATGTATATATCTACAGGGGGTCCCCAGTTTACAATGTCTCAACATGACGTTTCGAGTTTACAACACTCACTCCCATAAAAACATGGGTGATTCGGCTTATTAGTGTCGTACTTACGGACTTCGTGGCGACCTAGTTTGGTTGCGCGCAGCAGAAGAATATGCAGTAACGCGGCGTATGAGTGAGGGAGTTGGAGTACTAGTTTGGTTGCGCAATGAGAAAGTGTTCCATTTATGTTGCTTTGTTTGCTGACTTTGTGGCCCTTATTATGGCTCCTAAACGAAAGTCGGAGTCTTCAGATAGTAGTGCATTGAAGAGGAAAGCCATCACTCTAGAAGTGAAATTAGACATTGTAAAGAGATCAGAAGGAATAAAAGGAATTTTTTACACTCATTTTTTGTCATTTTTCTGTTACTACAGTACAGTATATTTATGTCCTTTTCCTTTTTCTGCGGCTTAGTTGTGTTTTTATGTAGATTATGATTTTGCAAATGTGTTAGGATAGGTAAGTGACTTAGGCTAGGGTGTGTTTCGACTTACACCATAATTCGGGTTATATCACTGTTGTAGGAATGGAACTGTCGTAACCCGAGCACCCCCTGCATATGTATGTATACATATACTGTATACATAAGTATACATATTTTTTTTTTTTTGCATTTACACAGTATATGGCCAAAAGTATGTGGACACCCCTCAAAGTTTCATGCATTTCAATTGATAAATTCTAGCAGTAGAATGGGTTGCACTGAACAGCTCATTGACTTTAAATATGGCACTGTCAAAGAATCCTACCTTTTCTCCAAGTCAGTACGTGTGATTTCTGCTTTGCTAGGTTTACCCTGCTTGCCTTTAAGTGCTATGGGATTGGCTCCAGCAGACTCCCCGTGACCATGTAGTTGGGATATAGCGAGTTGGATAATGTCAATGGCTATTTATATAGCACAATTAAATCAACATAGGAATGCTGTGGCCAAAGTGCTGTACAATAATAGAAAAGGAAACAAATAACATAAATAAAATAAATAGAAATAAAATATAAGAACATAAAGTACATAATAAATAGAAGTAACGTTACATAATCACAATGAGAAAACCCATTAGTATTACTGAAGGTCATGGAATGCAAGTGAATAGAAATGAGTCTTTAATATTGTTTTGAATTGTGGACAGCTCCTTTATGTGATGAGGTAAAGAGTTCCACAGGTGAGGAGCAGCAGCACAAGCCCTGTCTGTCCCCCTTGGTTTTACACTCGGTACAAAAGACAACTGACCAGAAGATCTAAGCACTGTAGATTGCTGGAGTAAAGCACACAATTCAGATAAATAGGCAGGAGCGAGCCCATGTAAAGATTTAAAAACAAGCATCAAGATTTTAAAATCAATTCGAAAACTGACAGGCAGCCAGTGTAAAGAAGCTAAAACAGAGTCGTACTTTCTTGACCCAACCAGAAAGCGAGCGGCAGCATTCTGGACCAACTGTAACCTGTGTATCTGGGATTTGTTAATCCCAGAATACAGCGAGTTGCAGTAATCGAGACGAGAAAAAATAAAAGCATGAATAGCTTTCTCAAGATCCCTAGAAGATAAAGGCTTGATCTTACCTAATAGACAAAGCTGGAAAAAGCAACTCTTGACTGCAGAATTAACTTGTTTCTCAAAAGAGAGGTTACTATCAAAGGATGGATGGATGGAGACATCAATGAGTAACAGCTTAATGTGTTAAAATGAACTATCCTCTGTTGTGTCACTGACATCAGAGTTTCAAAGTGCTTCTTGATACAACATTAGGACAAGATCTCCGTGTCTGGAGCTTTATGAAATGGGTTTCCTTGGCTGACCATAAGCCTGGGATCACTGTATGGTATGCCAAGTGTTGGCTCTGGTGGTGCAAAACCCACTGCCATTGGACTCTGGAGCAGTGGAAACATGTTCTCTGGAATGGTGGTTTACGTTTACTATCTGGTAGTTGGATCGATGAATCAGAGTTTAGCAGATGCCAGGAGAACACAATCTTTTGGATTGAATACTGTAAAGTTTGGTGGAGGGAGGATAATGGTCTTTTTTTTTTTTTCCTTTGGTTCCAGTAAAGGATACTACAAATCTTGAGGAAAGCCATCCTAGAAAAGTGCAGGCTATGGTGGGGAGGTTTTGAACACAACTCCCTATTAATACCCATGGTTTTGGAATGGGATGTCCAAGCTGATATAGGTGCGTGGTTAGGTGTTCAGAAACCTTAGTGTATCTGCTGTTTAGGTGCTGGTGTTGTTCAAGCTGCTCATCACCCAGCCTACTAGGCCATGTCTAATTTAAGATGCTGTGTTTAGGTAACTAAGTACTTTATTTGGGTGATAGGTTCGTAATCTGCATTTTCTTTGTGTCCAACTTTCTAATTTCAGTTAAATTGTCGTGTCCAGTACGCTTTATAAAAATTTGCTAGACATTCTGTCAATTGATATTATAGTAATATACAATGCAACAGAAAATTTGTGATTTAATATGAAGTTTTACCAACCCAAGGTTTAGTAACCTGAATTTAGATTAGCCCTGTGCAAAATGTAATCAAATCTGGCACATCTACAGCTTGCATGATTTATTTTTAATGTACATTTGGCAAGCCTGCTTTCCAGTAATGGTGCCTAAATTGGTACTAATTTGTAAAGAGATGCCATTTATTCATTTGATTTGTCTATTTATTACTATTTTTATAAATTGGTGAAAGTAGTGTAATGGGACAGACAATGTTTATCCGTTCATGATTCTGAAAGGTGTTCAAAGGTTTTCCAGATTACCCCGGTGGAAAACTGCCTGGTAATTTGAATCTGGGTGAACCTCGGACATCTGTTGTAAATCTTTGTGGCTGCTGGTGACTTCTCATGGCTTCATATGCTGCTTGTGAGGTCAGCTAATTCTTTTTACAGCCAAGGTAGCTGGTGCCATTTTCATTGCCCATTTATAGTACATGGGAAGGAGCAGCTCCTATGCCTGTCATACCCATACATAGCTTGTGATCTCAGTGCCGACTCAGCCATTCCAGTTTTTCTACAGAATTGGGGGGGAGGGGGTTTGCCATGTATAGCATTTTAAGCAATCTGCCTTGACCACAGTGGTTTTTAGCTTTGTGTAGCCCAAATTTGCTAAGTTACTCTGTTCTGACTACCCCAAACAACCCTCAACTTCCCAACTGTCAGCTTTCATTTAATTTTAACATTTGTGTGCCTTCGTTAAATTGTGCTTCACATGCTTGAAATAGCTGATAAAAGGATTTTCTTTAGTGCCAGAGTTCCTGGAAAGGAGGCTTGGATTGACTTTTAGTAATCTGTTGGCTTTTTTTAATTGTATACAAATTATTGGATAGCTGATTTTGTTTTTAAGTGTACTTTTCAATACATGTGAGCAATTAACTCCTTTTTTTTGGGCATTTATTTGATAATCATAATTTTGATAATTGTAAAATATGTCTGTATTCATCAAATGGTATATAACCTTAACAATATCTATAATCAAGCAAAAAATGATTTTATACGCAAGTTAGTGTATAGTAAAATCAGCTTATCCTTTTCACTTAGTTTGACTGCAGATTGGCTTTAAGTGTATTGTTGAAGTTTCCAATAAAAAAATAAAAAAAAAACCTTTTGGTGATGTTATCACTTTTATATGTCTTGATAGTCTTTACTGTGTGTATATATAGCCCTTTTAAGAAGCATGTACATTCACAAGGCTTTATTTAGACAACTGAACTCTAGTAACCAAAATATAAAAAGTATTTGGTTTAATAAATACAAAATAGTAAGGTAAAATGTAATGAATGGAACACTTAGATATAAGGAGTTTGGAGATCTCCTTCTCAGGTGGCAGCTAACATAAGTTATATGGCAATAATGTAATGCTTAAAGAGATTTAAATATGATTTGGTCAGTAACATCCAAAGATCTGCTACCCACATCTAGGACAAATAATTACCTTCATAAGAATTAAAAACTCCATCCATATGTTTTCTTAACCTGCTTATCCAGGACAGGGTTGCAGGGCAGCTGGAGCCTATCCCAGCTATCCTAATCCGCCTACCTAATTTGTTAGTCCATTTGTTTTCTTTATTTGCTCTTTCCTGTACTGGCCAAGAGGCAGAAGGAAAGAATCACTTCTGATGGGATGCCTGGCCAGTCCAGGGCACATTAATATTAACCACATTATAGCTTCTTGATAACTTGAGCTTTGTCTTTGAAATGTGTGAAAACATGTGACAAGTGGAAATCTCTTCTGCAGCACAATTCATTTCCTGGTAAGTCCCATCCTTAATTTATATCACATGCAATTGAACATGTTTTAACTGATTAATTTGGATGTACCAAAATTAATTTAAGATAAAAAAAATAATGCACCAGCTGCTAACATAAAAAGATAATTTGATTGCTTTTGAAACTTTTTTTTTTTTTCTTTTAGATTATGAAAATACTGAAGAGACTAAAGGAATTGAAAATCACACTCAGTGTCCTTGCGGTAATATCAACTTTAATTTTTGGTGACAGAGTTTAAACTGTTGTATTCATTGCCAAAGTGTATCACATTCTAGTTGTGAACATTTGTATTTTTGACATTAATCTATTAGTAGGGTGTATTTCAGAGCTGAATTCTTTTAAACATTTAGTTTTTATAATGCATACCTGAAATTCTGTCCTCATTCTTTTATTTATTTTTTTATTCTAATGTGAAACCAAAACATTCTGAACATTCTTTACAGGGACAATGGATCCTCCTTGGATTTATCTGGTGTCTGATCTGTCTTTTGACACACATTACCTAGTGTTGAGTTTGTGTTTGTTTTGTAAAGTGTGTTTATATGAAATAAGTATGAAGAATTGTTATATTTGCAAATTGACATTATGCCACTACTCTTGGTCTAGTAATTGGAAAATGTATGTCCTGAAAATGAATGTGAAACTGCTGGTATATATAAAACAGTATTTACCCATCCCTTTATTTTACTGAACTTTTTGCATTACTGGATAGTTAGGCTATGCTGGAAGCACTGCGCACTGAGACCCAACCTTGAAAGAGATGCCTGTATTTCATATGGCACATTCATGTATTTGCATGTCCATTCATCCTGAGCCAAAGTAATTAATAATTAACCTAAGATGCTTGTGTTTGGGAAATGGGTGGAAACGGGAGTACCACATGAAAAAAAGCAAACAGACATGGACAGATTGTATAAACTCACAGTAATGAGGGTTGAACAACCTGGGGCTCTTGAGCTGTGAGATGGCAGTGCTAACAACGGTGTCACTGTTTTTTTCCCCATCTCAAATATTATTCGGCTTAAAAAGTACCTTTTGGTTAGAGTTTAGTGAACTACAAACACCTTTTCATTTTCTTCTTTGTTGCAATTCTTTGTTCATCTGACAGAGTGCCTAAAAAGCAGGGCTGTGGAGTCTGAGACAATTTTGGGTACCTGGAATCGGAGTCTGCAAAAATGTACCGACTCCTAATAAATTTAAATTGTATTGGGGGAAAAAAAAAAATACAGAAAGTTTAAATGTCCCATTTCACAAACAATAGTTAAAATTGAGTACTTCTCTGATGTAAGAATAAAGCCCAGTGCATAGTTGTGTTACTACTAGTGTGAAGTTCAGTTGAGCTATTATACAACCTGACATTCACATACAGTATTACAATCTGGATTATGGTACATTACAAAAACGGTTTTAATTTAATTTGATATAATGTGTTTAACAAGTTCATGTGAGTGTACCCAAGTATAATGTAGGTGGAGGTGTGTGCTATGGCCTGATGTGTGTTCGGGGATTCTTGTCTTTTGTTTAAACTGGCAAATACGGTAGACAGTCGGTGTCATAGCCAGTAGCTCTGTAGTTAAATGACGTGTATGTTGCCTTCCTTCAATCAACATGGAAAATACTTTAGCATATTAAATACTGAGGAGTCGTAGTCAGAAGTACCAGAAACTAAGGAGTTGGAATTGGAGCCTAAGGATTTATCTGACTCCACAGCCCTGCTAAAAAGTGTTCACCCTGTTGGACATGTTCTCATTTTGTTATGTAACTTTGAATCACTTTGGATTTAATTAGTACTTTTGAAATTTATCATCAGAAAAAGATTAATTTTAGACGGGAAACCAAAATGCCAAGATGTCTATATTAATTACAAATGTAAAACACAAAATAATTGAAAGTGTAAGCAATCATCCCCGTAATGTGACATACCTAAGTCATAACTGGTGCAAGCAGTTGACTTTAGAGTTCACATACAGAATTAGAACCCCATGCAACCTCTCAGAGTTTGAGAAGTGTTGAAAAGAAGAATGGTAAAAAAATGGTGGGAAAGAGAGAGAGAGAGACCGACCTGTGACCATAGACTCGCATAGACTGCCAATGGTGCATCAACTGAGTACTGACTTGAAAAAAACGAATACTTAGGCATTCATTTATTTTGTTTTATCTTTGTAGTTAATTTAGACAGCTTTGCAGAGATCTGTCGTCTTGTTAAAATCAGTCTTTCTGTTGATTGTTGGAAACAAAGAAAATATCTGTAATGATTCAATGTTGTGTAATAATGTGAAAGTAGTGAAGATATTTTATGGCATTGTATTACTAGGGTTTATAGATTTAGATTGTACTTTTAATTATACAGTACATGTACATTTCAATTCCTGTGTTCTTGCTTTTGTTCAGGACACTGGAATTGGAAAAGCTGTTAATGGATTTCGGAAACATGAAGTTGTTGGGGATCTTGCCAAAGCATTAGTCAATCATTGGAAGCAGATGGTTCCTAAAAATGCTAACTGGTATAACTGACACGTTTGTTTCCTTATCGAAATAGCATAGCAAATGATGGTGGTTGATATATAAGGTGTTGTCTAAAATGAACTTGCAGTATTAAGTGTGTGCTTTCTTTTACAAAAAAAAAACATAGTTTATGATTGGTGCTTCCTCTTCTTTCTCTAAATCTTTTCACACTTCTGTGTGGAGCTGATCTGCTTGACCAAACCTCTCATATACCACATCCCCAGTCGAACCCTTTTCCTTCAGATCTCCCTTACTTTATCCATCCACCTCTGCTTTGGCCTCCCACACTTTCTCTTCCCCTGTATGTCCAGTGCAATCACTATTTTGCCCTCCAATCCCACATCTCATCACGTGTCCATACCTCTTCAACCTGCTTTTCCTCTAGCTTCTCTCCTGCTTTTGTTGTAAATATGTCCTCCTTTGTAACCCAACACATCCATCTAAAAATTCTCATTTCTGCCACTTAACTTCTCCTTTGTTTCTTTTCCTGCCCAAAGTTCCATGGAAGCAACTTGGTCTTATTTTAAGAAGAAATAGTACTTGTCTGATAGGTGTGTGTTTTTTGAAGATGCACATATTAATGTAATCACTTGTAATTGTGTCCTGAAGGAAATAATGCTTTTGTTTGGAAAGCAAATTTTGATTAAAATGCAATACAGAATAACTATTAATGAGTTTCAGCATGCAGCTCCTTTTTGTACATGTCAAAACTACTGTATCTGACCTTTTTTCTTCTGTCATTGCAGTGTTGATGTAAAAGATGAAAATACAAACAAACCTTGTAAGAAGGAACAGCTGGTGGCACAGGAGGGCAATTCCAGGGCGTTTGGTGCTCCTCACAATAAGGACATTGCTTTGGCTGAAACCAAAATTACAGATTCTAAAAGGAGTTTGAAGAGCACAAAAGAGAATGAAGGTTTGAAAAAAGTTCAGTCTAAGAAAAAACTGGCAGACAGCAAACTCCAGGATCATGATTCTAGAAGGGCTGAGCAACTTCAACAAGGAAATACAAAGGAAGACCGTGATCATGGCCATGCAAACCAGAAGTCTATTTCCATCCAGGAAAAAGGAGATACTAGGAACTGTGACCATGTTAATTATGAAAAGGGTAATAAATCTAAGCACAAAATGAAATCCAAAGTGCCACCATACTGTTCTAAAGTAGATGCTAATTCAGTCTCATCAAGAGAGAACAAAACAAAGCAAATAACAGAAGTGTGTCCTGGTAGTAGCAAACCAAATAACCTATTAGGAAAACAAGCGGCATTTGATTTGAAAAACCAGAAGAATACAAAAGCTGAAAAAATTAAAGATTCGCTATCAGAGAGAACAGTAGTGAAGGAGAGAAGTGATGATGAGGAGTTTGAGGTGCCTACAATGTCTTTTGAGTCATATTTAAACTATGATCAGAATCCTGTTCCACAAAAGCGAAAAAAACGAACATCGGTTACAAAAAAATCTGAGAGAATGCATAAATCTTGTGTCGATAAATCATGTCCAACTGGGAAGGAAGATGGTGAGAAACAGAACCTGCCTGAAAGAGAGCATTGTGAACCGTCTCCTAAAAAGGTAATATTTCGACATGCCATTTAGTTGTTGGCCTTGAATAGGATAAGAAAAGTGTTTTGCAGTATTAACCCTGATAGAAATGTGCTTAGTTCATAGCAAAAGACTGATAAAGGGCTAATAGAGATGCACAGTTAATTGTATACCAATTATAATTACGACCGTGTCGATGCACTAATAGTGAGAAGTGACGATTACTGCATTTAAATTTAGTACTCCCATTCTCTGAGATTGAGCTTTCCCAGTTAAAGATTACTCTAACACCAGAGTGTTGTAATCAAGCACAGACTTGTTCACCAAGAGCAAGTTCACTTTTGAATCGGACGCACTCAAACCATAGGATTAACTATGTGCTAAATGCATTTTTTAGGAGACTGGTCCCAAACAACATCTTTTAAAAAGTGTGCTGTTTTCTACAGGTTCCTGAAAATTTTCAGCATGTTATTAATTGTTGAAACTCTGACACTTTTTAGATGTTTAAGTACAGAATGAAGCGAATTGTCCATAATTTAGACATTTTGTTTTAAAAAGTACATTGTGCGTAATGTTAAACTACTGCATGCAAACATTTTATATAGCCATTTATAATTCAGTCACATGGTTCAGTATGAGATGTGCATGAAAGCTAAGTGATGCCCCCTCTCATCCCTGGAAGATCCTTGCAGGTCCCATTGCCTTAAATAGGCCCAGATCATACTTTAAGATCCATTTAATCCTGGTCAGTCTGTTTGAACTGCTACCCTCGGGCAGACGTTTTAGGACAATAATGCAAACAAAAAGGCTAAAAAAAAAAAAAGTTTCTATTCAAAGGCCAAACTGCACTAAATGCTGCATATATTACAAAACCTTAAATTATGCAATGAATGAATACCAGCAGAATGTGAAATGTCTTGTATTTGTGTCATGTTGTGTACATTCATAAACTTTTTATAATCCCTTTTTGCTTTGCACGTTTGATAGGTTGGCATCCAATTTATGTGCAGTGATAATCAAAACTTGAATGAATGGGCACAGAATACCATTAATTGCCTGTTTATGCTATAATGCATGTCTGTATCCATCAGACTAGTCAGTAAGGCATTTTGTGTGTTGCCAGAGCCTATCCCAGCACCTTTCCCAGCTATTACAAGGCAGGAATAAACCCTGGCAAGGGCACAATTTCAACCTGGGGGGGGGGGGTGTGTGTGTGTGTGTGTACACAAACACATAGTGTGTGTGTGTGTATATATGTATGTATGTATGTATATATATATATATATATATAATATAAAAAATTACACACTAGAGCCAATTTAGTATTGCCGGTCCACCTAACCTGCAGGTCTTTGGACTGTGGTAGGAAACTAGCACCTGGAGGAAGCCCATACAGGCACAGGGAGAAACCCTGGTCACCTTACTGTGAGGCAGAAACTACCACTGCCCCATCTATCAGACTATCAACAGCAATTTCAGATCTAAACAGTCACTGCATTTTGTTTCTTGAAAGACAAGGTTCAGATTAAAATTATGCACAAATAAGGTTTTAAAAAATTTTCAATGCTCAAAATAAGAGAAGTCTTCCCTTTCTGCGGTCATTCTTCCGAAGTTATGTTGCCTTTACTTTTTTTCAAATGGCAGACACAAATTAAAATGGATCTGCTAAAAGTATTGCTTTATGCAACTACAAACTATTTGTTGTTGATTAGAGCTATGGAGTCATTCCTGAACATAATGGTTCATTCTACTGATCAGACACTAACCCTGAAAAGCAGATGTGTGCAATGCTGCTGCTTTTAATGTGTATACCTTTTAGTTACAATACTTTCCTCAACAGGGAGATACATCTGCTCAAGGACAGACTGGTAGCCGAATGTAACAGTGTGTTACTATCTAAATTCTTTTTTGAGCTTGCTATATATTCATGTTGTTACATTTAATGCGTTTGTATACATTTACAAAAGAACTTTCAAGTTTTGTGTATATTCACTTCTTAATCTTGCATTAATGTATGAGTGTCATCTACGTTGATTTTTGCATCCACAAAATTATGACACTTGTTTTCTTAATACAGCAGAATACCAATTTAACATTTCCATGTTTAACGTTTTCCAACATTTTACATTTTTGAATGGCGCTTGGTGGATTTTCTGAAATAACATTTGACTATCAGTTTACTGTATTTAAAAACAGTGTCACAATTTTTATAGTAAGTGTGCCATTTCTTTATTGTGGTAAGTTTTTTAAAAAAAAAAAAAAAAAAAAAAATTCAAGTTTTTACTTTTTCAACAAATCCAGCCTTTAACAATTTTTCATATAACAATTTTTAATATGGATCCATGCAAAATGAAGTTTCTGCTATACTGTGCATGAAAAGAATGCAGTATGTGCAGTTGACAAGACAAGGTGCCTATTTCTTTGTACTGTTAATTAAAAAATGACAATTTCAAAGATCGTCAATTACTAATTTTGTCATCAAGTACTCTTAATGGCTTAAGTGTTATACTAGTACCTGTGTCTTACTATGACATGCAGAAAATTGCATCAATCTGTACTTTCGTTGTAGGAAGATTTCCACTATGATTTTGCCATACTGTGTTCTAGGGCTGCAACTAATGATTATTTTGGTAGTCGACTAATCGTTCAATTTATTTTTCGATTAGTCACTATTATTTCATGCCTGACTTTTGATGCCTGCGACCTGTGATTGCACATCCTGTTCTGGGCTCCAGTGCATGTCTTATGTCATCTGCTCACATCTGTCAACTTGTGAATGTCACCCTGATGTCTCTGCATTAACACGATTAAAATTAATAATCAAATTAAAATAACCAGTAAAACGTATGAATTTGAAAATAGTCAGATGTTTTTATATCAGTGTGACCATCACAATAAAAAAAGAAATACATTAAGCAATATAAACTATTGCCTGAAGTGCAAAGATCAAATAAACACTTTCACAAAAGGTTCAAGGACTATACAGTAGCTTCTGCGGTGCAGCAGTAGGAATTGCTGACTTATAATCAAGAGTCCCCTGGTTCGACTGCCTCGTATATTTGCCGTTTTGAGTAGTGAGTTGCTCTTATTGTTAATATTATACAATAAACACATACATTTGATTTGCGTCTGTAACAGCCACTGTAAATGTATAGTACTTATTTATATATAGTACGTACTTTTTTTTTTTTCTTTTCACTTTTATTCTGTCACTGTCACGATCACGAAACATACTACCACCCCCCAAGGAATCTGACCCTGTTAGTTTTTATCTGAAACTGGGAATAATGTGATGTAGATGTGAGTGGTGTTTTGAGAAAATCGAACTGGAAATTCTCTGATCTGGATGGGTAAAAGCTGACACACAAACACTGGCGAATCTGCCTTATTCGTATCTCATTGTCACTTGATTTTTTTTTTTTTTTTTCTTCCAATTTGGAGTGTTCCTGCTTACTCTGAATTAGTATGTACCTTAAGGCCCGTTATGTCAAAGTTGCACTGACGAAAAAACAGACATAGGTATACATGATATTTGGAATTATTAATTTTATGACCTTATAGCACATTTCGGAAAACATTGTGGCATGGACGCAGCATTATTCATATTCATTTGCGTACCTTCTTGCCGTCCGTCAAATAAACCAAACGATCTTGCCCAGTCTGCACAGGACTCCAGGACATGCAGAGGAAAGAATGTTCCCCTGCAAGGTGAGCCATGAACGCTCTTTTCTCAGTTTACCCCTACATGCCTTACACAGTATATGTGCTTTGATTGCCATCAGGTCAAGCTTGTTATTGCACAAACAACCGGCCACCTGTGTGCTCCTCCTAGCACTGAATAAGCTCGCACCTTCTGGTGTCCGCGCGTAGCACTGGGGGCAAAAAAAAGAAAGAGACAAATATCTGACATTTTGAAGAAATCATTGTATGACCTGAATAGTACCAATCAGAAAACATCATCGCACTAATGCAGTATTATTTGAAAATGAACAGGTCGGGTGTAAATTTGTTACTTGTAAAAGTTGGCTTTTTTCACTTATTTTCTTAGTTTCGTTCACGCTCTCCCTCCTCTCCAGATCTGACCCTAACTAACAGCGTTAGCATAAATTCTCAAGAGACGGCGGCATCACAGCTCCAGGATGCTTGCGTTTCATTTGCTCATGCATCGCGGTGGTGCTGTCATGAAAAGAAAGCTCCACTTTGTATAATCTGCATTCAACTTTTTTCCTTTTTCAGTGAAGTGCTCCCACACTTCAGAAAGTTTCTGTCTCAATTTTTTCCCCTCTCCTTCCCCCTTCTCTATCCGACTCGCCATTGCAACCATATTTTTTTCTCTACATTCTTCTTCTCCTCAGTCGTTCTTCATTGGTAGGACTGTGTGCAGTCTTGACAAACAATAACAAATGATACTGCCCCCAGATGTTCATGTGGTGCATTGCAGTTACAAAAACCAATATGGTTCTTTGTGACTGGAGCCTCTATTGAAGGTTCTGTTTGACACGTCGACAATAAAAAAAATCTGCGTTGACGATTTTTAGTAGTTGACCTCGTTGATTACATCAACTAATCGTTGCAGCCCTACTGTGTTCAATACAAGATTTACTGTAAAATGTATAGCTTACTTCCAGAAATGCTGTATTTGAATCCCCGTTGTTGACTTCCTGTTTCTTCATCTGTGAAATGCAAAATACTTTTTTTCTGGAGTAAGCTACCAATTTGCTTACCCTAGAAATAAGGAAACATTTTGTAATGTGCTCTTGTGGCTTGTACAGTAGATCCCGCTTAATGATCTTGAAGCCATAGTGAGTTTAATGTGCTGCCAAGTGCTATGGGATATGCGCATTCTTGTATGTACATATACCAATCTTGGAATTTGGATACATGTTTAATTTCAGCCTGCTGCCGTTGGTTTTAGCCAGCTACACCTTAAAATTACAGACTGCTAGTCAAATTTATCTTGCCCTTGCCTTTGACTGCTCAGCTGTGAGAGCTGTATATTTGGTCATGTCCAATACAATACTATGCCATACCATTCTCAAACCTAGTTAGCCCAGCTTTGTGGGCCGGAGTCTTTCCTGGTATCAACAGTTGCAAGGCAGGAACCAGTCTTAGACTGGGTGCCTGTTGCAGGGTCCACTGTGTCACTTATCTACAGTCAAGTTCATGCAGCCAGTTTGGAATCACTTCTTAATCTAAGGCATGTGGGAGGTTAACTCGGACAAGAATAGAACATGCAAACTCCACATGTGCAGTGACCAGTATGTTCACTTATGGCTTGTACAGAAGATCCCACTTAAATGTCTACAAACCATATTGGATTTAATGTGTTGCAGAATGCTGTGGGAAATGCCCATCTTTATATGGGATGTGTAGTGCATCAATTGGCTTCTCAGAAATTTTTAATGTACATGTAACCTTTTGTCTTGTCTTTGACCTGCTCAGCTGTGAGAGCTGCAAAAGATGTGGTCATTTCAAATAAGACAATATGCCATACCTTTCTCAAACTTGCTTAACCCAACTCTAGTGGCGAGAGTCTTTCCTGGTACCATCAGGTACAAGGTAATAACCATCCCTGCACTGGGTGCCTATCATAGGGCCCACTGAGGCCCTTACCCACACACAGACCATGACCACTGTGGCATTATGCTGCCCTTGTCCATAAGATACTAAAGGAAAACAATGTATTTAATTATATGCTACTCAAACTTAAAGTGTTTAAGAAATGATAACATAAAATATGGTAACTTTCCTATTTGTTAACCAATGTAGTTAGATCAGGGGTGTTGAACTCCAATCCTGGAGGGCCGCAATGGCTACAGGTTTTCATTCTAACCACATTCTTAATTAGTGACCTGTTTTTTCTGCTAATTAACATCTTTTGTCTTAGTTTTAATTAACTAAGGGGTCTGAGTCGAGTTATTTCTTTTTTCCTTAATTAGCAGCCAGACAATGAGACACAAAATGAGCCGACACGTGACCAGCTAACCACATTATCTGAACATAAAGAAAGGAGAGGGTCTTGGTAAGGTTGATCTCTCAGGTCACCAAAACATTTTGATGATGATCTTAGAAAAAACAGAAAATCAACCGTTTTGTAAATGTTTGCTGTGGCAGAATGAGAGCAGCAGCAAGCAGTGGAATTAAATAACAGGCTTAATTAACAGCAAGAATTGGCTTCTTCAATTGATTGAAGTTGGAAGCTCCAGTTTAGCTGGTCATCTGTTGGCTCGTTTCACATCTCATTTCTGCTTGGCTACCATTTAATGAAGAAAAGAATCAATTGAGAGGACTGAATCTTTAAAAACAGGGCTATTAAAATGAAGGAAAAAAAGGTAATTAGCAGTGAAAACTGCTTGTTCATTAGGAAAAGGGTTAGAATGAAAACCAGCAGCCACTGTGGCCCTCCAGGCCTGGAGTTCGACACCCGTGAGTTAGATGGACTGAATGATCTGCATTGCCTTTCACAAGTGTACCAAACATGGCATTTACAAATGTGAAAATGAGCTAAGGCAATAATTTATCTTTATCAAATCAAAATCTTTAGGTTTGCTTTGTTTCATAATTAGAACAGTGACATCTTCATTTTTTAACATCAGAAATATAATGCTTATTTTTTTTTGACCTTGCACCTTAAAATGCCGACCGTCATATTTCAATGCTTCGTTGTTGCCACATAAACTAATGATAAAAATGGCAGTCCGCATTAAACATCACTCTGCATTTTTGAATCCTTCATCAAACCTTATTTTGCCATCTGGTTTCTGAGCCCATTTGTTTGTCTTCTAGATTAAGCCTGGGTCACTAATGGATTTGTTAAATATTCCTTTACCAACTTTCCTGCCAGACTGTACAGTAACATCTCCACCTCATCTAGGAAAATGTAAGTACTCTGCTTATAATGCAGATAATTATATCCATGTGCAAATCATCGCAATAGTGGTGGTGCGTGAATATGTTCAGAATTACACATTGTTTTGTGAAAATTCAACTTTTTTACATGAATTGCATAAGATTCTCTTATAAACTGATAAGTTCAGAATGCTTTGTCTGGGAAAAGTTTGATCACTTTATAAATCTTTTTAAATGTTATCTAGTTTACATTTCCAAGTAATATTTGAAACCATTGGTGGAATAGTTAGCACTTCTGACTTGTGGATTCATCTTCCTAAGTTTGAATCCTGCGCCCGGTGGCGTTTGCACATTGTCCCTGTCTGCATAGGTTTTACTCACTCACTCACTGGGTATGTTAGTTTCCCATCAACATCCTAAAGCCATGTGGCTTTAACAAACTGGCTGGTCCTGGACTGCATGACTCATCTCGTCATCTCGTCAGAAAGGGTGGAATGCTGTGTAAATGATGGGGCTGGGTGAAGGGCCTCTGTACTGTATAGGGGGTACAGAAGATAAGTGACAGGACAAGTTTTGAGAAAAAGGAAGAAAGACCGAACACGAGTGGCAAGAAAGAAATTCCTTGGTAGGGAAAGCTTTCTTTTATTGTTTTGGAGGTGTGCTTGGTAACCCAGATAATGGAGTGTAAGACAGACTCCAAGTAAAACTTGGAAACCTCCCAATATGTCTGAGTTGTTTGTTGATTCGTTAATCTACTATATATCATTTTTAAAGTAGCTCTTCTTACTTATCCATCATGGTCTCAGTCCTGACGCCTGGCAGATAATCAGGTTTTACTGTATGGGGAAGCTTATTCTCACCACTCAAAAAAAAAAAAAAAATTTCTAAGCTATTCCCTGTCGTGGTTGCTATAATCATGCATCCAGTTGCCCTGTGACAGCTAGTGAGAGAGAGGTTGAGCATGTGCAGTCAAGTGACAAGAATTGAACAGATGTTATAGGTATACATTCAGTCCTGCATGTGCCAAGTGGTAAATTGAATCTGTCCAGTTTATGATCACAGGGGGCCAGTAATTATTGTAGCAGTACTTGGGTGTGAGTTAATGCAAGCAAACATAGTGAATAGTGCACATGTTCTATGTAGCTGTGTCCTGCAAAGGACAAGTGTGTGCTGCATGCAATTCAGCAACAGAAACCTCTAAAGCAGGGGTGTCCAACTCCGGTCCTGGTGGGCCACAGTGGCTGCAGGTTTTCATTCTAACCCTTCTCCTAATCGGTGACCAGTTTTAACTGCTGATTTAACTCATTTTCCCTTCATTTTAATAGCCCTGTTTTTTTAAGGATTCAGTCCTCTTAATTGATTTGTTTCTTCATTAAATGGCAGCTAAACAGAAATTAGATGTGAAATGAGCCAACTTATGACCCGCTAAGCTGGAACGTCAAACTCCAGCTAATTTCACTCCAACCAGTTTCTTAATGAGAAGCCTATTCTTGCTGTTAATTAAAGCCATTATTAAATATCGTGACTCGTTGCTGCCCTCATTCTGCCACAGCAGACTGTTGATTTTCTGTTTTTTCTAAGACCACCGTCAAGATGTTTTTTTGGCCTGAGCAGACCAACGTGACCGAGACCTTCACCTTTCTTTATTTTCAGGTGAGCTGGTTATGTGGTGGCTTGTTTTGTCTCATTATTGTTTGGCTCCTTATTAAGGAAAAAGAAACAACTAAGGGGTCTGAGTCACCAATTAAAACTTGGGCAAAACAAGTTAATCAGCAGCACGAAAGGCTCACTAATTAAGAAGATGGTTAGAGTGAAAACCTGCAGCCACTGTGGCCCAACCAGAGTTGGACACCCCTGTTCTAAAATATCTGCTTAAAATTTTAATTCAGTAATTTAATATATATTTTGGAACAATGTGATCTGGTGGCACAGTGACTAGTGTTTATACCTCAAATCTTTGGGGTCTCGGGTTGGGGATGGAAAAAGGAGATGGATGTTATTTATGAAACAGTAAATGAAGGACAATTTTTTTTTTTTAACTAAGGAAATATTACTGACACATATCCAGTATTTAGTGTTAAATGTAATTACCCACAGTTAAGCACACTCACTGATACCAATCAATCCACAAACACATGAGAAAAACATGCAGACCCCGACTCCATGAGGCAGTAATGCTAGCTCTACACTACAGACCTGCTTATGTTAAAATCTCTGTACTAAACTTGCCAAACTCAAGCCTGATTAAAACCAAATGCATACCTATAATGTTTGCTCGGTTCTTGTGACTTTATTGTATACAACATGTGAACTTAATCTCCCCCTCAATAGCTGTCACTAGATAAAGCATGCTTGCTTTTACTGCAGCAACAAGCATTATCTTTGCTAAACAATGTAATCCTTTTTTTTTTTTTTTTTTTTTTTGTTCCATGAATAAGATTCCAAAGAAATGACAACCATTACTCACACTGTGGACAAAATAGAATCTGAATCCTTTTAGCGTCTATCAGATATTGGGTGTAAAGCATGCTTACATTTTTAGTTCCATTTTCTTGAGTGAAAATGTGTTTTGTGTTTAAAACAATTTTTGATCTTTCTTAACTTGATTTGCTTGATCTCCAGTGCCAGAGGCAGCTCCAAGCATTGCTGAAGTACCTCCTGTGTTTACAGGACAGAGACTAAATTCTAAAATGCAGGTTTACTCTGGTGCAAAGACCACCTTTTTGTCAAGTATGATGACTTTGTATCAGCAATGTATACGTGTGCTTCAAAATAACATTGATTGTAAGTATACACAGCTCTGATCTCCACATTTTCTTTGTCGCTACTGTATCTTAAACAGAGGAATGCAGAGCAACATTGAGCCATCTTTTTTCTTCCATAGTACTCAATGAGACCGGAGGAGTGCCCTTTGAAATCCTTGAGCCAGTGCTTGACCGTTGCACACCACAACAGTTATACAGAATTGAAGAATACAACCCTGTGAGTTGTCTGAATGAGGGTATTAATTTATGCATGCATAACAGTTTGGAAGAGGGAGTTAGTGTGTGTGTGAAAGATGTTTACTTTATTAACATAGCACAAGTCCAGGGGAAAAAAAAGCTACTGGAATATTCCATAGCTGCAAGATATGGGGGATGATGAAAGATTAAAGTAAACAAAGATCAAGAGGTAAAATAGTGTTTAAAACTTTTGAAGGGAATAACTACGATGGATGTCTGCTTTTAATTTAAAAAGAGTTCATGATTATGGCAGTCTAGATAGAAGTTGGCTAAGGATCCATTTTTTAGTAATTTCATTCGCGGAATAAGTTATTTGATAATGGTAAGCTGAATCAAATCTTCATTTAGTATTTTTTTTGGAAAATTAACCATTGGTGTGCTACGTTGGGCTTAATGGCTTGGCTTAATGTTGCCTAGATCACAAATGTGTTTTTGTTGGTAAAGGAACGGTGGTGTGTAAGAAGTATGAATTTCACCCATATAGGTATTGGTGAAGTTAGTTTACCCCAGACACAGTTGCCAATGCTTCATGCTTGATCTAGGTGTAATTTTGTTCAGCCCTCCTGAATGTCAAAGAAAAAGCTATTATCCTCCCCAGCAGGTAGCATGTGTGAAGACTACACAGATGCCATGTCGCATGCTGGTTGTATGTTGAACTGATGATTATAGTAATTCAGTATGATGTGCTACAAGCCCTTTTGGCTTTTTGAGTGCTGATTCTCACTTTTCTTACCGACACCAACATATTTAAGCTGCTGTGAAAGTCAGTTTAGTGGTTACCAGATTAAGTATAAATCAGGCTCAGTAATGATCTGTTTAGTGAGGATGGTTGGATCTGGTGACTTCAAGTGACTACTATACAGACCTGAAGCATTGATGTGTCAAGGGTATTCCAGTGAATCTTTGAAAAGCACTATTTTAAAATTTTTCTCCCAATTTTACACTCCCATTTCAGTTTTTCTAGGTTGACCCAGAACTTTATACTAATGCTTCAAAGTGATTGATAATCATTTCTTGTCACCAAGGGTATCTACAAAACTGCCACTACCAATGTAACTAAAAGACCCGTGACCATATACATGTAAAGACTGGCACAAAGATATTTTCTAGCATAACCCAAAAGTTGCCTTAGGAAAGAAGAAAAAAATATGTGGTCTGTAAAGCGTTTTGTCATCATTATTGTGTGAACCTACTTTGCTTCAGACCCTGGGCAGTGTGGGTTAATACAAAAGTTAAAGGTGAGTCAATGCACTTGAAAACACAACAGCAGAGAGAGCGGATATTTTGTCAAAAGATGTAGTTTAACTGAAAATATATTGTGTAATTAGACAGTGATCACTCGAACAAATATAGAACAAAACTTCATTAAGAAAAAAATGAATTTTTTTGAGAATTAAAACATTAATGTATGAAGAAACAATGTGGGTTAATATGTGAATCAGGCTGTTCATTTAAGCAAAAAAAAAAAAAAAACATAAATGTCTTAAACTTCATGCAAATGTTGTGTTCAAGTGTCATCTGTTCTTCCAACAGAGAAATTAGATTTGAATCCAGGGGTGACACCCTAACATTGAGCTGCCTGATTACAACAGATTTCTGTCCTGTTGAACAGGTTGTGCAAAACTAATTTTTTTCTAATCATCTCCACATTTTTTCTCCTTAAGGTTTATATTGGTGAAACTGATGATTTATGGATGAAGCACTGTCAAAAAGAATTCAAAAATGTTCCGCTTGAAGAATATGAATCCTGGAGAGAAATGTATTTAAGGCTGCTAACAGAAAGAGAGCAAAAGTTTAAGTTTCTGACAAAAACCATTGCTTCTGCCCATTCTGGAAAGCCCCAAGGTAGGACTGAAGCCTTTGTTTGTTTTTATTACATAGATTTATTTTTACTTATTTTCAAGCTTCGCTTAATCTAATTTTAAGATTTTTTGACCTAGATCCTGTCCTAAGTAGATTGTACCATCATAGTTGCCACTAATTACAGCTTACATCAAATGGGGGGGGAAATGTAGGTATACATATATATATATATATAATATATATAAAAATTATAATACTCATTTGATTTGGTTTAATGTTAGTTTGTCGTCTTAGTGTTGCCTTTTAAATGATTCATTTGGATATTTAATACCAGTTGTACATGGGTTTTTTTTTTTTTTTTTTTTTTTTTAATAGGACATTAAAGTTTTTTTTTCCACAGGGGTGTCTAGTATATTTTACATCTGTTACACTATTTTACTCTGGTTTTACTCTTACTTCAAAAGTAAGTGTGTTTAGGCATAATTTACATCCGTAAATCAGCAGTATTTGTCCTATCAGGTTTTTATCTGCCATGCAGGCTTGGTTCTTGACTTGTGTGGGGAATGTTGGCTCGGTGAAAGGGTTGAAAAGTCAACAGAGAGTTTGAAAACAGATCCCTCCCTTTTGGACGGCATGGGGGTGCAGTGGTAGCAGTGCTGCCTCGCAATAAGGAGCCTGGGCTTTGTGCTTGTTTCTCTGGGTATTCCAGTTTCTTTCCACAGTCCAGACATGCAGGTTTAGATGTACTGGCAGTGAGAAGTGGACAATGGTATATATGTTTGTACATTTGTTCACCCTGCAAATGAGGTGGTTGGCATCCTGCCTATGGATTGTTCCTGCTTTGTACCTGATACTCGCTGGAAATAGGCTTCAGTTTCGCCTTTAGCCTTCTCTGGATAAATAGATTTACAAAATGGATGACCGTCTCCCTTTTATACAGTACAGTGAAATTATGTAACACTGAGGAGCTCCTTTATAAAAGTTAAGACCTGAATCTCTTCTAATAATGGCAGAAATTCCCATTTGGTGTAGTGGGAGTCAGAGACACTAATGCATAATATGAAATGAGACTGAATATCTACAATATTCCAGCCCTTAAATTGACACTACAGTTGGCTTTTGTCACATGAATAGGGAAAGTCTGTAAAACTGCCACATAGAGGGAGGGGGGTGTGTGTATTTTTAGCTGCTTGATTTTGTCCTGTGTGTGCATTTTAAAGAATTTTAGTTGGTGCATGGCTGATTTTATCAGTGATGGGATTGTTAGCAGTGTAACTTAGGATGTACCCAATGTTCATGTGTACAAAACAGTATGAGGCTAAAAAGAGAGAGGTTTTCTAGTGGTAGAGTGACCAAAACAGATTACTTCAGTATTTGTGTTTGGTATGACGAGGATTAAAATGTTCTTAACCAGAGGCAACATGATGACCGTAGTATTAGGCAAATGTTTTTTAAATGCTTCATGGGAAAGTCGGAAAATGAGGTAAGGTAATTTCAATTTTGGTATTGCATTGCTAATTTACAGAGTTGTATTCTAATGGAAGTGTGGACTTTATCTAAGATGAAGCTCAAATTGTTATCTTCATGGTTAATTTGAGTCTGTGTTTCAGAACTTTAGATGCCACCAGACAGTTTTTTCAATTTTGTCATCTCCTTTTACTGTTAATGGGTACAGTTGGAAGTACCTAATGTAGTAAAAGTCTAAATATCTTTTTGATCAGTAACGAGTAATAAAAACAGAAGTTATTAATACTTTAAACAGTGACCATTGTAAAATTTGACTTGACTTTGGTATGCCTTTTGATATTTACAAAGATAAAGGCTTATTTTGTTTCACCAGAGTAGTCCTGGTAACATGAAAGTTGTACAAGAAGAAGCTAATATTTATATACATCTCCCCCAACCCCGCCATTAAGCTTACAAGTTGTTTACATTTAAGATTTAAATATCCAGCATTGTTAGTTTATGTAAATAATTCAGATCCATGTGTGTACATGTATTTTTAAAAAGATACATTGTTTAATGTGAATGCTAAAATGCTTTGCCTTTTTTAGAATCTGAATGAATGTTATGCTTTCAGGTAGAAAGGTGAAACTGGCTTTTGTTAATTCCATTGCCAAACCACCCAGGGAGATACGTCGGCAACAGGAAATCAATGGCACTGCAGGGTCAGTACATCCACAGCAGTCTCTTGAGAGACAAAGGTATGTTTTGTAACATGGGGGTAATCTTCATTGGCATGACAACAAATCATATCGGTAAGCTAACAATCTGAAAACTGAACATTCAAAGCTTTTTTTTTTTTTTAAATAAAGTTTTGATATGATTTTGCTGTTTTAATAAAATGTTTACAATAAGTCTTTGAATTACCTTTTGTTAGACATTTTGCGTTCCAAAATGGTCTACCTTACATTTGGCACAAACTGCCATCAGATAAGGAAAGAACAGTTGATACACAGGTTAAACTTGTTATAACGTTATTTGCTTTCTCGTTAGCATTTTTCTGAATCTTTGCCTGCATATTCCATAGAATATATATTTTACTGAGTTTGCTTTTAATTCCAAATAGGGTAAGATGCCTGGCTGCCACATTTCACTCCTGCATGTACACATGTGTACCTGTTCCAGGGCCATTTTTTGTTTTGCATCTGATACTGTTGGGATAGTCACTAGCTCCTCTTAAAACTTGATTAGATTACGAAGGGTTAGAAAATGGACATCTGGAAGACAATATAATGTAGAAATTATATTTAGTTTTGGATTTTCACCGAAGCTGCTGTTTTATGCTGTCATACTGGTACTTGGCTTGAAGTATTACAGCAACAGGGGGCTACGTTTGCGTCCATAGCCCCAGTATATGCTACTGTCTGTGTTGAGATTGTAAGTTCTTTTTCTCTGTATAGGTTGCATTTAGTCTCCTGCAACATCTTAAGAGTTGCGAACTGGGTTTGTTGAAGACTCCAAATCAGCACTGTATAGATGTGGGCATGATTGTGTTCTTTTGTATACCAGTGTTCCATTATCGACCTTTCTGATGAAAGGCATAGTAAAGTAACCAAGCTCCTATTGACTCTGCAATCAACCAAGCAGGTTTAGAAAATGGATAGATGGATATTATCATTGTATGCAGTACATAGCTTTATTGGGAAGGACTCAATGTTTGTTCTTATTAATTAAAAAACTAAGAATTAAGAGCATGAACCCTTTAAAGCAGGAAGACCAGATCTATTTTTGGAAGGCTGTGGTGCTTTCATGATTATTTTTTGTTTAAATTAGTAAACCACTGCTGCTAATGAAACATAAGTTTGCTTTTTTATTTTTTTTTTCTTCTTTGATAAAATGAATACTACTGGTTTTACTCTTAAAAAGATCCTTTTCGTGAATGTTATACTGCAAGTGAAGATGGCTTCGTTACATTTGGTTACCTGTGGCTGTTTTGGAAAGAAATGAGAGAAAAATCCAAAAATCTTTGTTCACAAAGCACTCCAGTATTAAAAAGAATTAGATAAAACTGTTTAGCTTATACTGTAGGTACAGATTTTACCGTGTATGCATCGTGATTTGTCTGTTTTTTAAATGCTTTGGTTAACTGAGGAGTACAAGAGTGCACGTGTTCAGAGGAGATTGAATTCCCAAGCTAAACATGTTCGCATGACTACATTTAAATTAATACACACATTACTTATTGTGTGTTCGTAAGTAGGGAATCAATTACATGTAACTGATGGAAGAGATTGTTCTTGTGCAGTGGGAAAGCAGCAGAGCATGACTGAAAAAGAAACATGGATTTTTTTTAAAGCCTTTTGGGTGCATAAATTTGAAATTAGATTAGGTCATGTCTCCAGAATGCGAACAAACAAGAGCTCAGTTAAACGGAATCCATTTGTGAGGTACATATAGGTGTACTTTTGTGTTTCTATACTATTTTGGAGTAACAATGGCTATTTGATCTTTTGGAAATTGTCTTACGCTTTCCCTAATACACAAGTGTGTGCACACACACAATGCTTTGTGTTTATTAATAGTAAATTATACCAAAATGACATAACCACTCAGCCGCTTCTGAATGGAATCAAACAAAGTGGTTTTAATCACCTTGACCATTTGTTACTAAGTAGGTGTATGTCTCATTTGTTGTACGGTGATAACATCTTTTATTGCCAAAGTACAATTTTTTTTATTAGATGGTTAAAGCCTTTGGTTTCCACGGCTCATCTGGAAAATTTCTTTATAAACTTGTAAGGCTTTACCCTTTGAGGATTATTGTTAACGTGTACATTCTTTAAAGTCCGTTTTGTGTAGTGCAGATCTTTCATACATCTTTTTGTTAATCTATTGTCCCAATATATTGCATTACCTTTGTTTCATTTTTTTGTTGTTCCATTGGTGAAATAGTAGAAATGCACTTGAACCAGGCCACCTTTAAAATATGGCCTATTCCTTCCTTCAGAATACAACTTGTTCTTGTATTCAAATAATTTTAACCTTTACACATGCGTTCAAATTATTCTTGCTACAGTAACTTTGAACGCTAAAAGTACCAGAGTAGAGAAAATATATTATGACATGTATTGAAAGAACAGTTAGTGAATAAAGGGTTAACAATGTAAATATTAGAGAGTTGGCAGTTCACTTGCCCATGCTCTAATTTTTGTATGTGATCTAAATTACATTTGGTGATTACCAGATTAAATTAGTTGACATATTTTGATTTTTGGGGCTTTCATTAATGACTTCCAGAGGCAAAATAAGTTTTGTTTTGAAAAAAAGATCACCTGGCAACAAGTAGCTATCAAGCTGTGTTTCATAAGTTTAACTTGTGTCTAGAGTTCTGCACACAATGTATCGGGCATCTGCTCTGGTGTGGTTTCTTAAAAATTTATTGAGCTGTTTTATTTCTTTAGGACAGTACTTTGTAATTATAGCTGTTGAAAAGTTTGTGTATTGAGCCATTTTGGCTTATTAGACTGTGATTAAATAAACGTAATTCCCCTCTCTATCTCCTAAAAGAACTTCAGAAAATAAAGGAAAATGTAACTCCTATGAATCACAGAAGTTCAGCAAGGACCATGTCAGCCTACCAAATACAAGGGCAAGTCAGGATCCAAAGAAGTTTGTTAGGAGTAAGTTCAAGTGACCTTTATCTCGGTTTTAATAACATTTTCTTTTCAGATTATCAAATCCACAGTGTCATCCATCTGTTCCTTAAATCTGATGAAAAAAGTTTTATATAGAGTGTAGGAACTTTAGTTTGTTTGAATAGTTATAAAATACAAAGATACAGTAGATGCAAGTACAAAACCATTTCTTTAATGTGGGCAACAAAGCTGTAAGTTTCAGTGAAATCCTAGTTGAAGTTGTAATGTATTTCTACTTTATCAAGCTAGAAGCATTCCATGTGCAACAAAAGTTTGTGTGTGATTGAAGCATTTTTTTTTCAGGAGTGGTGTCCTTATTTTTACCTGAAATACTCAATGTTACACACTTTTTCAGAATTAACAAAAGATGGTGTTTATCTAAAATGTTTACAGTTATCTCTTGCTGTAAGCATTCCAGAAAATTTTCACTAAGCTGCAAAAAGACTAAATACAACTTTGACTTTCTGTACATTAAATATTCCTTTACAAATTGTTAGCTGCCTCTTTAAGCAAAAGAAAGTCAGTTGCTGAAGCCTAAAGATTAAGTTACACATGTTCTGTTTTTGACTGTCAGCTGTTTTTGTTCCTTGATCAGTTATGTCAGGTCTGCTATAGTTCATGACATGAAAGTTCACTAATTCATGTTCTGAACCGAAGGCTTCCATTTAAAATGGAGATATGCGTGTGATGGCAGTGAGAGAATTTTCGTACAATTGCTAGGTTGCCTTGTTACTACCTTACTTAACCTTTCTACTTCAGTGGATTACTAATATACAGTAAGTTGCGTATTACCTAACATTTATTGTTTATGCTGCTGTAGACAGTTTCATGTCCCCCTGAAAACCCCATAATTTTATAGATGTCTTAAAGTGACATGTGCACGCACTGCTGAGCATTTGTAAAGCACAATGCTAAAAGGTGTCATTTTGCTTGGCTCTTCTCTACATTCGTAATGGCTAACACGGTACAACACCCTAGTACTAAAGCACAATGCTAAAAGGAAATCAAACGCTTAACAGGGTTCATTTATGTTAAGTATTTAATTAAAGGCTTCTAAATGGGGCTAAGAGCATCAAGGTTCTAACTCTTGGATATCTAGTCATTTAAAAAGGCAGTTTGAAAAAATTCCAGAATACTCTTCCTGGATTAGGGCCAGAGTACTTTGTAATATGCAGTTAAAGCATTAACTATGCAGATCAACACTTGGGTAAAGGTGCACTTTTTATTACTGATATTTTAACATTGAAATGTGTTTGTGTAATGTACTAGATTACAAAATTACTAAATGTTAATGTTTAACTGGTTCACAAAGTACAGTTTTTACTTATTCACAGATCACATTTAATTTAAAATGACGTGGTGTAAGTGTGGTCATTCATTCATTTATTTATTTATTTAATACTAACTTTTCCACAGTTTAACATTACAAATCAAGCAATTCAGACGTGAGTGAAGTGCACATTGCAGACCTTCATTTAAGAGGATTTGCATATATTTTGATCGCATCATGTAGAAATGAAAGCACCCCCCATGGCCCCCCCCCATTTCAGGGCACCATAATGTTTGGAACAAATGGCGTCACAGGTATTTGTGATTCCTCATATTTGTTTCATTGCTTCATTACTGCAGGCATAAGATACCTAGGCTTACTTCTACCTACAGATTGCCTTTAGAGTCTGTAGTTGCCATTATTCAACATGTATATGGCCCTTTCGGCTCTAAATTTTACATGTTAATAATGACTAACATGTATATAACAGTTTCACTTTCTCTCCTCATACTGCAGATTGTGCCATAGAGTGAAAAATGAAAATAACAAGTCTGTTTAATAATACACAACAGCTCTTACAGTGAACATACATATAGTCATTTTTAATTTGTTATTACATGATTGTGATCATAATTGATGTCAATTTAAAATGCACATTGTTTACCTATATTTAAAATATTACATGATTGTGATCATAATTGATGTCAATTTAAAATGCACATTATTGTTTACCTGTATTAAAAATACCGTTTTGAGCAGGCAATGGTGTGTTTACTGGTTGAAAATATAACTCAATGTAAAATTCATTATTATACATTTCGTTCCATTAGTTGCATATTTTCCATCAAAAAACTTAAGGAAACGATTATACAGGCATATCTCCAGTTAACTATACAATTCCTAACATAAGAACTGTGTGTATTTAGATACTGTACACAACAATAAACCCTTACAAAAGCGGATGAATACGTGCTCAATTCTTACACTCTAAATTGGGGGCTGCAATAAAAATTTGCTTTACAAACATTTAGTGCCACCTGTACAAATTCTAAAACATTTCATGCAGTTAGACTGAACTTTAATTTTTTCTTGCCATTGTTTTAAGTGCTGGGGAATCTTTAAGCTTCAGCAATGTCTTTTGAGCATTGACAGTAAACTGATGATTAGGAAACTGACTTTCTGCAGGATGCAATGGTTTTAAGAGTGGAACCTGCAATTCAATTAACAAAATGTACTCCTGGTTTTGTTTAAAAGCTAAGTGTGCCTGCTTGTGTACAATAAGCACATTATTTGTCCCATCTGCTAAACAGGAAAGCCTCCATTCTTAAATGTACAAGAGTAAACGTGATTGTGTTTGGCCAAAAATCCATGTAAGATACAATAGACATTGCAGGGTTTAATATACTGTACGTACTATTTTGCCTCTTTTGTTTTAAACTGTACATTGATTTGACAATTAATAGCCAGATTATTGTCTGCTAATTATAGCTGTAAAAAAACAGATTTATAGTCTGGCCACCATTACTGGGTGGTTGTTCAGTCCTCCTCCAACCACTAACAAATTAAGGACAAACAAACTTTTAATGTTGGAGGTACAATTATTCTTTTAACTTTTACTAGCAGGATCTAATTTGGATTTAGATTTACATTTGATAAATGTCACCATTCATAATTTATCAGAAGGAGGAAGCAAACATTTTGTGAAAAAGAATCATTTATTGTTCCTGATTGGAGACCTTTAGTTATTGTGTATAATGAAGATCAAGCAAGCTGCAGTTTGCGTCATGTAGTTAAACGGGTGCCGAATGGTGTCCTGTGGCACATCAAACCAAGAATTGCCTAACCGTTCCTTGAGAATCTAATCGTCAGCAGTGGATGTCAAGTGGTCATTCTGGCACATCAATTAGAGTTCCTTATAAGAGATGTTAACTTTCTCTGCTCAGAATATCATGAACAACTTTATAGCTGTGTGTGTGTAATAAAATGGGAATTTTTTCCACTAGTAATCCACTGTTGCCACAAAAGATTATAAAATGTCAAGAGGATAATAAAAAGCATTTAAACCGCAGGGGTGACTAGCTTTATTGACATTGGTTCCCCATATCACATTTACTGTGCTGATCGCATGACATTTGAGAATGTTCAGGCTAAACATTTGTATGTCATGTATGGATTTGTTTTATTAGCATGCTATAAATACAGTCCCAGCCCTGTTAGTTGACTGTAGATGGTTTCATGTGTGGGTTGGCCATCTTTAAAAGGTACCACATCTTTGTAGTCACTGTGAAACTGTGATACCTGTATAGGTACCTTGATAACTTGTCTTGATGTACTGGTATTAATCTGGGTCTTGTTGAGGCATATTAATTGGCATGAGCTGTCCTTTAAACAATCTTCATTGTCCAGCTTACATGCTCATTCCATTATCCACCTATTCACTCTTCTCAGCCAGTTTTTCTAGTACTTGGCTGGAGGAGCTTGAGCTGTTTCCAAAGAAAATCGCCTGACACTGAATTCCCTGTCTGTCAAGAGGTAGTCATCTTAACATGTAAATTTATTGTGACCCCAATCTACTAAGGTTTGGTTTTCACACCCAAAAGGTAAACACACATAGATAAAGGGAAGAATGAGCCAATTTACTAATGTGGTGCTTGGGCTAGGAGTTAAACACAGTCCCTTTGAGCGGTGAAGCAGCAGCTCTATCTGCTTTGCCACTTTACCTAAACAAGACATGTCTCCTTAATTTTAGTAATCTGTAGTGAGGGCATGCAAAGCAGTTATGTCATTGAGTAAATGAGATGTTAATTAATCTGCTGCCTCTCCTTCATGCTTTCAGAAGGATGTTTCCCATTCTACATCATACATTGCTCATTTAACCTGTATGTGTGTGTGCTAGACCATTTCTCTGAATTCACTGTCGTAATCTTCTTTATTTATTTATTTGGTTTGTACGATGCTATATACTTTATACCCTGCCGTTCGTTCTTGTATTCTGTAAGTGCCTTGAGCGTGGGAAAGGCACTATATAAATAAAATGTAGTAGTATTAGTGTTATCCCATTTTTAGTTTGCTTCTTGTTTGTATGGTTTGTTGGTTTTGGAGGTTGATAATCAGGCAGTTCTCATTCTAAGCAACACCCTCCACCTTGGATTATGTCCTTAATCTTTTTGCTTTCAGGATTTTTACAGCCATAGCTAATTTGCAGGCATGTTGCGTACTGTTGCTGTGTCCTCTTTGTGCTGAAACAGTGACTCAAGGGGAGTAAGACTCAATGCTGTTTCTTTTAAAAATCTGTAGTATTTACATAAGTTAGAGGGAAGTCAGATTTGAAATAAATTGAGTGGATAGGTTGTGATTGCAGTGTTGCAAGAGAGAGAGACATTTAGAAATCTATTCCTACTAATTATTTTTTAGAACATTAGAACAATTGTGACAAGAACAGGCTATTCAGCCTAACAGGCTTCGTCAACCTATTCACTTGTCTAATGTAACATAAAATTGAGACCTGAAGGTCCCAAAATTCATATACTTTACCATACTACTTGGTAATTTATTGCATGTGTCTGTAGTTCTTGGAGGGGGAGCTTTTCTATCGTGTGGCAAGTTTATAGCTGTATCCCTGTGGTGGTGTTTTCATTGTCCCTTTATTACTTTTGTAGATTGTGTCTGTTTTAATGAACACGTCCATTTTGTCTCATTGAGAATGTGACTTTCATGATCAAAGGCAGTTATACAGACATGTATTTTCCTCTCCTGCATATATGATTTTTAAAAGCTAATTCTGTATACAGGTTATCTGTTCAGTCTTTGGGGTGTGCACGCGTGTGTGTGTGTGTATAATGTAGATGTACAACATGGGAACGTTAAGGCACCCTTGCTTAAAATGTTTATTACTGTGAATAGTTAAGTTTGCAGAACAAGAACTGATCAACAGAAGGCACATTTCTTTTCAGCATTTTATGCAAGATTAGGGTATTTGTTTTGTACAGTAGTACAGTGCAAAAACAAAGAGTACCATGCAAAAGTTTGGACACCCCAAGGTCTTGGATAACTTTTCCCGAGGTATCAGTCCTTCCTTAGGTTGTTAGGACTATGGCTTGTCATCATTACGGAACCCAGGTGATGCAATTGCAAAGCTGCAAAAATTCTTTAACTCCTCAAACCTTGTCCCAACAATTGGTAGCCATGGGCGCCTTGACACCGCTGCCTAGCACTCTGAAAATTAAAAGAATTGATGCTCACTATGCAGCAGAAGGCTACAAGAAGATAACCTTTTTTAGGTCGGTTTCCTCAGTTTGCAATGTTAAGAAATGGCAGTTAACAAGAATGGAGGAGGTCAAATTGAGGTCTGGAAGACCAAGAAAACTTTTTGAAAGAACTACTCATTGAATTGCTAGAAAGGCAAATAAAAAAAAACAAAAAAAAAAAACGTTCATGTGACTGTAAAAGCCCCTCATGAAGATTTAACAGACTCTGGAGTGGCGGTGCACTGTTCTACTGTGCAGTGACACTTGAACAAATGTGGTAGAGTCACCAGAAGAAAACCTTTTCTGCATCCTAGCCACAAAATTCGGCGCCTGAAATATGCAGGTGAGCATCTTGGCAAGTCTGATGCCCTTTAGAAACAAGTCCTGCAGACTGATGAAGTCAAAATAGAACTTTTAGGCCTCAATGTGCAAAGGTATATTTGGAGAAAAAAGGGGGCAGAATTTGCATGTCTTCGACTATTAAGCATGGTGGTGGATCAATCAGGATTTGGGCTTGTGTTGCAGCTAGTGGCACAGGGAACATTTTATTGGTAGAGAAAAGAATAGATTCAAACAATACACTGCACAACAAAGTGTTTGCTTCTTGAATACTGTTGGGTATTTCTGATAGATTTTTGGGTGCTGATCACGAATATCACCAGTTTTGTCATTATTTTTTCTTATTTGTATCCAAACATTTTCACTCCCATAAGTGAATCATCGATAACGGTTTGTGTAGCCTGGGCATGTCCAGGTATGGAATCAGGCCAGGTTGGAAGCTGTTCTGTGGAAGTTGACATCCTGGGTAGGTCTGAACGAGCTTGACGCTGTCTCAGCACGCTGTAAAGGTGGCTTGCTTACACCAGTCCTGCTCATTTGGTTTATATAGATAGTCAGTGAGTATGTATAGTATCTGTATAGCAAATTATAGTGTCTGTAGCAATATAACAGTAAGTAAGCTTGATGCTATAGACGTTTTGGTGTCGGGCGATATGTCTCGTCAATGTCGTAACAGCCGTGGTACATTCTGCTATATCTGTGGCGAATATACACTTGCGCCTCAGATGACAGATGACTGCTCTTGTGAAGAAAGCTTATCTGTGTTTCGGCTGCAAAATTGGTGTTAAGACAAGGAATGGGCGCCTAACATTTGCCGCGCGACATGTGCTGTCAGTCTGAGAGCCTGGCTCAGAGGCACTCGAAAAATGATGCCTTTTGCTGTTCCGATGATATGGCGAGAACAGAAGGACCATGTGACGGACTGTTATTTCTGTTTGACTAATATGCCTGGTTTCTCTGCCAAAAACAAGAAATCAATTGAATATCCTAATCTGCCTTTAGCAATGAGACCAGACGACTGTCTTCCAATTCCGAAACCACCAGAGGATTGGACCTTGGACGAACCAGATGAAGAAACTGCAATGCAGGGTACTGACGGTGACATTGACCCAGATTTTGAACCGTGCTTATCAGGCTATCCACATCTGATAACAGTCCGAATTGAACGATTTGTCAGAGATTTGGGTCTGTCAAAAGCAAAAGCCAAGCTGTTGGGTTCGAGACTGCAGAAATGGTGTTTGCTTTCACCAGGTACGAACATTTCTGTGTTTCGAGGCCGACATCATGATATAACCAAATTTTTTGCACAAGTCGACAGCCTTTGTTTCTGTTGTGATATTGAAGGATTGTTCTCAGCCTTGGGTTGTGATCACAACCCGGAAGAGTGGCGTCTCTTCATTGATTCATCAATGTTAAGCTTGAAAGCTGTTCTGCTACACAATGGCAACGTTTATCCTTCAGTATCTGTTGACTATGCAGCACACATGAAAGAAACGTATGAGAATATGGAACTGTTGCTGAAGCACGCCCAGTATAGCAGGTACAACTGGAATATCTGTGGAGATCTTAGTCGTTGCTCTGTTACTGGGACTACAGCTCGGCTATACAAAGTACTGTTTCATCTGGGACAGCCATGCCAAAGAGTCGCACTATTGTCGACAGAACTGGCCACTCCGTAAAAAGTTATTTCCAAGACAGAAAAATGTGGCACATGAATCACTTGTTGACCCAGCAAAGATATTTTTTGCCTCCTCTTCACATAAAACTGGTACTCGTGAAGAATTTCGTGAAGACACTGAACAAGGAAGGCGAAGGTTTTCGTTATGTAAGACAGATGTTCTCAAGAATAACTGATGCCAAGATCAAAGAGGGCATTTTTGTTGGCCCCCAGATCAGACCTGTTATGAGTGACAAGTGGTTTGAAGATCTTTTAGTTGGGCTGTAAAAAATTGCCAGGAAAGCCTTCAAAGATGTTGTTGACAATTGTCTGGGCAATTACAGAGCCCCAAACTCCATTCAGCTGGTAGACAAACTTCTCAAAGCATACAAGACAATGAAGTGCAACATGTCACTCGATTCATTTCCTCCACTCACACTTGGACTTCTTCCCCACAAATCTCGGTGCAGTCAGTGACAAACACGGTGAAAGGTTTCACCAGGACATTGCTACGATTGAGAAACGATACCAGGGCAACTGGAATCAGTCAATGCTTGCTGACTACTGTTGGACACTGCAACGTGATGCACCAGTCATTGAATACAAAAGAAAATCAGGAGCAAAACACTTAATTCTGTTGATTTTAATAGCTTATGCGAAACATAAACGTGACTAAATACGTTATTGTCAGTAAACATGTAAATGTATATTTCTCAGAGTTCCTACGTGATGCAGTAAAACCAAACCTATATTTGTGCATACCCAGTAAGCACCTGTCACAATCGGTAAACTTTTTTCAGGAAGCAAAAATTTTAAAGAATATTGTGCAGTGTTACCAGCAAATTCTGGAAGCAAACATCACACTATCTGTTAAAAAAAATTAGAGGATGGGTCCTACAACAAGATAATCTAAAACACTTCTCACAGTCTACAATAGAATACTATGAGGCGCAAGCTGATGGTTTTGCCATGGCCCTCACGGTCCTCCTACCTTAATGTCATTGAAAATCGGTGCATAGCTCTCAAAAGAGCAGTTGCATGCAAGATGACCCAAGAATCTTGCAGGATTAGAAGCCTTTTGCAAGGATCAATGGGCGAAAATACCCCAAGCAAAAGTTGAAAGACTCTTAGCTGGCTACAAAAAGCACTTACAAGCTGTTATACTTGCTAAAGGGGGTCTTACTAAGTACTGACCATGTTGGGTGCCCAAACGTTTGCTTCAGGCCCTTTTTCGTATTTTGTACCTGTGAATGATGGAAAAGTAATCTTGCTTCAAATATTAAAGAAATGTGTTAACTGTATGCATTTGGGTGATTTCAAGCAAGGGGGCTCAAACTTTTGCATTCTATTGTATGTTTATGTGTAGTGACTATAAAATGTTTTCACCCCATGGAAGTTTCCACATTTTACTCCATGTTGAATCGTAGATTTAATTTGGCCTTTTTTGGCATTTCAAAATAAAAAATAGATCTCTGTAAAGTGCGGGTGTCGAACTCCGAGCCTTGAGGGCCACTATGCCTGCAAGTCTTCATTTTAACCCTTTTCCTAATCAGTGAGCAGTTTTTACTGCTAATTAACTTATTTTCCCTTCATTTTAATAGTCTTGTTTTTAAGGATTCAGCCCTCTGAATTTTTTTTTTCATTAAATGACAACCAAACAGAAATGAGATGTAAAACGAGCCAACAGCTGACCAGCTAAATTGGGGCTTTAAATGCCAACCAATTTCACTCTAACCAGTTCCTTAATGAGAAGCTAATTCTTGCTGTTAATTAAACTCGTTATTTAATTCCATTGCTTGTTGCTGCTCTCATTCTGCCACAGGAGACATTTCCAAAACTGTTCTGTTTTTTCTAAAAACAGTCAATTTTTTGGGGACCTGAGAGATCAAACTTAATGAGACCTTTCTTTAATTTCAGATATTGTATGATGGGCACAGATGAGCTGGTCATGTGGAGGCTTGCTCAGGCTTGACTCATTATTTGGCTGATAATTAATGAAAAAGAAACAACTAAGGGGCCTGAGTCAAGTTAATTAAAATTAAAGCAAAAGTTAAAATAGTAGCAAAAACAGGTCACTAATTATGAAGATCATTAGAATGAAAAGCTGCTGTCACTGCGGCCCTCCAGAATTATGAAAAAAAATGCAAACTAACTTCACAAGTATTATGACACACCCAAATCATTGTCCTCTGTGATTTATTGTATAACAATTAAAATGTGGAAACTTCCTTGAGGGTAAATTTGTATATACGTTCTTTATAAACCCATCTGTTTTTAATTAATCAAATCTACTGTATATTTATAGAAACTAACTACAAGTAATGTATTTTTTTCTTTCTAGAAATTGCACCAATGATGGCGAAGTCTTTAAGAGCCTTCAGGAGCAGAGTCGGGCGACGGTAGTTTAAAAGCAGATATTTGTCATCCTGTTCAATCAACACACCGAGCCTGTATTGGAATATTCCAGTAATGTTCAGTTACTGATATTAGAGGGGGTTTGAACCATTTATGTTGTACAAATCCATCTAGAAGTCTGCATGTCTTCTGAATATTTGTTAACTTTTAAAGATACACAAATCTGCCAATAAGGTGACTGATTTTTTTCAGCTGGTAGTTTTTGTAGTAGCTCAGTGCAGTATTTGCCAAATGCCAGCATTCTGATTTTTGTTTTCCTCTTTTTTGCTTGTTACTGTTGTGTAAATTCAGTTAAATTTGTTTTTGCTGGCAAAAGGCATGCTCTTCTGAATGTAAATAAACATTTTTCTCTCGCATGTTTTAAACTTTTGCTGCAGAACCTCTCAACAAATTTTGAAAAAACAGGGGATAAGGAGATTGAAATTACAAGTACCTCTGAGCAGACATACTTTAAATATTGGCTATAAATTTACAGCAGTTATCAAACAGCTTGACAGAGCACACTTTCCCAAATCTTGATGCGTGCATACAACAATATTACATTATAATCACTCCTTGGGTAAAATGTATAGGACAGCATATAATCAGTAATAAGCACAAAATCTGTTAGAGTTGAAAATCTGAAGGTCTGTGAGAGTCTTAAACTGAGTTCAGCCTTATCATGCTGGTATTGCTTGGAAGGCAAGTTTACACAACCTTTAAAAGCTTGTTACTGCATACTTTGTAAAACCTGTCAGTGAGTTCATCCAGCTAGCTTCTTTTAGATTTATTCTAGCTTAACCTGTAAAATGTGTTGCAAGGACCGTTGTCTTCCTTGCCAACTGCAGCCATCATGCTGTACCACTACTCTATCTTTGCACTGTCTTTTTCATATTAGGGGAAAAATCAAATGCTTATATGTACCGAAGCAAGGTACCCGATGTGTTTTTTGTAAAGCATAAAGATACAGTGGGACTTGAGCAGTATTCTGTTCTTTATATGATTCTACTTAGTTGTAACTGAGTTATTGTGATTGACTTTGGTAATATCAAGGTGCCAGATGAATTCAAGGCTTGATTTAAGGATGTCTTAGGTGGTTGTTATACTAAAACTGTTTATAGAGCTCCACCTAGCTTTACTTAAGGCCCTGTCACATTACATAATGTTTCTAGCGACTTTGTTGTATAATTTGCAAAGTCTGAGGCATTTGCGCCATGCTTCTGTGGCTGGTAGTCTTGTAGTTGGACATGCCCAGCGACTCAATTTAACTAGTCTGTGATTCAACCTTACAAAATCAAATAGGTTTGATTTTGTCTTAACTTTTAGGGGCAAGCTTGTGTGTATGAGAGTGGAGAGCCAATCAAGTATAATGCATTTGATGCAGCTACAAGAATAACGAACGCATTTGTTTTGGACCTTGCAAACAGAAGAGAAACTAACTTGTTTGATTTCTTGTTCTATATACTATGACAGCCTTGTCTAACTCCTTTATATATGGTCCTTCACTCTTCTAATCTAGCACCAGGTTACTCTTCAGAGTAAAAGAATTCACTCCAACCTTTATGGCCACACCCTTGGCAATAGGTGTCCTTCTGTATGGCAGTAGCTACAGCCAGGCCAAGAGCATGGAGAACATATGGAGAGATCAGATCTTCCTTTATAACCTATTGCAAATGACTAGAAGTGGACATTTTCCCATTGATTTCTTTGGTGCACATAAGCCCAGCCTTGACAATTGGTACAAACCTTTGTTCATCAGCATTTGCTACTAGTGCAGTTATGTCTTCAAGTTAAATGGTGCATCATGGCGACATATCTGGATGTCCTTTACCTCCAAACTGCATTCCATATGAAGGCCTGCAAGGAAACTGACACTTGTCTGATGTTAAGAGTGTCAGGCAGCTGTCTCTTAAGCAAAAGACTTATGTGCCAAAGCAGAACAGGTGAGTATAGCCAGTCTGTCCTATAAACACAGGGACGCCTGTCAAATTAGAGTTCTGGAATCTTAAGTCGCACTGCCTCATAACTGCCTCAACCAGCTTCTGTCCATTATTGAAAATGAACAAGCATTAAGACAAGGTACTTTACAAATCAAATTAAAATGCATTAAATTAAAATTAGTTTTAACCAAATGCTTTTCATTTTAAGCATCATGCCAGCTTTAGAAACTACTGGTAATAAGATTTTTAGGTTGTCTGTTTTATAAGCATTAATACAGGATTACTTGAAAAGCAAATGCATATTTCTACACATTTTTAAAAAAATTCTTACTTTCCAAAATATGCTTTACAAAAGTGTCATGATGATAAACACAACCTATAAAATCAATACTTTGTACACTGATGTTTTTTTTTTATCCAGTACAATCTTCATGAAAAGAATCTGCAATGAAATACTACACAAGACAAATTCAGCCGATCTGTTTTATATGTTCCCAGTTGTTCTATGTATGATGAAATTATTTCTCTCATGTACTAATTAACATGCATGCAGCATGTTGCCACTCTCTGGCACCCTGATTTGTGAGTAGAACTACCTCCCCTTGAAGCTGTGGCATCCTAAACTACATTGCCTTCTACTTTCAAAACTCTGTTATTGGTGGCACTCATGGCAAGTAGGTATATTGCCAACTAGAGTTTGAACTGTTACTAATGATAATCCAGATTACATCACCCTCTACCACCAAACCTGTTACAGATTTAATAGGGTCTTTGTCATGTGTACAGCCGACTATAAAATTCACACTTGCATCATATTAGTGAGTATACCAACCTGACTGAAACTTCTGTATGTACCATCACTCCAATATTGTGGATTCCACAAGGCTCATCATAAAAGGTAATGTTAATGTAGTCTAGGTCAATGGTGACATTCAATCATGAATTATGATACTGTTTTTGTGTTTTCTCCGCTGTTTTTGTGGTTTACCTTTAAGATTTATATTGGGCCATTAGAAGTCCTGAGGTAGGCTAAACTCACCACAGGGTTCTGTGCATTGGTCAGTACAAACATCA
Organism: Polypterus bichir lapradei; assembly: GCA_026402145.1. Lineage (NCBI taxonomy): Eukaryota > Metazoa > Chordata > Cladistia > Polypteriformes > Polypteridae > Polypterus > Polypterus bichir. The sequence goes on along the minus strand of JANRMT010062824.1, from coordinate 7,276,846 downwards.
CAACTTCATTTATTGACATTTTTTTAAGGTTCCAATTACTGAAATTTGGTGCCACCAGATGTCTTATTAACAATAAATGACAACTTTCAGATTATTTCTAAAATACTCTGAAAGCTTAATTTTCAAAGATTGTTGGAAATGTTAGTGTTATTTGTAATGAATTATTAAACTGAAAACTTAATAAATGCAGGCTATTGCCGAGCCTCTGCTGCTCCTATCCATCCATCCTTTTCCGCTTATCCGAGGTCGGGTCGCGGGGGCAGCAGCTTGAGCAGAGAGGCCCAGACTTCCCTCTCCCCGGCCACTTCTTCTAGCTCTTCCGGGGGAATCCCGAGGCGTTCCCAGGCCAGCTGGGAGACATAGTCCCTCCAGCGTGTCCTGGGTCTTCCCCGGGGCCTCCTCCCGGTTGGACGTTCCCGGAACACCTCGCCAGGGAGGCATCCTGATCAGATGCCCAAGCCACCTCATCTGACTCGTCTCGATGCGGAGGAGCAGCGGCTCTACTCTGAGCTTCTCACTCTATCTTTAAGGGTAAAGACCAGACACCCTGCGGAGGAAACTCATTTCAGCCGCTTGTATTCGCGATCTCGTTCTTTCGGTCACTACCCATAGCTCATGACCATAGGTGAGGGTAGGAACGTAGATCGACTGGTAAATTGAGAGCTTTGCCTTACGGCTCAGCTCCTTTTTCACCACGACAGACCGATGCAGAACCCGCATCACTGCGGACGCCGCACCGATCCACCTGTCGATCTCCCGCTCCATTCTTCCCTCACTCGTGAACAAGACCACGAGATACTTGAACTCCTTCACTTGGGACAGGATCTCACTCCAATCTTTTCCGGCTGAGGAGCTGCTGATCCTACTCCTGACTTAATTGAATTATTTTGTATTTGGTTTATGCTGCCATCTAGTGGTAGCAGTGCTTTTTAATCCTCTTTTTGATGGAAATGTTTTGAACTAGTAGAAGTATCACAGAAAATAGTAGGTTGCATTTAGGCACAGTATGTTTTAATGTTGATTCTTTAAGTTATTGTCTGGTTTATGACTGTGCAAACCTAAATATTCTGAATTTGCTTTAACCCCCAACCCCCGTTGCAATGCTGTCTGGATATTGACAAATCTTTGCAGCACTGGTGACAAAGAGCAACCAGTTGTAGATGGACTGCTAGCCCATAAGACATGTCTTACTGATGAGAGGCTAACTTAGAGTTGCCAGTGTTAGTGCGGTGGAGGACCTGCGGACTGGACTTAAAATCAACACATTGCTTCAATTATGGAGCAGCTTTGAGAGAGCCAGTTTATTGTATCAGATACTTTTTACAAGGGTGATTAAAAGAACTGCCAGCTACGCAGCATGCATGTCTGAGTTGTATAGGTGGAATAAAACATGCTAAGAATGTGTAAATGCCACAAGAATAATATTCGGGTTTAACATCTGCGGCAGGGGTACATACCTGTAAAGTTGTAATGCTAACGATTGTTACCCAGACTACAGTAAGTTATTGATCCTCTTATTGCAATAATATAAAGTGAATTTATATTTTTAAGAAGTGTGTTTTACATATTTTCTTGAATTCTGAAGGTGTTATTCAATTGAGATGTCTGCTTTTTGTTTTGCTTCTAGGTTATCATAAACATTTACCAAGATTTTTCAGGTCAGGAAAACAAGTTTTGAGGTAATGTAGTTCTACTCACTAATCAAGAGTTGTGATTAGCACTGGCAAGTAAGAATTTTACAGTTCTCTATACATGTGATGACAAGGACCCTGTAAACCCTCTATTCATACCCACAATCCTTTTTAAACAGGATTCATGATTGCATTGTGTAAATTTTAAATAAGGGATGGAGGGTCCACAGTAACTGTATCCAGTTTCTGAATTGTCTGTCTGTAGAACCTGCAATTTAATTGTATCAATTTTTATTCCTATGTTTCACGTTGCTTCTGGTCAGTATTTCTATATTTCTGGGAGATGAATCAAACTGCACTGGATCCATAAAAATCCTCTGACTCCCCTGCCGTCAATACTTCAGTAATTACAAGTCAATGATGTGTACTGGTATACTGTATTCGATAGCATGTAGTCTCCCTAGATTATAATATATCGTTAAGTTCTTTTATTTACAAACCAGAAGACGGTTAGGTTTCTTAATAAAGAACTGAAATATTATGAAGGAAACAAGCAGAAAACTAAGATTGCTGTGTGCTAACTTTCATGGCAGGAGAAGGTATCTTTCTGAATTTCAGAGGTAAGTAAAACCTTAACTTCTGACATTGGAGCCATCTAAGTAAAAAAAAAAAATAATTTAACACTAAATTAAGAAATTTAGTTTAAACAGAAATTGGCAGCTTAAACTTTTTGCAATAGTGTCGTGACTCTTTAACAAAGACGGCAGTTCTCCACAAGGTCAACTATGGCCTAACTCAGTCTCTGAAAATACAGAGCAGTCTCCGAAGAATAAAGACCTTGGACTTTGTACTATAGTGTTTAAAATGACAACACCTTCTTACATAAATATCTGGATTTTACTGCCTTTTTTTTTTGTTTATTGTACATTTTAGAAGGCATTTCTTGCTTTCCAGTAGGACTAAGGCAGGGGTGCCCAATGTGTCGATCGCAATCGACCGGTAGATCGCAAAGGGAGTGCAGGTAGATTGCGTTGCATT
>JANRMT010062824.1:7248146-7270357 GCA_026402145.1 Polypterus bichir lapradei | reverse complement strand
CTTCCCTCTTACAAGATTTTAAAGTATTTTGCTGGGAGTTTGTGCCCATTCAGCCAAAAAAAAAACAACATTTGTTAGGTCAGGTCCTGATGTTAGACAAGAAGACCTGGCACACCATCTGCATTCCAATTCATCCCAAAGGTGTTCAGTAGGGTGGAGGTCAGAGCTACTTGAGTTCCTCCATGCCTCTATGAAGCTGGAACAGAAAAGGAACTTCACCAAACTGACAGCACAAAATTGTTTAAAATGTCTCTGTCTGCTGTAGCATTAAAAGTGGCCTTCATCAGAACCAAGGAGCTTAGCCCTGCCATTAGCCCTCCTCTATCAAACTTTACAATAAACACTATGCAGTCTCGAAGGTAGTGTTCTATTGTAATTCACCAAACCCAGACCGGTCCATCAGACTTCCAGATAGTGAAGCATGATTCATCACGCCAGAGAACACATTTGCACTGCTCCACGAGTCCATCGGTGGGCCCTGGCCAGAGTTTGCTTCTGCCTTGTGCCCTATGCTGGCTGGGATACTGCAGCCTTAGCCCCCACCAAAAATAAGCAAGCAGAAACAAAGAAACTGGATGGATGGATGGATTCTTTGGTTTATAGCAATTTTGAGTCAAGGTACTGATTTTTGAATTCTGAACTTGTTTTTTGATTTGATTTTTGTGGGCAAAGCTTTCCGATTTCTATTACCTTATATAATCGCGTATAAGTCGGGTCTTGAAACCCGAAAAATCGATCATAAAATCAGACCCCGACTTACACGGCTGTTCAAAAATACGACACTTAATTTTATTTATTTATTTTATTTTTTTACGTCGTCTTGTCTCCTCCACTCTCACCCCAGTTTCTAAGACGCATCGAATTTTGTTCAATTCAGCGACTTTTAATTTAAAAGCAGCTTCATATTTCCTTCGGATCGAATGCTCCCTCGTAGATAAGGGATGCTATTACAATAAAGGTGTATGAGGGTGCGAGATACACAAAATGGTGCAAACGTTGCTTCAGAATAGTTTGGGTATTCCCATGTGGTCACGTAGGCACAACGGAGAGAGAGAGGTTAGGAGAACGCGCTGATAACCGCGCATGCTGTACCCACATAGATAAAAAAATAAATAAAAAAAGGCCGTGTGCTCCGTGGTTTCTCTCTCAGGTGGGCGTCAGCATATCGTAATCTCTTGGACCAATTGCGTGAGTCTTCTGCATTCAATTTATACAACCGACATTTATAAAATACTAGAAATTAAACGATGAAATCAAGTCCCGACTTATCAGCGAGTATATATGGGACTTTATTTTTGAAGTTACTCTCTTTTTCTTAATATTAAAAGATTATTGTGCTTGTGTTTTTTAGGACAGGGTATCGTGGTGTTTCAGTTTTCATTTCTTTTGATTTTAAAGGCTATTGCTCCACTTGTTTGGCCGCTGCAGCTAATACACCTGCATCTTCAGTTTGGAGAGGTGTGTGTGGTAGTTCAGGTCTGGCTTTTATCTTTTGAGGCCTGCACCATTTTGAGTTTGGTGAACGGGCAGAGAAATCCCAACAGCTGCCAGGATTTACAAGACCCTCCATGAGTAAAAACTGGCCACAGATAACGGGTGGACTTGATAGTTTAGAAGCACAGACTGGCCCTAAAAGGGTTATCTGATTAAGAAAGAGTAAGGAATTAAAAAAAAACTGGGATATAATTACTATTATTTCTCTCTATTATATAAGAAAAATCCTGCACTGAGTCTTTTTTGAAGATTTTTTTTCCCAAGTCCTGCGAGTTGAGACTTTGGCCATGAGATGTTTTCAAGTCCCGGCCTCCTCTCAACCATATTCAACTACGCACACGGCCCTCTCACCCCTCATTCATGTGAATGCTTTTGACAGACACAGTTTCTGTTCTCTCCATTCTTATAAATTTTAACGTTTTCCTCACTTTAAGTTCCCAATTAAAGAAGACGTATTATGTCCAAATCTTATTGAGGAATTTAATCACGAAGGGTTATCAACAGAAGGAATGAGTACACAGGCAATCCTAGCACTGAGAAACAAAATTAAACTAATTAATGCAAAAATTGTTGATTGGTTACACTGCAGATTGTTTAAATGTGTATCAATCGACTCTGCTGAAACGGTTGGTGGTGATGGTGCGGAAGATGAGAACATCAACTTACAATATCCTGTAGAATATCTACAGCTGTTAACACCGTTGGGTCTTCCTCCACGTGAATTACTGTAGAAAGGATGATGTAGTCAAGAAATGTAATGTAGTCCATCTTCAGGGGATGACATTAGACACCAAAGGAGATCTTGATATGCCATTCGTATTAAAACGTTAACAGTTTCCCGTTAGAATAGCTTTTGTAAAGACAATTAACAAATCACAGAGACAAACATTCAAAAAAAAGTTTTATTCATAAGAGAGAAAGAAACAAAATTTACTCACGGGCGGTTATACGTCACGTAGTCACGATGAAAGTCCAAACACGGAATCAAAATTCAATGCGGTATTGACAAATTTAATTGTTTTTACTGAAGTTTTTCAGGAAAAGTGTAAATTTAAAAAGTTTTTGCGTGTTAAATTCAAAGCCAAACAGAATGAAATCGTATTATGCAACAAATAACTAACATAACATGAAACATAATTTACTTTCAAATTATTAAGTTTTACTATTTTTAATATGGTGTGACAGATAGGGGGCGCTGTCGTCCCCTTGCACCCTCAGACCAGACACCAGATAAAAGTTCCAAATATTGACTTTATTATTATAATAATGTGCACAAAGCACCACCACCTCCACTATACTCAAGTAACAATAATCACAATACAATAATCAAATCCTCCACTCCCAGACGCGTTGTCACCCTTCCTTCCAACTCCGCTCAACTCGCTGAGGTTTTCCCATAATCCTTTATAGTCCTTGACCCGGAAGTGCTTCTCTGTCTCTCTCTCTGTGTCCATGTGACTGGCAACACTTCCGGATCGGAGGAAAACTCCTTTTTCTTCAACCCGGAAGTATGTCATTTCTTCTGTCCCCGTGACTGGGACGTACTCCCGGGCTGTATGGAAAATAATCCTTGAGCCTCCCTGTGGCGTCCTCGGGCGGCACCCATGGTATCCAGCAGGGCTGTGAATAAAGACTCCATTGTCCATGATTCCCTGCTGGAATTCGGGGCACCTCCATGCTGCAGGGAGGGCTCCATCTGGCTGCCTGGGGGTATTGGCCGGGATGAACGGCCGGCCATATACCACAATGGTTAATTACTTGCTGTAATGTAAAATAGTTAGTTCTATTATGCATATGTAACAACATCCCCTATACGCGAGTGGCAGAACCCAGGGCCGGATTTAGATGAAAAGAGGCCCTAGGCTATTCCACTTATGAGGCCCTTTCACCTCCCATTTTTAAGTTTGTTCAAATTGCTAACAATTTGAATGTAGGCCCCTCTTGATCTTGAGGCCCTAGGCTGAAGCCTAGTTAACCTATAGGAAAATCCGGCCCTGGCAGAACCTCAGAGTGGCTAGCACGTAGCGCAGGCCTGGGGGTTGGCGATCAAAGCGAGCAGGAGGCAAAGCCCCCTAGTTTCTGATATTTTTGACAAGGAACATAAAATAATTTACATTGGATTTGACAGTAACGTAACAAATACCTTTAACCCTTTCAGAGGTCATTTATGACTTAAAAATGCTGATATCCTGAGACAGAAAATTAAGCCTTTCAGTAATGAAAATGCAAAAACAAGCAGGCCCCTTCTGTAAGGAACTTAACATCTGCAGTGTGCTGCGATTTGTTAAGCCTTGCCCGATTTTCTGTTATTAAGTGAACTTAAAACAGGGAGACTATAATTTTGTTAAAGGCATTTCAAAGATTAAATTCGCTTTAATGTTGTCCTGTAATACACAAACGATCTTAAATTCATTAGAAGTGGCTTTACTGATTACTTCACCACAAAGTATTTAAGGTTTACGGTTAAACAAAGTGATACTCATACCAAACCTTAAGCACAAACAAGAATTTACTCTAATCTGTAGGCATTAATCTTCATAAACAGACCTTTTCTACTGCCAAATACATAGGCACACGCCATCCTTTATTCCTGTCTTACCAGATGATCTCCTCCCAGAAGAGAACAAAAAGCAGGCCGTTCAAAATCCAATGTGTTAACTACGGTGAACTGCAGTACATTTGCCAATGGGCTACTTAATTTTAGCACAGTTTTATCATGCCATAATTAAAAACATGTCAAGCAAATGATCGATTTGCTTTTTATTATGGCACACAATTTTCATGTCCATTTAAAATTCAATACAAAAGCGCATTGCATTTTAATTGATATCCATAAATCTCATGTCTAACTAAAACCAAAGCAGACTTATTTCATTGAGCTTAGTGGCAGCTCTGTGCATTTGAATTGTGCCAAAACTAAAAGCAATCAAAAGGTGGGGCAGGGATAGTTGGGGTGGGGGGGGAAGAGGCATGCCAGTCTGCACTCTTGCCAAGGGAATCTGATAAGGCAGGGGATCCACCATCTCATTCAATAGGTGGAAGGTGGCGCTCTTAAATGATGATTTCATTCGCTTGCATGTTGTCGAAGTGAGGGAAAACAATATAATAATAGCTGGTTATCGCAGGGCGTATAAATCAAAAGCTACAAAGAAACCAAGATCAGTGACGCTAACGTGTTCAACAATGTTCAGTATTTAGTTAACACTGCTAACAACCCACCGCTGGAAAATATAACTGCACTGATTGATTTAACAGGTAGAAAAAGAAAACCATTTTAGCTTAACGTAAGAGTAAACCTTTTCTGCAAGACCATAAAACGTACTTTTCATTGTTTCAGTTAACCACTTCACAGTCCATCTTGATTAACCTTGTCCTTGCTGCCAGCATACAGAAACGGTTAGAACTGGGCTGCTTCTTTCATCCATCCATCCATTTTCCAACCCGCTGAATCCGAACACAGGTTCTTGGGGGGTCTGCTGGAGCCAATCCCAGCCAACACAGGGCACAAGGCAGGAAGCAATCCCGGGCAGGGTGCCAACCCACCGCAGGACACACACAAACACACCAAGCACACACTAGGGCACATTTAGAATCGCCAATCCACCTAACCTGCATGTCTTTGGACTGTGGGAGGAAACCCACGCAGACACGGGGAGAACATGCAAACTCCACGCAGGGAGGACCAGGGAAGCGAACCCGGGCCACCTAACTGCGAGGCTACCACTGCGCCACCGTGCCGCCCAGCCGCTTCTTTCACCAGCTGCTAATGTCAAAGTGAAAGCAGATCTCTGCAAAGTGGTCTAAATGAATTACAAATCCAATTGATCTTTTGAGCAATCACTCCTTTTAATGTGACACATTGCTCCTGTAGCCATTTACCATTAAAATTCTCAGCAGTAGTCCAGTGGATTTCATTTCATTATACTGTATGTGGAAGCTTCAGTTTGTGGTTTTGCCAATTAGATCATTTACAAGTAAGAATGAACCATTTATTTGGGGAAACTAGTTGCAATTAAACTGAACTGAAATTGGGAACCCCTCTAATCTATATACAGTACATGACGATAGCGCTTTCAGTATTGCACATTATAGAGGCCCTAAGTGGCTGCAGTCCTTGACATTACATTTTATATTTTTACATTTACTTGTTCCTCTGATGCTTTAAGCCAAAGTTACTGAAACATTGCAAATATCATTTATTCCATGCTGTATTTCCAGTGTTCGCATAGGCAGAAACTTACTGACAGGGAATCAGTCAGCTCCACTGCCCTTTGTTATCCAAAGCTTTAGCCACTAGAGGGCCTCACTGCTGCCAGATAACTGCTTACACATACATATGGATTGTATAATGACTTAGATTTATGTGTCAAGCTACCACTTTGCATTCTTGAATAGAAGCCACATGGAGTAATACCTGGTATGTCCCTTTTCAAAATGTATTGAAAGTTTTTTGCATCTATGTATCCATTATATAATGCTTATTCTATCTGTCTACGTTGTATTATGTACATGTGACAACATATCTGAATTGTCATCTTTACTATGGGAAGGGACATAAGAGTACCTGAAGAAAGTCTTTATGTACACAGACAGAATCAGCATATTGCCCACACTCAACACGGGCAGGATTTGGGTCACAAGGTACCCAAAGATACGGATTCAACTGACAAAATTCTGCTGTGAACTCTTGTATACCTCGAGCCCTTGGACAAACTGCCCACCACTACCAATTTCTGACATACAGGAGTCTGGCTGAAGTCAGTCACCTGGATGAGAACTGAACCACAAAGCGGGCACTTTAAACTAATGCCAAAACATGCCTTCAGGTGGTATATAAAAAGGGCAACTGGGTGTGCAGAGGGATTCCTTGAATTTGAAATCCAAATACGGTGAAAGGACTAGCAGGTCATGGACTGATCACTGGATGCTGAAAGAGAGGTAGGGAAGAGCATGAATGGGCAATGAAAGTAGGGCAGATCTCAGCTATTGTGCCAGTTTGTTGTTTCAGAGGTATCTCGAGTGCTCTTGACAGTAGGAGGAAGACGGTTTATGGCACTGACTATAGAAGAAACACAATAAAAGTTCTCTTTGGCTTAACTGGTAAAATACAGAGTATTGCCTCCTTCATTCTAAAGCTTGTCATAAAATTAGAAACAATGACCAATAAATCACATTGTATGTGACAAATAAAATCTGATTTGATTTTAAATCAGTAAGACTTTATATGGCAGCTTTATTTAGGTAACAGCACCTAATGTACAGTACTGGACACTTGGAGCAAACCTGACTTGATTAAAGCAGACATACTTCCCAGTTATTTATAAATGTGTATATATACTTTGTATGTGTGTGCATATCTATCTATTATATAGTGCCTTTCATATTTATCTATCTATCTATCTGTCATATAGTGCCTTTCACTCTGTCTATCTATCTATCTATTATATAGTGCCTTTCATATCTATCTATCTATCACATAGATATGAAAGGTACTATGTGATAGATAGATAGATAAATAGATAGATAGATATGAAAGGCACTATCTATCTATTTATCTATCTATCTATCTATCTATCATATAGTGCCTTTCATATCTATCTATCTATCTGTTATATAGTGCCTTTCATAACTATCTATATATCTGTCATATAGTGCCTTTCACTCTGTCTATCTATATATCTGTCATATAGTGCCTTTCACTCTGTCTATCTATCTATCTATCTATCTATCTGTTATATAGTGCCTTTCATAACTATCTATCTATCTGTCTGTCATATAGTGCCTTTCACTCTGTCTATCTATCTATCTATCTATTATATAGTGCCTTTCATATCTATCTATCTATCTATCTATCTATCTATCTATCTATCTATCTATCGCTATAAATTGAATGAGATCACAAGGAAATTGGGAGATTTGCTCAGCGTTATATAGTCAGTCAAAGTTGGGAATCTCAAACTAGCAACCTTGGAATAAAATCCAGTTTCCTTACCACAGGACCACACTGCCATCCTATAGAGCCATTGTATAATATATTGCATATACTGTATTTTGTCATAACTGGAGAATCTGACTTTGTGTCACCCTGTAGGGCAGCAGTGAGGACTGAAGCAGCACCCTCATGCTTTACAATTCAATGGTATCACCTACAAAGGTCTCAAAGTATTCGGTCCCCTTCATTTTCGACAGAATGTATTGTGTTGTAGATTTATTTTAAATGTATAAATTTGCCACTTTGGTGCCTCAATGTACACTCGGTTATTGATAATGACCGAGCAAAAACATGTTTTCAGGAAGATTTGCAAATTTGTTAAACTTCAAAAAGTGAAATGTCTCATGTCCGTTTTCAGACCCATAATTCGGTATTTTGCTCAAATTCCAGCTTTGAGTCTTTTTGGGTAGGTCTCTGCAATCTTTGCACTCCTGGATTTTGGAAGTTTCTCCCATTTTTCCTTGCAGATTCTCTAATGCTCCTTTTAGGTTGGATGGGAGCCATCTGTGAACTGCCATCTTCAGGTCTCTCAACACTTGTTCAGTGGGGGTTAAGTCAGGGCTTTGGCTGGGACACCTAAGGACACTCTGGAACTTGTCTTGATGCCACACCAGTGTGGTCTTGGCTGTATGCTTTAGGTCATCATTGTGCTGAAAATAAGCCATCTACCATTTAAACAAGCTAGATGGTCACCTAAGGCAGCAAAATTTAGGGTCCGTTCATTTTTTTTTTAACAATATCCAACCTGACTTTCAAACAATCTGAGTCAATGAGATTGTCTGTCTCCCATTAACCCCCTTACTTGTCCACTTTAATAAAAGGATAAGTGCTTATATGTCTTTCCATATGTCCGTCGTATTGCTATGTTTCAGTCACTCTAGCAGACGCCGCTTCACAAAATTTTTAGTAATAAAATGTATAGCATTTGGCATTCCAATATATGGTGCATCACAAACATTAGCACTGATTTCACAAATCCCATACCAAATAGCATGCAACAGAGACACATGTAGTTCATGGTGCACTTCAAACATTAACTCTGAGGTCTATTTTGATTACATAGATTTCAACATGTCTTAGATGGGTAGCACAGTTAATTTTATATTAATTTAATGTACAGTATGCATTGGGTCAGCTTGCAAGGCAAGAACAATACCTGGATGGGGTGCCAGCCCATTACAAGGTGAGCACACACATCAGGGCCAATTTATCATTGCCATTTCTCCTCACTTGCTTACGTTTCAACTGTGAAAGGGAACTGGAGCACCAGGAGCAAATGTGGGCACAGGGAGAACCCAGGACTTGAACCCTGGTCTCATTGTTGCAAGGCAGCAGCACTACCACCACTGTGCCATCCACTGTTCTAAAATGCCAAGTCAAATTTACATTCATTTACCTAACATGTAGTTTTCATTCATTCATTTTCCACTTTTTATCCGAGGATGGGTCGGGAGGGGCCCGCATGTCCCTTTCCTCAGTCACACTTGCCAACTCATACGGTGGGATCCTAAGGCATTTTCATGCCATGTTGGAAATCCTGCCTCCTGCCAAAGACCTCGGGTCTTCCCTAGGGGTCTCCTCCCAGCTGGTTGTACCCCACTGGTTGTCCATTCCTAGTTGGTTGTGTCTGGGAGGCGTCTGTAGCAGATGTCCAAACCCTCAAAGTGTCGGGTCTGCAGTTCTACTCCAAGTCCCTCCTGGATTTCTGTGCTTCTTACCCTCTCTATATTTTTGTTTTACATAAATTATCAAGAATTATGAAATTCTTTCAAAGAAATGTATACCTATAAGTCCACATAAAATGCATAAGTGTCAATTCATAATTCATTTAAACTATGAAATAGTATCCAGTTAAGACTATATGGAAGGGTAAAGTATCAATAACATTACATCTGCGGTACTCTTATGAAGAAGAAGGGGTCATACGATTGGGTGGGGTTTTTTTTGGGGCGGGGGGGAGCTATAGCCGGCCCAACACACACACAGGTGTACGGGGTGGGTGCGTTGGTTGGTATTCTAACACCCGTCGTTTTCCACTTTAAATTTTGCAGGCAGCGTGGTGTAGCGGTATAGGCTTTGGATCTCAAACCCGGACACTGTGTGACCCTGGCCAAGTCACTTCACCGGTCTGTGTGCTCCAATAGAAAGAACACAATAGAAACGTAAACCAATTGTATCTGAAAGGCGACAGCCAAATAAGATCATGTAAAATGTGAATACAAAGCTCACTTTTAGTTCGCGACCCAACATCATTTTGGAAAAGAAAACTAAACAGCAAAAGAAAAAGAAATCCCAAGCAAACAAGTGACCGCCGCGCAAGCCCCGCAGCCTCGCGTCACTTCGCGTCGCTCGCCCGGTTCGCAGGTCAGGTCGCGAGCGCACGAGGGCGGCGCCGGCGGGATTGGTGACGTCACGCTGGAATGAGGGAGTGAATGTTCCGGGTCAAAAACTGGAATGAGAGGAAATTAACCTGAGGGAGTCGGTGGACTCCTGCGCAGAGATGTAACTGACGGGCATTTCAAGCTGGAATACAACGCACCGAGAACACGGGGGGACGTTGTTTTTCTTTTATAAGGGTAAAGTCGAGGGGAGAGATTTGACGAAGCAAAGCAAAGCAAGCAAGCAAACAAACAATACGCGAGCGCTAAGCGCCGGCCAGAGAAGCAGCAGGGTTGGAACCGACGGTGACTGACTCCCGACGTGAACTTTTGTTTATCTCCCCAAGAAGAGAACGAAGTTTATTACAGCCGACGTGTGTTGGAGGAGCTGACCAGGGGCGGGGGGCACCAGTTGAAACGTGCTGTTGGAGTTGCCTCCCCTCCCCACATCGTTCTCGTCCCGGCGGTGTTTTCTCTCTCTCTCTCTCTCACTCGGATACCTTTATTTTATTTTTCCTTTGTGACGGTCTTGGGGTTTGGAGGGGAGAGAGAGCTGGATTATTCTCTTTGAAACCCCGAGGGCCGAAATAATGTTCCACTGCATCCCTCTGTGGCGGTGCAACCGACACGTCGAGACGGTCGATAAGAGGCACTGCTCCCTGCTCTCCGTTCCCGATGAAATCTATCGCTACAGCCGGACTCTGGAGGAGCTTCTACTGGACGCCAATCAGCTGCGGGATCTGCCCAAGGTGAGAAGAAAGGGAGGGGAGAGGGAATGCGGATCCACCGGCGCAGCCAGCGTCGGTGGAGGTGTGTGTGTGTTTGTGTGTGTGAGAAACTCTCGAGCTGCAGCACAACAAACTTCTAGGCAGCTCCTTTTATCGCATACGCTAGTGAAATGATCGAGTTGTAATAAACCGTTGCTTTTATATAGCGCCTTTTAGAGAGAACATGAGAGACTCTTTACAAGAATCGAAGTGCCCGAGACGTTTAAAATCTGGGATGGCCAACTCCGATTCTAGTGGAGTTTACAGGCAGCTGGGTGTCAGGACCCAACACTAGAATGGGTAGGGGAAACCTGCAGTTCTGCACATTTCTATATATTTTTGTTTATCCCAATAAATATGTTAAGTTCCAATTGAGCGTATGAATTTCTATAATCCAATTTCTGTAAATTTCTATAGGAGAAAGTAGGGTGAAATGACTCCTTTTATTGGCTAACTAAATCGACTAGAAATGCAAGCTTTCGAGGCAGCTTCATCAGGTGAGGTGTAACAAAGAAACTGAAAAATCCTCTCGCTTATATTGGGACCCAATGGAAGAAACTAGCCCACTTGGACAGCGATGTCATATCTCGACATTTTATTAGTTCATTGTTCTTTTCTTTCACGGTTAATTCATCTCAGGTGTATTCATTTGGCTAAAATTTGAACAAAAAGGTTGTTAATGTGAAAGAAAAAAAATCACTTTGCTGTCCCAATATAAGCGTGAGGGGATTTTTCAGTTTCTTTGCTACACCTCGCCTGATGAAGGGGCCTTAGCTGCCTCGAAAAGCTTGCCTATTGTAATCTATTTAGTTAGCCAATAAAAGGTGTCATTTCCCCCTACTTTCTCCTGTATCACTCTGTGGCTAACACGGTACGACACTTTACTGCTATGTAAATTTCTATATAAAACACTTCAGTTTTCCTTTGTCATGCCGTCCGTTTAGTTAACGGGGGTCGCCAACTCCGGTCGGCCGTGGCTGCAGGTTTTCATTCTAACCCTCTTCTTAATGAGGGACCTGTTTTTGCTGCTAATTATCTTCTTTTGAATTCATTTTCATTGACTTGCTCTTGAAGACTCGGACCCCTTGTTTCTTTTTCCTTACTTAGCTGCGAAACAACAATGAGATCCCTGTGTGGAGTTTGCATGTTCTCCCCGTGTCTGCGTGGGTTTCCTCCCACAGTCCAAAGACATGCATTGGCGATGCTAAATTGTCCTGTGTGTGTGCTTGGTGTGTGTGTGTGTGTCCTGTGGTGGGCTGGTGACCTGCCTGGGATTTGTTCCTGCCTTGCGCCCTGGATTGGCTCTAGCAGAACCCCGTGGCCCTGTGTTTGGATATAGCGGGCTGGACAATGACTGACTGACAATAATGAGATACAAAATGAGCCAAAACAACTGGTGTCCATCATACAATATCTGAAAATAAAGAAAGGTGACGGTCTGAGGAATGTCGATCTGCTCAGGTCCCCAAAACATTTTACCAGAGCTCTTAGAAATTTCAATTTTCAATTTCAGAAATGTCTGCTAATGCACCACGAGGGCAGCAACAAACCATGGAATTAAAGGACGAGTTTAATAAATGACGAGACTCGGCACCTCATTAAGCAACTGGTTGGAGTGAAATTAGTTGGAGTTTGAGGCCCTGACTTCGGTGGTCTTCTGTCGGCTCCCTCACTTCACATTTCACCTCAACCTGGGTGCCTTTTTAAGGAAAGAAATGAAGCAGAGGAACAATGAAGAAATTCAGGGGAACAAATCTTAAAAAAAAAACAAAAAAAAACAAGTCCATTAAAATGAATTCACAAGGTGGCACAGTGGCGCAGTGGGTAGCGCTGCTGCCTCACAGTTAGGAGACCCAGAAGTGGAGTCTGCATGTTCTCCCCGTGTCTGCGTTGGTTTTCTCCCACAGTCCAAAGACATGCAGGTGAGGTGCATTGGCGATCTTAAATTGTCCCTAGTGTGTGCTTGGTGTGTGTGTGTGCCCTGCCCGGGGTTTGTTTCCTGCCTTGCGCCCTGTGCTGGTTGAAATTGGCTCCAGCAGACCCCCGTGACCCTGTAGTTAGGATATAGCGGGTTGGATAATGACTGACTAACATTATATAAAGTTATTGTCTGTTTATCTGCATTGTTATCACTCTTTAATATTGTTCTTTATCAGTATGCTGCTGCTGGAGTATGGGAATTCCCCTTGGGATTAATAAAATATCTATCTAATCCTGCCTACTATACTAAAATTAAAATCTATTCTATCTATCTATCTATCTATCTATCTATCTATCTATCTATCTATCTATCTATCAGCTCAAACAGGGCACTCATTTTAAAAGAAGGGTTAGAATGAAAACCTGCAGCCCCGGTGGTCCTCCAGGACAGGACTTGGCGACCCCCGGTTTAGTACACAAGTACCGGCTTTAGGCTTCAAACCTTCTGTGTGATGCCACTTCACCAAAAGAAATGTAAAGCAATTGTACCTCAAAGGCGTCGGCGCCAACTCAAAAATGTAAAATGTGACTGCTGAGATCGCCTCTCGTTTGTTGCCAGCGTCTGAATGACAAGTGCAATCCATTGTATTGCTAAAAAATGCCCCCTTTCTTAATTAGTAACCAGTTACTGCTGCCAATTTAACATGAGGAGTGTAGCTTTTATTTATTTTCTTCTCGTAAAGGGCAGCCAAGTAATAAAGAGAGAGAGAGAGAAAGCAAGTCGACAGGTGACCAACAAACTCGTGGGTCTTAAACAGGCCACCATTCTCAATTTCCTTTTTATATGTTAATGAAACAAACTCCGGAATAGCAGGTTTGAAAATGAATGGACTGATGACTGAATTCCGTTAGAACAAGCTGGACGAGAATGGGCCATTCAGTCCCAACCAAATTTGCCAGTCCTATCCACCAGATACGTCCACAGTAACATCAAGTCAAGTTGAGAAGGGTCCCAAAGTCCAATCGTCTACCCCACTACTTGGTTCACTTGTGCTCCATTCTGTTTGAAGTGGGTGGGCCGAGTTTCTGAACTCCTAGTTGGAATTTTCAACTGGATTTACACCCCTCGCCAAGTCGGATTACCGACTCCCAAACTCTGGGCTGGTCTGTCAAGCCCAAGGTTGTCTCACTTCAGATAAAGATACAATACAATTTATTTTTGTTTAGCCCAGAATCACACAAGGAGTGCCGCAATGGGCCTTAACAGGCCCTGCCTCTTGACAGCCCCCCAGCCTTGACTCTCTGAGAAGACAAGGAAAAACTCCCAAAAAAAAAACCCTAGTAGGGAAAAAATGGAAAAAACTCTAGGAAAGGCAGTTCAAAGAGAGACCCCTTTCCAGGTAGGTTGGGCGTGCAGTGGGTGTCATAAAGAAGGGGATCAATACAATACACAGAAAAGAACAAATCCTCAATACAGTATACAAATAAATTCTGCTCGGTACTTCTAAAATTTTTAACAGTAGATGATATCCCATAATATGATTTGGATTTATTTAGAGTCCTGGAGACCTCAGCCATCAAGCTGCCTCCTCCATTTGGCCAGTGCTGGGCCAGCCAATCCGATGAAAGGACCCCTCTTTCCCACGATTCCTGTGATCCTCCATCAGGGATGACTTTAGGCAGGCAAAACAACTTGGCAGGTGGGCCGTGGCACCAAGTGCCACATTTGAGTACCAAGTAGAGAATAGAATAGGTGAGGGTTAGTAACAAATTCTAACTCTCATGTTACTTCTGTTTTAGTGCTAATGATTAACAACAGAGATGCAGTCTGCACAGTTCATCAGCAGCTCTAGTCAGGGTGTGCTAAAGTGAAGTCGTGAGATTTAAAAGCTGAGACTGAAGGGGCATCTCTTATACAAACAGGCAGACCACTCCACAGTTTAGGGGTCCTGTAACTAAAAGCTCGACCTCCCACTGTTATTTTATTAATCCTTGAAGTCATAAGCAGACCGGCATTTTGAGATCTTAATGTGCGCTCGGGTTTGTAAGTCATAATAAGTTCAGACAAGTAAGCCGGACTTCGGCCATTTAATGCTTCATATGTGAAAAGGAGGATTTTGAAATCTGCCCTAAACTTAACTGGGAGCCAGTGTAATGACTCTAGATCTGGAGTTATGTGTTCGTATTTTCTTGTTCTTGTAATAATGATGGCAACATACTCTGCGGACTTTAGTGAAAAGCTCTCGTATTGTACCATTTATCAGCACTTCTGTGTCTCCGCCAGTGTGTTACTGTGGTGTTTGGGTATGCGAAATACTGCGGGTTGTGCTGCTTATTCCGATTGAGCAAAGGTTTTCCTGGATATGTCCACATTGGTTTTTCTGAACGTTTTACTGGAATGTGGTTCGAAGTCATTCCCATCTCCGACTTCCGAGGTTTAAAAAATAAAAAGTCAGAACAATTCCACATGTCTGTGGTTCTCTGTGTGAAGAAAAAAACTCCTTAATGTTTGTGAGAAATGTCCCCTTAACAAGGTCCCAGTTGTGTCACCTGTGTGCTCTGATTCTGTCACACCAGTCCTAACCAAAAATGATTTGTGTATCTGTGGCTACCATCCAAAAATACTGCCCAAAAAAAATGAAAGGAGCCCTTTGTAATGAGAGTACAGCATCAAGTCAGTGACAATTGTGGGCTGTTAATCTGCTCTGTGAAGTAGCAGAGGGGCTTGTTCATCAATTTCAGCTGCTTTGGTGAACAATGAGACGACCCCCCCCCAAACAGCAACGAATGGGTTAACAGGTGGAGGGAGGCCACTGACATTATCCCCTCTTCATCTGTTTTGTCTCTTGTTTTGCATTTGGCTACAGTCAGTGTCACTACTGGTAGCTTGAGGCCATACCTGGACCCTACAGAGGTGGCGCTGGTAGTCCAGCTTCTCCAGGATGGCAGGCACATCAATACTTGGCATTGCCCGAAGGTTTACTGCGTCTCCCAGCACAGTCTCAAGGGCATGGAGGAGATTCCAGGAGACAGACAGGCAGTTACTCCAGGAGAGCTGGACAGGGCCCCTCGTAGAAGCAGGACCCACTGGTATCTGCTCCTTTGGGCAAAGAGGAACAGGACGAGCACTGGCAGAGCCTACAAAATGACCTCCAGCAGGCAAGCAGACCACTGGTGTGAATGTCTCTGACCAAACAATCAGAAACAGACTTCATGAGGGGGGCCTGAGGGCGCGACGTCTTCTAGTGGGCACCATGGAGCTCGATTGGCATTTGTCGTAGAATAACAGAATTGGCAGGTCCACCACTGGCGAGCGCCCTGTGCTTCTCACAGATGAGAGCAGGTTCACCCTGAGCACATGTGACAGACGTGAAAGGGTCTGGAGAAGCCGTGGAGAACGTTATGCTCCCTGTGACATCGTTCAGCCTGACCGGTTTGGTGGGCTGGGGAGGGACGCACAGACCTCTACAGGCTAGACAACGGTGGGCACCTTAACTGCCATTAGGTATTGGGATGAAATCCTTGGACCTATTGGCAGACCCGATGCTGGTGCAGTGGCTCCTGGTTGGCCTCATGTGGCGAGAAAATGAAGGAATTGATACCATTGACTTGCTCCTACCCCCCACGCTCACTCGCCTGACTTCAATCCAATAGAACACCTCTGGGTGTCGCATTATGTTTGGGTCCATCCGACGCCTCAGCCTGTCCAGGAGCTCAGTGATGCCCTGGTGCTGATCTGGGAGGAGATCCCTGAGGACACCATCTGTCATCTCATTAGGACGTTGTCAGGCCTGGGGGTGGGGGGATACAAACTACTGAGTACCATTTAGTTTCGGCCAAATGGATTTGCCTGCCTGCCACATCATTTTTTCCTTTTGATTTTCAGGATGTCCCTCATTTTCATTTCCATCTTTTTGTTCCTCACACATCGCCATGTCAGTCCATAGCAGTAGAGATGGCCAGCAGGATTGTTTTCTCCATTGAGATCTGATGTGGTCCTTACATTTTTTTTTTTTGAGCAGTTTATTTTGTGGACCAGTGCAGATTGGTATTTCTCAGTCCTTCCCTTTTGCTTTTCAAAAATACTCACACCTTCATTTTTTTTCTTTTTACTATATTTTTATTGAGATGACATGTTGCGTGAAAGCCTTGGGTGTAAATGAGCTCTAAAAGCCGAGTCCCATTTCGTGATTTTTTTTTTTTTTTTTCGTTTTCAAGGCACTTTCAGTTGTAGGGCAGCACGGTGGCGCAGAGGGTAGCATTGCTACCTCGCAGTTAGGAGACCCTTAAGGGTTCGCTTCCCGGGTCCTCCCTGCGTGGAGTTTGCATGTTCTCCCCGTGTCTGCGTGTGTTTCCTCCCACAGTCCAAAGACATGCAGGTTCGGTGCATTGGCGATTCTAAATTGTCCCTAGTGTGTTGTTGGTGTGTGGGTGTGTGTGCCCTGTGGTGGGCTGGCCATGTGGGGTTTGGGCCTTGTACTTTCTGAACCAGTTGTAGCCTGAAGGACACTGGCTCCCCACCTTTTTTTTTTCTTTATATCCCCTGCACCCCTAGAAAATATTTGACTTATGTTTCCCCCCATAATTCTTATCACTTCTGAGGGTGAAGGAGTCAAGTATTCTAATTTTTGGATTGCAAACGGTACTACGGGTGACCAAATTGAACTAGAAAAAAAGAAAAAGCTTTAAACTCTGTGCGTAAAATTGAAATCTAAATTAAGATCTTTGCCTTTTTTTTTTTTTTTAAATCTCGATATATCTTGTAAATGTCATGTGACGCTCAGACACAATTAACTGACAATCTGGGAAGTTGGGGTATCCCACGAGGCATCGAGTGCTGTGAGGAAATGACACGCGGTCAACAATTCAGGGGGTCTGGGGAGCTGGAGATCATCGTGAAGTATCAGGTGCTGCTAATTAGTGACACACAATTGATGAGCTTGGCCCCCCCAAAAACATCCCCCCCAAGGATAATACCTGGCACTGCACTTCAAAAACAGAGGCACTGCACAGTTAAAATTGCTGCAGGACTGCCAGCCAGGAGAGATGGGCTGAGTGGAAGCAGCCGGTGTTCTCTCCAAATCGGTCCCCCTATCTGACAGAAATGTCAATCGGATCTTAAAATCCGTGCCAGGACTCGGCCTTCTCTAGGAGTCATTGCAAGGTCCAAAATCCATGTAGTCGCCTTTCCGAACACAACGAGGACAGGCTGTCCTGCAGCTCATCCACAGGTGACAGTTGTAGGCACCATGTTTGATTCTTTTCATTTCATAGGACAGTAGCACTGACCAATAAAAGACCCTCAAACAGGCGGCACACCGCTAGACACCGATTGGTGGGGGTGCTCTCTAATATCGGGGGGGCGAAATCCCTGAAAGACAATGAGGGCCGTGGCCCAGTGACTGGCCTGCAACTCGCTCTGATAAAATCAAGCCGTCTGATTGGTCTTTAGTTAGTAGGGTGGGCTCCGTCTGCGTGAGAACTGATTAAAGCTCATCAGGAATTACAAAGCATTGAATGCAATAATGAGGCCGAATGAACTCGCGTGGTTTGGACCTCCCAGATAGGAGACAAGTTTGTCTGTCTGGTGTTGCGTGTTTTACTTGCCTCGCCGGAATGGAAAAGAGAGAGAGGGCCGAGAATGGCATACCTGTGAACCCTTTGTACGGCGGCCAGCTCCAGTACTGACTGTCAGAAAATGGGGCGAGCGCATCTGTGCTGGACGGTCCACACTCGGTTAGTAAATGTGACGTGGACGGCAGTTTTCAGTCGTTTTAAATTGTCACCGTCTGGCAGAGAGATCAGTAACTGAAGTCGGCAAAGCTGATACCCCTTATGACTTTAAGTTGTGCAATGTGACATCCGCGTTGATCAGCCTGGTTGGCGTCTCATTATTTTATTATTATTTTATCATCAGTATGATGCTGCTGGAGTATGTGAATGTCCCCTTGGGATTATAAAGTATCTATCTATCTATCATATAGTGCCTTTCACTATCTATCTATCTATCTATCTATCTATCTATCTATCTATCTATCTATCTATCTATCTATCTATCTATCATATAGTGCCTTTCACTATCTGTCTATCTATTATATAGTGCCTTTCACTATCTATCTATCTATCATATAGTGCCTTTCACTATCTATCATATAGTGCCTTTCACTATCTGTCTATCTATTTATCATATAGTGCCTTTCACTATCTATCTATCATATAGTGCCTTTCACTATCTATCTATCTATCTATCTATCTATCTATCTATCTATCTATCTATCTATCTATCTATCTATCTATCTTATAGTGCCTTTCACTATCTATCTATCTTATAGTGCCTTTCACTATCTATCTATCTTATAGTGCCTTTCACTATCTATCTATCTATCTCTATCTATATCTATCTATCTATCATATAGTGCCTTTCACTATCTAGCTATCATATAGTGCCTTTCACTATCTGTCTATCTATTTATCATATAGTGCCTTTATCTATCTATCTATCTATCTAGATTTTCTTTTTAGATTATTTTATAGCAAGGCTTTATGGTGACGGTCCTAACTTGGAACGTAAAACCTACCATTTTCTTTACTATTCTTAGTTGCTCCTTCACACACTCTCACTCACACATTCATTTATAGGTCTTTATTTTAATCTGTTATGTCATTCTAAAATGAAGCTGATGGTTAAGAGAATTTTTACTAAAAACGAAATGTTAGTGGTGGTTGAAGTGGCTCCCCCCCTTACTGTGTAAGGCACTTTGAGTTGAGAGAAGAGCACAACAACAGCAGCATTTATTTCCAGAGCACATTTTCACACAAATGATGCTTTACATGATGAACACAAAATAAATAAGAAAATAGAACTAGGGAACACTAATTAACAAAGAATAAAACTAAGGTCCGATGGTCAGGGAGGACCGAAAAAAACAAACAAAAAGAAAAAAAATAAAATCTTCAGGAGGTCTGAGGCCACAAGACCACCCAGCCAGCCCCCTCTACGCATTCTAAACTCACATAAAGGACCTCAATCAGTCCTCGTGGTATTCAGGGTTCTCGTGGAAGAACTTGATGATGACGGTCATGTGGACTTCTGGCCTTCAATCCATCAATGTAGGGACATCATGGAGCGCAGGTAGGCAACATAGAAAACTGGAAAAAGAACAGAAGAGGAAGTAGGGGTTAGTATGGATTACGGAGCCACCAGGAATGATATTGATAATTAAATGCATATACAAAGCATCAGCTCTGAGAAAGCCATCTTACAGTAATGAGTTTTTATCAGTTTATTAAAGTGCTCCCCTGTATCAGCCTGGCGAGTTTCTATCGGTCAGCTATTCAGATTTTAGATGCCTAACAGCAGAAGGCCGCCCGCCTCACCACTTCTTTTAAGTTTAGCTCTTGTAATTCTAAGCAGACCCTCACTTGAAGATCTGAGGTTACGATTTGGAGTGTAAGGTGTCAGACATTCTGAGATACAGGATGGAGCAGATTATTGAAGGCTTTGTAAACCATCAGCAGTATCCATTCATCCATAATCCAACCTGCTATATCCTAACTACAGGGTCTCAGGGGGTCTGCTGGAGCCATTCCCAGCCAACACAGGGCGCAAGGCAGGAAACAAACCCCAGGCAGTGCGCCAGCCTACACACACACACTGAGCACACACTAGGGAAAATTTAGGATCGCCAGTGCACCTGACCTGCATGTCTTTGGACTGCGGGAGGAAACCCATGCAGACACGGGGAGAACATGCAAACTCCACGCAGGGAGGACCCGGAAAGCGAACCCGGGTCTCCTAACTGCGAGGCAGCAGTGCTACCCACTACGCCACCGTGCCGCCCATCAGCAGTATTTTAAAGTCAATTCTAAATGGCACTGTTAACCAGTGTAGTGACGCTCAGACTGGTGTGATGTGTTTGGATTTTCTTTTCCTTGTTAAGATTCTAGCAGCTCAATTCTGCACTCGTTGTAATTGATTATTGTCTTTGTTTGGTGGTCCTGAGAGGAGTGCGTTACAGTAATCTAGCCAACTGAAAACAAAAGCGTGAACTCATTTCTCAGCATCTTGCAGTGTTATAAGCAGGGCTGTAGAGTCGGTAGATAAATCCTCCGACTCGTTAGTTTCCGGTACTTCTGACCCCGACTCCCCAGTACTTAATATGTTAAAGTATTTTCCATGTTGATTGAAGGAAGCCAACATACACATCATTTAAACACAGAACTACTGGCTAGGATGCTGACTGTCTACCATATTGGCCAGTTTGAACCCCTGAACACCTATCAGGCCATAGCACACACCTCCATGTACATCATGCCACTTGTTAAACACATTATATCTGAAATAAAATGAAACCACTTTTTGTAATGTACCATAGTCCAGATTACAATATGTGAGTGTCAGGTTGTTTATTCACACTAGTAGTAACACTCGGCTTTATTCTTACGTCAGAGAAGTACTTCATTAGGACTATTGTTTGTGAAATGGGACATTTGAACTTGTAATGGAAAAAAAAAAATATAGCACTTTAAATTTATTAGGAGTCGGTACATTTTAGCAGACCCCGACTCCAGGTACCTAAAGTTGTCTCCGACTCCTCGACTCCACAGCCCTGGTAATAAGGAGATCTAACTTTTGTTATATTTCTTAAGTGAGAAAATACTGTCCTAGTAATCTGATTAATGTGTGATTTCAAATTCAGGTCAGAGTCCGTAATTACCCCTAAATTATAAATATAAAGAATTATTGTTCTCTACCAGGAACGTGCTAAGACGTCTTTTTGGTTGTGACAATCTTAAGAAGGACAAAAAAAAAAAGCAGAAGCTGACGAGTATCCTTTGTTGTGTGTTTATTTACAAATAGTTTTTGAATAACGTGAAGATCAATCGCACACACGGAGAGCGGCGCTGGTTGGCTAACTTCCTATATTTAGATTTTTTTTTTTCTCACAGGCCAACTTCATTTGTCATCTCTCGTTTCGTCATGATTTATACAAATCATACTTCCCCATCTTGAAATGCCAAATGGGAAGTCTGCTCATAATTGTCAACCGTGTTTTTTTTTTTTTTTGTTCTACACCTTGACATTTTATGTCACTTTCATTTTCGAGAAATGAAGTCAATGCGGTTAAATCGATTGACTGCGGTCATTCTGGCTTTTCTCACGGTTAAATTTCACGTCCTAACTTTAAAATAGAAAACTGCTTGCAGTTTCTTTTTGTTTTGTTTTAATTAAATCAAGATTAGCCGCCCGCGTTGTTTTCCAGTGGAACGCGTATTCACCTGCTGTATCAGCAACATGGGGGCAGCAGTTGGAGACTTGGTAAGGGGATGTGTGTTCTTCACACAGAGTCACCCCTATAACCCCAGACACAACCTCACAGACACAAGTTGAGCTTTAAATAAAAGGTTTATTAATTCAAGTTGCTGTTCATGCAGACTTTTTGCTACATCGTCGTCATATCGATTGGTATCGCCGGCGCCGCCGCAAGTGGCAGCCATTCCAGCAGCTCAGTGTCTGACTTTATCTTTTTACCTTTTTTTTTTTCTCTATTTTTCTCTATTTCACTGATCACTTCTACCACTTTCTTTTATGTGGAATCACTCCCTGGACTTCGTGAATTTTCCCTTGGGATTAATAAAGTATCTATCTATCTATCTATC
>JANRMT010062824.1:7200492-7246658 GCA_026402145.1 Polypterus bichir lapradei | reverse complement strand
TTAAACACACACGATATGATAAAGTCGTCGTCTTCTCTCTTCTTGTTGTTCTTCTTCTCCACTTCTCCCAGGTGAGCTTCATCCATCCTCTACTCCCGACAGCAACTTGTAGCTGGGCTACGTAATAATAAGTAATTTGTTACTTTTTGTCTGTGCTGAGTTGCGTTTTGTTTTCATCGTCCCGTTTACTGTCCGTTATGTGTGCGTCAGTAAATGTTGTCCCCCTGTAAGTGAAGAGGAGAAGGATGATGGAGACGAGACCGCAGCCCTGAGATGGAAATCGCCTGTTTGGATCCAATCTCCAGTTACATCCGGGACATTCTGCATTTAACTCTTTTAGGGCGGATGTCGAGTTTTGTCAACACACGGGGTTATGGACGGATGTCAACCAGGGGCAGAGGGCAAAAAAGAGCTGTAAACATTGATAAAAGGCACCGTTACGTTATAGAGTAGACCCTCTCTGCAAGGAGGACTGTTAGACTTGTTGACTTGACGTTGAGTCTCTGTGTGTGCTTCAGTGGCGTAGAGCAAATAACGTCTACAGCGGCATCGACATCAAGCGAGAGTGAAGAGAATGAACCCTCGTTTATCACGGTTAATCCGTTCCAGACTCTACCGTGATAAATGAATTTTCGCGAAGTAGGATTCTTTATTTATAAATCGAATATTTTTGCAGTTAGAGTATAGAAAACCTGTTTACAACCTTCTAAATACGTTTTTTAACATTATTAGAGCCCTCTAGACATGAAATAACACACTTTAGTCACCATTACACTCGTATTACCCAATATATTAGACAAAATAAGAGAAAATAAGACATATTAGACGTTACAAATGTATTACTACTAGGCTCACCCGCCTTTTAAGGCGACCGACTTTTATCCTCAATTTGTGTGCGCTCTATGTGTACATCAGGCATGTAAGTGTAGGGAATGAGAACATTAAAGTGCCCATTCATAACATCTCCCGAAAACCTAAGTATTTTTTATCCACTCGAATGCCTGTCCAAAGTCGTACAATGTCAGCCCGAATCTGTACCGTTAAAGACGGAGTTTCATGCACTAAATAAGCTATAGATGAGAATAAGCAAGCACCATCTCCCCTGATATTTACTACGCGGTGAGGCATTTGTACTCCATCAACATTAATTATTTCCAGAGACATAATTTTGTCTATTTTTCCAGCGCATCGCGCACAAAAGCAAGGGAACGATGGGAGCACCAGAACTCTGCTCACATCATGTCGTTTCGTACCGCAAACCGCAAGTAGTAAGTCTGTGATAAGCGGAATACCGCTACGCTTTCCACTCACGGGACGGAAGGACAATCCCGACCCGCTTTTATATAGTAGATTATTGTACTGTACATTTAATTACACACACACAGTTCTTACACACAACCACTAACCTATGAAGGCACAACCTCAGTAGGAGAGTCTTCTGGTGGTGCAGTATATTCAGCAGGTGCATTGTTGTCTTCTTCCGCTGAAGGAGTACTAGGAGTAGGCAGTGGGTGTCTGGGTGCGCGGCTGAAGAACATCTTGATAGGCAGTTGCTGGCGCTGTCTTTTCATATGCGTGAGGAGGCTTTTGTACGGTAATGCCATCTTTGATCATATCCAAGAGTTTCACCTTCTTCTGGATAGCAAGCATCTTCCTCCAGCACTTAGTTTTATTGTCAGAAGGCTTAGAAAAAGCAGCACGTTTAGGAGCCATCGTGGGGCTAAGATAAAAGTTCTCAGAAAGCGCATGCGTAGTGACGTAAGAGTGTATGAGAATAAATCGTGATAGAGTGAAGCCGCAAAAGTCGAAGCGTGATATAGCGAGGGATCACTGTATTGCTGAATCGCACTCTCACTTTTCACAGACCGATTTTGATGCAAGTGATCTGGAGATCGAAAACGAATGTTGGGTACCTGCATCAGCTGATCGGTCCCGAGCTGATTGCTTAGCTGACACACTTAGGGTAACGTTCACCTGGCAGGACTAAACAAACAACTCATCGAACTCTGATTTTCATATTCTGAGTGAGTGAATCACAATTGGGTTGTTAGTATATTGGCGATAACTTGCATTTATTGAGGCACAAAGCAGGGAATATAAAGAAGTACGGTGATCCCCTGCCTATCGTGGAAGTCACGTTCCAGACCCATCAGCGATAGGTGAAAATCTGCGATCTAGAAAGACCATATAAGGAAACTTTTTTTTTTTTTATAGTTTAAGCCTTAAAATATCCTGGCACTGAAGGTTCTCGTGGAGCACAAACGTGAATATCGGCAGAGTTTCTTTGCAGCCTTTTGTCGATTTTCGCAGAGCGTTCGACTCAGTTGATCGAGCTGTGGCCCTGTGGGACATCCTGAGGGTTTGCGGGATCCCCTCGAGGTTGCTGGATATCATGGCCGGCCTGTCCGCTGGTACGGTGAGTGCTGTGCAGAGTGGAGGCAGGACCTCTGCGTTGTTCCCAGTTGATTCTGGGGTTCATCAGCGGTGTGTTCTGCTCCTACTCTGTTCAATGCTTGTATGGACTGGGTGTTGGGGGGTCGTGGGGTCCAGCGGCTGTGGGGCATCTGTTGGTGAAGAAAGATTCACGGATTTTGACTTTGCTGATGATGCTGTGATCTTCGTGGAGTCAATGGAGGCTCTGATGGGGGCGCTCGAGAGACTGAGCGAGGAGTCTGAGTGTCTGGGCTTGCGAGTGTCCTGATAAACACCAAAGAGCCAGGCCTTTAATGACCTCTTGGGCACGGCCATCAGCAGTGTGTCTGTCTGCTGAGAGAGTGTTGACCTCGTCATTGAGATGTTTACTTACCTCGGCAGTGACATTCATGACTCTGGTGACTCTTCCTATGAAGTCAGTAGACGGATTGGGAGAGCATGGGGGGGTCGTGAGGTCGCTGGAAAGGGGTGTGTGACACTCCTGATATCAGCAAAAGGACGAAGGTCCAAGTCTTTAGAGTCCTGGTGCTCCCTGTTTGTGAGACATGGACACCATCCAGTGACCTGAGACGAAGACTGGACTCCTTCGGTACTGTGTCTCTCTGGAAAATTCTTGGGTACCGTTGGTTTGACTTTGTGTTGCTCATGGAGTCCTGAATGAGGCACATGACCTGCATTGTGAGGGAGCGTCAGTTACGGCACTACAGCCATGTGGCGCGTTTACCCGAGGGTGATCAGCTCATAAGATCCTCATTGTTGGGGACCCGAGTGGCTGCACCAGGCCAAAGGGTCGCCTACGTAACACCTGGCAGCGGCAGATAGAGGGTCATTTCCGGAGGGTGGGACTGGCTGTGAATACTGATGTACATGTGCTTTCTCAATGTTTTTATTTTTAATAAATTTGTAAAAATCTCAAGTAAACTTTTTTCACGTTGTCATTATGGGGTGTTGTGTGTAGAATTCTGAGGAAAAAAATGAATTTAATCCATTTTGGAATAAGGCTGTGACATAACAAAATGTGGGAATAGTGATGCGCTGTGAATACTTTCCGGATGCACTGTAGAATTTTGTTCATACCGCCCAGCACTACAATCCATTACAAGAAACCTTCGTTTTGCAAATACCCACCACCTTCGCCGCCCCCAGATGACCAAACTTACCAAACTTTTGCAGCGACTGCTCCACGGCTCTAGGATGTCCTACCGGAGGACCTGAGGACACTGCAGATTGTGAGCTGTTTTAAAAAACCGCTAAAGACTTTTCTATTTAGGAAAGCATATTAACAAAAATGCCACTAATTACTGTTGTTTTATCCTTTTTTAATGAGATCTACTACAAATGATACAACGAAGGGGGAAAAACTGCACAGAGAAAGGACAAAGTATAATGAAATCAATAAAAGAGGGCGGAGTGGTGGCTGTGAGGCTAAGGATCTGTGCTGGTATCCCGAAGGTTGCCAGTTCGAATCCCCGTGTCTGCCAAAACGAGATCCTACTCTGCTGGGCCCTTGAGCCAAGACCCTTAACCTTCAATTGCTCCAGGGGCTGCTGTACGATGGCTGACCCTGCGCTCTGTCCCAAAGGGGTATGCGAAAACTAACAAATTCCTAATACTTGAAATTGTATAAGGCGAAATAAAGAACAAAACAAAAAAATAAAACAAGTTCATAGACACCTAACCTCGCAGTTGTTGGATTTCTTTTGGCAGACACACATCATGTGCTCCCAGCTCTTAAAACAACGAACGACAAGCAGAACAGCCAGTTTGCCAGCAGTAGCAAGCGAGCAGATGATCCGACGCCATCTCCTTAGCGTGCGTTCAGCCCCCCCACTTCACAACACGAGCGCCATTAAGCGTCCCGCTAGAAAGAGATTTAACCACACCCGGGGCCAGAAGTAAAGTATTGTTTTTACAAAAGTTTTAAAGTATTACATAATGCATATGTAACAATTCCCATGAAAATACCAATCTCTTTAAATTGTATATCCGGTAAACCAAACCCGGGGGTGGGCAGAGCCCCCTAGTTACTATATAAAAACACGAATATACAAATATTTACATTGAACCCTCCCTCGCCCCTAAACAGAAACACGGAACACAAATACAAACACAGATTAGTTGAACACAGCAATTGAAATGTGGTGATGCATGAAAGGCAGAAGGTGGCACGGCTCTACCTGACTTTCAGTTCTATTACTGGGCAGCAAACATACAAGCTATAAAAACCTGGACACAAATAGATGAACATACACAGGCCTGGTACGCAAGAGAAGTAAAATCCTGCAGTACTTCTTTATCTTTCCTGCTTTGTGCCCCAATAAATGCAAGTTATCGTTAATATACCAACAACCCAATTGTGCTTCTCTCACTCAGAATATGAAGCCAATGTAGGAAGCATTTTAAGATAAAGAAGCTTTCATCTGTGGCACTTCTGCACAAGAACCACCCTATCAAACATACACAGTTTTTAATATCTGGAAAACATTTGGGATTAAATCACTTAGAGGTCTTTACATACATGATGTCTTTGCATCCTATGAACAATTGCATTCCAAATTTAACTTTCCAGCAACACATTTCTTCCATCCATCCATTATCCAACCCGCCATATCCTAACCACAGGGTCACGGGGGGGTCCGCTTGAGCCAATCCCAGCCAACACAGGGCGCAAGGCAGGAAACAAACCCCACGGGCAGGGCGCCAGCCCACCGCAGACATTTCTTTCACTATCTTCAAATCAGAAACTTTGTCAAACAGAACCTGCCCAATTTTCCTCACCTCTTATGCAAAAACTAACAAATTCCTAATACGAGAAATCGTATAAGGCGAAATAAAGAACAAAAAAAAAAAGAGTTAAGCATTTAAATCGATAGCAAAAACAGAAATATTTTCTAAATGACTTATAAATGCAAAGATCAGGCTGCTGTGCTTTTCTGAATGTCGAATAAAAGAAAAAATAAATGCCAGCTAATGAAACGAGCTCCGTGCTATCAGGTGTCGTCACTGATTAAGAATCTGATTGGAACAAAAACCTGCAGCCACAGGGTGGGACCCCAGGACGGAGATTGGCTTCCCGGCTGGGTAAGGATCCTCGTGCCAGCCCATGTGTGCCGTCTTATTACGCCCTTTTTCTGTGCCCTCTTTTAAACATAATTGCTTATTTCCCCTCTGACAATGTATTATGAAAGTGCATGTAAAATATTTTAAGTCAAAGTTTCACACGGTCTGTAATTATGATAACCCCTTCGCAGGCAAAATGAAGACGTGTGTTAATTTACCTGATTATAATGGTAAGCTTTGTTCTAAATAAAGACTGCAGAGCTTTTAAGTTTTTGCGGTCGCCAAACATAAACATTTAAATTCCTACATGAAATGTTGGCTTCATCATCACGGCTCTGATGAACTGAATTACACAACGAACCACAATGCATCTGCGCTGCACAGCGTGGATGGAAATGACGCTTCTTGTAGTTCACAGTTACATGTGACGCTTTGACCGAGCAGCTTACTGCCATGTGCTGTCCAGAGAGTATTTGACAAAGTTGATTTAATGGCCGGGTGGCACAGTGGGTAGTGCTGCTGCCTCGCAGTTAGGAGACCTGGGTTCGCATCTTGGGTCCTCCCAGCGTGGAGTTTCCTCCCACAATGCAAAGACATGCAGGTTAGGTGCTTTGGTGATTCTAAATTGTCCCTAATGTGTGCTTGGTGTGTGTGTGTGCCCAGCGGTGGGCTGGCACCCTGCCCCAGGTTTTTTTCCTGCCTTGCGCCCTCTATTGACTGGGATTGGCTCCAGCAGACCCCTGTGACCCTGTAGTTGGGATATAGCGGGTTGGGTAATGGATGGATGGATGGATTTAATGGCCTTTAGTTAATGACATAGCGCTGGTGATTTATAAAGCCAGATACCCGTACAGCACAACATGTTGGTTCCTTGATGTGGTTTGTGAAACATTTGGAGAATGCAGGATAGCACAACGTGATGCCAAGCAGCTTTCGAAAAGTGAGATTGCCTGCTATTTTTATAGGTTAACCTCAAAGGGCTTTAACTTTGGGGATCAGAGCGTTTCGTTTCCTGGATTTAAGGAACGTTTCTTTACTTGAGTTTTATTTAGCTTTTCTAGAGTGACCTGCAAATTAGAGGAGAGCATTTGTTTCTGTATTTTTATATCGCCAAAAGTCCAGCACTGGAATGTGAATGGTGGCATGACAGCTAGATAGCACTCTATTAATACATCGAGGGGGTACAGTTTGGTAAAATGAATTTGAAATTGTTAGATTTAACTGTAATGCGGTCCATCAGGCCCCCCTCCTGTTTCTGTCATATCACGTGACTTCTCCGGCGATTTCCAGCCATAGCCTTCATTTACGTAATCCCAGCGAGTCGCAGGCACTTGGCGGTGTGACTTACCCACGACTAGAAGTCAGGTAAAGTGTAAGATGGAGATGGAAGAAGATGATCCACTGTGGTGACCCCTCACAGGAGCAGCTGAAAGGAGAAGAAGATCACATTGTGTGACTCTTCTGCGATCTTCAGTTACGCAGTCTTGGTGAGTCGCAGGCGCTCGGTGGAGCACTCCCATACAATACAACACAATACAATTTATTTTTGTATAGTAGCCCAAAATCACACAAGGAGTGCCGCAATAGGCTTTAACAGGCCCTGCCTCTTGACAGCCCCCCAGCCTTGACTCTCTAAGAAGACAGCTTGTAGGGAAAAAATGAAAGAAACCCCAGGAAAGGCAGTTCACAGAGAGACCCCTGTCCAGGTAGGTTGGGGCGTTCAGTGGGTGTCAAAAAGAAGGAGTCGGCACAATACAAGATAATACGCAGAACAGAGCAATCCTCAATACAGCCAGCCAGCCATTATCCAACCTGCTATATCCTAACTACAGGGTCACGGGGGATCCTCAATACAGTATAAAAATAAAAATTTTACAAGTACGGAGCAGAATTTAACAGTAGATGATATCATATAATAAGAAATTGGAATTTGTTTTGAGTCCTGGAGACCTCGGCCATCAAGCTGCCTCCCCAATTTGGCCATTCCACAGCTGAAACAGCGCTGGGCCAGCCAATCCGATGAAAGGACCCCTCTATCCATGAATACCGGTCTCCTAATGTGACCTACCAAGTGACTCACTCCGATCAAATCAAACAGTAATAATCTTAAAGAAGGGATTTGTCCCAGATTTTTGAGGAATTTGTTCTCGCCTTTGACCAAGTATTTTTATTTGTGTGCAGGGCTGTGGTGTTGCTACACAAAACCTTTAACTCTGACGTTAATCTCTGACGTTGTTTTTTTTTTTTTTTTCTGTCCTCCCTGGCCATCAGACCTTACTCCTTTTCTATGTTAACTAATGTTGTCTTATTTTAATTTCTTATTTTGTCTTTTATTTTTCTTCATTATGTAAAGCACTTTGAGCTACTTTTTGTATGAAAATGTGCTATATAAATAAATGTTGTTGTTGACGTCTCAGTGTCTCGTAGCACCGATTTTTCTCTGTTTGTGTTTAGACTCCTATATTTATTACTAGCCGTCCCCCATGGCTCCGCCCACATAGTAGTGAAACGGGACAGCGAGGAGGGTCCCGTCTGGCTCCCCACTCCTGACGTCACGCTTGCCCCTCCCCTCGGCCCCGCATCCTCTGTCTCTCGATTAGTGTGAATATATCGCACCTGCAAGCGAACTTTGATTCTTAGTGCGATGAGAGAAGTCACAAAATTAACTCTTTGAGGGCTGAATATTTTTTTTCCAAAAAAAACATAGCTTCTGAAAAGCAATGGTTTAACACAGAAATCAACATAAAATGTCTGTTGCTGCATGCTGCTGCTGCCAATTTGCCAAGAATGTGCAGCAGGCTTGCTGCCAGGCTGTGTTCGCGTGGCGGGGCAGCAGCGGTCACGGTCACAGTGCATTGCAATCTGGTTTCTACCTCTTATCATTGTCAAGTGGCAGTCCTCCTGGCGAACATGGCTGTGGGCGTATCAGCTACATGAACCCGTTCAGCACCACGATTAGCTGGGGACCAGTCAGCTGAAGCTGGAACCTCACATTTGTTTTCGATCACTTGTATCAAAATTGGTGTCCGACAAGTCATAGTCCAGTTCAGAGATAATACTTCGTCCACGGTGATCTCTCACCATTATGTCAGTGCCATTTTTGCCGTTGTTTGCGCCTTACTACTCACACAAGTGCCGGAAATCTCGGCCAAACCAATGAAGTTAACTTTCCTTCTAGCAACAAGAGTCCAATTAAAACATAACGGTTGGTTTTGTCACAGTTTACAATTGATTACCATCGGCAGCTCCTCCTTTTGACAATTGTCGACATCAGCCCTGAAAGAGTTAAGCGGAATGTTCAAGCAAAAAACCTGATCTAACTCCGTGAAGTCATTCTCTTGTGAAAAGTGGACAGACAGACAGACGTTGGGTTTTATATACATACTAGCTGTTTCCTGCGGCTCCGCCCACCTAGTAGTAAAACAGGATAAACTTTAAAAACCAGTAAACAAACACGTATCGCTAGTTCAGCGGAGACAAGTTACACTGCAAAACACGGCGGTAGACCGACTTCCCCACTCCTGACGTCACGCTTGCCCCGCCCCTTGGCCCTGCAGCCTGTCTCTCTCTCTCTCTCTCTCTCTCTCTCGGATTCGTGCGAATATATATCGCTCCTGCAAGCGAACTTTGATTCTTAGGGTGACGAGAGAAGTCGCAAAATTCAAACAAATTCTAGAAAAAAAACCCGATGTAAATCCGTGAAGTCGTCCTCTCGGGAAAAGCAGACAGACAGACGTTGGATTTTATTTAGAGATGCTGTCTGTGTGGGTTTCCTCCCTCAGTCTAAGGGACTTGCAGGTTGGGTGAACTGGCGATCCTAAAATGCCCCTAGCGTGTGCTTGGTGTTTTGTTTTTGCTGACCCTGTGACGGCCTGGCGCCCTGTCCAGGGTTTGTTCCCACCTTGTGCCCTGTGCTGTCTGGGATAGGCTTCAGCAGACCCCCCACGACCCTGTTCAGGGCTAAGCAGGTTAGAAATTGACCGATTGATTGAAAGTACACAGTATATGAGATACAGGTCACTTTGTCACGGCCTGCGTGAATCATCATCAGCTGAAAATTAAATCAGTCGCCAGGCTTCTTTTCCCTTCATTACCACATTAAAGTTTGGGTTTGTGGCTTGGAAAAACTGAGTAACATTAAACATAAGACTAAACTTACAAAAAAATTAAAAAAAAAAAACCTATAGTTTTATCAAAAGTGTAGAAGAAAAAATAGTTTTATCTTATCAGTATATGTGAAATTGGAAATTTGAACATAAAGGTAAAATTCCTTTACAACGAACTCCCAGGGACCTAAAAAAATATTTTGTTGTAATGAGATTCTGTATTTGTTGCTATTGTGCTTTCTTTAACTTGCGCCCAGGCGTTTGCAATCATTTCAGTAGCTTCTTTCGCGTTAATTTTAATCTCCTCCTGCCTACAAGTTATGCTGACGAGAATTTTTCTCAGCATTTCCTTGTGATGAGACACGTTCAGGGTGCGAGTGATACCCATATCCAATGGCTGAAGCGCTGCTGTGCAATTGGGTGGGAGGAATTCAACGTGAACATTATCTAAATGTGGAAGCATGTCGTGGGCAGCACAGTTATCAATCAGGAGCCGAATTATCCTTTCTTCTTCATATTTCTGAACTCTTTTGAGACCCCCACTCCCCACCCAACGGGAACGACACACTGAAGTGCGTCCTGAAGTGTGATTGCCGCGTCTGTGTAAGATTGTTTGTCTTCTTGCCGGGGCAGGGAAATAGGAGGCTCAAAGCGATGCAGTGAGGCGCCACAGAAGTGAATCCTAAAAGATCGTGTGGTCGCGCTATAAGTCCCTGTCTTGCACCCCAAAACACGAGGCTTAGTCTCAGTACTTTAGCGACACCAGCTTTATTCAGCTTGAAACAGGAACAGCAGTGTTATTTATTGTAGCGGGATCTGCCACTCTGCTATACACAGACACAGCAGTTTGGCAGGGTTGTGGCCAGATCAGTTACCAAGTAATCCTGGTATCTGCATTTACAATTTACAAGCTCTTAACCTTGCATCACCCATCGAGATCTTTTTTGTTTACATGGGCGGAGAGACACAGCATAGCTGTGAGCCTGCTATTGCCCCGTACGGACGCGGTGATCGGACTGTGTGACGCTCTTCGGCGTGTCTTCCAGTTAGGGGAGGTCCCAAGAGAGTATAGAAACCTCACATTTTCTTGAATGAGTGCCGTATTAACAGGAATGTTTCTTGAACGAGCCTCACTGAACCACATAAAAACGGCAAATGCAGCAGTTCACATACATTTGTAGCAGTGCTACTAGTAGTTAAAACTGCAGGGACTGCTGGGGTCAAAGGTGGTCAGAGGGGTGTAAAAGGGAAAAAAAGGTGTTTTTTGTTGTTGTATTTTGTGTTTCGTTTACCTGTCGGACTGCCTTCTGTTAATTAAGTCGTAATTAGTTTTG
This sequence comes from Polypterus bichir lapradei, assembly GCA_026402145.1. Taxonomy (NCBI): domain Eukaryota; kingdom Metazoa; phylum Chordata; class Cladistia; order Polypteriformes; family Polypteridae; genus Polypterus; species Polypterus bichir. Next base: position 7,235,725 of record JANRMT010062824.1, on the reverse strand, counting down.
TGTCCTGGATTGTATTCGTTGTTGGGGTCTGGATCGTCTTCTGTCTACCTGTGTGCTGAGGACTGATTGTGGAATTATTGGCTTCCCTGCAAGAAAAGGAGCACTTCTGAACCATCCATCCGTCTTCACCCTTACAGTGGCTACCGGTGGGACTGTTTTTCATTCCCTTTCAGCGTGCAGATCTCTGGACTCACTATCGTCATCGTTCATTGCATCCGATGTTGTTCCATGGACTTCGCTGTGTGGAGTTGTTTGTGTTTATATGTTTAATGCAGTATCGCTGTAGGGGTACAGGGGTGGTATTGTTTTCATTTATATTATTTAACTTCATTATATTCTTTAATTGTTGCTAGTTCCCAGTGTGCTTTGTTTTGTCTCTTTTTTTGAGTGTGTGCCGGTCAGGCCAAGGCTGGGATCGTCCCTCTGATCTCCTCTACACAAATAAATAAATCCCCGCCATATTGACGGTGTGAATCTTGGCGACACCGGACCGCTACACATTTGCAACCTGAGATTTTTCTATATTTCTTGCGTGGTCTTTTAAGAAAGTTGACAGCGTCGATGGCGAAATTCTGAATTCACCGGCAACGTCTTTTTTTTTTCTTTTTGTTCCGATCGAGAGCTGCAAAAAATGAAAGTTTTTTTTTTTCCCCCTAATATGAACTGTTATCGTTTTTTCGTGTCTGCCGTTTCTATGGAAGGGTGACAGTGAGTTAAATTCCAATGGATGTTTCTCAAATGTTGACAAGCGATAAGCAACAGGTATTGCTGAAAACCGCAGGAAATTAAAAAGGCAAAAAAAAAAAAAAACCAGTATGAGGAAAGCTCAAAGAAAGAAAAAAATACAATACAATTTATTTTTGTATAGCCCAAAATCACACAAGAAGTGCCGCAATCGCAATGGGCTTTAACAGGCCCTGCCTCTTGACAGCCCTCCAGCCTTGACTCTCTGAGAAGACAAGGAAAAACTCCCAAAAAAAACCTTGTAGGGAAAAATGGAAGAAACCTTGGGAAAGGCAGTTCAAAGAGAGACCCCTTACCAGGTAGGTTGGGCATGCAGTGGGTGTCAAAAAGAAGGGGGTCAATACAATACAGTACAATACACAGAACAGAACAAATCCTCAAAACAGTATAAAAAAAAAAAATTTTAGAAGTACGGAGTAGAATTTAACAGTAGATGATATCCCATAATATGATTTCGATTTGTTTAGAGTCCTGGAGACCTCATTCATCAAGCTGCCTCCCCCATTTGGCCATTTCACAGCTGAAATAGTGCTAATCCGATGAAAGGACCCCTCTTTCCCACAGTTCCTGCAATCCTTCATCAGGGATGACTTTACCTTAGCCAGGCAAAACAACTTGGCAGGTGGGTCGTGGCACCAAGTGCCACATTTGAGTACCGAGAAGAGAAACAGAATAGGTGAGGGTTAGTAACCAATTAGAACTATCATGTTACTTCTGTTTTAGTGCTAATGACTAACAACAGAGATGCAGTCTGTACAGTTAATCAGCAGCTCTAGTCGGGGTGTGCTAAACTGAAGTAGTGAGATTTAAAAGCTGAGACCGAAGGGGCATCTCTTATAGAAACAGGCAGACCAGTCCACAGTTTAGGGGCCCTGTAACTAAAAGCTCGACCTCCCACTGTTATTTTATTAATCCTTGGAGTCATAAGCAGACCGGCATCTTGAGATCTTAATGTGTGCTCTGGTTTATAAGTCATAATAAGTTCAGACAAGTAAGCCGGACCTCGGCCATTTAATGACAGTGCTTCTGTTTGGGGATCGTTGTGCACAACTGAGCTGCGGCCACAGAACTCGCTGCTCTGCGGATGATTCATTCGGGCATTTCAAGGTGTTTTGGGCACTTCGTCATAATGAAAGTATCTGCTGAATGGACTTCGTAGTAATGAGATTTCTATAGACTCGTGTCATATGGGGAAGCTGTCGGGAGCATAAAAATACTTCGTTATAATGAAAATTTCGTTGTAAAGATATTCGTTGTAATGGAATTTTACCTGTATTCTATTACAATTTATATTTATCTGAAGTCGGTACATTTTTATCATCTCCAGTAACCAGATAATTGCTTCTGACTCCATAGCGTTGTTGGTGCGTCACACACCGGACGTTACCTGAGTGTTTGGCTCCCAGAGTTTAAGATTCCTTCAGTTCAGTCAGGATGGCCAAGTCTGATAGTCCACTGCAGAATGTGCTCATCTGGGTCATCTCTCCTCTTGCAGCAAAGAGACGTGCTATTTATTGTATCTGGAAGGAGCTTCTGAAAATGGTAAAGGACTCTGCTGCAAGGCAGCCTTCTTGCTTAATTGTAAATCACTTACTACTCAATAAAACGAACACGTGAGGTGTAGGAATCGGTCTTCAGACATTACTGCCGAGAGCGTGGCAGTAGGTTTTTATTCACTTGTGAACACTCAAGACTGTGCAGGACAGTAAATGATTTTAATAATTGTATTGATGCTGCACTTATTTTAAACTGCAAAATCAATTTCATACATTATTTTAACCAAAGTTAACACAATACATACTGGTTAGGCCTCACCTGGGGTACTGTGTGCAGTTTTGGTCTCCATAAAGACATAGCAGCACTAGAGAAGGTTGCTGTGGAAAAGGAGTTGTAGTGGACTTTACACTATCATCTTCCAGACGGTGTTCAGAAGCCATTAAGGTGGATAACAGAACGTCAGGTTATATAGCGCCTTGATGTGTGCAGTACAAGTCACAGGAGGTTCTGCTCAACCTTTATAACACACTGGTGAGGCCTCATCTGGAGTCGTGGGTGCAGGTTCGGTCTCCGTAAAGCCATAGCAGTACTAGAAGTCCAGAGAAGAGAAACTAGGCTGCTTCAGGGCTACAGGGGATGAGTTATGAGGAAAGGTTTAAAGAGCTGAGCCTTAAGGAGATGAAGAGGAGACCTGACTGAAGTGTGCAAAATGGTGAAGGGAATTAGTGCAGTGGACTCGATACCAGCAACTGCCAGACAAAGTGTAGAGAGGCCATTTAGAAGGCAAACAGAATGTCAGGTTTATATAGCGCCTTGACGTGTGGAGTACAAGTCACAGGAGGTTCTGCTCAAGTTTTATAACACACTGGTGAGGCCTCATCTGGAGTCCTGGGTACAGGTTTAGTGTCCAATCTAATAAAAAAAAGACATAGCAGCACTAGAAGAAGTCAAGTGAAGAGCGACTAGGCTGAGTCCAGGGCTACAGGGGATGAGTTATGAGGAAAGATTAAAAGAGCTGAGCCTTCAGAGAGATGAAGAGGAGACCTGACTGAAGTGTGCAAAATGATGAAGGGAATTAGTCCAGGGGATCAAGACGGTGACTTTAAAATGAGCTCATCAAGAACACAAGACATCGCTGGAAACTTAAGGGTGAATTTCGCACAAACATTAGGAAGTTTTTCTATATGCAGAGAACCACAGACACCTGGAATAAGTGACCAAGTAGTGTGGCGGACAGGAGGACTTGATAGACTTTCAAAACTCGACTTGATGTTATTTTAGGAGAATTAAGTGGACAGGACTGGCCAACTTTGTTGAGCTGAATGGCCTGTTGTCATCCAGATTGTTCAAATGTTCTAACTCTATAAGCCAAGCTAATGGGACACCAGATGCCAGTGACGTTTTGATGAGCCGCACTGCGTAGAGTAAAACGCACACTTTTTGTTTTTTATGGTAAGACATTTTCTTGTACGTATTTCTAACCTTCTTAAGATACCTAAGCAAAGAACTGTTGCTTTAGTAATACATTTATTTGAAACAAAAGGCAGCAGCCGCACATTTCCTTACTTCTGGTTTTGTTTTTATATCTGATTGCCGTGCCTAAAATGCAGCATTGACCGTAAGGAATGAACTCTTTAAGATAAACAAAGGAATGCCGTCGTCATGTATTTGGATGTTTTGAATTCCTTTCCTTTCTCAAGTGTAACACAGGTTTATCTGAGTATAAACACCAAAACAAAGTTATGATCACAATGTCCAGTATCCATTTTAATATTTCAGTGGTTGTGTAAGCTGGCTCGAAATAGACTTGATACTTTATGCTCCGTTTGTGTTAAAATGCCATTTAACTTTAATAAGGTCTGCTGATTTCTAATGGATTGCAGAAGTCTGTCATTGGTTATTTTGGCCTTTAACAACTTGTCAATGCTGCCATTTTATTTTTGGGTCTTTGGTTCATAAAGGCCTGCTATTCAATCCTAGCACGGTATTAGCAAATGAGGAATGAAGGGTTTTGAAAGAAGTTCACCCTTTAAACTCAGCCCCCTTTGTTTTGGACCAAACCAGAATGAAAATGAATAAAAAATGCATATTGCAAACAAAAACCATTCTTTTCCTCATTAGCGTATATCGCTTTGTCATTGAAATGCCGAGTTGCATTACCTGATGTAGCGTTGTAATGTTTTTCTGTCTTCCCTCAAAGATGGCGAATTATAACAGCACCACACCTGCCCCCTGCCCCATGTCTTTCTTGAACATCCTGATTCACTTCTGTATAATTTGATGGACTGATTGTTATCTACTAGACGAGGGGGCTCTTTCATCTTCCAAATGAAACCTCATTCCACTTTTTGTTTTCCAATTTCTTTTTATTTTTATTTATTTTTTTTACTTTCTCATATACAAATTACAGGGAAAGTATTATAATCGTCCAAAAATTCGATTACGGGATTTTGATGAATCTCAGTGTTTTAGACCTCCTTGAGTCTGATGTACTTTCTCGTGGGACAAGTATTGTAATCGTCCAAAAATTTGACCTCGATGTTGATGAATTGCGACGTTTTAGACCTCCCTGAGTCTGATGTACGTTCTCATAGGACAAGTACTGTAATCATCCAAAAATTCGATGTTGAGATTTTGATAAATCTTGACGTTTTAGACCTCCAGAGTCTGATTTACTTTCATGTAGGAAAAGTATTGTAATCGTCCAAAAATTTGACCTCGAGATGTTGATGAGTCTCGACGTTTTAGACCTCCCAGAGTCTGATTTACTTTCTTGTGGAAAAATATTGTAATCGCCCTTAAATTCGATTTTGAGGAGTCCCGATGTTTAAGACCTCCTTGAGTCCGGAAATACAATATTTGGAATTATGTCTGTGTGTATAAACACGATAACTTGAGTACACTTTCACTCAGGTCAACCAAATTTTGCATGCAAGTATTGGGTACAAAACATACATTTCTATCAACTTTTGAGCTATTTTCTGCTAACCGGAAGTGGTATTTTACCTGAAACATTTCCTTAAAAATATTAAAAATGTGATCATTTCACGTCATATTATGGTATACCACCACATTCTAAGCATTTTTTGTCACTCTGCACTTTTTCAAAAAACGACCGGTTTTTGAGCTAATTGCAATTTTGCACTTGACGTTCTAACGGTAATACAGTAATACCTTGAGATACGAGTTTAATTCATTCCGTGACCGAGCTCGTAAGTCAAAATGCTCGTATCTCAAATCAGTTTTCCCCATTGCAATTAATTGAAATGAGATTAATTTGTGCCAGCCCCCTAAAAACCACCCCAATTTTTTGTTAAATGTTTTCAACATAAGAAAAATGTATTTATAATGAACAAATATTGTATACAAACAAAATAAAACCTAATACATAAAAGAGAATCTAAAGAAATAAGCAGATATTGGCAAAGCTGATTAGCGTATTGTATTATTTTTTTCTTTCGCTTCACTTTTGCTTAACTTAATTTTCTTCTTCACTAGTTTTTTTCTTTTTTGCCACGCTTTCGTCACTTTCACTCTCAAGGCATTTCAATAGAAACCTGTCCAAGGAGTTTTGTTTAGTCCTCCCCTTTAGAGTGTTTCTGAAATGAGTTAGGCACGTGTCACTAAATAGCGCCACAGCGCGATCAGTTGCAGCTTTTTCAGGGTGTTTCTTTTCTTTAAAGTTTGAAAGTTTTTCCCACATTGCAAACACTTCCTTTATCTCACTTGAAGAGAGAACCTCCTCCGTGATTCCGATCTCCTGCAGAACCTCCGTATGTTGCTGCATCATCATCAAGCGTTTCCGTGAGAACCCTAAATCCAAAGAGGACTGTTTCATTCATGTTAGGTAGAATGCCCAGAGGGGACTGGGCCGGCGGTCTCGTGGTCTGGAATCCCTGCAGATTTTATTTTTTTCTCCAGCCGTCTGGAGTTTTTTTTTGTTTTTTCTGTCCCCCCCGGCCATTGGACCTTACTCTTATTCGATGTTAATTAATGTTGACTTATTTTGTTTTCTTATTGTGTCTTTTATTTTTCTATTCTTTATTATGTAAAGCACTTTGAGCTACTGTTTGTATGAAAATGTGCTATAGAAATAAATGTCTGTAATTCCGTCAACTCCTCCGTCGTCAGTCCCTCAGAATGTGTGGCGACGAGCTCTTTGATGTCTCGTATTTCAAATTTTGGCTCGTAACTCAAGGCAAAAAATCGACCTAGTGACGGCTCGTGTCTCAAAAAACTCGTACATTGGGGCACTCGTATCTCAAGGTACCACTGTATGTACATTTTAGAGAACGATTTTGCTTTATGTAAATGGAATTTTGCGTCCAAGTATTACACACATTACTAAGGTCTCTTGCACTTCTGCTGACTGAAAGTGGTAATTTATCTGAGTTGTTCACCAAAATAAAATTATCATGGCAATTTTTTATTCATGCAGCTGCAGAGTCTGATTTATTCAACTTTACTTTTATAATAATTGTTCAATATATTATTAGTTTGATTTGATTTGTCGTTGATGGTTCTTTTAAGGCAGTGGTTCATAAACTCTGGTACGTGGAGCCTTTTCAGGTGGTACGCATTGCGGTCCCTGAAATTTAATTTATCTGTGCAAAACCCTTTATGACAAGCCTGTTGTGAGCAAAAACCAATGACACTGTTTAAATACAATAATACATGGATTCCCAAATTTAGGGTGGTGTGAAATTTCGTCATCTGAATAAATACAACCTATTACTCGAATCAGTATTTAGTTCATTTAACGCTACCATAATTCCGTTTCGTGGAAGTCAACTTCTACTTCTTCACTGTATGAACGTTTGGTCACTAGATGAAAGCACAACGCCGACACTATTTAGTCTTCGGTAACTCTGCCTCACAGAAACCGCTCGCGTTTGTTGTTATACGTGCACTGCCGCTGTATCGCATCGTAGTCACTAGATCTAAGCACAAAGCCGATACCATTTCGTCTTTGGTAAGTGCTTCATGTGCAGGCCGAAGGCAGGATTTAGTTTCGGGGCGGAATTTATCAATTTATGTACATGCACAAATTTTTTCATTAATTTTATGCATCATTTCTTCCAATTCTTTAACTTTTATTCAGATTTCGGGGCCAACAGCTCTCCCTCCCTTTCATCAAGGTGCGGGTGGTACGCAACGCAACTCACTTAACCTCAGGTGGTACTTGACGTCCAAAAGTTTTGGAACCCCTGTTTTAATGTACATAATGTAAAAATATAATCATTTTCTTGCGATTTATTCCTCAAATACCCATCCCCATATCTGAGTATATGAAAAAGTCGAGGGGCGACCACTCCCATTTTTTGAAGATTTTTTTGAAGATATTTTTGAATCTTGCAACTGTTTGTGTTAATTTGGCTATCTTGTATATGAACGTCTACGCGTGGAAGTGTGTGTGTGTGTGTCTATCTGTCTGGCCTGTAAGTGCGAGGCTACACCATGAAGCTCAAAGAGCCGGCAAGGCGGCCCCAAGTTAACGAGTTGGAAATAGAAAGAAGTGCAAGTCTACGGCATGAAGCTGAAAGGAAAGTGACTCCGTCGCCAAAGTGAAACTGCCGAGGACAGACAAACTCGCTTAGCCACTGATACACAAGGGGGGGAGAGCATATTAGCCAAATGAAACCTCAGAGGATAGAGGAACTCGCTTAGCTGCTGATAGACGAGGGGGACAAGCACATCAGCAAAACGAAAACAGCCGAATCTGCATTTCGGTTTTCTTTCCGATGATTTCAGTAGTTTCGAGGAGCCCAGCATGGCCTTACACAGCTCGGAGTATACCTGTAATTTCTTAGCAGTCTATTCTAGCAGGGTAAGATCGGCCCTGCAGAGTGATACGTATATGTCGGCCGGGGGTCTTCAGTGATGGGGATGTATACTATGGATACTTATTTGAAACCAGTACAAGCGAGAAAAAAAATCCTTTTTTTATTCTGCTTCAATACAGTAAAACTAGAAATATTACTTGTAGATATTTCTGGTTGATCCTGACATTTTTCCAATGTTTGGAAGTTTGGGTTAACATTTAAAGTGCATTTTTTTTGTTTAAAAGGTTACTCAATTTTCCACAACGTAATCCTCCAGGTGTAAAAGTTCTGAAAGAAGAAAGCCTGAGCCTTACTTTGAGGGGTAGAGTGAAGGACGATGAAATTACAGCCAATTAAACCAAACGAACAGAAAGCAGATGTAAATGAGGCCGAGTTTAACAAAACCACTTTCAGGGTCTTGGGGTGCCAATGTCCTCTACTAGACACTAAGCCATCCTTGGCGGTGCGACTATCCTGAAATTTATACAAGATGTATTTGTTCACAGATACTCGGTGCATTCAGACAGTAGTCCGAGCCCTTCACTTTCTGCACACTTTGTTGTGTTGTAGATTTCATTTTAAATGGATATATTTTCCATTTTTGCCCATCGGCCTACACTCAGTAACTTATAATGACAAAATGAAAACCTGTTTTTAAGAAAGGTTTGCAAAATTATTAAAAATCAAAATCTGAAATCTCACATCTCTCATGGCGTTTGTCACTCCAACAGGTGGCACATCATAAATGTTTGTTGTAGTAAACCATTTTATTGCTGTTTTTGGTGAGCCATCTGTTGGAGTGACACTTTCATTGCATTTTATTAATACAAATGTGTGTGATGTGCCATCTGTTGGAATGACAAATGGAGTGCATATGTCTGTGTTATATGCAGTTTTGTATAGGATTCATTAAAATAGTGTTAATGATTGTGATGTGTTGGAATGACAGAGACAGCAGCCAGATGGCTACACAGATACACAGACACATCCTTTTATTATGGTGGATGCATTGCATTTATCACTTCAACAAATGGCACATCACAAACATTTGTTGTAGTAAGCCATTTTATTACTAATGTTTGTGATGCACCCTGTGTTGGAGCGACAGATGCAATGCATTTTATTACAACAAATGTTTGAGATACACCATCTGTTGGAATGAAAACTGCCATGCATATGCCATTTAGTAATACAGTGTATTAAATGTATTGCATTTGTCATTCTCAATGATGGAGCATCATAAACGTTTGTAGTTTTTTCACAAACTTTTGTAACTTTTATTGCCACAATTGTTTGCAATGTACCAACTGTTGGAGTGATAAATGCAGTGCATATATCTCTGCTATATGCCATTTGGTATGACTTCCATGAAAGTGCTAATATTTGTGATGCGCTATCTGTTGCAGTAACAACTGCAGTGCATTTTAATACCACAAATGTTTGTGATGCACCAACTGTTGGAATGACAAATGCAGTGCATATGTCTCTGCTATATGCCATTTGATATGACATACAGTACATAAAAGCAGTTTTAGTATTTGTGATGTGCCACCTGTTGGAGTAACAACTGCAATGCATTTTATTACCACAAATGTTTGCGATGCACCAACTGTTGGAATGACAAATGCAGTGCATATGTCTCTGCTATATGCCATTTGATCGGCATCTGTTGCAGTAACAACTGCAGTGCATTTTAATACCACAAATGTTTGTGATGCACCAACTGTTGGAGTGACAAATGCAGTGCATATGTCTCTGCTATATGCCATTTGATGTGACAACCATGAAAGCAGTGCTAATATGTGTGATGCGCCATCTGTTGGAGTTGCAGCTGCAATGCATTTTATTACCACAAATGTTTGTGATGCACCAACTGTTGGAGTGATAAATGCAGTGCATATGTCTCTGCTATATGCCATTTGATCGCCATCTGTTGGAGTAACAGCTGCAATGCATTTTATTGCCACAAGTGTTTGTAATGCGCCATCTTTTAGAATGACAGAGACATAGCATCTGGATAGACAGACAGACAGTCAATTATTTTTATTAAGGTGGGTCAAGTGTGCAGAAAGTGAAGGGGTCTCAGTAATTTCTGAATCCACTGTATTCTGAATTTAAAGTCATCTTGCATGAAGGTGTCTGTGAAATAAATGTAGAGTAATTCTAACTTCAAAGACTATTATTCTGATAATCTGAGACCCCAGGATTAATCCCACAGTATTGAAATATTTTCCCATAAGTATAAACCGGACGCTCAGCGTGTCAGTGCATTGGTTAGTGCCGCCACTTCACAGACGAGGCTTTCCTGTGTTTGATTTCCACGCCCAGTGTGGTCTGTGGGGCTCTTGCTTGTTCTCCACAGGGTTTTTCTCTGGTGGGCTCCTACGGGGGGTTTTACTTGGTGCTTCCACATTTTTTGATTCCACATTTTTTGACACTTTTTTTTTTTTTCCCAAGAAAACAAATCCAGTAGACATCAGCACAGATCTGGCCGTCTGTGTTTCATTAGAGCGCCTGTCGTTTGGTGTTGACAGGATTCTCCGTGTTGGTGTTTGGCACAGCCACTTCTTTCTGAAACAGATTTTTGCATGGATTCGCTTTATTATTGACGCCTGAGCACGCTCTACATGTTGTTTTAATCTGATAATGTTTGTCTTGGAGTTCATGCCTCGTCGTCTGAGCCAGTCTCAACTCTTAAAATTGGAACGTCTTGTAGTTTCTGTTTTATTATTAGTGATGTGCTTGTCGGTACATTCAGTCAACACGATGCAACATGTACTGGAATGCAGCAAAAATGAAGCCAAATCAGTTTCTCTTTTAATTGTTCTGAATTAGTCATGGACTCTGTTTGGAGCACTTGTGGCGGTGGTGACACTCTTCATGATTTATTCACTGCTTTTCTCTCTGCCTGCTTTTTCAATCTATTTAAGCTCTCTGAAACTTTCAGGATTACAGTATTCTATCGCTGCACTAGTGCAGCGTCCCCGCCGCCAACCTGAGAGCCATTGGTTGGGCAGTGTCCTGTAGGATCGTTTAAAGAATGTGATGAGGTGACCAAAAACACAAACTGGCAGATACCGAGAAGAAGTGACAATCGGCATAGTCGTTGCTCCAGTGGGCAAGAAACTGGAGCAGCACTGGAAGCAACTAAAGGATATGAGCAGAGGGGAGCGTTTGAAATCATTTATCTGGACTTTCAGAAAGCATTTGATGAGGTGCCACATGAGAGGGTGGGCATCAAACTAAAAGAAGTGGCAGTTCAGGGTGTGGTGTGTAGGTGGGTGCAGAATTGGCATAGATAAAGGAAGAAGAGGGTGATGGGGGTGACGAACCTTATGAGACTCGGGTGAAGTTAAGAGTGGTGTCCAGCAGGGGGCAGTGCTGGGGCTGCTGCTATTGTTAATCTAATATATAAACATCTACGCGTGGAAGTGTGCGAGTCTGTCTGTCCGGCCTGGGAGTGTGAGGTGGCGTCGGGGTAAGGAAACAGAAACTCGCTTAGCTGCTAATACACAAGCGAGGCCAGCATGTCGGCAAAACGAAACCTCAGAAGAAAGACAAAGTCGCTTAGCTGCTAATACACAAGCGAGGCAAGCATTTTGCCCATCGGCCTACGCTCAGTAAGGTGTAATGACAAAGTGAAAATCTGTTTTCAGAAAGGTTTGAAAAATTATTAAATATCAAAAACTGAAATCTCACATCTCTCATGGCGTTTGTCACTTCAACAGGCGGCACATCACAAATGTTTGTTGTAGTAAGCCATTTTATTACTGTTTGTGGTGAGCCATCTGTTGGAGTGAGAAATTCATTGCATTTTATTAATACAAATGTTTGTGATGTGCCATCTGTTGGAATGACCGATGCAGTGCATATGTCTGTGTTATATGCAACTAGCCAACCCGCGGCGTACCATACGCCGCATAATTATGTATTGATGGGTGAACACCTCCTGAAAGACACAGTTGTCCAAATGGGGTTGGTTTTGAGGATACGACTGTAGGTGAATGAAAAGATGTAACTCTGGAGAGGGCAACATACAATACAGCGTTTTACACGCTGCATACAGCGATTCACATTCGCGACAAATATGATTCTTCTTAGATCGTGCTGTCGCGTCCACCCACCCTCTCGAAGCAAACACACTGCCTGGTCATGTGCCCGCTTGCAAGAGTAACCAACAGAGACCTGCCCACCAACTGTAAGACCATGGGACACCCCTCGCAAACTGTTTTACACACTGCATACAGCGATTCACATCCGCGACATGATTTTTCCTAGATGGTCCTGTCGCGTCCACTCTCGCACTCGAGGCATACACACTGCCTGGTCATGTGCCCGCTCGCAAGACAAACTCACGGAGACCCACCCACCAGCTGCCTGTGTGTGTGCCTCTGTCTGTCTCTGGCGCTGCCTCTTTGTGAGAACCGGTCAGGCACAGAGAAGGTCAGCTGCTGAGAGAGCGTCTCGACTGTTGCAGGGCCTGCATTGGTGAAGCAGGTGAGATGGTAATGAAACAGAGGCACAGGGCTTATTGGTTTTTAAAGACTGCTTCCTTCATTGTGTTAAAGGATTATTTTAAGGATCCCATGGGATACCCCTCGCAAACCGTTTTACACGCTGCATATAGCGATTCACTTCCGCGAGAAACATGCCTCTATAAACAGTCAACGTGGCTCAGAGGTGCATGTGGACTCTACGACAGACGAACATAAATGACGCCGTTTTTCCTGTGTCATCGCGTCCGAGTTGGTGGGCGTGGTTCTGCGAGTTGTCGTCGTATCCAATGTTCTTAGAGTTGGTGGGCGTGGCTCCTTCCTGCATGCGCCATGGGCGTCTGTCTTGTCGGTGGCTTAGTGAATCCACGCCCCTTCCAGCGTGCTTTCCCTGGGTGTCTTGCCTTAGTGAATTATATACTGTATATAGATTTTGTATAGGATTCATTAAAATCGTGTTAATGATTATGATGTGTTGGAATGACAGAGACAGCAGCCAGATGGCTATACAGATACACAGACACATCCTTTTATTACGGTGGATGCATTGCATTTGTCACTTCACCAAATGGCACATCAATCGGCGAAATGAAACCTTTTAGGAGAGAGACGCCCAGAGTAGTTCCTTTCAATTACCTGACATCTCTACATTACAATTTTTTTCTGATGGTTTCAATAGTTTCTAGGACCCCGGGCTTACACCGCTATTACTGTATATTAATGATTTGAATGCGAATATAATCACCGAGCAGGTTTAATTTTGCAGATGATACCAAGCTTAAGTGGATTGGCAGATAATTGAGAATCCGTTGAATAATCACAGATTGACTTGGACAGCAGACAGGCTTGGTCAGATTTGTGGATGATGAAATTCAATGTCGGTAAATGTAAAGAATTACACATAGGAAGTAAAAATGTTAGGCATTACACGTGTAATTTGTGAGCATGCCCTTGACGATCAAACAGAGGAAGCTCTGCAGTCTACTTGTGACTTTACGCTGTATGAAGATAAGTAAATAAATCAAGATAAGTAACATTGGATCTGGCTTTTATATAAGTAACATATAAATGCTTCTTATGTAAAGACCATCACAAAACATAATCAGAAACAGGAGTTTGCACGATACGTTGGCGAGCTCTGTAAGCCGTGCTGTTTCTTTGAAGGACAGGTGATTGGCAGGATGACGCCAGACTTTGTCCTGTATCCAAACGGTGCCATCTTTCACCTTTACGCCTGCTGCAGCTGCTTTGTTCTTATATGCGAGTGGACGTTTCCTGCGGGGAGGGCTTCTGTTCTCTTTCTCCGATCTGAGTTCACCTCTGTTTATAGCGCGTCTTTATTTGAAAACAGCCGTGTCAGATCAGGACGAGCGTGAACGCGACTGAGAGTATAAAACTGAGTAAAAAACACGGCTAACCTTTACAAGTACCATACATTTACACCGTCTGTTACAGACTCAAATCAAATGTATGCTTTTATTGTATAAGAGTAACAATAAGAGCAGCTCACTACTCGAAACGTTTATTTTTGGAGACGTCAAGACTCGAACCCAGAACCTTCTGAATTGGAGTCCGCAGCTCTAATCAGTGTACTGCCCGAGACGTCAGGACAACAAGCAACACTAACCTGATTTCTTTTTCTTCGGTTATAGTCTTGGATTTGTTGTGTTATACTTGTATCTTTTGTGAAAGTGCTTATTTGATATTTGGACTTCAGTCTTCACACATTATACACTTCATGTTTACATTTTGTCGTTTGTACTAAAACATGCAAAAAGTTTGTCTTTTAGGTATGTGTTCAATATTTCTGTCATCCTACACTTACACAGATCTTTGTGGACACGGAACACACGTGAAATGCATGTGTTCCAAATAACAATATATAGGGTGGTCCAGATCTATCCATCCATCCATCCATCCATCCATTGTCCAACCCGCTATATCCTAACACAGGGTCACAGGGGTCTGCTGGAGCCAATCCCAGCCAACACCGGGTGCAAGGCAGGTAACAAACCCCGGGCAGGGCGCCAGCCCACCGCAGGGCACACACACCCACACACCAAGCACACACTAGGGACAATTTAGGACCGCCAATGCACCTAACCTGCATGTCTTTGGACTGTGGGAGTAAACCCATGCAGACACGGGGAGAACATGCAAACTCCACGCAGGGAGGACTTGGGAAGCGAACCGAGGTCTCCTTACTGCGAGGCAGCAGTGCTACCACTGCGCCACCATGCCGCCCTGGTCCAGATCTAATTATGCAATTTTCATTACGCTATAATTTATTACGTTTATTACATAGAGAAATCACCCGAAAAATCCCTGACCATCGAGAAGTGTGTGAACTGACGACATGAAGAATCATCTTTGCGCCGAATTGGAATCATCCCGTCATCCAGATGATCTGGATCTGCATAATTAGATCAGGACCTCCCTGTATTTTTTTTAGCCTAGGTACCTGACTCACTGATAAACATTTGGGAGAGGTTTTTGCAGTTTCCCCTCCTGGTATAGAAGGCTGCTTGCTGCTTGGGATTATCGACACATTTACAAGACAAAAGACGCTGAATGGAGACGTGCGAGTGGATTTAAGGTGGGCTGGATTTACAAGTTTTCTCGTAAGCTTTGGTAGTTCTAGTGTTAAAATGTCTCCAGTTAAGGCCTCATTTATGGTCGGCTTTCTTCAGAACAGGCCGCATGCCTGTCTCAAAATGGCTGCCGAGCTGTGCTCTTCATTGTGTTGTGTTGTCCTTTTCAGTTCATTGTGTGAGATGGTCCTTCATCAGTTTGGTCAGAGAGAGAGAGGGTGAGGTAAAGCAAGCACATTTATAGGTTTTCTGGCCAACCCCTATAGCCAATAGGGCGTCGTGGTACTTAAAGGCTTCTGATACAATCCAGTTCCAGACAGCCAATGGGGATAGAACACCTTCACACCTGCCCTCCAAACCATCTGTTAAGGTAAAGCTTGGCAGTTAGGGGGTTGACTGAGAGACTTTAGCAGAGAAACATTAGCCAAACCTGTTTGAGGCACTTCCTCCAACCCTGTCGTAAAATTACAAAGAGACTCAGTCCTAAAAGGGTGAAGGGGTTCTTAAACCATTGCTGGTCTTCTCACTAACGTAACGCTAATATTACATTTGCTTTGTCTAAGTTACAAATAAAGACATACAAAATATTAATCAACTGGTATGCAGAATTTCACATCACAACACTCACTCACTCTGTCTTCTGGCAGAGCGGCCTAAAGACACATGAAAGACTGCTTGGAGTTTCCAAAAAGGCACCTGACGAGCTAAGCGACTGTCTTTCTTTGGAAGTTTCCTTTAGCCGACGTGCTCGCCTCGTTGGTGTTTGAGCAGCGGGAGGATACTTTAAAAAGATACCATTTTGCCGATGTGCCTCCCTCGCTTCTGTATTAGCCGCTAAGTGACTGTCTTTCTTCAGAGGTTTCACTTTTCCGACGCATTGGCCTCGCTTGTGTATCCTCAGAGGTGGAGCCCTTAGCCGCTGTTCCTTTTTGGGGGCGATAGCTCCCTAGTTGGAATAAGTTCTTTTGTAATTGCACCATTTTAAGTAACCGAAAACTATATAGATGTGATATTAAAAGGCGATGTTAAAAATCACATAAGAGAAAATAACTTAGCTTTCTTTTCTGACGATTTACACGCCATTACAGACAGGAAGCCATAGCAAGACAAATACCAAGGTGCGATCTTGATCTATGCAGTCTGCCATTTTTCATCGCTGTGCTGGAAGGCTTTTCAGGACGGATGACGTTATCACCGATCTTTGGAGGGATGAAAAATCATGGAGGGTGGGAGCGTCCTGGATAAGTTTTCATTTAATTAAATAAATATATTTGTACTAAAATTAACCAATTTATTAAAACTAAAATTGAAATTTAATTGTTATATCATTTAAGTCCAAAATGTCTTTGAGTTGCTGCACTCATAAGTAAAAAAAAAATATCGGAGTGCAAAGGTTTAAATGAAGTAAATTGGAAACAAAAAATTCATAAAATGGTAAATTCAAAATAGTTAATCAAAAATTTCCTTATAAACAACATTTTTGGTAAAGATGGTTTTCTGTCCTTGACTCAGCTCTGCTTGGTATGGAGTAGTTAAAACCTTCACTTTAACGTCACACGAACGCCGGACTCTTGAAAAGGCAACATAACGTTGTCCGTGTCCAAATACAGGCTCAGATAGGTAAATCCCTACAGGTTGTGTTGTGTTGTTTGGGCGCCTCCTACTGACTCTGGGAAGCCGCTGGGTTTGACTCTGGGGCGCTTATGGCGCCACTTAGTTCCCTGATGGTGACGGCTGGCGGATTCACGTGCTGAAGTGACCATGGCGGCGCATCCTGGCTTGGAGATCTACATTACTAAATGAAGGTTGTATATGCGGTGGTGTGCTCGTTCGCGTTCGGGCGGCGGTTGTATTGTGCGCGTTTGTGTTCGGGTGGCGGTTGTATTGTGCGCGTTTACGTTCGCGCGGCGGTTGTATTGTGCGTGTTCACATTTGGGTGGCGGTTGTATTGTGCACAGCTTGCTTCTGGCGTCTGGCACGCGTGCATATATACAACCTTCGTTTAGTAGTATAGATTACAGCCGCCCGGCTCCACCTCTCACTTCCGGGCCAGACACACACACACACACGTTTACACGAGGTGAGACACAAAAATAACCGATTGGTTAAAAAAAAAAATATTTATTGCTGAATTCCAGCATTCTAAAGATTGTCACCTTCTGTATACTCCCCCTCCTGATCTCTGCACCGCTCCTTACATATCTTCCATTGATGGAAACAGTGCTGGAAGTCTTCTTGCTTGAGGCTCTTCATTCAGGCTGGCCGTTTCTGTCTTCACTTCATCTGTTGAAGAAAAATGTGTTCCCTTCAGGTCACTGAACAAGGTGCATACTAATTCAGCGTGAGCAGGAACACTCGAGAATAAAAAAAAAAAATTGACATCCACAGTCATTCTCAGTCACGCACACCACTCACATCCACGTCGTCCACAGTTTTCCCAGTCCCAGTCTCCCAGTCGGTCAGCGGTTTGAGAGGCCGTGTAAGAGTGGATAGAGTTCTATGATTCACGTCCAAACAGTTTTCCAGGAAAGCCCCAAGCCCAGTCCCGTTATTTTTGTGTCTCACCTCATATATAAGATATTTATTAATTTCCCTCAAGCGCCCTGGTCCTTGCTCTGTCCAGCCTCTGCTTGATTGCCTTATTGAGTTTTATACAAGAACAAGACAGCAGTCTTGCTGTTTAGACCCAATGGCACCAGCAGGGACTCCCTGCATCGATCTTTTCCACTGGGGTTCAATGTGAGAAATCCGTGATCACAAATTGAGATGTGAAAATGGATTCGACTTTAAAACTTGATAGCCATGTAAGCGCTGTGGTCAAATCTCACTTTTACCTGCTTTTATAACCTCTCATCTAGATTACTGCAATGCGCTTCCATCGCTCGTCTACAGTTGATTGATTTGTTTTTTTTTTTTAACTGGTACAAGCAAGTGTGAGGACGTTACCCCAGTTTTGGCTCCCCTTCACTGGCTTCCAGTTTGTTTTTGAATTCATTTTTCAGATTCTTGTATTTGTTTTTAAATCCTTGAATGGTTGTGCCCCAGTTTATCTGTCGAGACTGCTGCACTCTTATGTCCCGTCTCGCCCTCTCAGGTCAGCAGACCCGATGCGTTTACTTGTCCCTTAGACGCGATGCACACTTAGAAGTGATCCGGCTTTTCAGTTGCAGCTCCAAAACTCAAACGATTTGCCATTGCACGTTAGGCAGACTCCTTCACTTGCTCTCTTTTAAATTTTATTTTAAAAACACAATTTGACTCTCTGGCCTTTGACCCCGTGTGAGATGTTGACTATCTGTGTACTTTTTTATTATGAATTTCTTCAACTCTTATGTGTTTCTGTTTCTTTTACCCCTTTGGTTATTGTGTGTCTTATATGTTGGTTTTTATTGTACAGCACTTTGGTCAGTGATATTGTTTTTAAAGTGCTTTATAAATAAATAAATAAATTAATATAATATAATATATAAAAACATTTTTAGTATCATTACAGACTGGTGTTCTGTCTCCTGCAGGTTACCATAATTAAAAAGAATTTCCCAAGCCAAATAAATGTGTGTCACGTCCCTTGGGCTGATGGGGCCGGTGTCTGTCGTTGAATAGCCCTCCCGTTCTGTTTCACAAAGGATCAGGCAAAATAAGTGGGTCGTCTGACTGAACACAAATAGAACATTAGATAACCGAGTGAACCAAGCAGAGGAGTGTTTGCCAGGCCCCCAGTGCCTGTTGTTTGTCACCCAAATAACTGCCAGCCCCCAGTGTACCCGCTACAATGGTGAATTGTTCTTTTTCTTCTGCGTAGGGAAGAGAAAGTGCCCTGCCTCGTCCGACTCGTAATTTGAAATGGTGCAATGGAGGGCTTAAATGAAGGAAAAGATGTGTCTTTGTTCCAAACATTATGGAGGGCACTGTATGTACTGTGACAATAATTGAGTCCAGACATCATAAAAAAGGGTTTGGGGCAGCCACCTGTATAATAGCCCTGGCTTTTCAAGTAACAGAGACTTCACCAGACTGAGTCCAAAACAGAACTGATTCATTGTAAGAAAGATGGCGGTTTCAAAGGCCCGTATAGGAAGTGACGTCATCAAAAGGAGCGGAGACGGAAGTGACGTCATCAACGGGGCCGGAAAAACTGGAAGTAACATCGCCTGGGCCGGAAGTGACATCATCAAAGTGGGCAAAAAAAAAAAATGGAAGTGATGTCATCTGGGCCAGAAGTGATGTTCTCAAAGGGGGCAAAAAAACTGGAAGTGACGTCGTCAAAGGGGGCAAAAAATTGGGAGTGACGTTGTCTGGCCCGGAAGCGATGTCTTCAAAAGGTGCAAAAAAACTGGAAGTGACGTCATCAAAGGGGGCAAAAAAAACCTGGAAGTGACAGCTTCAGAGGCTTTGGAACCTTGCAGGGAACTGAGTGAGACAGTCGGTGGACCCCGCTGCCCCCTGGTCAGATGTGTTATTACAATTATTTAAGCCCGTTAGCTGCCTCCTCCTCACACGTGTGTGCCAGTATGATCAGAAAACTACACGTTTGTTCCCTTAATGCCTTTCTTTACAATCAGTTCATCTTTCTGGCTGTCAGAAATGTAGGTGAACATTAAAAACATTCCGTTACCTTATAGCTTATGGGGGTCACAACAGAATCTTCCATATTACGTATGTGAAAGCTAACTATTGTTTAAATGTAAATGTTTATCTACCATTAACATTAACTCAACAGGTTTTGCTCTTACAGTCAGTTCAATTGTTTCCACTCTTGTTTTTTTTTTTTTTTTGTGCCACCATCAGTTAGCTACTTTGCTCATCCCAGCCTGCCTCTCCTGAAGTACCAAGCTGCTTCTCTATCCACGTTCAGGGATTACTTTGGGGTGTAAGGGCAAGTCAGAATTATTTGGGTGGCATACTGGAGAGACGAGCTACTCAGAAATCCTTAAGCTTCCATCCCAGTGAACCCATTTAAATTATAAGGCTTGTCTGACTTGTGTGTTTGATTAACGACGTAACACTTTCTATTTCTCTTCTACCTTTTTGTTTTTTAACTTGTATTGGAGTGATTTGTGACAGACGGGTACCAGCAAGAGTGAAAGGGAAGGTCTACAGGACAGTAGTGAGACCAGCTATGTTATATGGGCTGGAGACGGTGGCACAGGAGACAGAGCTGGAGGTGGCAGAGTTAAAGATGTTAAGATTTGCATCGGGTGTGACGAGGATGGACAGGATTAGAAATGAGGACATTAGAGGGTCAGCTCAGGTGGGACGGCTGGGAGACAAAGTCAGAGAGGAGAGATTGTGTTGGTTTGGAGAGATGCTGGGTATATTGGGAGAAGGGTGCTAAGGATAGAGTTGCCAGGGAAGAGGAGAAGAGGAAGTTTATGGATGTGGTGAGAGAGGACATGCAGGTGATGGGGGTGACAGAGTAAGATGACGAGGACAGGAAGAGATGGAGCAGTGGATCTACTGTGGTGACCACTAATGGGAGCAGCCGAAAGAAGAAGAGGATTGAATTTTTCTAAAGCATGTAACATTCCATACAATCAAGTCAAACTTAACGAAACTAAATGGAATCCAACTGGCTCTTCTACCTTTAATGTTTGTCTGTACACGTGGGGGTAGAAAATGGTTAACATTCCCTTCAAATGGATTTACTTTACTGTGTTTTATTTGAACTGAATCTGCCACTTCTTTTGAAATCCTAAGTTTCTGGTTTAAGACTTTTTTTCTTTTCTGTGTTTCTCCTTGTTTTACAGCCCTTTTTCCAGCTGATAAAGTTGCGAAAGCTTGGACTTAGTGACAATGAGATTCAGCGACTTCCTCCAGAAATAGCCAACTTCATGCAGCTAGTAGAACTTGATGTATCCCGCAACGGTGAGTAAAAAGTCATTGAAAGTGTTTTGGGGGAAATGACTTGTTTGATATTGTCTCATTAATCTCGGGCTCAAATGAATTGTCACATGTAGGCAGTACAGTCACATTTGTAACTTGCACTTTTCCCCCTAGTAGTGACAGTGGTACAATACCAATGGTCGACAATGGATATAACGGCATACGTCAAGTGCTGCCTTCGATGATACGTAGAAGAAGGACTGAATAGACAAACCTTATTAATCACAAGAGCCCGAGTCGCCTCGAAAGCTTCCATATTGTAATCTTTTTAGTTAGCCAATGAAAGGGGTCATTTTGCTTGACTTCTCACTACATCCATAATGGCTAACACGGCCCAACACCCTAGTACTAATCCCAAGGGGAAATTCAGATGCATGCAGCAACATTAAAGCCAATGGGACAGACAGACGCAGAGAGAGACGGTGAAAAATCCATGAAACAGAACTGTCTTATGTAGCTTTTTCCGTGTGTTGCCTCTCTGTAATTTGAGAGGATTCAGTCTGGCAATGTGGTGCAGCCTTAGTTTGTGGAAGACAAACACAACTAAAGACATGAGCATCAAATGATGGTTATCTATTTCAAACTGTGTTTCCTCGATGTGCTCCTTCATCTGAACCAATCTCAGCCCGAACAAACTGATTGATCAAAGATACGCGGACAGCTTGCCCTAGGGTCGACTGTCGGATAACACGCTCAGCTACTTTGATCCTCAGAATCATCAGACCTCCTTTGTTTTTTCAATGTGAGCGAGTGGTAGCTTTGATCATATGACGCCGGTACAGCGTCTGTTACCAAACTAGCATGGCACACATCACAGGACAGCTTTACCAAAATCCCGTCTAAGGGCTACCTGACCTCCCACTGCTTCCTGAGGTGGGAAACCTTCAAAGTCTGAAAAATGTTAACAGCTAACAACAATCTACATAGTTAGTGACTAAATACGTTTGGCCAAAACGTTGTCTGGAGGCTCACTTGAGCACATAAATGCATAGGTTTGGTAGTTTAGCCTGGCATACCTAAAGTTAAGATTATAAAACGGGATTTTCTGATGGCCAAATATAACCACAACAATTGTTCAGCCTTACCTATGAGATGTAATCCCCCCGGGATCTGGTTTGGAGCGTACAGCGGTTTGTACAATCCCAAGCAGCACATTATTTATTAGTTCACTCCACAGCAGTGCAACTTGCAATATGACGGCGACGTTGACGTGCGGTGCTGCTGGTCATGCGCCGTCTAGTAATTCTATGTCTGGGGTCTTTACTGCTCTTTGCTAACAGGCCAATTAAATTAAATGCTTTCTCACGATATACTGGCTAAGTTTATTTTGAATTTTGTGCACAATATGCCTTTATGTCTGTCTGTGTCTCTCTCTCTTCTCTGTCTGTCTGCCTCTCTGCGTCCGTCTCTGTCTGCCTCTCTGAGAGAGACACAGGCAGACAGACAGACAGGCATAAATGTACAGTATATTGTGCACAAAATTCAAAATAAACTTAGCCAGTATATCGCGAGAAAGCATTTAATTTAATTGGTCTGTTAGCAAAGAGCAGTAAAGACTCCCAGAGCCGCTTCTTAGCACGCCGGGGTGGGATGCGCCTGTGGCTTCAAGTGCTCACAGAGGGGATTTTTCAAGATGGCATCCAGTTTTGCCACCATTCTCTTTTCCACAACACCTTCCAGTGTGTCCAGTTGTTCAGGTTTTCTTGACAAGGTTTGTTGTGATGATGTTTCACGTCTTATTTATGCAGAAATATAGAAAATTCTGTAGGGTTCACAAACTTTCAAGCACGAATGTATCTGCCAAATATGAATAATAATAATCTCCAGATTATTCCAGAAAGAAATTGGGAGTCGATTGAAGGTCTTGGTTTATTCCTTCCATCTTGCAAAACATAACGTAACCAACTCAGGCAGGCATCTTTTTTTTTTTTGCTTTTTAAATATAAAAAATGTGCAGAGCCTTTGAGTGAGCAATTAAATTGCTTCCAGTGCCACAAGGCTTGAGCAAACATTTACAAAGAAGTAGCTCCTGGTAAAATAGTTCAGATTTTTATGCAGAAGAGTTGCAAACACAGCTGCTCACTGGGCCTTCCAGTTGCACTCAGGGCTCCATTTGACGAGGCGACGTGATTATTTTCTTGCTTCGTGGTCTTAAACGATATTTTAATTTACATGAGAGAGCCGTTGATGTACCAATCCATAGAAGTGAAGAAGAGGCTGAGCCAGAAGGCGAATCTCTTGGATTTACAAGTCGATTTACGTCGCTGTCCTCGCCCTCAGTCATGAGCTTTGAATGAGATTGTGGGCACAAGCAGCCAAAATGAGCTTCCTCCGCAGGGTGGCTGGACTCTCCCTTAAAGACAGGATGAGCGGCACAAACAGGAGTACAGTCGTGGCCAAAGGTGTTGAGAATGACACAGATGGGAATTTTCACAAAGTTTGCTGCCTCAGATCTTACGATGGCAATTTGCATCGACTCCAGAATGTTCTGACGAACGATCAGATGAACTGCAATGAATTACAAAGTCCCTCTTTGCCATGAAAATGAACTTCATCCCATTTTGTGTCAGCCCTGTCACAAAAAGGACCTGCTGACGTCATTTCGGTGGTCCTCTCGTTAACTCAGATGAGACGAGGACAGGGCTGGAGGTCACTCTGTCAGGCTGATTGAGTTACAATAGCGAGGTGAAGAAGGTGTCAGGGTGCCCAAGAAAGTCCAGCAGGCGCCAGGGGCGTCTCCTAAAGCTGATTCAGGTGCGGGCACCACCAGGGCAGAGCTGGCTCAGGAATGGCAGCAATGAAGCCATCAGGGACAGACTGATATTCTGAGATTGTCTCTGATGAATCCCCTTTCTGATGGTTTGGGGCATCTGGTTAAAGAAAAGGTGAGCGGCACTGCCATCAGTCCTGTGTCGGGCCAACCATAAAGCATCCTGAGGCCATTCATGTCAGCCAAGGCAGTGCAGGGCTCACTCACAATTTAGCCTAAGAACACAGCCAGGAATAAAGAATGGGACCAAAACATCCTTGAAGAGCAACTTCTCCCATCCATCCAAGAACAGGCTGGTGACCAACATGACGGAGGACCGGGCCATAAGGCAAAAGTGACAACTAAGTGGCTCGGGGAACAAAACATCGACATTTGGGGTCCATGGCCAGGGAACTCCCCACACCTCTAATCCCATTGAGAACTTGTGGTCATGCGGCAGGTGGACAAACAAAAACCCACCAATTTTTGATGATGCAAGAATGGGCAGCTGCCATCAGTCAGGGTTTGGCCCAGAAGTTGATTGCCAGCCTGCCAGGGCGAATTGCAGATGTCTTGAAATGGAAAGAAGAGTCAACACTGCAAATATGGACTCTTTCCAAAAACGTCATGTCGTTGCCAATAAAAGATTTTGAATCTTCTGAACTGCTTGTCATTCTACTTTAGTACACCAGAGAAACATCTGACACAAAGATCTAAAAACACCAAAGCAGCAAACTTTGTGAACTCCAACACTTGGGCCTTTCTCAGAACTTTTGGCCACAACTGTAGAGCTGCTGACCGTCCGCATCGAGAGAAACCAACTGAGGGGCTTTGGGCCTCTGATATGGATGCCCTCCCTGAGGTGGTTTTTATGACCTGATTGGGAGGAAGACCCAGGGCTGTTTGGGTGGATTATCATCTCCCAGGTGGCCTTTGAGGTGCTTTGGGATCACACAGTATGAGCTGGCAAGTGTGGTGGGGGAATAGGAACCTGTGGGCCTCACTGCTGAGAGTAATACGGCGACCTGGGCTCAGATAAGCAGTGGAAAATAAAGGAATGAATGAACGTTGAGGGAGCACAAATACAAAAACCTTTAACTTACCGTGAAACACGCGCGCTTGTAAACTTCAACAACAAAGAAATGATAAAAGCGATAGATTGGCCTCTTTGCAAGGCCTTGAAGTGTATTCTTTTATTTTTATTGTTGTTACACCACACATGAAAAAGCTGAGAATGACCGTGGAAATGAAAAATAAATAAATAATTAAAAGGCCTGCCCTTCCAGTGCACTCCAAGTGTCTCGTTTTCAGCTGCAATCATCCAACCGCAGTCCTGGCTTAGTCTGCTTCTGCTGAGGCTGCTTGGCAGACTGCTAGGATTGAGGCCATTTTGTCTGAGATTTGCTTTTTTTCAACACTGATTGGAAAATCTTTATTGGTTGCTTAAGTGGAGGCCCACTTTGAGTGATCTGACAGCTGATAAAGTGCCGAATGCCTTTTGCTCATACTATATTATTATCCGGTGCCGTCTTCCTTTCAGCCATCTTTTCATTTTTGTAGATTTAGAGCATAAAGGCAAAAAAAGATTTGTAATAAACATCTGTGAGGACATTCATAGCAGGCCCTGTGAAAATGCAGTGCTACGCTCCTCATGATGACCGAACAGAGCAGCAAAGCAGTTTGATGTGCGCTGGACGTCTGGCGTAGACTTGTGGCTTAAAGACATATTTGTACAAACTGTTCAGTGACCACTCTTAGCCTTAGGCCATCTAGCGTCGGCTCGGGCGAAGAAAAGTACACGTGGAGAGCAGAGGTTGGATGGTGTCGAAGGTGCTAGAGAAGTCCAGAAACATAATTCTTACAGCATCACTGCCTCTGTCCAAGTGGAAGAAGGATCGGTGTAGCATATAGATGATGGCATCCTCCGCTCCCACCTTCTCCTGGTATGTGAACTGCAGAGGGTCGAGGGCGTGGCGGACCTGTGGCCTCAGGTGGTGAAGCAGCAGCCGCTCCATGGTCTTCATCACATGTGACGAGTCATTCAGCTCACTAGGACGTGATACCTTTGGGACTGGGGTGATGCAAGATGTTTTCCAGAGCCTCGGGACTCTCCCCTGTTCCAGGCTTAGGTTGAAGATGCGCTGCACAGGGTGCGCACAAAGTCCGTATACCCCTATCTTTTGGAGGATTTTGAAAACGCGTTTCGATTGTGGAAGTTGCGATAAATCGCGCACTCGTCAGAGAACATAACCTTTTCCTTCTCTGCATTTGTTGGAAATAGGTGCAGCATCAGATCACAGGCTTCCTGACGTCTGTCCAAGTTGGCATCTGATAACTCGTTAACATGCAATGGACGCCAACATTTCATTTGCAAGTCCTGTTTGATGTGTTTTCGCATTGTCGATTCTGTTATTCCCAACTCAGCAGCACGTTTACGAGTTGGTTTCATTTGGGGTCGTTGGACAGACTCTGCCAAATCTGCACACGTCTCATGCCTTGTGGATGGTCTTCCACTTCGCGGCTCATCTCGGACGCTGCCTGTTGCAAAAGCCTTCTTCTCCCACTGCAACAATGTCCTCTTTGTCGGCAATGCCTTCCCAAAATGCACAACAAAGTCATCCGTGACAGTTTTGATGGATTTCCCAGTAACAGGCTGCTCATGAACCCACACAGTGGCCACCAAACGCTCCTCGATCGTGAAAACACGTGTGTAACCCATCGCTTCGTCTTGGAACGACCGCCACGTTGTTGCGATTTCTTGAGCGGCAGCAGGTGGCAGCACCAGACAGGATGTCGGAAACTCGCCTCGAAATACCGGGAAGACTTGGGCTGATGTCCACAGGAACCAAATTGTCATGGTTATTCCTGTAAATGCTCCTAAAGATAGGGGTATACGGACTTTGTACGTACCCTGTGGAGGACTCCCCAGCTCCAATGCACAGGCCTTCAGCAGTCGTGGCGATACTCCATCTGGACCCGCTGCTTTGCTGGCACAAAGTCTCCTTGCCTATTTTAGATTTTATTAGCTGCATCTAAGTTTTAATTGTTGTCTGTTTTCTTAATCAGACATTAATTAATAATGAGATGCAGAGAACCAATAAACCAGCAGCTCTCCAGCTCACGTGCTAAGTATCTGTGATAAAAAATGAATGAGAGGGGAATCGTAAGGAGCATTAAATTTAAATCCATTCTGGTCCACAAAACACTTGGATGAGGAAAATTCAAATTGCTCCCGGATTGAATGCAAGCATTAACAAGATAAACAGTTCAATAGCAAGTTTCATTATCAGCATGGACTGCATTCTAATTAGGAAACTAAAAACCTGCAACCACTGCGGCCCTCCAGGACTGTGATTGAGGACCCCCGGTCTGGATTTTAAAAATGTTATGTTCTTTCAGTAATGTGCATGCTAAAAAGATTTTGCAAAAATGTAGAAGATTCCCCAGTTTAAAAAGCTGCTATATAATGTGCTACTGCTTTTTGTATTTTAAGATCTTCTTTCCTTGCCACAGCTGCGGACTCTAATCGCGTAATCCCAGCTGATTTGTGCAAATTTTCATTCTGACGTGAAGATTTTTATCACAAGCTCTACTGTAGAAGTTATCACCGGAAGGGATGCATCAAGCTAAACCCATCCTGTGCAGTCCAAGTTATCCTGTTTATCCGTTGAATGTTATGACTGTCGAGAATTTATTCACAAAATAAGAGATAACGTTTGATGTATTCTGGTATTTTTATGCTTATAGCTGAACAGGCAAACTTAGTGACGGACCACTCCGTGTTTGAGGTTGGGGGGATATCTCTGACTTCACTGATTTGATCTAAGGCTGCATAAATTAAGGATGAGACTGAGCAACACCTGGCAAGGACAGGAGTCATTAGGAACAGTCAGCGCGGCCTCAGAAGAGGGAGGTCGTGTTTTACTAACAGGCTGGAATTCTATGAGGAGGAAACAAAAGGATACGACCGGAGTGGAGCAGATGAGATTATTGGTGTGGACTTTCAGAAAGTATTTGATGAGGTGCCACATGAGAGGTTGGGCATCAGACTAAAAAGTGGCAGTTCAGGGTGTGTGGAGTGACTTTGGGGTACCGAATTGGCTCAGACGCAGGAAGCAGAGGGTGATGGTGTGAGGAACCTTATCAGAATTGGCCGATGTTAAAAGTGGTGGCCAGCAGGGGTCAGTGCTGGGGCTGCTGCTATTGTTAATAAATATAAACAATTTAGATAGGAATATAAGTAAGTAACAAGCTGGTTAAGTGTGCAGATGATACCAAGATAGGTGGATTAGAAGATAATTTGGAATCCGTTATATCATCACAGAAGGACTTGGATAGCAGACAGGCTGTGGCAGATTAAATTTAATGTCAGTAAATGTAAAGAATTACATATAGGAAGTAAAAATGTGAGGTCTGAATACACAATGGGAGGTCAGAAAATCGAGAGTCCACCTTATGAGAAGGATTTAGGAGTCATAGTGGACTCTAAGCTATCGACTTCCAGACAGTGTTCAGAAGCCATTAAGAAGGCTAACAGAATGTCCGGTTATATAGCGCCTTGACGTGTGCAGTATAAGTCACAGGAGGTTCTTCTCAAGCTTTATAACCCACTGGTGGGGCCTCATGCATGCATGGAATGTTACTTTCTTCCAATAAAATTAAAAAAAATATATATAAAACAGAAAGAGAAAGGCATGAGAAAAGAAAAAACAAATACAATTACATAAGAATAATGAACAAGTAATTTAAAAAAATCCATACAAGCTTATAAAACATGGATATGTAGAAAACTAGCATCCATATACTGTATCACATTGTAAGACCCCAATGCTGAGGTCAGATGGCAATTAAGAAGGCTAACAGAATGTCGGGTTATATAGCGCCTTGACGTGTGGAGTACAAGTCACAGGAGGTTCTGCTCAGGCTTTATAACACACTGGTGAGGCCTCATCTGGAGTCCTGGGTGCAGTTTTGGTCTTCAGGCTACAAAAAGGACAAAGCAGCACAAGAAAAGGTCCAGAGAAGAGTGATTAAGTTGATTCAGGGTTACAGGGGATGAATTATGAGGAAAAATTAAAAGAGCTGAGCCTTTACAGTTTAAGCAAAAGGAGATTGAGGTGACATGATTGAAGTGTTTAAAATGATGAAGGGAATTAGTGCAGTGGAGCGAGACGGTGACTTTAAAATGAGTTCATCAAGAACACGGGGACACAGTTGGAAACTTAAGGGTAAATTTCGCACAAACATTAGGAAGTTTTTCTTTACACAAAGAACGATAGACACTTGGAATAAGCGACCAAGTAGTGTGGTGGACAGTAAGACGTTAGGGACTTTTAAAAACTCGACAAACCCGCACTGAAAACGTTCCAAAAAGCCTAATCTTTTAAACAGTACGGTGCCCACTTTTCAGTGATTTCAATACCGGAAGTAAGAAGTAAAAGACCTTGTGCTCGGATCATCATTCTTCCTCTCTCTGACGAGCTGTACACTCTACGGGGAGTTTGCATTTTCTCCCTTTTCCTGTCTGGGTTTCCTCCTTGGTGCTCCGGTTTCCTCCCACTGTCCAAAGACATGCAGGTTAGGTGAACTGGCAACGCTAAAATGGCCCTACTGTGTGTTTTTAATGTCACAAGAGTGATCAAAGTCAGTCCTGAGTGGCTGCAGTAACTGCAGGTATTTGTTCCATTTTTCTTCTGATTTTTCCTCTTCATCTTTTCCCACCTCAATGTGGAGTCGATGTGCTTCTCCAAACAGCTCAGTCCTGCATCTCCTCGCCAGTCAACACCTTTTCCTGCAAATCTTCTCTTACTTTATCCATCCATCTCCAGTTTGGCATCTCTAGCCTTCTCTTCCCCTGGACTTCCACTCCCATCACTCTCTGTCTCTCCTCGTCACGTGTGCACATCACTTCAACTTCCTTTCCTCCGCCATTTTTGTTGTATGTCTGATTGTCTCATTTCTTATCCTATATCTATTAATCTAAGCCTTCTCATTTCTGCCCCGTTCAACTTCTTCTCCTGCTCTGCCTTTAGTGCCCATGTCTCAGCATCATTGCTGCTCTTACCTCACTGTCTTCAAAACGTCGCCTTTTAACCTTCGCCTTGATTCTTTTGACCACACAATCCTCCTGATACCTTCTTCCAGTTATTCCATCCACACTGCACTCTGTGGGTTATCTCTGCCTCTAATTCTCCATCTTGGGCTACCACTGATCCTTAGATATTTAAACTTACCTGGTCTTTTCAGTAGCTGTTCCTGCAAGCTAACTTCTGAATTCTGATCATCATTAAATCTCAGATATTCTGTCGTCGTCTTCCTGTTTATCTTCAACCGCCATGTCTTCCAAAGTCCTTGTCCATTCTTCCAATATCCTCTCCAATTCCTCTTGTCTGCTGCTACACAACACATTGTCGTCGGCAAAAAGCCTGCGCCAGGTGGATCAGTCTTTTAGCTCAATTCTGTTTTCCTATAGGAGGCGCTAGCTCCTTGGAAATACGTTTGTTTTGCAATTGTGGCATCTTAAGTAACCTGAACGTAAACAGATATATTATAACGAAGCGATATCCCTCCATTAGTGATATGGCGGTAAGAAATCACATAAGAGAAAAGAACTTTACTTTCTTTAATGACGGTTTATGCGGCATAACAGACGGGAAGCCATGACAAGACTTTTCACTGAAGTGGCAGCTCGATGTATAGGGTGGTCCAGATCTAATTATGAAATTTTCATTATGCTATAACTTAAGTTTATTACATAGAAAATCACCCGAAAAATCCCGGACCATCGGGAAGTGTGTAAACTGACGACGTGAAGAATCGTCTTCGCGCCAAACTGGAATCGTCCCCACATAAATCAAAGTCGTCCAGACGATCTGGATCTGCATAATTAGATCTGGACCACCCTGTAGACAGTCTGCCATTTTCTTCGCTGCACTGGAAGGAGTTTCAGGATTGTTTAACGTTATCTCCCATTCGTCCGTCGGCTTTAAAGGTGTGCCGGGTAATGTTCCAACGTTTTATACCCTTTCTCCATGTGCAGGCCCCTACTTGGGTGAATCATGCCATTCCAAACAAGGAAAAGAAGATCAAATGTCATGCTGACTCTGCCACACAGAAATAGTCCAGCGCCCATTTTCGTAGTTGTCCCTTTCTTGTCTTCTAATGCTTGCCTAGCAGTTCTAAATGATGAGCCCCTGTGTGCTAAATCGGGACTTACATGTGAGAAGAAGGAGATTTATAAAATATTTTTTGTACAGAGCGCAGTGACATATTAAACATATAAACTTCTTATTACAAAGACTCAACACATGCATAACCAGATCAAAGACTTCAAGAAGATCTCAAGCTGGGATCTTGTCTGTTACCCCAACCTGAGTCCCTCACTCACTCGCTCAGATGTATCCTGGACTCTCCTCACTTACTTTCTTTCTCAAGCACCTCCAAAGCACTTGATGTGGCTTCTCCAAATCAATACACGCCACATGCAAACCTTTCTGTTCTTTTTTTCGGCTTCTCTATGAGTTGTCTCAATGCAGGGATTGCATACAGTACTGTGAAAAAGTATTTGCCCCCTTCCTGGTTGTGTTTTTATTTTATTTTATTTTATTTTGCATGTTTGTCACACTTAACAACAACGACACATTTATTTCTAGAGCACATTTTCCTACAAATAATGGAGCTCAAAGGGCTTTACATGATGAAGAAAGAAAAAAAGACAAAATAAATAAGAATTAAAATAAGGGAACACTAATTGACATAGAACAAAAGTAAGGTCCGATAGCCAGGGAGGACAGAAAAAACAAAAACAAAAAAAAAGCTCCAGACGGCTGGAGAAAAAAATAAAATCTGCAGGGGGTCTGAGGCCATGAGACCACCCAGCCCCCTCTAGGCATTCTACCTAATATAAATGACCTCAGTCAGTCCTCATGATATTCAAGGTTCTCATGGAAGGACTTGATGACGGTCATGTGGTCTTCTGGCCTTTAATCCATCAGTGTAGGGACATCACGGTGCTTTGATCAGGTGGTGGTGTCACAGGTTGCCACCCCAGAAAACCGGAAAAAGAACAGAAGAGAAAGTAGGGGTGAGTACGGATTTTGAATATGAATACCATGAATAATAATGATAATGAACTGAATATATACAGAGCATTAGGATTAAACTAAGATGAAGCTCTGAGAAAGCCATGTTAAAGTAATGTGTTTTCAGCAGTCTTTTTAAAGAGCTCTACCATAGTAGCCTGGTGAGTTTCTATCGGTCAGCTATTCCAGATTTTAGGTGCATAACAGCAGAAGGCCACCCGCCTCACCACTTCTTTTAAGTTTAGCTCTTGGAATTCTAAGCAGACACTCATTTGAAGATCTAAGGTTACGATTTGGAGTGTAAGGTGGGAGGCATTCTGAAATATAAGATGGAGCAGATTATTTAAGGCTTTGTAAACCATAAGCAAGATTTTAAAGTCAATTCTAAATGGCACCGGTAACCAGTGCAGTGATGCTAAGACTGGTGTGATGTGCTCGGATTTTCTTTTCCTAGTTAGGATTCTAGAAGCTCCATTCTGCACTCGTTGCAATCGACTGATGTCTTTTTTGAGTGGCCCTGAGAGGAGTGCGTTACAGTAATCATGTCGACTTAAAACAAAAGCGTGGATTCATTTCTCAGCATCTTGCAGTGTTATAAGAGGTCTGACTTAAATGTTTCAGATCATCAGACAAATTTAAATATTAGAGAGAACCCAAGTAAACACAAAATGCAGTTTTTAAGTGATGGTTTTATTTATTAAGGAAAAGAAACTATTCAGACCTACATGGCCCTATGTGAAAAAGTAATTGCCCCCCTTGTTAAATCATTAAGTAGCTGTGGTTAGTCACATTTTTTTTGGAAAGCGGAGTTCAGTCTCACTAGCTACACAGCCAGGCCTGTTGAATCGAGATGTCACTTAAATTGAACCTGTCAGACAAAGTGAAGTAGGCCAAAAGATCCCAAAAAGGAAGACATACTTACGGCAATCTAAAGAAGTTCAGGAAAAGATGAGAATCAAAGTAATTGACGTCCGTCTGTCTGGAAAAGGTTAGAAAGCCTTTTCTAAAGGTGAGAGCCATCATCCACAAATGGAGTAAACGTAGAACAGTGGTGAACCTTCCCAGCAGTGGCCGGCCTACAAAAATTACCCCAAGAGTGCATCGACAACTCATCCAAGAGGTCACAGAAGAACCCAGAACAACATCTAAAGAACTGCAGGCCTCCCTTGCCTCAGTTAAGGTCAGTCAGCATTCAAGACTCAACCATAAGAAAGAGACTGGCATGTGTGGCAGAGTTCCAAGGCGAAAACCACTGCTGACCAAAAAGAACATTAAAGGCTCGTCACACTTTTGCCAAAAAACATCTTGACGATCCCCAAGACTTATATAACGACTTGCTGTGATTGATGGAACCAGGAATTCTGCTCTCTACCAAGAACTCCTGAAGGAGAATGTCTGGCTATCAGTTCGTGGCCTCAAGCTTGAAGCGCACTTGGGTTCAGAAGCAGGACAATGATCATCCAAAACACACCACAAGTCCACCTCTGAATGGCTTAAAAAAACAAAATGAAGGTTTTGGAGTGGCCGAGTTGAAGTCTGGACTTGAATCCAATTGAGATGCTGTGGCGTGACCTTAAATAAGCGCTTCGTGCTCGGACAAACCCTCGAATGTGGCTGAACTGAAAGAATTCTGCACAGAAGAGTGGGCCAAAATTCCCCCACAGTGTTGTGAAAGACTCATTGGCAGTTACAGCAAACGCTTGATTGCAGTTGTTGCTGCTAAGGGGGCCACAACCAGTTATTAGGTTTAGGGGGCAATTACTTTTTCACATGGGGCCATGTAGGTTTGGATAGTTTTTTTTCCCCTTAATAAATAAAATCATCACTTAAAAACTGCATTTTGTGTTTACTTGGGTTATCTTTGTCTAATGTTTAAATTTGTTTGATTATCTGAAACAGTTAAGTGTGACAAACAGGCAAAAAAAAAAAAAAGAAATCAGGAAGGGGGCAAATACTTTTTCACAGCACCTTAAGGTGGTGTTCTCCCTGGCATAAAACCAAACTGCTCCTCCCCAGGGGTCAGCCGTTTTAAAGGATGGGAAACGAATCCCAATGAGTTGTCTTTTTAAATACATTGAATTTAGTTTGAATTTTGGAAGATGACGCGCAGGGTCTCAGGATATTTGAATGATCATCTTGACATATTTTTATTATGCGATTACATGACAAGTGCTTTGACTATTCTTTTTCATCAGTTACAGTATGCTCTAACAACTTGAAAGTACACAGAGAATGGACGTCAGAATTTCACTTCTTGCCTACTCTTCTAGTTCAGGGTCGTGTTTTATGTGAACAGTCTGAGGCTCTTCACACAAAGAAGACAGATAAGAACCGAGCAGCTTAACCGTGAAAGAGGAGGCGCACAGCACAGAGGTGTTTGACATTTTGGAGGTATTAAGGAATCGGGATCACAGGAGATTGTAAGTTTTATGTGGTTAGTTCTGTGGTGAGTGCAGCAATGCAGCGTGTCAGTACATCCTCCCTGCCTACCTACCTACCTACCCTTCTGCACTGGTGGCTTCATTTACTGCTTTGGTTTTTTTTTTCCTTCACAATATAAAGGATCAAAATGGTGCACGTCATCGTGAATAGTGAATGCTTGCAGGATGGTTTTGGGAAGAAGTGTGGCGTTAAGGTTACAGCCTCGTTCTGGAAATCCAGTTTACCAGAGAGGGTCCAGTAGGTGGTGGTTTTGGTTAGGAGCCCACAGTATTGGCAGTGTTAGCAGAACCCCCTCTGTGACTGCAGGAGGCAGCTTGTGTTTGGAAGAGCAGCGCAGCCATTTGATTTCCGGAGGTTAATGGCCATTTACTCTAGGGTGAAACACTCGAAAATATGAGACAAGAGCATTGGTGACAAATTCAAACACACAGAGAGAGACATTCACCTGTGTGAGCAACAAGCTGCTCAATATTTGAGGCTATAGGTGGACTCGGCTCTTCGTGAGTAAGACCTGTCAGATTTACTAGAATTACCTGCTCCCGCAGTACAGGTTTTGGTGTGTGTGGGATGTGCAGTGCATGAAATGACTTGACGCTCTCTCAGCGTGTGTTAGGTCCTGCAGGCAGACTAGAATTTCCTGATCGCTTTAATATTAAAATTAGTTTTGCCTGAAAATGAAGAACTGCTTTTATTTGGGATCTCTGGATGACTTCTGCATACGGCGCAGTACAGTCTCTCCATGTTGTCATTACTTCTTTGTAGAATGTTCTGTCTGTCTGTCTGTCTGTTGTATAGTACCATATCTGTTTGTCTATCCAAAATAGTGCATTTTATATCTGTCTCTTATATAGTGCCTTTCGAATATCTATGGATTTATTAAATATTATCTATCTATCTATCTATCTATCTATCTATCTATCTATCTATCTAT